>JARUPY010000182.1:3603753-4203962 GCA_029817715.1 Melastoma dodecandrum
ACTTGAAATGATGCGGAGAACTGCATTTCCTTTACATTTCATGCCATTGGCATATTTGATACCCGTCCCTCTATTTTTAAATTTTGTTCTTGAAGTTTGATAATTCTGTATACTTTTTAGGCTATGATGAAGGATCAATTTGGCAATTATGTGGTACAAAAAGTGCTGGAAACTTGTGATGATCAACAGCGTGAGCTGATTCTTTCACGAGTGAAGGTTCATTTGAATGCACTTAAGAAGTACACTTATGGGAAACATATTGTGGCACGTGTAGAGAAACTTGTTGCTGCTGGAGGTACGCACTATTTCTTGTAATTAAAGCACACTTTCCCTCTTAATATCCAATCATCTTAGGTAGTATGTTTATCTTTTGCTTTGTTGATATTGAGGTACTTTGGCTTATTAAGAGTTCAGTTTCTTCTTTTTAATCAATTGTTTCCTTTCACCAAGATGGGATCTTTATTCTTAGCATAAAGAATTTTCGATTTAGGCAAAGATTTTGGTACTAGACTCAAAGCAAGGTATCTATCTCCTCATACAACTGTTCCATTACCAAAGAGCAATGTTACTAGAAACGAGGCCAACATAATGGAAGATAAGAAGAAGGGTACCTCATATTTCTGACAGTTCCGTTGCTTTTCTGATTTCCTCTTAACCGTGTGCAGAGCGGAGAATCGCTGCTCGGTCTCTGCAGCCAACGTTGGTGGCATAGGGAACTTCACTGTATAGCTAACTGAAGCGAGTGGGAGAAGATGCTTCTGTTTCTTTACCTTTGTCGAAAGCACGCAGCTCTTACCACCATCTTCTGGGGCAGTAGGTACGAGCTTGTTGAGAATAAAAGACAGTATGTAGCAGGGGTCATTTGTACATTATGTAGTTTGAGTTGTAAGAAGATGCGAGCTTGCTGAGGTACATAAATCACTGACACGGTGCCTTCCCTCGCCGAGCGGATAACTTGGTAGGATATAAAAGAAATGTATGTAATGCGACAGGAGGTAGGTGGTGTTGGTGCAGACTGTACAAATGTAGCCATGCTTTAGAAAGGGCTCTGGTTCAGTCTTTTATATAATTTTCCTTGATGTATCGTAACGTTTCATCTACGGCGTAGTACCACCCTTGTTTCAGGGACTCGATGCGGATCTCTACATTTGCGTTGTTTTTCTTATTATTTATATTACTTTTTCGGCCGATTCACATGTTCATATCCTTCCATCTTTTAGAGGGATGTTACGGATCAACTCTGCTTTCTCAGCTGCCAATTAAGTCGTGGCGCTTTCGGTTAAATGGGAGTAGCTCCGGTTCACAGGCATCCATTTTCCAGCCATGGCTTTTTCCAAAGCAACGAGTGGCGACCCTGTGCTCCACTTAAAAGAGAAAAGGAAACGATAAAGAAAAATAAGGCCGACGAACCGATCCATAGCGTAAGAGTTGGGAGAACTGTGTCGGCCAAGAGATGTTTTTGGATGCTCGCCAATGCATCGTATCGTTTAAGCACAGAGGTAACTTCTGGGTTGGGCAACCAAATGGCTCGAAAAAACTGAGCAGGCAACACCATGAATGATAACCAGTGATCACGGGAAAATAATGTACATGATTTACAATCATCCATCTTGTGACACAGAGGGAGAGACTATTCAAGTGTCTTGAATTAAATTGGTCGGCTCGCTCAGAACATACTTGGGAAGTTCATATTTTGCACCTGCAATTTCATTTTCAGAGCCATGTGAACACATCCATTTACAGATTAGCAGACTGGAATCTGACCATGGAATAGAAAGTTCACTAACGGCAGAGCAAAGATGTACCTCTCTCGTCATAGCAAACAGTCAGATCCGCGTTCTGGACAATGACCCCTGCACTGTCAACAATTGCTTGTGCAAGACTCAGATCAGCTTCTGCGGCAGCCCGGAGCGCCTCCCAGATCTCTACAGTCCCACATGAATAAAAGGAAAATACGTTACCCCATTCCTAGATCTAATCATGAACTGAGGTCTAACAGACAAGATTTACAAAAATCATTTGTGCACTTTAAAGTAATTCAGTCAAGCTAATAATCACAAAAAGAACAGCCAGGAAGGTAGGTGCTCTGGCTTCTTAGTTATAATCCAGTGAGAGGCAATGAGAGTTTTTGGCTGTTTTCTGGTGGCCTTTGCTATTTAAAGTAATTAGGAAACACATCTAGGTCGCTCCATCCCTCAATTCATTTAGCAAATTGGGAATAAATTATAAATATTTTTTTACTTCTAATGGAAATTGCAATTGTTCAACCTCTACCCAGGTCACCTGATTAAAGGCATACCAAAATAAGCCAGTCTTGATCCTTCCTAACTACTAATATCAACAGCATAAACCATTTCTCCTTAAACATGGGGCAATATGCTTAGGAGAGAGAAAATATACTAACAGATAAGCCAGTTGATTAGCATGGACCCTCTAGATTAGAGTTGAAACTAGAAAAGCTCAGGTACAGGAATACTTTGACTGTCCTAAATCATGCAATCCAAACAAATTCCCGCCTCTTGTAATTTTTTTTTTCTGTTAGCATGAACTAGTGCTCTACAAAACTTTCACAATACAAGGAGAGGTTTCATGCACTGACAACTACCTCGAAAATTTGAGCCTGCACAGTCAATCAGTTAAAACAGGTCGTTTCTTAGTGAGAAGTCATTAACGAGGACAACTAATCTTCATTAGATTTCTTACCTTCAGAGAAATCCAGCCAAACAAATGCAATGAAAAATACCTTTTCTACCACCATAATGAGGAGCAGTATCCCAAAATTCATCTCTCAACTGCATCAGCTGTGACTTTGTGATAGGTTGAGGATGCTTCCAGGGCTTAGGTTTACGGATCTTCTTTGCATTCCCTACCACAGATATGAACTTAATCACCTTTCTGTCAGAGAACCGATTTTTTAACCAAATAAATACCATCAACAGAGAGCACTTTGAGAACACCAATCAAAGAACGAACCAGTTCACACATTGAAAACATCAATTCCACAGAGACCTCAACAGTAGCAGGATTTTGTCACCTTAACGCGAAATAGCCTCGGAACGCATAAGAACATCCTGCTGGGTCTCTAGCAAGTGAGGACGCAACGCCAAAGATGATCCCCATCAAGCAAGAATATAAATACAGAGAGAAAACAAGCAGATTCACGTCGAACTCAAAAGCTCGATCCAAGAACAACATCGGACCACGACTGATATTGACCAGCAATAAAATCAGATCAGAACAGAAGAAAGCAAACGACAGCACGCCTGACGAAGTGCGATTCATAGGCAGAAAATAGAAAAAGAACAGGAGCGATGAAAGGGGTGAAATCACCGTCTCCTTTGGCCTGCGACGATCCTACGCATCCCATCCTTCCGCAAGCTCGTCCACGGAGATGGAAATTGAAAAGGAAAAAACAAGGAGAGAAAACCACAACCCGACCCTTCCGCAACCAAGCCGACGGTTACAACCGACAAACTAACAGCTTCGACAGTCGGAGATCATGGCGAGGCACAGGGAGGTGGGGAAATCCTCAGCAGGACGCATAGAGTTGATTGCAGCTGGAAACACTGAAGTAGACGAGAGTCGATGGCTTTTTTCAACCCACTAATCCGGCGAAGACGTTGAAGGTGACGCCACGACCAGTGGTCAAGCGATGGTGGAAGCAAATTGACAGAAATATGGCGGCCGAGAAACAAGGGAGAGAGGTGGAGGAGTAGATCGGGTCGGGTTGCATGACCCATCGGCCCTATCCAACCGGGCCGGGCCGTCAAAGTTTCTGATGCAGGTGACATGGATGGATCCGTTCAGGTGCACTGCCACCAACCACAGTGATGATGGGCTGGGCTGGGGTATCAATTAGCCCGACCAACCCTGCAACCGCACCCACTTAAAAGCATTGAATACCACCAATAAAAATCTCATTGGAAAGGGCTTTGATTTGGGTGGAGGAGGAAGACGAGGAGGATGAGGCTCTCTCTAGTGCCCCCAAGTTGCCATTGATCATCATTTAGAATCCGGGGGGGATGATGGGGGGACTCTAGTGACCGACCAGCTCCAAACTCCCACTTTCCACATTGGAAGCAGCGTCGAAACATCAGCATCGGAACTCAGACCCAGTAGCAACAGCAGCAGGAGGCGATATTAGTAAAACCCAGTTGATTAAATCATGTTAAGCCTTCGTTTTTTTGTGTGCTTCAAAAGCAATTACATTGGGACATCATCCCATGCCTATATTTATTATATTAAATAATTATGATCGTGATCGTGGTGGGGAGACACTTGCCTGATCTAACCTCCAATGAAAAGATAGATTCGAGAAACAGCACCAAAATGATGACTTACCAACACTTAACTCCCCCGGGATAACTCATTACAACTAATATTATTTATTATTATTATTATTGATACAAAAGACGAAGGAACGTGGCCTCTGTTTGTGTGTTTGTCTCTTCCTTTGACCCCATAAAGCCCTAGACCAATTCCACCCCCCAAAATGTTTGATAATATTATTCGACCGTCCTAAATTACCCCCCCCCCCCCCCACCCCACGTTTGTTTACGTTCGTCTCCATTCCCCCCCCGTTACGCGTACACTCGGCCCCCAGACCGACCAAATGTAATCTTATTATATACATATTATGTGCGTGTGCCCTCCAATCCGGACCCTCCAAAAAAGGTCCCAGGCGGACGGCTCTAGATTGCTGACTCATGGGATCCCTCCGCACAGGAAACCTCCCCCCCTCGAAATTATGACCGTTCGTTCGTTCCCCTCCTCCGGGGTTGCGATCTCTGCAAGAAGGAAAAAGATATTATTATAAAAATAATAATAATAAAAAAAAGAGTGAGAGAGTGTGGAAAGGGGTCTGCACATCAGACCGCACTACTGCTACTGCTACAGCTACACTCATCGGGTATGATCCCGAAAATAGCCTCCATCGGAGTCCTTTATTCCCCCTTCCTTTCAGGGGTAAACGTGGAAATTCACTGTTCCCGACAAGGCGCTCCCTCGAATCTTTATTTATTTATTTATTTATTTACCTTCAATGACTCTGTGCACCCACACCCGCTGCAATGTCGTGACAATTTCCTCCTCCTCCTCGAGCTTTTGAATTCTTCGCTTTCTCTGCTTGCGACAAACGGGAAAGGCCAATTTATTACTCCCCCGGCAGTCACATTTGGATTGGACGTATCTATATTAGCCTTTTTTTTTAAAATAAAATTCTTATGCTCTCACGAGGCCAAATGCTCTCCCTGTTTTCCCTTTTCCCCCCCTTTTTTTTAAATTCTCGAAGGACCTTCTCCGCGTTTGCATTGGCCAAGTTGTTGTTGTTGGTCTTTCCAAGTCCCTGGGAAAGAGTGCTTGTGGAGTAAGAGATCCCAGCCAGTTGAGGAAGAGGTTCTAGTGGGTGAGGCATACTTGGGGGAGAGAAGGAAAGTAAAGGAAAGGAAATCTCCTGGTAATATTTTGTTCCTCTTTGTTTTTTTTTTGCTTGAATCTTTCTGAAGCCGGGCGATTTGATTTAGTCCTTCTCTTATTTGGTATCGTGATCCTGCTCTGTTTTGAGTTAAAGTTGCTTCCTTTCCTGTTTCCATCGCGTACCCAACTGTTATGGTAGCTCTTTTTTAAGCATTATTGCACTTATGAAGAGGCTTTTTCTGTTCTCCTTTCCCCGGGTTCTGTTCCCTTGTTTTGCGCTTTCTCCTTCTGCTCCGTTCACGACTGGTTGGTTTACTTTCTTCTTGTTTCCCCTTGCTGTGCTCTTCTGGATGTCCTGATGATTGCAGGCCTCCATCATCGATTGCTCTGTTTTGGGTTTTAACGACCCCTGGGTGTTTTTGTACGCAGGGGTTTAAGGGTCAAAGGTTTGTTCTACTGCTGCGAGGTTAAATCACGTTGGTTTAGTTTCTTCAGTACGACGTGATCATGAATATCGGCTGAGAGACGAAGGCTGCTCCCTGATTCCTCAAGTTTTTCCCTTTTCCAAGGTCCGGCCTTCAATTTTTTGTCCCTCAGGCTGTTAGACTGGGAGGGTTGGTTCTGGACAGCCCTTCTTTGTTTTTTTTTTGGGGGGATAATGCCAAGGCGCCTGATTGCGTGTCTGTGTTGTGATGTACGAGTCTGTCTGCGGACATGTAACATGTGACCATCTCATCCCGTCTGTCTGATATGCATTAAGTATGTTAGGACGGTGCCAAGCCAAGTGTTGCTTTTTGTCATGGAGTTGCCCATTGTATTTTTTTCGCCTGCTCTCATCTTCTTTGTTCCTGTGAGTCCATGAAATGCGGTCGAAGGTTAGTGGTTTTGCATGGCATGCAAATTGTTGGCCTGCTTCCTCTTAAGGCAGAAACATGTGGATCTATAGTTTGAAGCTTGAATCCTTTTTCCTCGCCTTATTCTCTTTGCTGCTACCTGTAGTTGATTTAGCTCTTGTAACAGCAGATTGGACTACCTTGATGATTGGAGAAACGTGTCCACTTGAATTTTGCTTGTTTCAGGATCTGATGGAAACCATAAAGCGGCCTTCCGTGACCCCGACTAAAAGTCGATTGGCTCGGACGTTCGCCAAAATTTTCCATCTTCGAGTTTCCACTATAATTGCCCCTGCCGATGGTGTCCAGAAATTAAAGCCCCCACTGAAGCTCTTGGATCATCGAAATAAGGACAACACGGAAAAACCATTTGTACCCGACAACCGAAATGACAAGGGGCGTCGCTGGGAGGTGCTAGAAGCTCATCTAGCTAAGATCTTTGCCAGCATTTCTTTGATCAAGGCTGCTTACGTTCAGTTACAGTTTGCTCAGGCTCCTTACGACGCAGATGGGATACAGGTGGCCGATGAGATGATTGTTTCAGCATTGAAGGACTTATCGGAGTTGAAACAATGTTTTGTGAAGAAGCAATTTGACATTTCTCCGGGCTCTGTGTTTTTATCTGCCGAAATACAAGAGCAAAAGAGCCTTCTGCGGACATACGATGTTATGCACAAAAAATTCGAGTATCAGAGAAAGATGAAGGATTCTGAGATTATGCAGCTAAAACAGGAGCTCGAGGAGTTGAATAAGAATAACCGGTTGATGGAAAAGAGGATGAATCAAAGTGGGCCTCTTTCTGTTCTTGATAACCTTCATTTATCTGCCGTGAGTCCGAAGCACTTTTCTACATTGCTCCGCCTTGCTGTTAAATCGATTCGCAGCTTCGTGAGGTTGTTGATCGACGAGATGAAATCTGCTGATTGGGATCTCGACGCTGCTGCAAGTTCTATTGTGCCGGGGATAGTCTATTTGAGATCAGATCACAAGTGTTTTGCGTACGAGTCCTTCGTCTGCCATGAAGTGTTTGATGCATTCCAGCACCCAAACTTCTCTCTTCCTGACGAGTACTTGCCCGAGAAGCGGAAATGGCCGCAGTTCTTTTTCAGTAGGTTCATCGAGCTAAAGTCAATCAAGCCGAAGGACTATCTCGTGCAGAAGCCAAAGTCGGCCTTTGCAAAATTCTGTCAAACCAAGTATCTGCAACTTGTCCACCCAAGGATGGAATCGGCCTTCTTTGGGAACCTGAGCCAACGGAACTGCGTGATATCAGGCAACTTCCCGGAGACAACATTCTTCGCCCTGTTCGCCGAGATGGCAAAGCGGGTCTGGCTTCTCCACTGCCTGTCCTTCTCGTTTCAGCCTGAAGGAACAATATTCCAAGTGAGCAGAGGGTGCAGGTTCTCCGAGGTGTACATGGAGACTATAGCAGAGGAAGCCCTTCCGATCGACAATGCCGATGCAGCGTACGATCCCAGGGTCGCATTCACGGTTGTCCCGGGGTTCAAGATCGGCAAAGCCATAATCCAGTGTCAAGTGTATCTCCTGAACTCCATGCCAGGGTGAAAACAGAGGCCCCACCCAACTCCCCCGAGGGGGTGAGCAAAAGCGAAGCAGATAAATGAATCACAGGAGAGTGTGAGCTGGAAGCCATTTGGTTTTAATGATTCTGTGAAGTCGCTCTATTATATCTGGTGCAGAGAGCCAACCATCATGTGGGGAGTAGGAGACAAATTGGTGAAGTTGCAGGAAGAAATTTGGGCGGGGAAGAAATTTGTCACATCTTGATTGCTTTTCTTTTTTCCTCCACTCCTTTTTCTCGTTAGAAGAGAAAGGGGGAATGGTGAAGGACTTAAACAATAGAAGAGGAGGAAAGGAAAGAAAAGCCTGTTGGGGGATTGGGGACCATTTCTGTCGGAAACAGGGTAAGCCAAACTTTTGTTCGTATTCAGGGGGGGGAGGGGGGGGACAGCAGGCTTGGGAGAGGGGAGGGGATGATTGTCAAAACTAGTATTTTGAATGTTTTTTTTTGATGTTGTCCATGTAATGTCGTGTCCAAAGGGTGTGCTATAAAGTGATGAGGTTGTCTTGTGGTAATGGAATTTGGTAGGTAATTATGTATGATTGGGGGATGGATGGATGGAATGATTATGCCCATGATTGGTTAGTTGGTAGATGCGTATGAGAATGGTCGCCTCCAGTTTGATGATGGGTCTCACGAGGAATTTGATTTGGACTGGACTTGATGATCCCCACAGTTGATTCAGCGAGTCCAAAAGCCCTGGAAGGTCATTCAACTTGCAGTTCTCTCGTGTTCCGGGGTACTAATGCCTTCACCTGCCCGAGGGTACTTAGGACCCATGTCAGATCGTCCTCGTCACCTTCCTGTCCTTGATGCACAGGCATTCCACCGATTCGTGGGTGGTCGTGGGTGCCGAGGGCATCAAACAGCACGCTATGGGTTACCACATCAGGCTTACATCCTCGAACAAATCCTTCGCTACTTCTAGTTTTCCGTCTTTGCACAACCCCGTGTGTTGTAGCTAATCACATCGGCAAAGTCGCTGCTTTTCTGGATCATCACATTACAACAGCCCGTATCCATCTCGCATCCAAGCCGTTTCATCTCCTCGATAACTTTACTCGCTCAACCATCTCTTTCTTGATGCCGAAGGCCAATCCTGGTCTGTTTCTTTCCTGTAGCTTGGATACCCCTTCCACCATCTGCCACGTGTCGTATGCCTTTGGACCATCTCCAAGCTCGTAGTCTCGCGCTGTCATGATGCACTACGTTAACTACTATCGCGCGAGGTCCCTCGCTGCTGACCACGCATCGTCTCCTTGCGGTACCTGCTGGGTTTTTACGCACACAACGGAAGCAAACTTTAATGCAACTACGTAGAAAATCACCCAGAAAATTGTGATACGTATAAATCTGTTCATGAAAATACCTGTAGAGCGTACCTTGCCTTTAATCTGAATACGCATACAAGTAGAAAGAAATCACCTCCAGATCACAACCGTCTATAAGAGCTTCAAGCGAGACTGCTCTAGCGGTATCCACGCACACGCACACGAACAATTTCTCCCTTTGGTGCTAGCCCTTGAGACACGTTTGTTTTTCTTGGAAGATAATTTTGAGAAACTGAACGTCACGTTTTACCCTAGGGCCAAAAATCTCCTTTTTTATAATATTAGAGATTAAAATAAAAACATTTTATTTTTCTTTATTTATTTTATTTCTAAGGATCAAACTTAGGCACTTAGGGCCTTAGCTCATATTGAGATAAAATAAACCTCGGCCCGTTTAGTAAGTCCACTCTAGAACCCATTAGCTTCAATTTATCCAGAATAAATTACAAATCCAATTAATTATAATTTTGGATCAATTCTAGTATTCACTAGAACTTAACGTATTGATCGTGATAACATGTTATTGCGTGCGACTCTCTAGGTTCGATATACGGAGGTAGTGTACGTCCATACACAAATTAGGGTAACCGTCTAGCAACAGTTTTCAGTCATCCAACGTGATAGAATAATAGTCATGAACCATAAACCAATATGAACCGATTACTGTGTAATTCAATCTCTTCATCTAACTGACATCCGAATTAATTCGGCGCAAAATACATCATCATCAAATTAATCGTCTTAGTTGATTACCAAGATATAATAGACTCATTTGAATGTAAAACATTCCTCCCATGGCGATGGATTTTAGAGTCTTTAATATCTCTATCAAGTGGCCTAGATGTGAACTCTCCAATCCAAGAGAGCGATGAATCCTGTATTGACTCAATATTATTCTCTCCACGCTTTGCCACACATCCAACAATCGTATTACTCACAATCTGGTTAAAAACTGCTTTTAACGACGTCAATGCGCATAAACTCCACACATAAAGTAAATGAAGGTCTCTAGTCAAAAGATCAGTTACACTCGTCCATAAAGAGGATTGACCAATCATGTTTAATATGTGGTATCCTCTTAAACGGGTCGTGTCCAGTAACCCTAATCTCAAGGTACCCCTAAGTATAACTTGGATACATTATCCATCGGTCTATCTTGACCTCAGTTATATTTAGCGATGATCTAGATGTCCATGTCCCCTCTAAACATCTATTCAATCACGGACTATTTCATATTAATATACTCATTAATCTGTGGGACTTTATCATTAATAATTTTACGTGCAGAAAAGTAAAATAATTAATGACGAATATTCGCATTTATTAATTATTTATCCACGAATACAATAAAGTGCATTGATACATAAGTGAACACATTAACAACACCCCCCTCCAGAATTCAAAGGTCTCGATGGGAAGTTCTTTACTGGGTATAAAAGGACCATAAGGTCAACAGGGTGGGTGGAGTCCTCCTCCAGCAGCATCACGACATCTGCTAAGCAGTTCCTTGATTACATTAACATCATGGTGATGGGAATCGAAGGGAATTTGCAAATCATCATCCAATCGATCCAATTCAACGACAGCGATGAAGCAGCAACCTCGAGTTCGACCCTTGCATCTAGGCTGTTGGTGCGGAAAAGTTGTTCATCGCAGCACGTATCCAATTTTATAGTGAATATATGGTCACCGTAAAGTGAAAGTAAAATGCAATATCGAAATTTAAAATGACGGTACTGAATTTACAGCGTTTGTGGTAAACACCGCAAAGCGAACGAATACACCCGAGCTCAATGGCCAGTCGCTATTGTAGAAACCTTACCGTTCGACCTAAAAACTTGAGCTATTAGGTGATGCTTGTTTTATATTTTTTTATCTTAACATGCCCCCTCAAGCCGAACCGGGTAGCCATCGTTGGCTTTGAGCCCTTGGTTCAAGGCTAGGCGGGCTCTTTTTGGCCATTCGCCTTATTTTTGGGGATTTTTGCGTGCGCGAGGGTTTGAACCCATGACTGCTCTGATACCATGTAAAAACCTTACCGTTCGACCTAAAAGCTTAAGCTATTATGTGATGCTTGGTTTATATTTTATATCTTAACAGATATGGCATTCGAAGCCGGTGCAGGATCAAGAATTTGAGTAGGAACCACGCCTTTTATATGCAGGCGTATTCGGTGCGCTACCTCGGTGGCCGACCATCCGCCGATGAGCCGACTCTCTAGGTTCCTCCAAGTGCAACGACAATCCTGGATCTGAACGCCTGCGACGAAAAGTGTAACGAGGCTTTCCTGGAATGCGGACTACCGCACACTGCAAAGATGATGATCCGAGCGTTGTTTTCCTGCGATGCTCCGGCGCTGGACCTGTCGAAGCGGAAGGTTTGTCGATGCCGTCTTATAAGAATCGGCCGTTGCCGCGACGGTGCGCCTTTCGTGCATAACGAGATATTGAACAAGATTAGCAGAAGGGCACCGGAACAAATGGGCCTCGTCACCTTCTTCCTGGTCATGACCACAACTAATTTTTCTTTTCCCTTTTTGTATCAAACAGAAAGACCTTATTTTATATGAACCACGGACGACTACAAGGTACAAACAAACACGAGGTTTGTACCTTTTCACCGTGATCCCCAAAACTAAAGCTTATAGTTTCTTGTTTTTATATTCCTATTCTACCGTCGCTCCCCCTTTTTCTATTGTCTTTCTTTCATTTTAATCCCCAAAGCTTAATTTCTTTTAATTTAGTCCCTCAAGACAATAAAGAAAATTATTATTAAGTAGGCTCTGATACCAATCACGATCAACATGAATCGAACTTAAGAAGATTTTCCTAATTGTCTTTGTCGTCGGCGTTCTACCAACCTCAAATACTCGTTTGAGTACTTTAAACTAGCCGTAAACCTAAGATTGGACTTACCTTCAAGGAAAAATTCCTCAAATTCACTATGTATTAGAGTCAGTTCTTCTAATTTCTTAGAATAACTTTCTATAAGCTTAGATAACTGAGTTATTTTTGCTAAACGAGTGACTATTGTGTTAAGAAGACCAGTAGTAGAATCCTTGCCCACACCATGATCCAAATAGAATAATTTTCAGGGTTTGGACAATCAGTCATAAAAATGACTCGTGCACTTGCACCACTTTAACTAAAATCTCCTTTCAAGCTTGAAAGAATAACATAAATAACTTAAATTAAGAAGATGTTTATCGTACCTTACTCAGATGGATAGCTTCGAGGGTTCACCAAGCTTCCGCAACTTTGGAGATCCAAGAGTTACTCACTTGTCAGGTTTGAGATTTTCGTGAGATGGAAAGGCTCTTCTGTGTCACTCTGAATGACCTTACCTTGAGGGTCTTATATAGACACTCTTCCTTCTAAACAAGGGTTAGTCACAATGACTATTCCTTCAAGGTTCAGATTCATAGATCTAACATTTAGTTTGACTTAACCAATTCTGATTAATTCTAACAACTCTTGATTCCTTAAGGTATTCTTGGAGAACGATCAAAGAATTTTAACTCAAAGAGATGCGAAAGAAAAAAATTCTCTATTCAGATCGCCTCCCCTAAATGAAATAGAGGATTGTCAAATATATACACAAGAAGCTGGTGTCTATGCACTGTTTGCCAGCTTTAACTTTTCGAAAAGCTACAAAAGTTAACAAACTTGTCTATTCTACCTTTATAAAGCTTTCTTCTCCCGTATGCCTTTTTGCTTTTTCTTGGGAGATTCCTTTTTCTTTGGCGTTTGGTGTTTCACCAATTTCCTTTCCAGAGAGTCCTTCATGAGTTTGTCGGGTTCTCTCTTCATCTTGTTCAAATCGCTAAGCTAACGATTTGTCGGTATAATCAGCGATTTTTCTCTAGACTTCAAATGTGTCCGTCCGGAGACATAATTCAAAGTTTTTCTCTTTTCCAGAAGCTATTCAGAAGATCTAAAACTCTTTCCCATCCTCGTTACCCTGCTTGTTCATCTGCATAGCTTAAATAGGAATGGAGGATCGTAACGGTTGTCATCCCGTCACTGAGCACATAATACGATTCCTTGTGGGCGAATACATGCTCTAACACATCTTTTAAGAACTCAACTTTTATGGCTTTCCTCATAGTCTTGTCTTTGTAATACTTTCGCCATAAACCTTTGTGATCTAAGTCCTGTCTTTGAGGTTCTATCAGATGCCTACTCTCACATGGATGGATGTCCCAGACTTGCATGTGGGGAAGAATTACTTTTCCGAACATGTCATGTTCTTCTTCCTCCATCATAGTGCTAGTAATCAATATCGTGGCACACTTTAGTCCATATCTCAGGCATCCGAGTATAAACTTTACCAAGTGAGGTAAGGGTTCTATCTGCTCTGATTTTGATCTATCAATCTCCAGAATGTCGACAAAACCTGCATACAAATATGGTAAAGCTGTTCCCACCATTCTTGAATTAATTCTCAGGGACGACCACTTCTCCGATATCCAATGCAAATATGGGCGAAGTACAAAGTTCTCCTTTAGTGAGGATTCTCCCATATCCACTATACCTTTGGGGTTTCAAAGTCTTTGACCTCATATGGTATTAAGGACATAGTTGTGGTGAGAATCTCTTGTCTCTCTCTTATGGTTTTAGACAGTTCTTCTCCATCTGAAGCCTTATAAAACAACTTAGACTCCAGATCTTTGATATACTACAGATATACTCCATCTGAATTCCAATTTTAAAGGAATTCCAGAAGGATTCCCCGAAGATCTTCCTTCTCCGGCCATTGTCAAGGACTTAATTAAAAATTTTTCAAAATTTTGGGGTTTTTGTAAAGAATCCAAAAGCCATAATTGGTGGGAACGGTATTAGAGGAATATTAAAACTTTCGATGGTAAAAACCGAAATAGTTTACTTTCCCACGGTTAATCGGAACTATCCTCCAAACAAACACTGGCATTCACCAAAAGCAAGATCACAAGGTTCCCCTTGTATTAACAGTTGTTACTAGGGAAATGCAGGAGCAGTTCAAAATATCAACCTTGCAAACTGGGAATCTTAATGCCTTGCGGGGTGCAGGTGATGGCATATTGAATCTGCTGAAGAGCCTATGCGAGGAGACTAGGGATAGCATGGTGTAGCAGCCGACGACGAGGATGGTGATGACTACGGATGCAGTTGTCTTGTGACTGAGACTGCTGAATGACCCGCAAGCCGCCCTCCATGTCACTGCCCTGTCGCTGTGATAGGCTAGGAACAGATGCTGGAGCAGTGAATCTTCAAATAATCTAGCACCAGGGTCTCGTCATGCGTCTACGGAATGGATCTAGGTGCCCTCAGTGCCTGCCCTGCTGCCATCATTTGTTCCTCAGAGCAGCCACCCCTCCGGCCCCTTGGAAGTCCAGTTGGAGATGGGACTTCCCTTGTGTTGAAGTCGGTTCTGGACCGGGCGAATGAGCTTCTAACAGATCCGCCGGCAGCAACAAACTGCACCCTCAGTAATGGGCAGCTGTGCGGCGGGCTTCTTCTGACGAGTTTTTTGGTCTTCTGACCAAATATTGCGTAAAAAAATTATGATAGTGATATGCAGACGCTACTAATGCAAGCTCAAGGAAATATGTCTGGCATTGGACCAGATGCGACGAGGGCAATTAGCAGGGAAATGCCCGTAGAACTTTTACAGGTGAGCATACCTCATACTGATGAACAGCAGAGGAAACTTTTGTTGGAATTTGCTTGAAGGTCTATCTATGCCAGTAGTTGGGTTTAATAACCAAGACGAGGGAAATGATGGTCAAAGCATATCAGAGTCAGCCACGAGTTTGTAGAGCACAGCACAAAAAAGATATCCTTTGCTCAACAAGTAGCAAGGGGAAGAAAATTGGGGAAGTTGGTGAATTTTGAGCAAAAAGGTGAATTGAGTTTCAAGTGTACTGGAGCTGCATCGAACGTGGGTATATGTATCTCGTCAGTGTACATCAACCTCCAACAAATACTGGATTTGGGGGATAGGTGGAAGGAGTAGGTGTGATGGGAATCACATTTTGAGTCAGGGAGGGAGGGTTGCTGGTTTTTATGGCTGAACTCCGACCCCGACAATGTTCTGAGAGAAAGAGAGAGAGAGAGAGAGTAGGACGTGTGGGTATAATATAATATTTGGGGCAGAGTAGGACGTTGATTTTTGTAAGTAGTGAAATTGTTGGTGTCTGAATTGCCGGTGAAAGTCTTACCCGAGCACTGAGGGGCGAATCATCCCAGGTACGAATCTCAGCGGCCACCCCCTCGGCTACGTTTCTTAAGGCTTACGATTATTTCTTCTTTGCATTAGGATATAGAAAGACCGAGGAGTATTTTGGATGACTATTGTTGTGGGCGTAGGTAAGCTGCATGATTTGTGTTGGTATTAAATGTCCCACTCTCATCATCATCATGCCAATGAATAGGGCATATGGCGGGTGAATGGTAAGGTACTTTCTACTTGTATTGAAAAAAAAAAACACCCCTTGTCATTTACCTAAATTTGTTTTCATTATAAAATGCATCAAATAAAATGCGGGTATTATTATTATTAGTAGTAGTAGTAATTCAAAGCCAAAAGAAATTTACATGGATGAAGAGCACGATCATCATCGAGTGTAAGAAAATCGATCACTATGAGTAAGGGGAAACAACAACGCAATAATACTTTGGGTGTGTGTGTGGGGTAATGGCATCTTTATTAAGACGATGATGGGTATTAAAAGAAATCAGACAAAAAGAGAAATATGGACAGTCCATCCTCCCCTCTCTTAAGAGGAGAGCAAGCAAAGACTTATTCCATCTATCTATAATTAGGGTTTCGGAAGTACTTCCTTTAAAACATGTGAGATGTTCAGACTTTTCAACGCTGATGCAAACTGATACAGCTGTGTGTTCAAAGGATTCAAATGTTCGGAATAGATCGATATTCAAATTCTCCAAGCATATTGCTTTGAATACGACTTACTTACTATACTTTGTATACTTGCTTCGGTACTTCCCCTTTTGCCTTGAAGAAGTTGAAGCTACTTAAACTGGATTGCAGTTGGAGGAGCTGCCTGCGGTGGTGGCTTCGACGCCAGTAGTAGCAGAGGCGTTGGCGTTGGCGTTGGATGAGTTGATTGTTGCCGTGTTCCCTGTGTGCTTCTTCTTCTTCTTCTTCCTGTAAGGAATCCCTCTAGCCTTAGCCTGAGATTCCCTAACCTCGCGGAGGAAGATTCGGATTGCGCCACCGGCGAAGGGGTTCACCTCCGGCAGCCCCCCGTTCTCTTCGTAGGCCGCCCTCAGACGTCCGATCAGCGCGTCTAGGCTTCCCCAGGCCTGCCTCAGCGGGCAAGTGCAAGGGCCGGGGGGCTCAGTCTGCCCGAAGTAGCCGCAGCCATGCACATGGACCTTTGTCTTCCCAAACTGGTCGAGATATCGAAGGAACTCGAGCACGTGGCTCGCAGTGAACTGCGATATGGCGACCGGAGGGCGTTGGTTCCTGAGGTACTGTCCAAAGGTGTTCCAGTCCCTCCGCTTCTGCGACTCGTATCGACTGAGGGGCACAGGGTGCTGCTGATGCTGATGCTGGTGAAGGTCGCCACCGCTCATAGAATTAACTGGGACGGCCTTCCCTCCATTGAAGGACGTGTTGGCGATCATCTCATGGCACATGAAGTTCGGCCGAGATGCAATAGACGAGACGAAACGAGGGTTTTCCTTTCCTCTTGGTCTTGTGAAGGAGAAGAAGAAGGAGAAGGAAGGGATGGGGGGACAATGAAATGAATTGGGAAGTGCTTTTGATGACTCCTTTTTTTTTTAATTAACCCTTTTGATTAGTACTAATTCCCCGGCTTTTAGTGTAAACAGAGAATGTGGGGGCGTTGGGTTTTGGCTAAGCAAAGCATTTTCATGATCCAAACAAAAGCGTCGCTCTCCCTCTTGTCATTCCTTTCCCGTAATATCACAATTTCCCTGGGTATTTAAAAATCAAATCTCTTCTTAAGGTTCTCAAATGTAAAGTAATAACAGGGAATTTAGTATCTGGAGGAGATGTACATATCAACTTGTCACTTAGACAAATATTTAGTCAAGCATAATTTTTGTCCTAAATCACACGTAATGACAGGGCTAATAGGAAAGAGTCCTCGTTCGCCCAACTAGCTTCTCCTTCTCCTTCAATCATTGATGGGTGGAGGGGAAAAAACATCACGAGAGCTCGTAACTTTGCTAAAACAAAAACACCCCCCCCCACCCCCCCCCCCCCCCGGCATGAAACCCTAGTTCTACATCTCATGACATCTTGTTTTGAAGATTGGGGGTTGCCATCTTATCTCATGTCACACACACACACACACTTGATGATGGTCACTGTGTTATGAATTGGAATGAATATTATTACGATCATATTGCCTTTTTCTTGGTAAAATGGATGATGGGTGTGGTGTGGTGTGCCCCCCCCCCCCTCCCTCCACTCCAATCCAATCCAACACACAAAATCTTGACATTGGGGGGGGGGGGGTATCAAATCTTTTTTGTTCCTTCTTTTCACATTAATCCCGGATTAATTCACGACTCTTAATATTATAATGGGCATCACCAAAAGCTGTCGATACATCATTCGTTAATTTTTTATTTAATTTAGAAAAAGGGAAATCACGAGAGAAGAGATGAACTCGAGAGATTGGATGGAGAATAGTAACTCAGAAATGGAGCTTTCCAAAGCAAAACATCACATCCTTGTGACATCTCCGCAAACCCTTCCTTGGTCATAAACAAACGTGTTCTAAATCGGGCGAGAGGAAAAAGGGATGTGGGGCGTAGGAAACGGGGGTGGTTGTGTTAGGGGAAGGGGTTCCAGAAATGGCAAAGGGAGGAGGCGAGACTTACTCTCCTCCCATCGTTTTGATCGGACACAACCAAACACATCTTCCTCTCCATCTTTCTATTTTTAGAGGGTACTCTCCTTCTAGCAATAGCAAAAACCCATGTCTGTAGTTTAGTATATAAACCATCCCATCCTTCCTTTGATCCAAGCTTCTCTCTAACCCCCTCACAACACACTAAGGAGGAAGGAAGAGAGGACAGTCAATAAAACTAAATTATTACTATGGCCAAGACTTTCAGCGTCGTCGCCCTCGTGGCAACCGCCCTCTGCCTCTCCTCCATCATCGGCTCCGCCTACTGCCATGATGGCCACCTCCACCTCATCGGCCAGGTCTTCTGCGACCCCTGCCGCGTCAGCTTCGAGACCACTGCCAGCTACCCCTTGGCTGGTAACACCTTTTTTCTTTTGTTGTTGTTGAGGACGTTGCCGGGCGACGCGGTTCCTTCTTAAAGAATGTTCATGTGGATGTGATAATGATCTCGGATGAATTGGCAGGCGCACAGGTCAAGTTGGTTTGCACTGACAGGACCAGTGGAGTGGTCAAGGAGACCATCCAGGGAACAACCGACAACAAGGGTGAGTACCAGCTGACCATTGATGGCGACCACGCGGATGAGATCTGCGAGGTCGAAGCTATCAAGAGCCCCGACCCCCAGTGCAGCTCCCTTGTCCCCGAAGCGATCAAGAACGCCAGGATCTCCCTCGCCAAGGAAAGCGGAGTTGCAATTCCCGACCGCTTCGCCAACCCGCTCTTCTACTCCCCCGAGAAGAGCCTGGAGAGCTGCCCCAAGATCCTTCTCGACATGGGCATCCTGCCGCCGGGTACCGACGACTTCTACTACTAGATCCAACTCAAGGAGGAGAACAAAATTTCTTCTCCTCGTGGTCTTAAAAAACCTTCTTTGTTCTGCAAGGCTCGTTGCTTGATCAAAATCACAAATAAAGAAGCTGAACGTCTTGGTTAATACATTCTTTTTGTTTTTGTGACTTGTTTGGTTGGGTTCAAACAACCCTCTCGATTATCGAAAACAAGTTCGATCGATTTGCAACGGGTACATTTGTTAATCACTGAACTAAAGCGAAGAGGAATGTAAGACAGCTATCTCAGACTCTTAACTAGATTTCCTGGGGCAGAACTCAACCAAAACCTGTGAAAGAACTGACAAAAGTAGGTAAACAAAACTATTATTCCTTTGATATCCCCTAGGCGAATGTCATGATCTTCGCCACCTTGTCATACCATTTTAAGCATTTGGGAAATCAAAGTCACAAGACTTCCAAAGAATGACGTAGTTTTGCCGACCTCGTGCTGGTCTCTGCTTCTATATCCTACTAGAGATGTATAATCCCAAAATGGTCGGGATTCACCATCACCGTGCTAACTACGCTTCCAACCAATCAGGTTCGGACGTATTGAGACTCAGGTAAGCTGATTGAAGAGCAGTTTCCGGGAGGTTATAAAAGAATGGAAGTGAAGGAAAACTAATCATCTTCGTCAGATTGCATTATCGGGCTTTGCAAGCAGCTCTCCTTCTGATGAAGTTCCAACAATTTCTTTTCCGGTTCACATAGCCCTGAATGTCAAGAAATCTCCACCAAATCAAACAAGGGCGATATTCTATGGCATGTAGCATCATATGCTGTCAGCTTCAAATGCCCCAAAATGTTTTAAAAGGACAGCAAGTGCAGGAGGTGGAACAGAACAGGTAATGAATATTCATCCAACTGATAACTCCTGCCTTTGTTTCTAGGGTTCTGCTACATTCACACTTTAGACAATGGTTGAGCTCTAAGATCTAAGAGGCATATAAATAAGGTAATGGGGAATGTTGTACCTGAGCATTTGGGAATATCCCAGACAGCAATCGAAGTTGGTGAGCAATCTGCCTCGCAGAGAGCTTTACTGTTCTCGTGGTTGACATTCATGGCCAGCATCCATGCACCAATTGTGACATCCTCGTTGCTGAACATTCGAAAACTGCAGGTCCACATAATTATATGTTTGTGCCCTCAGATGTGGCATATAAATTCTACATGCATAATAGGTATGGATGACAAACAGAACAAGAGTCCCGAAACTACTTGCCTATTGTTTCTGAGAGCAATCAAGCTCTTCACGACGTCGGCAGAGAGAGCATATATTGGGCCATAAGCATGGAGAAAGTACTCGCTGCCAAGCAAATGGGACAAAGGTTCATACCTGAAATAATCAAAGACAAAGTTCAGTGACCAGGAAACCTGAACTGCAAGAAACAGAAGCAATGGAGTCCATTCATCGGACTTCTATAGAGCAACCCACCATTTGAGCTTCGGGTCGGTGAAGACTGGGCCCTTTTTCATACACCCAATATAAGTTTGGGTATGAGTTCTTTCTTTTGCAAGCAGCAACGAAAGCCTATCTGACAACAATTTCGACCAAAGAGATATTGTGTTACTCAGAAGAGCGGGTTTTATGCAAATGGATGTCACAGCTTTGACAGTGTAAATCACCTGGCCTCAAGTATATGTCATCATCGGCTTTAACATAAAACTCGGATTCGTAAAGAGCATATGCTGCCTTGAAGAAAGCCAACCTGAAGTTTCAAACAGACCAATCAAGTACAACACAGACTCAAGGAGAGGGAGAAACAATAAAACTCAGCACTAACGTTTTGTAAGGAAGCATACTGTATTCCTCTTCGATATCCAACAACAAGAAGTCGTCATACTCTGCCACTTCCTTCCTAAGCTCGGACATCTTAGATTGATCTTTAGTCCTCCCAATCACAAACCTAAACGCCAATCCTGTGGCTTCTTCCAATCTGGAATTGACAGCAATAGATCAACGCGTGAAAAAGGGTCCAATGCTCAGAATCCTAGAATGCCATACATGCCAAGATATATGAATGGAGACAAATCAAATATCTCGCAACCCAAGTCATTTGTTTCGCCGGCAAATGCAACAAAAAACCCCAACCAAGTCAGACTTTTGATCCTGGATCAGTAAACTAATTTGGTTATCCGAAAACGACCATGGTGTTGCGGATCCAAATCTACTTCCAGAATCCAACCCTCTATTGGGCTAGATCAGTTGGAATCCCCTCATAACAGGAATCATGCATAAATCAAGATCTTTCTTTGGTGCGCAACCCGGTACACGGCAGAGTCCCAAAAATCTTCCTTAAACCCCCGCTACCTACGCCAAATCCAGCAACAGCACGGCCCACTAACAGCAGCAAAGACTCTGCTAAAATCAATGGAAAGCATACCGCTGGAGTCCTTGCCGATCGGCCGGCATCCAGGTCTCCCGGAGCGACCTCCTCCTCTCGACAGATCCGAACCCGGTCTGAATCCCAACGAAACCCATCACCTTGTGCCTCTGCCCATCAAGGCCCTCCTGGGAACTCCCCGTCCCCAAAACCCCGGCATGCTCCTTCTCCCAGACAACCCGAACCGTCCGCGGTCCGCCGTAGGGGCAGTTCCGCCAGGCTGGGGGACGGAGCAAGGCGAAAAGGCCGAATATAAAACCGGAGAACCCGATGAGGAGGCAGAATCCGAGGATGAGGACGGTGGATCTGCGGGGAGAAGGATGGGAGGGGCGGCCGTGGTGGGGGAACAACTTGGGGGAGGAAGGCATCACGGAATGGGGATGCAGACGAGGGGAAAGCTCCGGCGGGCGGTGTTCATGAAGCGGATTTTCTTCTTGAAGGGAGATTGCTTGCTCCTTGGGGGGAGTTTTTTTCTCTACTTTGTGCCGGGAATATGATTAATTAATGGATATGGGATTAAGAATTGGGGAGGACTGCCCCTGAGAAAAGACACAGGTTTGACCATGTGAAGTGGTTTGTGTTTACTTTCAGTCCGATGTATACCAAAAAAGGACAGCATGATGTCTTCGGACACAACTTCCCACAACTAGTGTTCAACTCAAAACTCTCTTTTCCCCAATTCCATGATATAAAACTACCCTTAACGACTTCATTCGTAACACCAGGAACTGATGCCGCCGGCGAATGACTCCTTCCGTCAATGCACGCGGGTCGGGTCCTCCGGGACTGATGCGGTTGGAGTCACTCTTCCGCCCCCGTTTCCGTCCCACTGGCTCTGGGGCTCATGCGGTTACATTTGTACACATGAAGGAAGTGGGTCACTTTCGGCCCGTGGTCATTGGACTGGGATAATGGGTTGCGAAATCAATTGTCAGAAACCGACCCGACCCCATTCGGACAGGCGCCATCCTAAAAAGGCAAGTTTCCCCGGCACGACTGGAACGAACAAATTTTAGGATATAAACGCAGGAAGAAGAGGCGATCAAACGAACCGCCGGTTTATTATTGTTGGCTGTGGTTTGTTGAAGATGGAGTTCGAACCAGTAGAGGTTTTCAGGGATGATGATTAAGAACCCCGATAGCGACGATTTTCTGGTTTCTTCCCTTTCTGTTTTCGGCTGTGTTCTTCACTTTCCCGTTTCGAAGGCATTTTTCTGAGGCGTTTTCCTTTCTCTTGTGTGTGTGTGGGCATGTGCTGGTATGCTTTATAATTGCTCTTCTTCACTAGGTTGGCATAATTGCGCGCAATATGGATTCACTGAATTCTTCTTTGTACCAGTGCATGATTTTACGTGTATGGAAGCTGATTTTTGGGTTATGTAGGTCTGTGAAAACGGCAGATAAACGGATACTTATCTTCACAAATGAGGACACGATCCTTTTCACTTAGATAGTAATGTTTCCTAAATTGCGAAAATATGTTTGCTGTCACAGGCTCTGAATTAGATAGCACAGTTGAAAGAGTTGGACATCTAGTTGTCAAGGCAGCAGCCCTAGTAAGGCGGATTGATCTATTGGACTTTTCAGTTGGCCAGTCTGCCAACTGGGTATCTACTTCCGATTTTAGTAACTAAGTTTCTGAATCTGCTGCTGTTAGCACTTGAATCATGCTTGCCAATGGCTTCTGTTTTAGCCATGTTAAATGTGGTCAGAGAAAAGTGACAGAGGTGTCAAAGAAACGGAAGACTCTCATGGATAACGTGCGAAATACAACTGGGCTGACCTTGCCGACCGTGGAAAGGTTGGAAGAGCAATGTTCATTGAGAAAACCAATCTAACTTATCGACTCAATCATATCTTTCTCTAAAGAATAGTCATTTACATATATAGGCATTTGCCTTACATAAAAACAGAAGGAAAGTAAATTGTCTATTTCTAATTTCTATGCTAAGATCGTGCCATGTAATCCGGAACCACTACAGAAAATCCGCAACTACTAATATATTTCTTCCGTAATACTCCCCCTCAAGTTGGAGCGTGAAGGTTTCGAATGCCCAACTTGGCGAGGAGAAAATTGAAGCGATCCCGACCTAGCGCCTTAGTGAAAATATCCGCCAATTGAAACGTTGTAGGGAGATGAGACGTGATGACCACCCCAGAGCGAATGTGTTCACGAACGAAGTGACAATCGATCTCGATGTGCTTGGTACGTTCATGAAAGACGGGATTAGCCGCAATATGTAATGCCGCTTGATTATCACAAAATAGCCGAGTCGATGCAGGAAGTTGAACCCCGAGGGAGGAAAGTAATCCTCGTAGCCACAAGATCTCACTGACGGCGGCGGCCATAGACCGATACTCTGCCTCGGCAGATGAACGAGAAACAGTAATCTGCTTTTTGGTTTTCCATGAAATCGGGCATCCTCCGAGGGTCATAAAGTAGCCTGTCACGGATCGTCGTGTCAAAGGGCAACTCGCCCAATCAGAGTCACAATATGCAGTGAGGACCAAAGACTGCGGCTCAATGAGAAGACCTTGCCCGAGACAAGACTTTAGGTACCGAAGAACACGTATAGCAGCGTCCCAGTGATCCTGACGTGGTGCCTGCATGAATTGTGCCAGAATATGAAGTGAATAGCTGATTTCTGGACGAGTGACGTTGAGATAAATTAGTCGACCGACTAGTCGACGATAGCGAGCCGGGTCTTCAAGAAGGGGGCTCGAGCTGAGTTGTAACTGATGTCGCTGCTGTATAGGGAACGGTGAGGGACGACAACCAAGCATGCCGCACTCGGAAAGAATATCCAATACATACTTGCGCTGAGTGAGAAATAATCCGGAGTTTGTCCGAGGGACCTCAATCCCAAGAAAGAACTTCAAAGAGCCCAAATCTTTGATGCGGAAGCAACGATCCAAATATGTCTTGAGAAGGGCACGACGGCGGGAGTCATTACTGACAACTATTAAGTCATCAACATAAACTAGAACTCCCAAGAATAAATGACCACGTCGCCAAGTGAATAATGAATGATCTGCTCCGGACTGAGTAAAACCATAATCAAGAAGAGAGGTCGTAAATTTCGCATACCAGTTACGGGAAGCTTGTCGCAACCCATAGAGGGATTTCTGTAACCGGCACACCTGATTTGGTTGTGAAGAAGTGAAGCCCGGAGGTAGCTTCATAAAAACTTCTTCATCAAGATCACCATGTAGGAAGGCATTGTTGACATCCATTTGGTGGATGTCCCATCCTTTGGCAACGGCAACGGTCAATAGACATCGAACGGTGATCATCTTAGCAACTGGAGCGAAAGTATCATGAAAGTCAATGCCTTCCACTTGTGTGAAGCCCTTAGCGACTAGCCGTGCTTTATAGCGTTCAACACTCCCATCAGCTCGATGTTTCACTTTGTATACCCACTTACATCCAATAGCTTTCTTTCCAGGAGGCAATGCTTGGATTGTCCAAGTTTTGTTGGTTTCTAGTGCTCGAACTTCCTCGTCCATGGCTGTGCGCCATCGAGGATCCCGAACAGCTTCGCTGTAGGACCGTGGCTCGGTTTCGGAGTCGACCGCTGCTAGGAAAGCTTTGTGACTCTCATTAAAAATCGAATAAGAGAGATTATTTTCTATGGGATGGGATGTACCTGAGGAGAACGATGGAGAGGGTGATGAAATGAGGGGGGTCTTGACAGCATGGACATAATCTCGAAGATATCCCGGGGGATGACGGTGTCGAGTCGGGCGTTGGGAAGTCCGAGTCTGCGACGGAGAAACAACCGGAGGAGTGTCAGTGGGAGCTTCTTCCGTCGCAGCAGGACGGAGTTGTGTTGCGACTGGTCTGATTGATCCAAATCAGATTGAGGAGCAATGGCAAGTGGAGGGGGCTGTGATGTGTTCCCACGCTGAGAGGAGAGCTCAAGTCGACTTTTGTCTTGGTCAGCTATGGAGTCCCGCATTGATTTGTTCTCTAAACAGAGAGAGAGGTCTGAATTGGATTCAGGACCCGGCACTGTCCCAGCAGGTCCGGCCAAATCGAGAAACATGGGTGGCGAGTTTGAGACAGGTGCGGATGTGGGTGGAATGAGGAATGGGAACACGTCTTCGCAAAATCGAACATCCCGTGAGACAAAGAACTCCTTTGTGTCCAAGTCGTAAACTCGCCAACCTTTCTTTCCATGGGGATAACCAAGAAAAACACACCGGCGTGACCGCTCCGTAAATTTGTCTTTAACTCGGGGTCGGTTGTGAGCATAACATAGGCATCCAAAAACCTTTAAATTGGAGTAAACAGGAGGCTTGTTGAATAAGACCTCATATGGACTCTTGTCGCCAAGGAGGGGTGTGGGCGTAACATTAATGAGATGTGCCGCGGTGGCTACACATTCTCCCCAAAAATGCACTGGGAGATGTCCTTGAAACAAGAGAGCACGCGCGACATTTAGGAGGTGACGATGCTTGCGCTCTACCCGCCCGTTTTGCTGGGGTGTATCAACGCACGTAGTCTGGTGCATGATGCCACGATCAGCGAAGTAATCTTGCATGGTTGTTGATAGGAATTCCAACCCGTTGTCACTCCGCATTTGTTTTACTTCTCGATCAAATTGAGTTCGCACCATATTACAAAAATTCATCAGCGAACGTGTTGCCCCGAATTTCTCACGAAGCATATACAGCCATACCCCATGGCTGTAGTCGTCCAGAATGGTCAGGAAATATCGCGCACCAGATGTCGACTTGAACTTGTATGGTCCCCATATATCACAATGAATAAGGTCGAACGGAGAATCCGCTTTATTTGTACTTAGTGAAAAACGTGTGCGAGTTTGCTTAGCTCGAAGACATATATCACACTCCAAATCGCCCTTCTTATCTGAAGATCGATAAACACCATGGATATTTATTCGTTGAGACGGATGCCCTAGTCTTCGATGCCAAAGATCATTATCCGGAGTCACGATTGCTACGG
The DNA here is from genome assembly GCA_029817715.1 of Melastoma dodecandrum. Lineage (NCBI taxonomy): Eukaryota > Viridiplantae > Streptophyta > Magnoliopsida > Myrtales > Melastomataceae > Melastoma > Melastoma dodecandrum. The sequence goes on from JARUPY010000182.1 coordinate 3,630,048, forward strand.
GTGCTAAGTTAAAAGAATTACCGGTGAATGGGTGAGTTCTGATATCATCATCAGAATTCAGGTCGGTCTCGCGTTTGCTTCTATTGTTTGACGGTTGAGTAGTCTGAGCTCGTGCTGCGTTTGCCCAGATTTGCTCAGTCTTGTCTTCCTCACGATTCTGGGTAGGAGATTGGGTAGTTTTGTCCTCTCTCTTTGCAGCTGACTTTTGCCTTCCCTGTGATGAGTTGGTGTTGAATCGCCCCGTTGCCTTTTCCTTCATCTTCTCTAACACCCAATCCGGGTATCCATTTTTGGACCAACAATCAGATGCATCATGGTTTGGCTTTCCACAGTGATCACAATACTTCTCTAGCTCCCGGGATTTGCCACTCCTTTGGTGACTCAAAGTAGATCGACTCCCCCTCGCTTGACGGGGTTTGACCGTTCCTCTCGCCGCAAATGCTACGCCGTCGGTTTCAGTATCCCGAGTCTGGACAGCCATATTTGCCACCGCCCTTTGCATTTCTTCCTCGGCAATGGCATTCATGAGTTGGTTCATAGTCGGCATGGGTTCCCGGCTCAGCAGATTCGATCGGATTGTGCTAAAATCTGGATTCAAGCCCATCAGAAATTGATACGCCTTGTCAGCTTCTCTCTCCGCGACGATCTTCGCTCCGTCTCCACAGCGGCACGTCGGCTTGTAAGTGTAATTCTCAAGTTCGTCATACAACAACTTCATCTTCGAGAAGTATTATCCAACGGACATTCCTCCTTGTCGAAGCACACATATCTCGGTTTTTAGCTGAAAAATTCGAGCCTGATTTCCCCGGGCAAATCTCTCTTTGAGTTCTGCCCAAAGTGTCATGGCATCATAGGCTCCCGAGAAGGCTGTCTGAAGATCATCGTTCATGGTATTGATGAACCACGCTATGATCATCGAGTTGCATATCTCCCATCGCTCACGGAGGGGATCATCTTCATCGGGTTTCTTCAACGTTCCATCGATGAACGATAGTTTGTTCTTGGCCCTGAGAGCATTCGTCATCGCACGGGACCATGTAAGGTAGTTCTCCCCGTTCAATCGACATGCAATTAGGATGTTACCAGGGCTGTCCGAGGAACTGAGTAGATACACAGACGGCACATTCCTTCTCCTGGATGTGCTACTGTGTTTCCTGACCAGGAGCTCTGACCTGCGCTCGTCGTCGCTGCTCGCCTCGCTGCGACCCGCGTCTGTCGTCTCCTTCTTTTTCTTGGATGTTCTTCTGTACTTCTCTGTCGACGGCGCCAAGTAGCGATCATTGCCACCACTGGTGTCGCTGTGGCTCGCATCGGACGTCATCCTTTACGAAAGTTTATCCCAGAGATCTTAGCGCTCTGATACCATAAGAAAACCAATCTAACTTATCGACTCACTCATATCTTTTTCTAAAGAATAGTCATTTACATATATAGGCATTTGCCTTACATAAAAACAGAAGGAAAGTAAATTGTCTATTTCTAATTTCTATGCTAAGATCGTGCCATGTAATCCGGAACCACTAAAGAAAATCCGCAACTACTAATATATTTCTTCCGTAATATTCATCCTCTGTTTACTGTCGTCCTCCCTCCTATTGATTGGTTGAAAGTTGTCTGGGTTCATTTACTTTTGTTGGCTATTTGTTTTTCCCATTTATCTGGCTTAACCCGACGCCCCTAACTTTAGTTGGGTGGCATTATCTATCTGGTGAAATCTCTCTGCACCAGGATCACTTGGAAGAGCATACTTTGAGAAACCTGCTAAATTACTTCTGTAAATTGAACTCTGTTTTCATGACTAACAATAGCATGGTTTTATCGTGGAATTAATCTGCCGCCTGCACTTTTTATTTAGAAATTGCATTTATTTTCATTAAATTCAATTTGATGGCCAAGATACTCCCGAGATAATCACACAGGAATGAGCTCAAGGCTCTTATTCTGCTCGGTGAGGAAAGCTGGGTCTCCAGAAAGAACTTCTAATAACATGGACCATCATCAGGCAGTAGGTCGATAGTAGGCATATATGACATAGAACGTGCTGAGGAAAGTTAGCACCAGTAGAAGAATGGCGGCAGCCAGAGACAAGAACGCCCATGGACTGCTGAAGTAAGTGCTAATGAGATTTCTCCACCAGTGCCGCCATTTGCTCTGATAGTACACCATGCAGCGATGGTTGAGCTTCTTTGCTTCAGGTGCCAAGTAAAACTGATCTAGGTCATAGACCATCTGCCGGCAAAGCTGACCAACAAGAGTGACCACATTCTCATCGCTGCCGAGATGGTGATTTAGGATGCCATACTTGTGAAGGATTTCTATATCACCTACATCATTGACTAGGCTATCCAGGAATACAAAGAAGTTGGTGAAGAAGGGCCTGGAGAGCTTATCGCATTGTTCATATGCCAAGAAATTCAAGAATAGGAGGACTGCATTGTCGTCGATGGTCAGTGGGGCGATCTTGAGCGCGCCGTTGTGGTATACGATGTCCAGCATATCAACCCCCTCGTGTCTTCTGAATTCAATCCCCGTCTCCTCTAGCTCGGTGGCCGTGTGGCTCAGCTGTCTCTCCTCGACATCTGAACTCGAAGAGTTTTCATGATGGTGAGTGGATTCCATGAGACTGAATTTCTTCCTGGCCATGATGAGGAAGGTGGAGCGGAAGATATTAAGCATATGGTAGTCCTCAATTTCCGTGTTCAGCTTACTAATCGGATCCTCTCTCGGGAAAAGCGGGTCGAAGAACATCACTATGAGGTGTTTGAGGGGTGTCTCTGTTAGAATTCGGGCACAGCGGAAGCAGTAAAACAATATTTTTCAGCCCAAAATAATCTGATCTCATGGTACGTATGATAGAAATAATTTTGTTAAGAATAAAAATAATTCTTACCCGGAAATCGTACCTTAAAATCTCCGAATAAACAAAGCGTAATTGCGAACAATCTAGAGCCCCAAGTGTGACTCCTCTAGCGGTATCCACGCGCACACGATCACGAACACTTGACGATCCGATAGGTGCTAGCCTCTTGGATCGACAAAGAAGAAAATACGGAAACAAAGCTTGAAATGTATGTGCTCCTTTTTCCGGAAAAATTTTTCCAGTCCCTGGACTCTCTCCCTCACCGTCTCTTTTCTATGATCCTCAAAAACCATCAGACTCACCCTTCTGATTACGTTTTTCTTATTTAAGAAACCTTCCGTTTTCTCAAAATAAATCATAGTAACGGAATAAATTAATTGGCACAATTAATGGAAAGAAACCAACTCAGATTCATTCCAACGTGCACATGAATAAATTATTAAAAATAAAATAAAATAAATTATTCTATCCGTGGTACATATATTTAAAATAATTTACTTAAATAAAATATATTGGATATAATATCTCAATAAATAAATAAATAGCTAATATATATCCTTTATAAAATCGACCCGAATAAATCCATATTCGATCTTGGTCTATACCTCCGATATTTCAGAATAAATTAATAATCTAATTAATTTTAATTCTGAAATACTAAAATAATTAATAATACAATGTTCGTGTCGACGTTCTACGCGTGCGACCCTCTAGGTCCTATATACGAAGGTAGTGTAAATCCAAACACAAACTAAAGTGACCGTCTAGCAACAGTTTTTAGTCACCCAACGTGTTAGGATAATGATCATAAATCATAAACCACTATGAACCGATTACTGTGTAATTCAATCTCTCCATCTAACCGACATCTCAATTAATTCGGTGCAAAATACATCATCACCAAATTAATTGTTTTACCTGATTACCAAGATATAATAGACTCACTTGAATGTAAAACATTCCTACCATGGCCATGGATTTTAGAGTCACTAATATCTTTATTAAGTGGCATAGATGTCAACTCTCTAATTCAAAAGAACGATGAATCCTTTATTGACTCAACACTATTCTCTCTACGCTTTGTCACACGCCCAACAATCGTATTACTCACAATCCGGTTAAAGACTGCTTTTAACGACGTCAAAGTGCGCAAACTCCACGCATAGAATAAATGAAGGTCTCAAGTCAAAAGATCAGTTACACTCGTCCATAAAGAGGATTGACCAATGATGTTCAATATGTAGTATCCTCTTAATCGGGTCGTGTCCAGTATCCCTAATATTAGGATACCCCTAAGTATAACTTGGATACACTATACCTCGGTCTATCTTGACCTCAGCTATACTTAGCGATAATCTAGATGTCCATGTCCCCTCTAAACACCTATCCGATCACGGACTATTTCAGATTAATATACTCAATAATCTGTGGGACTTTATCATTAATAATTTTACGTGCAGAAAAATAAAATAATCAATGACAAATACTCGCCTTTATTAATTATTTATCCACAAATACATTAAAGTGTCTTGGCACATAAGTGCACACACTAACAATCTCCCACTTGCACTATTGCCAAGCACTATGAACTCGAAGTCCTAGGCTCCTCACATGGGTCTCATGTTTCTGCAGAGGTAAGGCCTTTGTGAGTGGGTCCGCGATATTCTCGCTCGTATCAACTCTACTAACCAGCACGTCACCCCTCTGAACAATCTCTCGAAGGATGTGATATTTTCGTAGTACGTGCTTGGATCGTCGGTGAGACCTCGGCTCCTTGGCCTGTGCTATGGCCGCATTATTGTCACAGTACAATGTCACTGGGTCAACAATGCTCGGAACCACTTCAAGCTCCGCTATGAAGTTCTTGATCCACACAGCTTCCTTTGCCGCCTCGGAAGCTGCAATGTACTCGGACTCAGCTGTAGAATCTGCAACTGTCTCCTGCTTGGAACTCCTCCAACATACAGCTGCACCATTCAAGCAAAACACATAACCCTGCTGCGATTTCAGATCATCCCGATCTGTCTGAAAACTAGCGTCAGTATATCCTCTGACAACTAACTCCTCATCTCCTCCATAAATTAAGAACATGTCCTTTGTTCTTCTAAGATACTTGAGGATAGTCTTTACTGCAGTCCAATGACCCTCTCCAGGATCTGACTGATATCTACTTGTCATGCTCAAAGCATACGAGACATCGGGTCGAGTGCAAATCATGGCATACATAATGGACCCTATAGCTGATGCATAAGGTATCTTGCCCATTCTTCCTCTCTCCTCATGTGTCTTCGGACACATAGACTTGGAAAGATGTACACCATGTGACATTGGCAAGAATCCTCTCTTGGAATCTTGCATGCTGAACCTATTCAGCACTTTGTCAATATACATATTTTGACTCAAACCCAGCAACCTATTTTGTCTATCTCGGTATAATCTAATACCTAAGACATAAGTCGCTTCCCCAAGATCTTTCATAGAAAAACACTCTCCTAGCCAAGTCTTGGTAGACTCTAGGCTAGGGATATCATTGCCTATCAGAAGTATATCATCAACATACAACACTAGGAACGATATCTTGCTCCCACTAATCTTCTTGTAAACGCAAGGTTCCTCTGGATTCTTGACATAGCCAAATTCTTTGACTGCTTCGTCAAATCGCAGATTCCAACTCCGAGATGCTTGCTTTAGCCCATAAATGGACCTCTTGAGCTTACATACTTTATCTGCATTCTTGGATGCAATGAAACCGGGAGGTTGTACCATAAACACTTCCTCCTGTAACTTTCCATTCAGGAAAGCGGTTTTTACATCCATCTGCCAGATCTCGTAATCCTTGTAAGCTGCTATCGCAAGCAGAATTCTAATGGACTTAAGCATTGCAACCGGTGAAAATGTTTCATCATAGTCAATTCCTTGACGTTGAGTGAAACCCTTGGCCACAAGTCTTGCTTTATAGGTACTTATATTCCCTTCCATGTCAATCTTCTTCTTGAAGATCCACTTGCACCCTATGGGTTTTACCCCAACTGGCGCATCAACCAACTCCCAAACTTGGTTGGTATACATGGAGTCCATCTCTGATTTCATGGCTTCTAGCCATTTCTCGGAATCATTTGAAGCGATTGCTTCCTCATAAGTCGACGGTTCATCATCCTCGACGAGCAGTACTTCCCCATGTTGAGTTACTAGCCAACCATATCTGTCAGGCTCTCGGTGTACTCTTGTCGACTTACGTTGATCTTGCGTTCCTTGAACATCTTCAGAAGTTGGAATCGCTTGTACTTGTGGTACCGATTCCCTATCTAAATGTTCAGTTTCCAACCTGTTTGTAGAGTCCGAAATTTCTTCAAGACTTACTTTACTCCCACTACTCTCTTTAGAAATAAATTCTCTTTCCAAGAAAGTAGCATATCGAGCAACGATAACCTTGTGCTCGCTTGGGAGATAAAAGTAGTATCCCTTTGTTTCCTTGGGATAACCTACAAACATACACTTGGTAGATCTTGCCGCAAGCTTATCAGAATTCTCATTCTTCACATAAGCATCACAGCCCCATATCTTAAGATAAGACAAGTTTGGTTTCTTCCCAAACCATACTTCATAAGGAGTCTTATCTACTGACTTGGTTGGAACTCGGTTAAGCATGTATGCTGCTGTTTCTAAGGCATAACCCCAAAATGACAACGGAAGACTTGCATGACTCATCATTGATCTAACCATGTCCATGAGTGTGCGGTTCCTCCTTTCTGAAACACCATTCCACTCCGGTGTTCTAGGAGGTGTGAGTTGTGAAACGATCCCACACTCTTTTAGGTAATCAATGAACTCTTGGCTAAGATACTCGCCGCCTCGATCACTCCGAAGGGCTTTTATCTTCTGGCCTCGTTGATTCTCTACCTCGTTCTTGAACTCTTTAAACTTTTCCAGAGTTTCAGACTTGTGCCTCATTAAGTAGACATATCCATATCTACTTAAATCGTCGGTGAAAGTCACAAAGTAGGAATATGCTCCTCTGGCCTGAATCGGAAATGGCCCACACACATCACTATGTATGAGTTCTAACAGTTCCTCTGCCCTTTCACCTGTCTTGGTAAAAGGCTTCTTGGTCATTTTTCCTTGTAAACACGCTTCACATGTATCTATGGGCTCTAACTCAAAAGAGTCCAAATACCCGTTACTTAGTAACCTTGCGATGCGTTTCTCGTTTACATGACCAAGTCTACAGTGCCAAAGATATGTTAAGTTTGAGTCACGCATTTTCTGTTTCTTCCCTTCAACACAGTAAATCGGCTCATCCATATTAAGAACGTATAAACCATTATTCAATGAACCATTCCCATAGAACATTCCATTCAAATAAAAGGAACACAACTTGTCCTTGAATTCAAATACAAATCCCTTGGCGTCTAAACACGACACCGAAATGATGTTCTTAGAAAAACTAGGAACAAAATAACAGTTCTCCAAATTTAGATCAAATCCACTGGGCAACTTTATTACAAATGTCCCTACAGCTAATGCAGCAACTCTAGCTCCATTCGCCACTCGTAGGTCCATCTCGCCCTTGGACAGCCGTCTGCAGTCACTTAGACCCTGCAAGTTCGCACAAATGTGAGAACTACTTCCGGAGTCTATGACCCATGATGAAGAAACAGAAAGATTGCATTCAATCATAAAGATACCTGAAGCATCTGCCCCACTGGCATTCTTCTTCATGAGTTGGAAGCAATTCTTCTTCCAATGGCCTTTCTTGCCACAATGAAAGCATATAGCTTCCTTCTCATCAGATTGGGGTACCTGCTGCCCTTTCTTAAGCTTCTTTTGAGCTGGAGGTCCAGCACGCTTAACTGCTTTAGCCTTGGGATTGAATTTCCCGGTGCCAGGACGCTTGTATGTCTTTCTGACCATCATTGCTCGTGGTGAAGGATTCACCTTCATGTCCTTCTCAGCAGTTTTCAGCATTGCCATCAAATCAGTCAAACTCTTCTCCATGCTGTTCATGTTGAAGTTCAACACAAACTGAGAAAATGATGGTGGGAGTGAGGATAAAACCAGGTCAATTGCTAAGTCCTGGTCCAACTTGGAACCCAAGCTCTCGAGCCTTTCAATGTACCCTATCATCTTGAGTACATGTGGCCCAACTGGGTTACCCTCCACCAGCATTGTTCGAAACAGTGCCCGAGAGGTCTCATACCTCTCAACTCTGGCACTCTCTTGGAAGAGCTCACGTAAGTGCTGATCAATCTCCCTAGCACTCATGTTCTCATGCTGCCTCTGTAACTCGGGAGACATAGAAGACAACATGATGCACTGAACATCCAGCGCATCCTCCAAGTATTGACTGTAGTAAGACTGATCATCCTCAGAAGCATCAGGTGTAGGTTCTTTAAGTGGTTCATCCTCCAGCACATAAATCTTTCTCTCGTGCCTTAGGACAATTTTCAGTTTTCTATACCAATCCAGGTAGTTGGAACCGATGAGGATATTATCTTTCTCGAGAATGCTTCGCAGCGAAAGGGTGTTTGTGTTTGCCATCTACAATAATAATTTAAAGCAGAGTTTTAGTATTTGTGGAATATTAATTAATAAAGGACTTTAATATAGCTCCCACTATTTTATTCGAAAACAACAGCCCCCTCTGTTGAAATCGGGAATTTGTTGGTTAATAATTCCTTGTGGGGACCGAAATCTCGAAACATGAAGTATGCACACAGCTGAGCTGTACCTACACACCACACGAAACAAGTAGGCCTTAACTCGCCAATCACAATTATCCGTGCGACTTTCGGTATTTTTACGTTGAGTCTAATAACTCTTAAACTCAACACTTGCCCCTCAAAAAGCTGACCTTAGCTGAGCTAAACAAGTCAACTAAATTGAGTTAAGTCGACCCATTAATCATTTAGAATAAATTACAAATGTTCTACCATAAGCCCACAGCTAAGCTGTACCGACTAATGGGAAAAATCTGACTATTGTAATAAATATTAATGGAGGGCCTTTATTTTAAAATATTGACTTAATATTTAGGGGATTTATTCTCACCATTAGAATATTCTTGGACATATTAGTCCATAACTATTCAGAATTATCATATTAATTATCTCAAATTTAATTTCCTTAGGTTAGCCTAAGTAACGGTTGAATCCATGACCGTTACAAATCTTACCCGTAATAATTTTGGAAATCTAAATTCAGAATTGATTATCATAAATTTAGTAATTTAAAATTTGGGTAAGACGATTCATATATTGATTCCATCTGGATCACCCCAGACGTATCCCTTTTTTTTTTTATTTCCTTGTAAAAATCAATTATCTTAAAGGAATTGCGTTAAATGTCTTCGCAACTCAATTTAACTATTTATATCGTATATGTAATTTCAACTCCACGTAAACCTGGAAATCTTTATTATAAAAATATTAATATAATAATATTATTAAATGGAGATTTGAAATTAAATCGCTAGGTTGAATCCACAACCAATTCCAATTATGCCTAATTGTATGGATTATAAATTTTTATTTCCAATTTCTGTTTTAAAAGTTTTTAAAACTTATTACTCTAGGTACTATGAGCCCTCTGTCCCACGCACCTAACCAGCTCGAGTGTTTCCCCGATTCCACCGAAAACACTCATTGGCATAATTAATTATTTTTATTTGATATAAAATATTATTATAATAAATATTTTATATTTTAATCATAATAGATTAAAATCTCAACTTTGAGATTTAGATCTTCTCGTACAACCAACTATTAGTGGCCGTATAATATTTTAATAATACAATCACTTGAACAATTTTAACATTTAACTGTTCAAAAAAAAGATTATCAAAATATTTACTTTTAAAGAAAACAATTCTTTAATATTCGATGATAACATATCAATAATATAAGACATCTATTTTATTCTAAAACAAAATAACATATATCATTGATATATTAAATCAATTTTGTTTTTTTTTTTGTTTTAAAATCATCGAAAAATATACGTTCTCACCATGAGTAGGCTCTGATGCCAATTATTCGAATTCGGGCACAGCGGAAGCAGTAAAACAATATTTTTCAGCCCAAAATAATCTGATCTCATGGTACGTATGATAGAAATAATTTTGTAAAGAATAAAAATAATTCTTACCCGGAAATCGTACCTTAAAATCTCCGAATAAACAAAGCGTAATTGCGAACAATCTAGAGCCCCAAGTGTGACTCCTCTAGCGGTATCCACGCGCACACGATCACGAACACTTGACGATCCGATAGGTGCTAGCCTCTTGGATCGACAAAGAAGAAAATACGGAAACAAAGCTTGAAATGTATGTGCTCCTTTTTCCGGAAAAATTTTTCCAGTCCCTGGACTCTCTCCCTCACCGTCTCTTTTCTATGATCCTCAAAAACCATCAGACTCACCCTTCTGATTACGTTTTTCTTATTTAAGAAACCTTCCGTTTTCTCAAAATAAATCATAGTAACGGAATAAATTAATTGGCACAATTAATGGAAAGAAACCAACTCAGATTCATTCCAACGTGCACATGAATAAATTATTAAAAATAAAATAAAATAAATTATTCTATCCGTGGTACATATATTTAAAATAATTTACTTAAATAAAATATATTGGATATAATATCTCAATAAATAAATAAATAGCTAATATATATCCTTTATAAAATCGACCCGAATAAATCCATATTCGATCTTGGTCTATAGCTTGTTTGTTTCCGATATTTCAGAATAAATCAATAATCCAATTAATTCTAATTCTGAAATAATAAAATGATCAATTTTAGTATCCACTAAAATAATCAATAATACAATGTTCGTGTCGACGTGTTATGCGTGCGACCCTCTAGGTCCCATACACGAAGGTAGTGTATATCCATACACAAACTAAGGTAACCGTCTAGCAACAGTTTTTAGTCACCCAACGTGTTAGGATAATGATTATAAATCATAAACCACTATGAACCGATTACTGTGTAATTCAATCTCTTCATCTAACCGACATCTCAATTAATTTGGCGCAAAATACATCATCACCAAATTAATTGTTTTACTTGATTACCAAGATATAATAGACTATTTTGAATGTAAAACATTCCTCCCATGGCCATGGATTTTAGAGTCACTAATATCTCGATCAAGTGGCCTAGATGTCAACTATCTAATCTAAGAGAGCGATGAATCCTTTACTGACTCAACACTATTCTTTCTACGCTTTGTCACACACCCAACAATCGTATTACTCACAATCCGGTTAAAGACTGCTTTTAACGACGTCAAAGTGCGCAAACTCCACGCATAGAATAAATGAAGGTCTCAAGTCAAAAGATCAGTTACACTCGTCCATAAAGAGGATTGACCAATGATGTTCAATATGTGGTATCCTCTTAATCGGGTCGTGTCCAGTATCCCTAATATTAGAATACCCCTAAGTATAACTTGGATACACTATCCCTCGGTCTATCTTGACCTCAGCTATACTTAGCGATAATCTAGATGTCCATGTCCCCTCTAAACACCTATCCGATCACGGACTATTTCAGATTAATATACTCAATAATCTGTGGGACTTTATCATTAATAATTTTACGTGCAGAAAAATAAAATAATCAATGACAAATACTCGCCTTTATTAATTATTTATTCACAAATACATTAAAGTGTCTTGGCACATAAGTGCACACACTAACAGTCTCTTGGTTGTCTGTGCTGGTCAGGTTGAAGAGCTCTTCGAGGACAAAGTAAGGCAGCTGGTTTTCGAGCATTATCAGGTCACGCTGCAGGGTTCTTAGCATCCAGGGTGTGGTGAAGATTGGATCATCTACATGTTCCTGTCGGGTCAAGCAATGGTAATTTAAGTACACGACCTACATTAGAAGCTGCTTTCTTTTCAGTAGCAATCTGGACTTACCTCCCTGGATTTGTGATACAAGCGTAGTAGTCCAACAACGAAGCACCCATCAACAATCATCATGCGGACGAAGTCCTTGCTGCTGAGCTTAATAGATTCGGAGTAACTCTCTCTCGTTCTTCCCTCCAGATTCTTCATGGCCAGAGAAAGATCATTGAGAAGCGTCGAATGCTTATGGTGATCGCCCAGGCCCCAGATTCCATGATGATGGGATTCTCCCACTCCGGCCTTTGTATCTCCGTTCTTATTACCCTCAAACTTGCCTCCCAGCGTGCGAATGAGGAACCTCATCTTGTGCTCTTCCATGACCTTGTACCTCTCGTCCCTATAAAGAAAAGGGCCAATCGATATGATCTTTGGGACGAAGGCGGTCCTGTGGGCCTCGAGCATGTTTGTGGGCACGCGGTATATGGTCCATGACTTGCCCAAATCGTAAGTGTGTCCCTCTTCAAGGTTCTTGTTGATGTCAATCACCCATTCTAGGAGATCCTCATTGAGACGGTTGTCGTCACGGTGGTGCTTCTTGTCGTCGTCGCCATGTTGGGATCCAACGGTCCGTAAGAGCGATTCAGTGGTGGAGTCCTCTTGTGTGCTGGAGCGACCCATTCTCAGGATGGGGGAGGTTTGAGCGCGCGTTTCTCTTTCGCACGCGCTTCTCTTTCGCGCATGGATTGCGGCTGGTGAGGAGATTATTATATAACGAGGTGATGTCAGAGGTTGGTGTTTTCGTGCAAGATATCCCAGGCATATACTAGTAGTATTAACAATGGATAGTTAGTTTGTCCCTGTTGCACGAGGAAACCAACCATACTCGGCATGCGATGCAATGTTTTTGCAGATCTCACTTGAGAGGAAGAACAAATTAAGAGTGGTTGGATGGCACATGAAGATGTAGATTATCACCAGTCACAGTCATCCCCAGCTCATCAGGTTTGTGTCGCGTGAACCTGACACAAACTCCTCCGAGCTTGGTTTGGGCGTGAATCACATTACTCCCGTTGCCATCGTCGTGGGACGAAAGCGTGTTGATCTCGAGCAAAGTCCGACCGAGTTCAACAAAGCCCAAAAGCCCAGCTAAGCCTTTTCTCTGAAACAATTGTTTCCTTTTGGCAGTTTGATGAGATTGACCCGGTCGTCCCGACAACATCAGACTCTGCTGCCTTCCCTCCCTGACTGACTGACTCGCCCTACACGCCCCCTCCCCACCCCACCCCACTCCCACAAAACAAGTTCTTTCCTTTCTTTCTTTACCAATCATACCAACATTTCCTCCTCCCTTCTTGTGAACTGGACCAGATCACTTGGCGTCCGCCCCTTTTTCGTCTTCTTCCTTTGGTTTTGTTTGGCTAATCGATCAGGCTTCGCTTGTCTTCGGATCCGTCTCTCGACCCCCCTTCCTTCCGCTATCTCAAAGTGAATCTACTTGTTTGTTTTACTGGCTTGATCTCTGATAATGAGTGGAGTAGAGTGGAACTTATTAGTAACAGTCGACCCGGCTTTGCTGGGGTAGTTTGACCGAGATCTGGGCATTCGTGTAGCTGGGATTTTTCTTGTGGGGTGTAAAGGGAAGGGAAGGGAAGGAAAGGAAAAGAAAGGAAAGGAGCTTAGTTGGGGGTGGTGGTGGGGAGGAGGGAGTTAGGGAAGTGATGACTTCGGGTACGAGGACTCCCACATGGAGGGAGAGGGAGAATAACAAGAGGAGGGAGAGGCGTCGGAGGGCCATCGCCGCCAAGATATTCACGGGCCTCCGGATGTACGGCAACTACCGGCTGCCAAAGCACTGCGACAATAATGAGGTCCTCAAGGCCCTCTGTAACGAGGCCGGATGGGTTGTTGAGCCTGACGGCACTACTTATCGTAAGGTGAATGTGGTTGAATCTTCCAAAAAGTGTTATGGTAGTTGGTTTGGTTTTCTCTAATGTTTTGAGATGGCCTGATGGAATGTGAAAGTCATAATTTTGAGCTGTTTGTGGGGCTGATTGCTGTTTATAGTCCGTCCTTTGTAGGAGGTGTCCTTCGTGATATTAGACTTGGGTGGTTTGGGTAACTTTTTCTTTGGATTCCTATTTGCGGATGCCATCCGAGTAGCGTGTCACTCGTGTGAAGATGGGTTTTTCTGGCCACTACCATTCAATTTTCGCCTTCAAACAGCTAGTTCAAGACTCTTAAGAATGTGGCGTCCTTCTCATTTCAGCTCTTCACATCCTTGTGTTGAGTATGGACTTATTTGTCTTGACTTTCCAATTGAATTTGTGGAAAAAAAATTATACTGCCGTGGAAGACCGGAATTCCTTCTAACAGATCACCTCCCTTCTCAAAGAGGGTTGACCTCTCGTAAGCATGTGAACATAGCAAAATATTTTAACTTGGTTCATTTATGCATATTTGTTTTGGATATAATCTTACCATCCTGTGATTCTTATTGCTTCAATCTGAACTGTTTCTTCTTTTTGTTTCTGATATGTTCAGGGATGCAAACCTGTCGAGCATGCTGATTTTGCATCGAGATCTGCTGTTGTGGGTTCCTCTTCTTTCCAGCCTAACTCATGCACTTCATACAACCCAAGCCCTGGCTCCTCGTCTTTTCCAAGCCCTGCTTCATCTTCATATGCTGCCAATGCAAATCTCATTCCCTGGTTGAAGAATCTCTCGTCAGCTTCTTCTTCCGCTTCGTCTTCTAAGCTACCTTTTCCATGCATTCCTGGTAGCTCAATAAGCACACCTGTGACTCCTTATCTTTCTTCTCCTGCTCAAAGCCCTCGAGCGAAAGCAGACTTAAATGAAAAAGTTAGACACTTGGGCTGGGGTGAACTGAGCTCTCTTCGGCCATTCTCCACTCCACCCAGCCCTGGTCACCAATTACTTCAAAATCCTGAATGGATGTCAAAGCTCCGAATTCCGCGAAGTGGACCAGTTTCTCCCACCTTCAGCCTCGTGTCACCCAATCCTTTTGGACTCAAGAATAAAGCTTTGGCCGGGGGTGGATCCTGCACATGGACTCCCAGTCAAAGCGGTGCCCGCTCCCCTGCCATCCCTGCCGGCAACGACTACAATGCGGACATCCCTATGTCTAAGGTGATTCCAGCTGAGTTTGCATTTGGTGCTAATAAGAATGTGCTTGTCAAACCTTGGGAGGGAGAGAAAATTCATGAAGACACCGGTTCGGATGAGTTGGAGCTTACTCTCGGCAGCAGTTCTTTGGGCAGGTCTGATATAATTATAACTTTTATTGTGGATTGATTGCATTAACCACTTAAAGCCTTACCAGCAATTTGGCTCCTTCCAGATGAGGGCTGGCTCTGGCAAAATCTTTCCCTGTCTTCCTATTACTGAACCCTGTGTCACGGAAAGCTGAAATGGAAGAGCGGTCTCGATCTGCAGAATGGATCATACCTCGACCCATTTTTCATTAGTTTTTATCTAGGTTTTTTTTTTCACTTTCTAGTATTCTACAGCAGTGGCAGTTTATATTTATTCATCATTTTTAATCCATGGTTTGTCCATCATTCATTTTCCAAGTTGATCTCTCTTTCTTGACTTGTCGAGAAGGGAAGATGATATGAAATGAAATGTATGTAAACACTGACTGGCCACCTTTATTATTCTCAGGGCGTGCCACTGCAATTTACCGTTGGCATTTATTCAGTTTGTGTGCAATTGTAATTTTCCCCTTCTCCATCTGTTAGAATATGGCCTTGTAAGAGTCGCTGATGATGCATTTGGTGGCCTCAAGCATTCCAGATGACACTTTTGGTTGCCTAAAAAAAGTGTTGATTAACCTTGCATCTTTCATTGATAGTAGTTGTCCTTGTCGTGTACACTTATCCTACCAGTAATTACCTCCGTATGTGGCTGTCCAATTCCAAATGCTCCGCCAGTTTTTAAGAATGCTGAAGACGTTTATCTCTGCATGTATCTTGTGATACTATCTTTTTCTTGTGAGACTATGAAAAAACCAATAATCTCATTCGTCTGAAAGTTTGTATCGCCCTTAGTGCTGCCTGATGTTGTTGCTGTATATAAAGACATCTTAAATGCTTAGGAAAGAAAGCAGTCACAGCTTCATACCTTTGAGTTTCATACATTCACAGAGGAACTTTGTCTGTTTTGGGCCCTATTCTCCATGGCAGATCATGCTTCTCGGCCTATTGTGCAGAGAAGCGATGCGAGCCTTTGCTGTGAACTAAGCAAGATCAACAGAGTCCACCTGCTGAACTTGACAGGAAGGAGCCATCAAGTTGGGGTTGCCCACTGAAACAATGAATCACTTAGATTGTGTTTTTTTTTTTATGATGTGCAGGCTATCAGTTGAGCATACAACGAATAGACAGGCTCCTTGACCAGGTCCTCTACTTCCCATATTTTCAGCTTTTTGTATTTAGCCAGGAGTGAAATATACTTTTTTTACTCGGCTATTGGTTGTTTGTTTCCTCTTGAAACTTGCAAAATATTGATAGAAGCTCTTCTCTGTCGAGGATCATTGGCCATGTCATGACTTCTTTCTCATTTCATGTAAGAGGGGCTGCTTCCATGAATTTAGGTGGTAAAAGATAAGGAAGCATGTATGTGCATTGATTGTTACTAACCAGGTTATTCTATGATGAACAGCATAAGCTTTTGACCTTCATTTGGGCAATGATTCGTGTCCGGTTTCCATCCTTTGCTTCTCAAATTCATAACATAAACCAGGGTGATGGATGTGGAGTATTTGGGAGAGTAAACAAACTGAACAAAAGTATTTGGGAGAAAAAAAATATATTATCTTATCAATATTCACATATACAAGATATATATAGGGTCCAGGTAAATATCTAAGTATGGTAAATATCTAAACTATGAACATAACCTTCTTTTTGTCTAGATACATTTCTACCATTATGTCTATATACATTCTAACACTCCCCCTCAAGCTGGAGCATATACATCATATATGCCAAGCTTGTTACATAACTCGGTGAATACCCCTGATGACAACCCTTTGGTGAAAATATCCGCTAATTGTTCTCCTGACCGAACAAAAGGCGTCTCAATAGTTCCATTCATCACCATATCCCGAACAAAATGACAATCTACCTCCACATGTTTCGTCCTCTCATGAAATACTGGATTTTTGGCAATATAAATCGCTGACTGATTGTCACACCACATTCGCATGGGCGTAGGTACAGAAAAACCAAGTTCACTCAGAAGATTCTTGACCCATAACAACTCACATGCAGTGTGAGCCATTGCACGATACTCCGCTTCTGCACTTGATCTGGACACAACATTTTGCTTTTTACTTCTCCAAGTTACTAAATTACCACCAACAAATGTGCAATATCCAGTCATTGAACGACGATCCGCCTTATCTCCTGCATATCCTGAATCTGAATATCCTTCCACTTTCAAATGCCCATGATTTTTGTAAAGCAAACCTTTTCCTGGAGAGCTCTTGATGTAATTTAGAATACGGATTGCAGCCTTCCAGTGGATCTTTCGAGGCTTTTGCATAAATTGACTAACAACGCTTACAGCAAAGGTGATATCCGGACGTGTGACTGTCAAGTATATGAGTTTGCCAACTAACCTCCGATATCTGCCCACATCCTCAAGTAACTCTGAAGAATCATCCCACAGCTCTGGACTGGATTCAATTGGGGTGAGCTCGGGTTTGCAGTCAATGAGACCCGTCTCCTTCAACAGATCAAGTGCATATTTTCGCTGTGACAACACAACACCATTCTTGTTATGTAATAACTCCACGCCAAGGAAATATTTTGGTTTCCCCAAATCTTTAGTAACAAACTGGGATTGAAGAAAGTCTCGTGTTTGAAGAATCTCAGTATTGTCACTTCCTGTTAGCAGAATATCATCTACATAAACCACCAGAACAACTAAGCCATTAGTACCAGATTTCACAAACACAGAATGATCAGAGGAACAAGGCTTAAAGCCAATCGATTCCACAGCACTGCTAAACTTTTGAAACCAGGCTCGAGGACTTTGTTTCAATCCATATATAGCCTTGCGAAGCTTACACACCATTTACCCTGAGCAACATACTCAGGAGGTTGCTCCATGTACACATCTTCCAGAAGATCATTATAAAGAAAAGCATTCTTAACATCCAACTGTAGCATAGACCATTGCAAATTGATAGCAATAGAGAACAAAATACGAATCGAATTAAGACGGGCAGTCGGAGAGAATGTCTCCATATAATCAATGCCATAAGTTTGAGAATACCCTTTGGCCACAAGACGGGCTTTGTGGCGATCAACAGTACCATCAGGTTTATATTTCATAGTGAAGACCCACCGACATCCAACAATGTCAACTCCTGAAGGGGGGTGTACCAACTGCCATGTTTCCCGTGAAACCAAAGCACTCACCTCTTCATCCATAGCAGCTTTCCATGCAGGATATTGAACAGCTTCCTCATAGTTCCTTGGAATAGATGCGGTAGACAAGGACAAGGCAAACGATTTCGAGGAGGTGGAAAGACGGTCATAAGAGATGTAGTTAGAAATGGGATGTTGAGTGGAACGTTTACCTTTACGTAGAGCAATGGGAAGATCAAGGTCAGAAGGTGGTGCTGGCACTGATGTGTTGGACGGATCAGCCAAAGTAGAAGTATCGATTGGGGTAATTGAACACGGTTGAGTCTGTGAACGACGCGTATAAACGCGTAGTGGTGGAGACACTGGTGCCAAATGAGTAGAAGAGTTAAGCATCGAAGGAACTAATGGAGGGGAACATGGCACAGGGAGAGGGACGTGAGGAATATCTTTTACGTGGGACGGCATGAAATATGGTTGAGTTTCAAAAAATGTGACATCAGCAGAAACAAAGTATCGATTCGAAGATGGATCGAAACATTTATAACCTTTTTGAGTGCGGGAGTACCCCACAAACACACATTTGACTGCCCGAGGAGCTAATTTGTCCGTTCCTGGGCGACAATCATGAACAAAGCAGACACAACCAAAAACACGAGGTAGAATTGAAAACAGAGGTTTTGATGGAAAAAGACATTGCAGAGGAATACGACCATGTAACACTGAAGAAGGCATGCGGTTAATAAGATGACAAGCAGTGAGAATCGCATCACCCCAAAGGTAACGCGGAACATGCATTTGAACCAAGATAGTGCGTGCAACATCTAACAAATGTCGATGTTTGCGTTCAGCTACTCCATTTTGTTGAGAAGTATACGGGCAAGTGGTTTGATGAAGGATACCATGTGCTGAACAAAATGAAGAAATATCAGTCTGCACGTATTCTAGTGCATTGTCGGTACGTAACACCTTAATAGAAACATCAAATTGATTTTTGATTTCATTATAAAATTGACGTAGTACATCAGGCACTTGACTCCTATCACGTAGAAGATAAACCCAGGTGACACGAGTAAAATCATCAATAAAATTAATAAAGTAACGGTATCCGTGGATAGATTTATATTTATATGGACCCCAAATGTCTGAATGTACTAACTCAAAAGGAGAAGTACTGCTGGACTGAAAACGAGACGGAAAAGAAGAACGATGATGCTTTCCCAACTGACATGACTCGCAAGAAAACTTAGAAAGTTGAACGGAATCCCCCATAACACGGGAAAGATTATGAAAGGAAGGATGACCCAAACGTTGGTGCCATAAAATAGAAGACGACATATGAGTAGTAGTTAAAGCTGACGAGGAAGAACCACCAAAATAATATAGACCATCGTGTTCAATACCCGAACCAATCGTCTTTCCACTCTGGAGATCCTGCAACACATAATGAGAAGGGTAGAATGTAAGGGAACAATTGACACTTTTGGTGAGTTGACTCACAGAAATCAAATTGACAGGAAAATTGGGTATAAGGAGAACATCAGGTAGTGATATTGAGGATGTGAGAAAAGTAGTGCCAGAACCTTTAACAGGACAAGATTGTCCATTAGCAACAATAACATTTGACTGAGAAGAAGGGCCTATATGAGATAGGAAACGTGAAGAACCAGTCATATGAAAAGACGCACCGGAATCAAGAATCCAGGAACTAGGAGGAGGCAATACGTCCTTTCCTGCATGCAAAGCTACAGGGATAGACGAGTCAGAAGAGTTACCCTGGTTGGCGGTTTCTGACACCACCGTTAATGAAACATTTGGCGGTGTGCTGGTGACAGAGGTTGAAGCCGGGGTTTCAAGTGCTAGTGCCCAATCAGGTTTTCCAAACTTCCGCCAGCATTTCTCAGAAAGGTGCCCCACTCTGCCACAATGTACACAAGGTTGGCTAGAAAGGAAAGGTTGAGACCTTCCACGACCGCGTCCCCGACCACGACCACGGCCTCGTCCAACAGCAGATAATGCAGATGCTGAGTCAGGAGGATTAGATCCAGTGGAGATGCGTAGTGCTCGTGAGTAGGTTGTAGCCAAGGTTGGAATTGAGTCGCCTCCTAACACCGATCCACGAATTTGTGCAGCTATTTCAGGATTTACACCCGACAGAAACTTAGATACAGCCAGTCCTTCCCGATACTCTCGCAAAGTTTGAGCATTAAGAACAATCGGCTGATGAAGATCAAGCTCATCCAGTATTCCACGAAGGGCAGCATAAAACTCCGTGAGAGATTGGTCTCTCTGATGAAGGGCAAACAATTGCTCGTACAATTCGTACACGCGAGAAATATTCTTCTCATGGCCATACATCTCCTTCAGTGACTCCCATATTTGTTTGGCAGAGGTTAAGAATACCACGCTTGGAGATATGATCTCATTCATACTGTTGAGTATCCATGTCATAACACAAGAATCTGCAACAATCCAATCTTCATATGATTTATCATCAATTGCCGGTGGATCATCTGTGATATGTCGCAGTTTTCTCTGGGCAGTGAGAAAGAGACGAAACGATTGAGCCCACACCAAATAATTTCTACCATCCAACTTGATGGTGGTAGCCTTCAGATTTTGCATCATTAAATCCGAGGATTTTGCATCCGCCATTCCGAGTAATCGCAGATTTTTTGGATAGCAAAAGGTGCCAGGGGAGCAGGTAACACGGCAGGGGCAACAGATAACAAACACGGCAGGGGCAGCAGATAACAAGTACAGCAGATAACAGGTACCTGGTAGGGGCAGCAGGCTAAAGAATCAGATCCCTAGGGCTCTGATACCATGAACAAAAGTATTTGGGAGAAAAAAAATATATTATCTTATCAATATTCACATATACAAGATATATATAGGGTCCAGGTAAATATCTAAGTATGGTAAATATCTAAACTATGAACATAACCTTCTTTTTGTCTAGATACATTTCTACCATTATGTCTATATACATTCTAACACAAACGAAAGGTGCTGGTAAACGCATGGCTCGACGTCCCTCTCATAATTCAATTATCTTGCCATGTTTTCTGTTCTTGAAAGCCTACCATTGTTTTTTGGCTTTTGAGGAGGATTAGCTGATGCTCTTTCAGAGACTTCTGAGCAAGTTATTGACATTCTGCATTCCGACAATAGCAGTCATCGGGTTATGTTACTGAAGAGTTCTACCCTATAGAAACTCGATCTTGTTGGGCTCTTGATTACATCTGGTTTGATTATTTCTTGTAATTTCAGGGGCCATGCGGTTGGCACAGGTTGTGTATTTGCTCTCGCTCATGATTACAGGATAATGAAATCTGACAATGCTTGCATCTTCATGAATGAGGTAAATGTGTTGAACAGCATCTATAAACCAAACATTCAAAGCGTATTAAAGAGACCTGTTTTCTTCACAGGTCAATCTGGGAATGTCACTGCTGCCAGGAGTAGCTGACGTTCTTCGAGCAAAATTACCTCCACTGACGTTTCAGAAAGTTCTGCTGACTGGGTGCGTGCTGAACTCAATCTGCTCGGCCTTTTGTTTTCATCAGAATACTTCCCTCGAACTTAGCAGTATATGAAGAAATTACATCAAGGTTGAATCGTGCACGAATTTTGTGATTTCTTTTTTAAAGAAACGATGCAGCGGGAGAAGTGCCCTGGCAGCTGGAGTAGTAGTTCATGGGATATGTGCAGGAGGTGATAATCTTCTTCAGCTAGGCACTGAGAAAGTTTTGCTAGGCGTCTTGAAAATCTAGTTGACTTTCTTTTGTTATCCGACTTGCAACTCACGAAGACACTGATTCCTTTGTTTCTTTCCATTCTTTCAAGCCTTCAAATACACGGCTAAAAGTTGGAAGAGAGAAATATATAATGCCCTGAAGGTAATTAAACTAGTTGGCGATGTTTAACGTTCTTAAGGCGTTTTACGTCACATATGATTGGCTGCCTTAGCAAATCAAATAAACTTCTCCTTTGCAGATGGAGATTTACGAAAATACCAAGCGAGAGCTTGAAATTGGAGGCACGGGGTTTGTGGGGATGTGATGGACATCGAAACCTTCCCAGTTCAATAGTTAAGTGTTAAGCGACTTCACCAGATCCAATTAACGCATACGAATAGTTTTTCATTCAGAACACATGTATGCTTCCCCTGTAATATAATCTAAAATACATGTCCAGGGAATTGATTCAGGCACTAACTGTGAAAGGGTTGTTCAAGGGTGTGCGCAGAAAGAGGAAGGGGAGAAAGCTTTTAGGTGAAGCAGAAGCAACAGAGTGGTTGTCTTACCAGTAGAGATCAAATAAGCCAAATATTGAACTTTACGGCAAATAAGTGTTGAGATGGAGGAGTGGGGGGCTCCACGAGAACTAACAAGAGTGATTTCTGGTGGAAGGTCAGAAGATGTCGTAGTCTGGAAGCGAATCCCAATGCTATATAATATTACAGCTCATGCTGCACATGCTCATATATAAATATAATCCATGCAGTTCACCTTAAAATGACCAACCATCGATTCTTGCTTAATATGCTTCTTCTTTCTCCCTTCATCCTCCCCCAACATGAGGACTACTACTAATTCGACCATGTTTCGTGGCTTCAAGTCGATTGTTATGGGGTCTCTGCTCCTGTCATCTTTTCATGAAGCAAACGGGAATCTGAATGAGGAAAGGCACTCCGTCGTTTCAGGACAAGAAAAAGGGCAGCTTAATGGGTGTGACATTTTCCAAGGAAGTTGGGAGATGGATGAAAGTTACGTCCCTCTCTACAACTCCATAAACTGCCCGTTCCTTGAAGGAGAGTTCAACTGCCAGAGGAATGGCCGCCCTGACAGTCTCTATCTTAAGTACAGGTGGAAGCCCAGATCCTGCAATTTGCCCAGGTACGCATATCTGTAGGGACAACTGCATGGATTTTCTAATGAAACCAACAAATATCAATGTGCCTGGAAAGAATGTCTTTCACAATACTTGTCCGGCCATTATACGGTAAAAGAACTCCTCCAAGTTACTGGTCTGTTCTCTCATTTGCTGCTGTGTCTGTCAGCAGAGGGCCTATAACTGATCTGATGACCAGGTCTCAGCCTACTCACGACACTTCTGCCATTCGTGAGAACACGAAACGGCACAGTGCTGCTTTTTAATAAGCAGGCCCTCCTAAAACAAAATGACCTCCTGTGGCATGTCATTTTAGTTATTGTCGATGCTCTTCATTTGCAACATCCATCAATGTTTCGCCAGAGAGCTTCCTGGGGCTATGTGCTCGGAAGTGTATTTTATCACACACATGAAAATGTATGTGCAGATTCAATGGTTTAGATCTACTGAAAAGGCTCAGGGGGAAGAAAATCCTGTTTGTGGGCGATTCACTTAGCCTTAACCAGTGGCAGTCACTCACGTGCATGCTGCATGTGACAGTTCCAAAATTAAGCTACTCCCTCACCAGGGAAGCTGGCGTCTCCACCTTTGCCGTCCCTGTAAGTTTTCTCATGACCAAGGAAAATGTAACCTGGAACCTCAATTTTATCCAGCAAAGAAAAACCTGACGGAGCTACGCATCCTGGAATATATGCAGGCACTAGGTGTTTCCATTGTACTCTCTCGGTGCATTCTTGGTGGATGTTGTCCAGGAGAAAATTGGAAGAATTCTTAAGCTTGATTCCATTGACAATGGCAATGCATGGAAAGGTTATGATATTCTCGTCTTCAATTCCTGGCACTGGTGGCTGCACAAAGGGAGTAAACAACCGTAAGTACATGGCACTGTCTTGACATGTTAGTCGACCAAAAAGTAGAGAACAAGACTCAAATGTTGCCCCTATGAAGAAACTCGCCATGTTATTCAGATGGGACTACATCCAATCCGGAAAAACCATACGAAAGGACATGGATCGAGTAGTGGCTTTCAAGGAGGGACTCAGGACATGGTCCAAGTGGGTAGATGCTAACATCAACCCATCGGTAACAGAAGTGTTCTTCCAAGGGATATCACCAACCCATTACAAGTACGTAACCTAGAAACCATGCTGCTACAATCTTACCTGGAAAATTTATTTATCTTTCATTGCAGTGGGGAGGAGTGGAATGCTTCTCAGTCAACAACATGCTACGGACAAACTCTGCCAGTAACTGGTCTCCAATATCCTGCTGGTCTCCCACCACCAGCAGTTGCAGTTAACGAGGTCTTGGATGGAACAAGAACATTGTCTTTACTAAATATAACAGCTCTCTCACAACTAAGAAAGGATGGACACCCCTCCATGTACGGATTCGATGGTGCACGAGGAAATGACTGCAGTCATTGGTGTCTCCCTGGCATTCCTGATACTTGGAATGAACTGTTATCTGCCATGCTCCTCAATAATAACAAGGGATGATTAAGTAAGATCACATGCAGTTAAAATTTAAACATTTTACAATTGTTCTCAAACAGAATTCTTGCAGCAATAGAATTTTAGCTTTAGGCAAGGGCATGCTTTCTTCAATTAATAAAAAAAATTATGCAAATCAAGGGTGACTTCTTGGTTTGGCAGTGTGGATGTGTTAGAGTTAATCCAAAAGGCAGTGTCGATGGGTGACTTCATGCTTTCTTCGCATTTAAAGCAGGATGTATAAGTTAATCCAAAAGGCACTTAGTTTGGCAGTTCAGGTTCAGGGATGGGATAGAGTTTTTGGTTAGCAGTTGAATGATCTGGATGGAATTGTTATTG
Organism: Melastoma dodecandrum; assembly: GCA_029817715.1. Taxonomy (NCBI): domain Eukaryota; kingdom Viridiplantae; phylum Streptophyta; class Magnoliopsida; order Myrtales; family Melastomataceae; genus Melastoma; species Melastoma dodecandrum. Next base: position 3,654,878 of record JARUPY010000182.1, read on the forward strand.
GTTAGCTGCTGCTACCCAGTTGTTAATTGTACTCTCCCCATCTCAGTCTCCTAAACAATCAAGGCTACTGCCTGTGTTTATGGTTGGAGTCAACTACCCTTGCCTCTTGCTGCCTTTAGCTGCTTCTGGTTGTTTCCTCTGTTGCGACACTTCCTGTATTTGTTGGGCCTCCTGCAGTTGTTAATAATCACTTTCCTGCATTACCCAGCCCATCATTCAGAAGAATCATGAGAAATCAATCCACAGAGCAGTTCTCGGGGTTACCTTACATATATGCCCTCCTGAACTGCTTGATTATAATGTGGGCACCTCTTTCAGTTGGTTTATATGACCCTCTACATATCTTATGCAGACAAGGACGGAATGGTCAACCAAAACCCAGTGTGTCTGCAGTCTTATTTATACAACCAGCTTGGCTTAAAGATAGAATGCTCCAACAACTGTATGATTTCTGGTGCCGGTGAGAATTGCCGAATTATTCCTAACAGATCTTTGTATATTTGGGATCGTAGTGGGTGAGAGCTTGCAAATAGGAGACCTGCCATTACGCAGAACTGTTGGTGGTGTGTTGAGCTGTGTCACTCTCATCTCAATGTTTGCTTCCCCATTGTTTATCATTGTGAGTTCTGATATAACCTTTCGTCATGCTCGTGAAGTTGAACATATGCCTCCAATGCATAGAATCAAGAAATCCAACGATACATCATTTCTCAGACTTTGGTGATACGTACCAAGAGTGTCTAGTTCATGCCGTTTTATCTTTCCCTGTCAACGTTTCTCATGAGCGATTCTTTCTTCGTCTATGGTCTCCTCAATGAAGATCCCTTTGTCCGTGTAAGATTATTTCTAACCCCTATTGCTGCTTCTACTCTTTGGCTTCCCAGAAACCCTTTTATTGCTGGCCTGCAAATGCCTCATGTATCTGTTTCTGTTTATCCTTCTCTGGTTAAAGCTCGGCGGGGTGCTTTGGCTATGCCCAAGGAGTTGTTCTGCAGTTTTGTCCTGCAATACTGGGTTAGTAGTTTTCTTGTCTGGTAGTGTAGTTAATTTCATGTTGTTCAATTAAGTGTTAAAGTGCTAAGAGTAGTTTCCCTGTCCTCGACTTGGCACGCTTGACGACTCCTGTCAGGTCATGCCCGTGTCAGGATTTGTAGTAAGCAAATTGCTCAACCTTCAATCTTATTATGCTGCTGGAATAATACTGGTTCACTGTTGCCCTGGTGGTATGTTATTTCGCTTTTCATCATTTTTGGCATGACGGCTTGGGTTCATGAAGCTTAGGCGGCTGATGACTTAAATTCCGTTTGCCTCGCAGGTACTGCGAGCAATATAGTCATCTATATTGCCAGGTGTAGACATCATTCTCTAAACATCTATGTGATGCAGTGAACTCATGGCTTGATCTCTGAATGCTTGAATTTTCGGGGGAAACATTGGTCTTTCAGTACTAATGACAGCAGCGAGCACTGTATCTGCTGTGGTTGGTTAATAAAAACCTTCTTGTCTTGGAATTTCTTGGTGTCAACAACATGATATAACCACAATGCAGCACTTTCATTTTAGGCTGTAATAAATTGAGTCCTTTAATCAGGGTGCTCTCAACTTTTGAGTAAAACGGTTGTGCTTTTTGCATCTGTTACCGGTACTTTTTAGAGTCTCTAAAACAATTGCCTTCTTATCCCTGTGCAGTGGTGATATTTGTGTTGTGTTATTCCATTTGCATATCATGACTCCTTACCTCACTGCAAAACTCTCCAATCCAGCGTATGCAAATAGAACATACCAGAAAAGTTGCTTCTATTTGTGTCAGTTTCTGTTCATCGCCCATTGTTTTCCCTCAAACTTACTTCATAAACACAAGAAAAAAGAAAAGAAAGGGAAAATTTCACCAACAAATGCAAAAAGCAACTGAGAATCTGAACATTAACACAATCACAGTTATTTGGAGGACCTTACACCATTATTTCCTTCAACATCACACAAGTTTTCAAGGAGTCAAAGGGACTTAAGAAGCTTTATGACCAATTGCCGATCGGGCATGCTAGGAATTGCTCCTTTCACTTGAACACAAAGAGAAGCCGCGGCAGCTGCATGGATGTGAGATTCTTTTATAATCTTCCAGAGTCCCTCAAAACAACAATGCTTGAGTAAAAATTATATTAATATAGATACCGGCAAATCTCAGGCATTCTGCTTTGGATTTTCCCTCGACAAGGGCCACGGCAAAGGCAGCGGTGAATGTGTCTCCAGCTCCAGTCGTATCGATGACCTTTTGAGCTGATACAATTGGTTGTTTGATTGGTTCTTGTCCTTGCACAAATAAAGCAGACCCTTTTGTGCCGAGTTTCACCAATACTTGCTTAACTCCCTGTTAGCTTGGAGAGTTAAGATTTTTGTTAGTAAAAGGACCAACAAAAACACGTGTCAACTACAATGAACAGGTAGTTGTGTGTTATCGCAAGTTAATAAAAGGGCCGACACTTCCACAAATCACAGATAGTTTAGATAAGATAAACGATTAACCGACTGGAAGGATAGAGATGACCTTTTCATGCAATTTCAACACGGCTTGACTTATCTGCTCAAAACTTTCTGTGGGTAATCCAGTTAAGCGACTGAGTTCGGTCTCATTCGGACTAAATACATCAACAGAGCTCAGTAGTTCTTGAGGCACAGGGGAGTCCACACCACCAGCATCCAAAATCACAGGAACGCCAGCACTCCTTGCAGCCTTAGGACATGATAACACAACTGATCAGTCCAGCAGGAAAACTCCCTATGTACACGAATTGTATCAAGGTCCCCCACAAAGACGAATAATATCTGTCTGGTGACATGAATCCATAAGCACTTGCCTTTGTAACCTGGATGTTGACGGAATCAGGGATTTCTCGCTGAAGCAAAACAATCCCAGCACTCTTGATTAACCCCAGGTCCTCGTCAGGCAAAACATCCGGCCAGCCGGACGTGTTGGCGCCACCCACTATGATAATGGAATTCTGCCCATCCGGTTGCAACATCACAACAGCATGGCCGGTGGGAACCCCATCAATAACGCTACAGTATCCTAAATTCACACCGCCACCTTCCAGCGCCGTCCTAACTAAACTCCCATGAGCATCCTCACCCACCTGTCCAATGAAATAAGTCGGGTACGACAGTCTCCCTCCGCATGCAGCCTGGTTCGCGCCCTTGCCGCCTGCGAATTGAATCAATCTCTTGTCAAGATCACACAGATTGCCTATTGCCTGCTTACGCTACAACTAAACAAACACGAACATCACCCGCGAGAGTTCGACCCAATCTGGCGGAGATAGTCTCCCCTTCCTTGGGGAGTCGATCGATTTCGACGTAGATGTCGGCGTTGGCCGATCCGACGACTACCAGAGGAGGCAAACTCTGGGTGATTGGGGTCGGCGTGCTCTTTGACGGGTCGATGGAAAACGAGGGAAAGGTTCGACCTTGGCGAGATGGATTCGGTGGGAGGGTTGGAAGATAACCTGGGTTGGAATTGTTCTCCGGGAATCTTTCGATACGACGAGGTTGGTGATTGTAGCAGTTACTCCACTGGGAGGAAGCCGCCCTCATTGTTCGTCGTCGTCAAGGCCTAAGAACGGGAGGACAATCCAAGTCAGTCCAAGGTGGATTGCTTTTGTTCTTGTCGGAGTGGGATGGATCAAGAAAATCTGTCAGAAGGGTCTCCCTCGGCCTATTGAATCGATCGCTGGGGTTTGGGTTTGGGCCCTTCCACCAGTTTGGAAGTTCTCTGCCGGGTGCCGACGCAATTCATCCCATAGATTTTACGCTCGTAGGCTATTATTACATCAGTTCAGTTTCTACGAGGATACCAGTCCTCGGATCATGGCCGAGATGATGCTGTTCGGATCTCCCAACACACGACGAGCTTCGACACTTCCCTGGCGACCTCCCCATACTTCCCTAGCCCATTCCTGTTGTTGCTCGCCATCTTTCCAACGCCCATGTTAAGCCTTGGTATCTTGGTGTGAAGCTCCCTCACACTATTGTGATCCACCTTGAAGTAAGATGCGAGCCACCACTCTACGAACATATTCTCGACGCAGGAGAAGTGGAGGCTGCACTCCTTTGACCGAGACCGGTACCCCCACCCGAACCCCTCCCTCCCTCTGCAGTAACAGCAGATGCTGCCCGTGAGCTTTGGGGACAGAAACAGGGCATCCTCGCCGCCATCATTCAGCACCTGCAGCAGGTTCACGCAGCGGGGGTTGGAGGTCAAGGTCGTGGCACCTGCAGTGGTATGAGAACCCAAGGATGTCACCTCCACAGGCATCGCAGGCCCTGGGGTTGGAGTCGCAGGGGTTGTGGTGGAGGTCGAACTCACACCTCCTGTAGAAGGGGTGGGAGATGATTGGGGGGGGTGGGGCAGAACCACAGGCCTTGAGGATGTTGTAGCTGCACTGGGTGGGTGCACCTGTACTTGAGGCAGATATCAGCTTCCCTGCAGACACTGCAGTCGAAGGGGGATCTCCGAGAACTCGAGCCTGAGCCTGAGCCTGTGGTTGGGATGGACAGGGTAGATCAATTCCCTGGAGTTTTGTACGAAAATACGGTTAGTTTTAAAAAAAATTTGCGAAATACGGTCCCAGTTTCGTAAAATACGGTTTTACCGTCGATGGGGCGCGTTTTGAAAACGCGTCCTCACTGGGACCGTATTTCGCAAATTTTTTTTAAAACTAACCGTATTTCCGTACAAAACTCCAATTCCCTGTCAATCTTCATCGGATACATGGGCTTTCTTGCTTACGAGACCATCTACACGAACCGGACAAGTCCTACGAAGATGTCCCTAAATGGTTTTGGTTGGAACATATCATGTCTTACCTCTGTGACCTTTTTTCATGGGAAATCAAATAAAGCTTTTCTTTTCTTTGGTTTGTTTTCTTGAATAATAATGAAAATAAATGCCGTGGAATGTCTTCTACGGGCGGCGGCGGAGTTTGGAAGTTCATTTCCATCGATCAAAAGAGCACATGCCCCGCCTCTGCTGAGTCCCAGAAAAGGAAGAGTGCAGTTGGTTAGTAACAAACAGAGACCAGAAGAGGGGAAGAAGCTTCAGGGCCAACCCTTTGGCCTCCCCTCCCCTCCCTTCAATAAATACTTTGCTCTTCCTTAACACTCCCACGCCCTTCACCCCCATCTTCTCTTCTCTTCTCTTCTTATCATTAGTGTCTGAAGTGCCAGAGCGGAAGGGGAAGAGACAATGGCGGAGGCCAAACTCCTTGTCCTCCTCTTCCTCCTCCTACTGTTCCTCCTGAGAGGTTGTCTTTGTGCCGTATTATCCCATCCATCTTCTCCATTCCCATTTTATTCTTTTTGTTCTGTGCAGGAGGAGATGGGACTATGCAGAACCATGCTTGCAGCCAGGTTTACGCCCTTAGTTACCTCCTGGACAGCCCTTAATTTCTGAATTGGTCGAGCGAGTGCTGAGTCTGTATATCCTGTGATTATTTATTTATTTATTTCTCACAGAAGAAGACATGGTGCGTCGCGAAGCCCTCGTCCGACAACGTGACACTCGTGGGGAACATCAACTATGCATGCTCGGAGACAAGCTGCGGGAGACTTCTTAACCAAGGGGGCGCGTGCTTCCATCCGAACAACCTGTGGAACCACGCCTCGGTGGCGATGAATCTTTACTACCAAGCCAACGGGAGGAACACCTGGAACTGCCATTTCGCAGGATCAGGGCTGATCGCGACGACAGATCCAAGTGAGTCAATTCAGCCTGGCACTAACTAACATGTAAGTGTCCTTTGGGTGCGGGTGACTCATGGGTTGCGTCTGGCAGGCTATGGGGACTGCAGCTATGCCTCCTAGCGGCTGGAGTGGAGAAAGAGGGGAGGTGAAAGACAGGAGTAGTGTGGGTCTTGGGAGGAAGGAGTGGTTCTTGGAACTAATGGGGTTGGGCTGCTTGCATTCAAAAACAAAATTTAATAATTGGGCTTATTGTATTGACATCCATCCAGCTCTTCGGTTTTTTTGCACGTTTTTCGAACTGTCGGGGTATTATTACAAAGGGGAACACGAACCAAACCGAAGCCCTCTTTGCCTCCCCAAGAAGGGAAACTTTATTACAAAGAGACTGACTGGCCTAAATTAATTGAATTCGTCCCCCCCAACATCTCCTCATCCCCGATCTGCTGTCCCATGTGGTCTTCCCATGTCCACCCACTCCATCTTCCTCCGAATGATCGAATTGTCCTCTTTCCCTCCTCCTCCTCCTCCTCCTCTCGCCCCCCGCTCAAACCAACTCAACTCGAGCCAACCTCGGTGGGAAATAGCAGCAGCAGCAGCAGCATGATGTCCGTCACCTGCCACCACCTGGATTTCTGTCGTTCCTCCCCCTGGTTCGACCTTCTCTCTTGCGGCTGCTCCTCCTCCTCCTCCAATGCTCCTTCTTCCTGTTTCAAGTCCCGCCGCCCCTGGAAGCTCTCCCCTAGGACTACTACTACCGCCACCACCTGTTTGTATCCCTCCAGGAGAAACTTCTCCCCTTGTGGCGTTTCCTCTTCCACCAAGTCCCCCCTTACTCCTCTCAACTGTACCCTCCCCATCCCCTCCCTGTATTTTTTTTTTACTCTTGTATAAAACCAAATTCAAAACCAACTTTTGGCAGTGGAGCTGGGTGTTCCCACGGGCTCCCCGGAAGCCGTGGAGGTGAAGCACGAGGCCAGGTCTCCCATTGTTCTGCCCAAGTTGTTTGAAGTAGTCGCCGACGACCTTCAAACACTTAACCAGAACCTCCGCACGGTCTGTACGCTTCGATCCTGACGCTCTTTAGGCCATCGTTACTATCGCTTCCTTTTCTCTTTCTTGATTGCTGGTGCATATTATGAGGATTGGGTGTCCGAACAAATTGTCGTGTTATGGCGACACCCCCAGAAAATGAGCAATGCTTGAATTGGGTGTATGTGTTGTTGCTATAGTCGATATGTGTCTTTGTTCTTACCCCAGAAGCTAACACATGATGTTGTATCTGATGAAGAAGATATTACTGTAGATTGTGGGCGCTGATAATCCAGTACTGATGTCTGCTGCCGAGCAAATCTTTGGGGCTGGTGGGAAGAGGATGAGACCTGCTTTGGTTTTCCTCGCTTCAAGGGCTACTGCAGAGTTAATGGGCTTAAGGTTGAGCAACTTATGCCGTGTTTTCCAATCACTAGGCCATGATAAGACCCGGTGACTTATCCTATTATCTGGCTTTTCTTTGTGTCAGAGAACTTACCGAGGAGCACCGTCGCTTGGCAGAAATAATTGAGATGATACATACGGCGAGTTTGATACATGATGATGTTTTGGATGACAGTGATCTGCGCAGGGGTATGATCTGGATCCCCGTATATAAATTAAACTGATGTATCCCACTTCTTTTAAACTTTTTGTGCCTACACAACACTGTCGAATTGGTCCTCCACGGGACAGGCCGATCTGATCAATTGCCCTGGTAAATCTGAGAAGGACGTGGATACTGAATTTGTAGGGGGAAAATGGCAGGAAATTTATGTTGCTACCCTCATAGTGTAATTAGAGTTTCGCATTTCATTTCCTAAAATTAAGGTTGATTTTCTGAAAGATGCTGGAGTTGTTCTGCCCTCGAGTCTGATTGTCGCTTCATATGATATTTATTGACAGTTTGGTATTATCTTCATGGTCTAAATGTTACTATGCTTTTAGGAAAGGATACCGTTCACCAACTGTATGGCACAAGGGTAGCTGTACTAGCTGGGGATTTCATGTTTGCTCAGTCCTCTTGGTACCTAGCTAATCTGGAGAACCTTGAAGTCATCAAGCTAATCAGCCAGGTAGTCTTTGTTGTATACCATTGCAGTGGGTCTCTTTGTAAAGTCATCACTTTTCATACTAGATAGAAGAATATGTCAAGTGACATAACCAGTGTTCTTGATCCTGATAGGTGATCAAGGACTTTGCAAGTGGCGAAATAAAGCAAGCATCGAGTCTGTTCGACTGCGATGTTGAACTCGAAGAATACCTAATCAAAAGCTACAAGAAGACGGCTTCTCTTATTGCAGCTAGCACAAAAGGCGCTGCTATTTTCAGCGGGGCGGACAGTGCCATCACTGACCAAATGTACGAGTATGGGAAAAACTTGGGCCTGTCATTTCAGGTTGTAGATGACATTTTGGACTTTACCCAGTCAGAGGAGCAACTGGGAAAGCCAGCAGCTAATGACTTAGCAAAAGGGAATTTGACAGCTCCGGTGATATTTGCTCTCCAGGAAGAGCCAAAACTGAGAGAGATCATTGAATCTGAATTTTGCGAGACAGGTTCCCTGGATGAAGCCATAAGCTTGGTTAAATCTTGTGGGGGTATTGGAAGGGCGCAGCAACTAGCGAAAGAGAAAGCTGATCTCGCAATCCAGAGCTTGAGATGTCTTCCTCAGAGTCCCTTTAGATTAGCTCTAGAAGACATGGTTATGTACAACCTCCAAAGAATAGAATAGTTGCTGGAACGGGTGGTAGAAACACAAGCAATTATTGACACGGATCTCCTCAATCATGGTGAATAAGGAGGATGGCCTACATTATAGCCTGCCACTTCTGCAGAAATAGTATACTTCGACTGTTGGTAACACAAGTGAACAAGAGCTGCTAGTGGAGCCCCTGAAGAAATAAGTGGCTGGTTGTGTAATATAGGCATCTACAGATGTAGAGCTTTGACATTGAGCTCGAATACTTTTCATTCCATTGTGGTTTATATCCCAAAATAATGAGTGAGACTGCCATTGATTTACTGTACCATCATTACTTTTGAAATGAAGAAAGGTAATGGAACATTTGATTTCTCTTCTGCAACTTTTTTGTTCTGTAGTTCTGGCCACTTCTTGCCACGTTCCATCCAGCGATCATGCAAATTTCTCTTCATCCATTCAGCATATATATTCTATATCGGAGGCAGCTTATGCCACATTCAGTAAATTCGAATGTTACAAGCAAATTTTAGTAGTGGAGTTGCTTCAGTCTGCATATGGACCCATTCGCTTCTTGGAGATCAAGAGGGTGCATTGCAGATCCTGAGTGGTCCGAGGGCGAAGATGGATGATAAAACCAATGGCATAAAGGCATCCACTTTCATACTACTTCATACTTACAGACACCAATCTATCATTTCCATTCCATAACACATCATACTTCCTATGCATAAAAAAATAGGATTGAAAGAACGGATTGCTGATGCTCTTCGTCCAGGAACGAACAAAACCATTAGCAGTCACCAGGATGGAAGAGTCCTTCATGTAGATGCACATAATAAGTGACCAGCCTAAGGAAACTTCGGGGACCCTCCAGGGATAGTAGAGTTGGAGTGCCAGTGGGGAGGTGGTTTGATGCAGGGTGGCCGCTTCCTCGGACTCTCGGACATCCTCCCCGTCACCTGCTTTCCACTTTCTCCTTCTCCACTCCGATTCGGTTCGGACCATGAGAAATAATAAGAGTAGTGGTTGTAGTAACTCAGGCCCTCATTTAACATGGGCCCATTGGATCCACATTACAAAAAGCCCAAATACGTTGACATTGGGCCCACGAAGCCCAACACCTCTCTACCTCATTCATACAATGGAGATGATTCCTTGGTCGTGTCTATACCAGATCCACACGTAGGAACAAATGGGTATTATTTCGCCGAAGAAATAGAAAGAGGTGAGATTTTCATGTGTTAGAGAAGAATTATCCGGCCGACGATTTGTCTCTCGTCTCTTACGTCAAAAACAGCAATATAATTGGAAAGAGGGAAGATTGGGAAGGAGCAGTGAGTAGTTTACCAGTAGTCCCTTCCCTTGGTGTTTTAGGAGAAAAAAGAGGGACCTGAGAAATCCAAGGGAAGGAGAGATCTTGCACAGAGACCGCACAAGGTAGACAAGCATGGTATGCAGCGCATCGAGGTAAGTGGACTTTGTATCTCTCTCTCTCTGTCTCAATATCTAAACCATTCCATTTCCAGAATCATGACAAAAACCAAATACCCAGATGCGATGCTCCATGAATAACTTGCGCGGTCTTGAGCAAGACACCCCCTCTCCCACCACAACCCAACATTCCCATGTACACACTCTCATCCCAGATAACTACTGCATGACTCCCTCTTACTAAATGTCGCCACATTCCAACCCACCTTTCTTTCTTGTACCACCATCCCTGCATTAACCAAAGGAGAACTCTCAAAAAGTGAGGCAATTGCACACAGGAAAAGAAAATAATAATAAACAGTAGATTTTGGGAGGGAGTGGGTTTGAGAAGACCCTTCTGCCACTCTCTCTCCCTTTATATATACATTAAAGAAACAGAAGAAAAAACCAAGTGAAGGACGTAAAGAAAGTGATATAAGAACAATGTGGGTTGGGGGGGGGGGGGGGGGGGCTACCCATCAGACAAACTCTTCTCTTCTGTCATTATCCCAACTTTATTATGATTACTTGTTACAAAAACAAAAGGATAAAGGAGAACGAGGAAAGGATTTCATCCAACTTGGCAGCGTGGGTTCGCTTAAATTTAGAATGAAATCAACTGGAATGAGCCAAAACCTAGTAGTAGTAGTAGTAGTAGTAGTAGTAGTAGTAGTAAGTATTAATATCCCCTTCAACCAGTGCTGCTGGTTGCCCCAGGCCTAGCCCTATCCCTAGAAGTTATGACCAAGTTGGTGTGGGGGAGGGAGGGAGCCCGTCTTTTTAACTGAATTGTTGGGTCACATAGCGAGTCCGAGTGGTCCTGATCTAAGTAAAAAGGACAGAGGCAAGTTGTCCTCTTTTGGCACATGCAGTGAGGCCATCGTTTAAGTAATTGGCTTTTGGGGTCTTTTTCTAAATTTGGTACGATGTTTTCAGGCAAAAGCTGAGAGGCCTGTCTTGTCTTTCATCGTTTGTTTTGGGTTCCCGACAACCAACGGCCAGGCAGGCAGCCGCAAAACGCCGAAGACAACTTCTCAGGGACAAGAGTCTCTCTCACTGCCTGTCCCTGGCCCTGGCCCGTTTTAAGGAAGAGGTGGAAATGGGCTTTTGATTGTTGTTGGTTTTTGCTCGTGAAATTGGATGACCTCGGCCCCTGTGTGATGGTGGTTTTGGTTCTGCTTGTCCGGATTCCCCTGGCGGTTGATGATGATTTTTTTTTTGGGGGTTAAAAAGAAAATGAAAGAAGAAGAAATGGAGATGGGTCCCTTCTGGGATTTTGACGGGGGGGTATTATCCGGATTCAAGACTTACTGTTTATGTCGGCAGTGTCGTGATCCTGATCCGAAAAGTGAGGGAAGGGTGTGGTTTCTGCAAAGTCGAATCGGGATCTGGGAGTCGTGGGGGGGTCCATCCCTGTCTCTTCCCAATAACACAGCAACAGATAAAAAGTCGATTCGGTGGGAAAGCGGGAAGGAGGTGTGATTGCCGGAGATGGACGTCACCGAGGTTTCGATGATGCACCACGTTTGCATCGTTCTGTTCGGCCTTTGGTTCCTTTCCAAGTTCAGTTTGTGCCACGGGATGGTGTACTTCGTCTGCTTGGTCTATCTGTTCCTGGTATATTTTTGGTTATTGTCCTTGTCTGTCGGTTTCATTTCATTTCATTGACCTGTTCTGTTATCCCTGCCGAGGTGACATGGTATCGTGTTTTGCTTATGAATCAAAAAGGTTCACCTGAGGCATCTCACCAGGATCCGCAGAGAGATTCGGTTTGAGGAGAAGAGGGAGTCCAATCAAAGGAGGGTAATGAAGCTGTGCTATTTAGTCTGTTGCATGAAGGTGCAGTGGAGTCGTGAATAAATGTTACCTGATGGTGAATTTGGTGGTTCTGTTGTGTCCGCATTATGCAGGTTCTGACTGATTCGGAGACGGTGAGGTGGTTGAATCATGCCATTGAGAAGATATGGCCTGTGTGCATGGAGCAGATCACTTCTCAGGCGATACTCCTTCCCATCGTCCCCTGGTTCTTGGAGAAATACAAACCTTGGACCGCTGTATGATGATTGCCTTTTGCTTCACATTTTTTTTTTATTGCGACAATCGCATGCTTTAATGTGAAATCTTTCTCCCCATGTGTCAATGTATGTGGGAACATCCACTGGGTTGTTGTCCTTGTTAAATGATGTTTGATTGCTATAGTTAGCTTAACTTGATTTGGAAGGACCATTTTTCTCCAATTGAAAATGAACTGTTATATATAGTGGAATGGCTTTGGTTTCAGAATGTAAATTCAACGCCTATTTTTCACAATACCAGGTTATGGCTGCATATTCTTAAAAACAATGCTGGTTACTTTTGCAGAAGAAGGCCGAAATCCAGCACTTGTATTTAGGAAGAAACCCACCAATATTTACCGAGATGCGAGTTCTTCAGCAGAATAGTGATGATGATCACCTGGTGATTAATACAATCCTAGAAAGTGCTGACTACCATTTTAGTTGATTTTGATTACAGAGGGAACCTAAAATAATGCATGCAGGTTCTGGAGCTAGGGATGAATTTCCTCACGGCTGATGATATGAGTGCTGTTCTTGCTGTTCAACTGAGGAAAACACTAGGCTTCGGGATGTGGACGAAGTTGCATATGACAAGCATGCATGTGGAGGGGAAGGTATTGTTGATGCTGCCAGTATCTGTTCTTATAGTAACCTAATGACTTCATTCCATTGCTACTTATTCTCTCTGTTATTTGTTTTCTGAAGTATAATTCTTTTCCCTTGTTATGATATTCAACCGGCCAATTTTCCATCTGAAGGTTTATGCCTTACCCCTCTGCATCGTAGGTCTTGGTTGGGGTGAAATTTTTGAGAGAGTGGCCATTTATTGGACGATTGCGGGTTTGCTTTGCTGAACCACCATATTTTCGGATGACTGTGAAGCCTCTGTTTTCACATGGAATTGATGTCACAGAAGTTCCTGGTATAGCAGGATGGCTAGTAAGTGCACTCAGACTGTTTAAATCCCTCTGATCTTGGGTGAAAGAGATCTGGTTTTCTTATCAACAGTTTACACTTTTTTTCTTTCTTGTGGATAGGATAATCTATTATCCATCGCATTCGAGCAGACACTTGTGGAAGTGAGTATTCCTTCGTATGTTGTTTCATATTTCCTATTCTGGTAAATAATACGTGTAAGGAAACACATTCAATATTTTATGTGACTGTTGTTATTTTGCAGCCCAACATGCTCGTTGTTGATATGGAGAAATTTGTCGAACCTCAAAAGGGTAAGTAACTAGTAACAATGTGTTTAATTCTCCTTGCCGATATGTATCTTGTAGCAGACCCAGTTCATATGAATTTTTATTAGCAATCTATTTATATCCTCTGGGTGGAACAAAGATAGCAGACATTTTCAGATGAACGTTTCGGGTGTCTTTCGTTTCTTATTTTTGTGAGGATCAATGTGATCTGATGCTGTAGTTCTAAGGAACAATTATTGATGACAGGAAGTTGGTTCTCTGTGGATGTGAAGGACCCTGTTGCTCATGCCAGAGTTGAAATTATTGAGGCAGCAGATATGAAGCCATCAGACTTGAATGGTCAGTTTTGGACGAGAATCGATCTTCTTGTTTTCCAATTTAGTAGTTTTATCTTTCTATTTAATCTTGGTTACTGCAGGTTTGGCTGATCCATACGTTAAGGGGCAAATGGGTCCTTACAGATTCAAGACAAAGATCCAGAGGAAAACATTAATTCCTAAATGGATGGAGGAATTTAAGATACCTATTGTTACGTGGGAATCACCAAATATATTAAACCTTGAAGTTTATGATAAAGATCCTTTCGTGGATGATTACCTCGGGTATTTTTCTTTTTTTTAGCCTTTTGATGTCCTGATTTCTGTGGTCTTTCCTGTGTTTTTTATTTGATGAGATTATTATGTGTTCGTTCATCTTGAGATTCAATTAGCATTTGGGAATCTTGCTTTTTGATATTCTGCAGTTGCCTTTATGGATATCTGAGGAAATGCTTTGGACTACTTTCCGATTGACCGTGAATTATCGCAATCATTACCCAGCAGATAGTGAAACTAATAGAGGTTTATTGAAGTAATTTGTTCATATTTACCTCATTTGGACACTGCTTTTCTTAATCATTTGCAGAAAATGCTCAGTTAATATCAACGATCTTAAGGATGGGCAGAGGCATGACATGTGGATGGCTCTCCAAGATATAAAAATGGGAAGGTTGCATCTTGCTATTAGTGTACTTGAGGGTGATGACCAGGTAATCATATTCAATGTTTGCCCTTATCCGATTATAAAGGGTCTCCTGAGTCAAATAGTGCTAGTCGCCTTTGCTGCTATCTGATGCTGAGTCTTAGCAGGCTGGCATTCAGGAACCACTAAATGTGGCACTGGGTGAGGAGAAGTTTAGGGACTGTACTCCTAGTGAGACACCCAAAACAGGCTACTCATCTCAGTCATCCATGAAATCTTCAAAAGCCGGAGATAGGTTTGAACCCATAGATATTGAAGGACAGAGGGAAACTGGAATATGGATTCATCAACCTGGAAGAGAAGTTTCACAAACTTGGGCACCTAGGAAAGGAAAGAGTCGGCATGCTGAGATGGAAATTCAAGGGGAGGATGCTACTGAGGCAAGTAACAAGGCAACTGGGAACATAGAGGGCAAACAGTCTGGAAATCCTATTCAACGGGGTCTAAGCAAGATATTTCAAAGGACGCCTAGAAAAGAGGATGAACGGCGCAGCATCGAGGTTGATGGAGAGGTGTTGCCATCACCCCATGTTAATCTTAGGTCGATCAATTCAAAAAAAGTTGCCATCAATTTAGTTGAAGGGGACGCCCTTCTAGATCAGAAGGACTCAAAGGAAGGGAGCTCAAGTCGAGAGGAAAGTGGGTCGGACAGTCCTGGAAAAGGAAAAATGAAGGATAAGGCTAAAGGTTTCTTTAAGCACGCTGATCGCACCATTAAGCACGTACTTTCAAGGAAAGGATCGAGAAGGTCACGTGATAGTGCATCGTCCGTAAGGGAAAAAAATGTATCTTCAGAGTCTGATTGTTCCGACAATGAGTCTCCACTTACGCCTGGTGTTGGAACTATTGCCATACCTTCGACCCCCGTAACTATGGAGGACACTGCCAATTCTCGTACGCCCAATGATAACAGTGAAGTTCCCGTAAATGCTGGTGATGTGCAGAAGCCACCTGGGGCGGCGACTCCTCAAGGGATCACGAGGAGTGGGAGCAGCTCTACTGGGACCATAGGCAGTGAGAGTACGAGGGAGATGGACAGGCGAATAATTACCAGTGTGATTCCGGAGGATGATCAGCTGAATTCGAACAATCCGAAGGAGTAGCCCTTGCAACATTTTTTGGTTATTGGTGTTTTCTCTCGCATTGGGGTTGGGTGTGTGAGTTACCGTTACCTATTATAGGAACAGTAATCCTTTTTAAGATGGTGATCATGGGTCTTTGTGAGATGTGATTCGTGTCTCCTTGTAAACCTGTGATTATATAGATAGGTCTTCTGTCATGCTTTTGTGATATAGAACACATCCTTTTCACTTGTACAGATCTTTCTGGGTCAGCTGGAAATGATTGGGCGATCTTATCGTCAGAATTTAATTAAGTGCATTCCAAGGAAAAACTTAGGCTTCAACATCAGGGAAAGCTAATTCACTGAACATATGAATGCCAAAATCCCAGGAAGAACCTTGGTGTGGATGACAAGCACCTGACAATCTTTCTCCAGAGACCAATCCTAGGAACAAAACCACCGCCCTCCACCATTTGTGTCACCACCCAATCCAAATCCTTCACCATCTTCCTCTCACAGAGCCCATGGATTACTTTCCTGTAAGAAGCATAGCTGGGATTCCCCCCATGAACTCCCTTGCCTCCTCAAATCTCTTCTCATCAATCAGCCCATACAGAACTTCCTGGTATGACCCTCCATTGGGACTGCATCCCTTCATCTCCATCCCCTCCAGCATCTCCATCCCTTGGTCCACCCTCCCTTTCTTCCTCAACCCAGATATCACAATGTCGAACATGATGATGTTGTTTCAAATGGCGGCCTCGGCGAGACCGCAGATAACGAGAATGTAGAGGGAATCATTGGGGTTGTAGTCCTGGCGATGGGCGTAGTGTTCGAGGAGGGTGAGGATGGAGGAGGGGTGGCAGAGCTTGTGGATGATCTTGAGGATCTCACGAGGTGGTTGTGGCCGTGACTGGAGGTTGTCGGAGATGCAGGGGGCGGTCTCTTGTGGCCAAGTGTGTGATCAAAGTTTTCTGCTGCAAGTAGTGATGAAGTTCATGATGGGTTGGGTTTTGGCTTTCCCAGTTTTTATTGTAAGAAACGCTTGGACATTTGTACGGTGTCTCTTACTACAACATAGAAAATGGTCTTTTATTTTTCACAACACATTGTCCCAATTTGGTTGCCACAAGGGACAGCAGGTGGTCTGTTCCTCCAAGGAAAGGCCAGGAGGAGGAGGAGGAGGATATGAGAACTGGGAATACTCCCCCATCCCAAATTCCCCCATGTTTTCTCCACACTGATTCATGTTGATGTACCAATTCATGTCTTCGCTTGGGGATGAACCCAAACCCACCCTGTCCATGTCCAATTCAACCCAGCTAAAGTCCATGTCTGTCTCTGCCCCTCCCATGTCACCCGCAGACGAATCCATTTCCAGGTCGCCCACGAGTTCAACCTGGGCAAGCAGATCGTGATATTCCACCATCAGGCCGGGGTTGATCTCGGCCTCCAGGGATCTGATGACAGAGTTCAGTCGCTCGTCGTCTTGTTCATCACCTTGCGTCTCCTCAAGCAAAGAATCGAGAACATCTTGGTTGATTCCGAAAACTTCTACGCCGGAATTGGAAGCCATTTGGCAGTGCAAGAAGGGAAGTTTGAAGTGGAGGGTATTAGTCTTTCGGTAAATCCTGAGAAGAGATGATGATCTTGGGACAAAGGCAACCAGGCCTATATAGACACAAAGAAACGCACGTTTAGTGGTGGAAAAAGCTTTATTCGGGTCAAATCAAAGGGATCAGACATACTTCCATATCATGGGCTCGTGGGTTGGGGAATATATCAATCACCTAGTTTTTATAAAAAAGGGAAAAGCCACCACCACGAGTCAGATTAAGATATTAAGGAAGCACAGATGGAGTGAGTGACTCTCCAACTGCAATACCAAGAATTGGGGGCAGCTTCCAGTTAAGCAAGAGAGATCCGCCATCTGAGTGCGTGTATGACTCATTTGATGATTGCTGTGAAAGCAGACCAACTTGTTTGGCCCTCTGCCATAAAAATAAGCACCACCCCCCTCACAAGTTGCATCTGAATCTGTCCCCAAAGTCATCCCCATTATCAGTCAAAAGGCATCATCTGCATCCTCTTCGGTGTTAATTGTCCAACATGTGACACTATTTTAAATGGTTTGGAGTAAATGATACTTGCCCAAAACATGTCCCCCCTCCCCCCTCCAATGGAATCTCATCATCTAACGAATCCGTGGATCAAACAGCTCAGTTCCCGTGCACAATCTGCAACATGAAGAAGAAGAATGAGTATAAGGACAATATAATAACACCAGCATCGACCGTGTAGAAATAACCTCGTTATAAAGTATTTACCAAGAGCGAGGTTAACCTTGACACACGAGAACAAAACAAACAGAACAAAATCATTTCCCAAAAAAAGAAGGCAGTATACAACTCCATCCTTTGTTAGTGGAGTCAAATATCTTTAAAAGGAGGGACCATCAAATGGGTAATCCACGATAGAAGATAAGATGAGGTGAAGCTACTCAGGTGGGCTTACGAAATTATTGTTTTATCTGAGGAGAAATAGAAAGAAAATGGCCTCATTGCATTGATGGCAATCTGGCTTTGGTTGGTGGTGCCTTGAATATATGCTTTGCTGGTGCAATACTCAACTTTGACAAGACACTAATGAATTACGGGTGCTCAACAAAAGATGCTCAGCAACCGCATCATAAGGCAAAAGGAAAGGCTTTCTTTTCGGGAGGGGGACAATGAGTGGTTCCTCCAATAAACAAGATTTGATCTGATCCGATCAGTTGGTTTTCTATCTTCCATATCTTTGACAATCCAACCTAAGTTTTGGTGGACATAATGAGGTTGCCACCTAAATGGTGCTGTACTCTACCTCAACTCTTAAATGTGCAGAATTGGTACTCACACTTTGGATGGCGATTGAACCGACCCGCATGTGAGGTGTACCCCCCCGAAAGGACCTCATCCCCATCCCATCTTGTCCCCATTTTTATAATATCAAGCCCATTAAGCAATTAACTAACGATTAGAAGAGGTCTCTAACTCAATTAGTCTCGCTAAGCCTAGAGGATTACTTTATACATTACGAGGGGACAGAACAGCTCTAAAATAATGTGTGTGCTTAACAAACCAGTTATCTGACAATTTGAAGATAAAAAGTCAATCATCACACGAAGCAAGTTGGGGAGAGATAAATTAAACTCTTTTTGGAGGTTCCAAGGCTACCTATTGTCATACAACAACTGTGAATTACGCACCAGTTAATACCTCAAGAATATGGCACAGACGATGGGGAGTGTAGAAACCCATCTTCACTAGAAGATACTGAGAAAAAGGGAACGTAAACGTAAAACCAAGAGGTAGTATGATCAGTTTATTCATGGAGAGAAACAAGCAGAGAGATAATCAAGAAGCCAATATCAAAAGTCAACATGCTTTTGAACGGAATAGCTCAAAGAGTCATACCGAAAAAGGAACAACTTCATGAGAGAGCACAGTAACGCTTTCCCTACCAGACAACTTTATCATATCGATATCCTTACCGAATCACTAACAGCAACCACACAAAGTGCAATGTGCATCTTAAAAATAATGTTCCCTATTCTGCAGATTCACCTAATTTCATATTTTCATCTGGAGTTCTAGGCTCTTTTCATCAATTTATGCGAGTACCTTTATCTTTATAGCACATGTTCTAGCCGTCTAATTTGAGTTCACCATCGATGACCTCCATTCCACCTCATCTATAACTAGATTGTAACTACTCTTACAGGAACGGGAGATGCAGTCTCGACAACATTTATCGACTGGATATCTCTGTACCAGGCTATCTGCAGAACTTTGCCAATCCAAGTTTTCATGTCACATGTTTCACCAATCTAGGAAATGTAGACAATCAAAGTACCCATCTTTCATTAGCATCTTCTACTCTCGTTGGCAATTAAATATTTGAAAATGCACTCTTTACTAGCAGTTTAAAAGGAAGAAAAAGGTCATGGAACCATAAAAAAGCAAGGCACTCAGCTGAGTAAGGCTAACATCAGTTCCCAGCCCACGACCACCTGCAGAATGACCTGGGCAGTCACACAGTTGTTAAGCCATAGATGATCATCACGGCCCTCAATTTGAATTAGTGGAAAGCACGACCGAAACATGGTTTTCAATCCCAGGTCAAGGCGGGAGGGCATAACCTATTTGCAGCTACGCATGAATTGATCCAACGACTCAGTGTAGAAGAAGATCTTCATTATACGAGCTATGCAATCACTACAACAATACAAGAAGCTACAAAGTAATTTGACGGTCAGGGAAGCATTTCATGAAACGCCTTGGCTACATCCGGTAAGTAATTGGCAAAGGAAGCGAATAAGGAGGGGGTGGGGGGAAGGAGGAGGATAGCATGGAGCAGCAATGGAAGGGCGCGATAGCGTCATCATCTTGGGACATTGCCCTCCTCTTTGAGGAAGCGGGGAGAACAGGAGAAACATTGGCGGGCGGCCGAAGGAGAAATCTTCCCTTCACCAGGGGATGCGAGGTTACGCGGGAAAGGTGAAAACTTTCAACCAACCCCGATTTGCTCTTGTTGTGGGTCGATGGTTTCTGATAACGGGGAAGCACTAAAGTTGGAAACTCTTTGACTGATCCCTGATGATGCCCCAGGAAATGAGATGCGATCTTCAGAGAATTACAAATGATTTTTTTTTCAAAAAATGGGTTTTTTACCTCCTGATTGCAAGAGAATGATGAACCAAACCCTTAAACCCACTCACAAACATCTCATCTCACCACCCTCCTAAACCAAACACAGAGCCATCCATCCCTATGAACTCGATTTACATAAACTGGATATTCTGTCAGAAACGTGTTTAGCTACGCTACAAGATTTCAAGTAATTCCTATCACCAGCCAACCCCGCTGAACCATCCATCTTCCTCGGCAAATCTCGTCTTCTGCCGCTGTTGACACGCTGCCTTGTGAGGTCCGAGTCCAAGACATAACCCCTATCTTCGGATACGTAGCTAGTTTGTGCTTCGCCGCTGGAATACAATCTGCAGGGAACCAGATTCTGCCAGGGTTGATCTCCTGGATTGTGGGTTGAGGGGCTCCGATCCGCGTTAGACCGGTCAGTATCTACTGTGCTAAATGAATCCCTGGCGCTCTCTGTCGTAAGGGCAGCCTCATCCGAGCTCGTAAAGAGAGACCAATCACTCGACGTGGAATCACACAAGTCAATGCGTGACCGTTTGTGGACATTCTCAGTTGTGGGCCAGAAGTTCTCGTTACTGTCGCCTGTCTCGTGAACTTGACCCCTGGAATTGAGGACAGGTTCTTTACCAGCGACGAGGATGCGAGGCTTGGCTTCAGCTGGTTGTAAAGATTGACTTCTCAAAGTACAATGCTTAGAGGCCACGACATTTGGTTGTTTGGGTGCTTTGAAATTGTGTGATCTTAGTGGGCGTGGGCAGGACCTGAAATGGGAGAAAGAGTTCAGCGATGCAAATGGCGTGCATGAGGGACAATGACACCAACTTAGTAGGAGCTCCAGAGTCAAGGAGGCACATACCTGATATAGAATAACATGTATGCCCCTTCTGACATAACCTGATTGCTTGCCACAGGTTGGACCTGATTACAGGGCGATGCAAAATCATTTCATATAGAATAACTCTCTTCTTTGATAAAAGAACCAATAAGAAGTGAAAGCCAGTAACTAGATTTTTTGTGCAGTATTCATGCCGAACAGAACATTCATAGGGAGAATATACCACAGAGTCATCGATCTTGAACCAAGTGCCACGCAAATTTCGCACATAGGACACATAATGGCCAGAAAACGACGCGTTCTGTGTGTCAAGATGGACGACTACAGCATAAAGCATGTAAAGCGGAGGCACGTCCCCTGTTCTGGTCATAAATGGGACCATATCCAGCATTTCAGGAAAACTGATATGTTTGCTTATCTTCCCATATTTTCCCTCCTGCAGGGAAAAGAAGGGGATATAACTACTTCATAAGTGACAATTTTCTGTTGATTAATCAGCAGATCACGGTTGAATTCATTTCATTTTCCTAACGTAACCAAAATCGACTGTCACGCACCCCCACACGAAGAGGTGCCCAAATTGCCAATTGAAAGAAACTAGTCTATTTAAGCGTCATCAGTAACAACAAATACCTGGAATCTTTTCAAAACAATTGTCAGCACATTTGGTGCTTCGTGAATTCGCAGCTGCTTTCTTGCTCGAACATATGAGCCACACCTTTCATATTAGAGGCGATGTCTAAGTCAGAGGAGATGACATGACAAAC
Source organism: Melastoma dodecandrum (assembly GCA_029817715.1). Taxonomy (NCBI): domain Eukaryota; kingdom Viridiplantae; phylum Streptophyta; class Magnoliopsida; order Myrtales; family Melastomataceae; genus Melastoma; species Melastoma dodecandrum. Next base: position 3,676,462 of record JARUPY010000182.1, read on the forward strand.
ATTGTCCCGGAGAAAATTTAAGTAGGATGTTTCTGACCTTCCACATATGTACATGTTTTCGCCTTGCAAGTGCTCGGGCATTGTAAATTTTTTCAATGCATCTTCCAGGGATCCGACCCAACCATCAATTTCCAACGTGAGATCCAAGATGTTCTCATACCGCTCTGACTCTTGACGACATTGTAAACACTTGACCTAAAAGCAATCATCAAATCAAGAACATAATGGTAATTCGTCAATAAGCAGGATATTTTTACTCATGCAGCAGCAATAGCTTAAGATAACAATAAAAAATTAGGATGTTCACCTTTGACTTGAGAAGCCCACCAAATGTATGCTGCACAAATGTCGTTTCCTGCAGTCTAGGACTAACCTTCTTCTCTCCCCCTAAACCTTCAAGGCAAATATATTGCATTGAAGCAATGAGAAGCCTGCGAAAATGCAATGCGATCCACTATCAAAACTTAAAACTAGGACTATGTTATCTTAATTCATAATACAGTAAAATCACGCTCATTATCTGCAACAAGATAAAAGAAGATCCAATAAAAAGGCCGTCTTGACAAACCTCAAAAACTCATGAGCATCTTCCTGACTTCCACTGCCAATTTGACGATTCATGTTACGCAAATGCAGCAATATCCTGCTAGGTGAAAGTGGCACACCACTTTCCTTTAGCATTGCAACATGTTGCTCCAGTTCACATATAAGGCACCAATCCTTCCCATGACCTTAGAACATGTGCAGCAGTCGAGGAAGCTTCACAAATAGATGAAGAACAGTTTATAAGCAATCGACTGAAGAGGGTAGAGCAATATACTCACAGTTTCTTGAGTGGGATCTAAGAAGTAGATAAACTGCGAGGGGTTTTGTGCACATCAAACACTGCAACACGGCATTTGCATAGCAACTGCGATACAGTAAAGGCAAGAGCTTCAGAAAATTAGAAGACAGAGAAAAGCAGCATAAGCAGCTAAGTAAGCAGATGACATTCACATAATTTGGCTTTCTTAACTACACCTAGCAAATTTATATAACCTCCATCTTAGAACGAATGCAACTATTTCTGACTTGACCCAAGTAAAAGAGAGACATATTACAGTACTTGTTCCCACAATTTATGAGGCCCCTCGGTGAGAACTCGAAAGCCTCATGCTGAAATAATCTCACAAATTCTTCATAGGGGAAAAGCATCTGTACAGCGATACAAAAATTATATGCTTCAATTCATCTCCCAAACCGACGAGAGAAAAGCATCAAGAAGGGTTTGCTTAACAACTTGCTGCCATGTTTCATCATCTCACCAGCATTTTGGATTTCTCCTGCTGCTCGCTGGTTGATGCTGTAGTATTGGGCCTGACAACTTCCATCAACTTCATGTCCTTTGTCACTCCCACTAGAATTGACATCACTTCAATGAACCATTTCATAGATCACTAGGAGGGTATAATACACGTAAAAAGCTAGATTACCTGAATTTGTATCCCCATCCTCATTTCTCAGATGCTGCTCGAGAGAGGCTTTTGTGATCACTTTTGCGGGCTTTCCTCTTCTTGTGTTACCGCCAAGTCCCTTTACGGTACTTGTAGTAGGAGAAGAGTCCACCTCCTGTTCAAAATCAGCAATGCATTTTTCCCCAGCCAGCTTCTTACCATTGACCAGTGTACAGGGTTTCTTCACTATACTGGTACCATCACCTGACAAAGGGAATGCTTAATTAGACCCGTGCACCAAATATATCACAAGATTATTAAGAAAACATTTTCACAAAATTATAGGAAGAGCTACTTGTACTTCTAGATGCAGCAAAAAGAATTCTAAGAGCGCCATAGACTAATGACAGCAGAAAAAAGAATTTTCAAACCATCACTTTCAAGCTTCCACCTCAATTTATTGGATTAAGTGTTTTGCTGAGCCTAACTGAAACAAAATTTTCATAGAAATCGACATGATCACCCATATTATCCAGCAGGGAAGATGAAACAGCACATCCAGTCATGTAAATAGACTCGTTGTTGCTTCCCTTTCCATAAATTTGTTGAAATGACCTCAAAGTGTCGTTACTTCTAGCCTGCACGAGGAAGAACAGTATGGTATGATGCCAGTGATACTAATAGAGGGAAAAAATCAATACGTGGAAGATTAGGACCTTATGCCTCTCGGGAGCCTCTTTTGTGGGATGTGCGCTAAGAGATGGTGAATAGTCAGCAGTGGTATCCCGAAGTTCTTCGAGGACATCACATCCAAAACCATTACCTGACCCCATACCCCTATGCAATCTATCTGGCATTCGCTTCTCTTTGGTTCTTCCCTCTAACGTTCTGATGCTATTGGCAGCAAACATATCAGAAAGATTCGCTGTATTCTCAGATAGGGTACTGCAGATACAGGCTTTGCGAGTCCCCAGATGTGATGCAAGGAGGTCCATATTGCTATTTCTATTCATACTTGCATCACTATATTCTACTGTCATCCAAAGAAAAGGCGGCACACCGCATAAAGAGTCGTCAATGGGCTTGCATTCCTGCTTATGAACTTGCCTCCAGTGAATTATCTGACACTTCCCCGAACTGTGGGACCAAGAAATCAGCCTCAAGTCAAAGGAATTCAAGGAGATAATCAACCACAAATTATGCTCATCAGAAAAACAGAAGAAAGAAACAGATAAGGAACACGGACCAATATCTGACGGACTTGCATCTGGAGCAGCGGGTCATTGCTCTGCCAAAGCAGAGAGCACACTCGTGAACTCCATTTCTCGGAGGAGGTGCAAGTGGGGTGAAGTCGCCAACAGCCATTGCCTCAGCTCTACAAGTTTCTTCAGCAGCAAATTGAGCAAGTAAACTCATCCGGTGTTTCTTCTTCGCAACATCACTCCACTGCCCAAGTAGAACATACACGGCTAGAGGGAGCACGACAAGGACTAGGAATAATATGGGTACATCAGCTCCCCTTGGTTCGAGCATGTTCCCACCAGAATACTCATGTCAGATGCTCCGAGGTGGGGTTGTTACGGAGCAAACTTCAGGAACCACTAAGTAGAAGCATCGTCGGCAAACGAGGCGCCTGAAATGATCTGAGCAGGACTACGAAAGTTAGATCAGTATCCTGCCTTCCAACAGAAGGGTTACGACCGGGAACCAGAGGAAATAACTCATCTCGAGGGGAGCATCGTTCTTCTCCCAGAAAAAGTCAACAGGGGAGAAGATGAAAGAAATTGGCAAGAGAATGAGGACGTCATTTCCTGCCAAGATTTGACGAGGGGGGGAAGGCATAAAATTTCGAGGAAGAAGGAAAGAACATTTCAAGGACGGACCTTTAGTTCAGAAGGGAGGGAGGGAGGGCATTTATAGCCAAAAAGACAAGCGGGCCCAACACGCCATTACGACGCACACGGCGGAGCAGTGAAAAAGAGGAGTACCCAGAACGGAAATAGCAGAGGAAAGAAGGGAGTACCTGGATTCGCAGGAGGGAAAACCAACCACCCAGCAAGCGGAGGAGAGGAGCAGCACCGTCCTCCTCCTCCTCCTCCTCTCAACCAAAACCAGAAAGAAAGAAGCAGGGTTGGTTTGCTGCTTCTTCTCTTACACTTACTTGACTTGAGTCGCCCTTTTCCCTCCCCCTCCCAGCGCGAATTACATAACTACAGGAAAAGGTCAGGAAAGAGTGACAAAAACTCATGAGATCATCAGCAGGGGGTGGAATGGACACGTGGATGCAACCCATTGGGTGGTAACTGTCTGCCCAGCGCCTGACGGTTGGATGCATGGGAGGATCTAACGGTTCAAATGTCTTATTTCTATTTTATAGGCAAAATATACGTATATGTCACTAACTATAGACGGACTTTCTTTTCCGTCAACATCTTTTTTTCATATACAAAAATGTCACTAATCATGGTTTCAACCTTTTTTATGGCAAATCGTAGACGATGTTAGGCAAATTGCCCACGTGAACATAACGGAGGTCCTACGTGATAAAGCCAGATAAATCAGACGAGGAGGGTACTAGGTCCTCGTAGCCCCAAATTGAAATCAATAAAATCGACTGGAACCCTAATTCACCCAGACATGGACGAAATCGGATGTGAGATATGAACTAAAGGAACTTCATCCAAATGACCCGCAAACGTTCCCCGGTATCCCCAACATTTAGGGGACCATGTTCCTTCAAGATGTCGAAGATGACCCGGGTGATGGTCTGGGTTTGCTCCGGCGGCATCGTCAACTCAATGGGCTTCATCGGTGGCTTCGGCTTCTTCGCGAAAAGCCTGACCGCCGTTCCAAACATGATTGACAGCTACTCCCAACAACAACAAACTCCTGCCTGAATCAAAGATTAACACGATTCACCCAAAAAGAAAAATCATTCGAAACAAAAACAGAAGCTGCCTCCACAGCCCAGGTTCCTGAAAAGAGCATCCAAACGAGATATTCTACCCAGAAATCAATCCATCGGACTGCGATCGACCAAACCCACAACAGACAACACCGGACAAGGAACGCCACGACAACGAAAACAAAGGTACTCCCTATTTGGGGGAGTTCCTTCAGTTCATGTCTCACAGACTCAAAAACAGAAGCTGCAACAATTTGCGGTTCATCAGGATGAAGTTCCTTCACTGCATGTCTCACGTCCGATTTCGTCAACGTCTGGGCGAATTAGAGTTCCAGTCGATTTTGTTGATTTCAATTTGGGGCTACGAGGACCGAGGACCCCTCCACGTCTGTCTGATTTCTCTGGCTTTACCACGTAGGACCTCCGTTATGTCCACGTGGATAATTTGCCAAACGTCGTCTACGATTGAAATGGTAATTTCACACTGAAAACAGGTTCAGTTTTAGGTTCGGAATATACTGTTCTGTTTAGTAAATTACTAAAAAGTTTAGTAATCGATTACTAAATTTCGTTCAAAAAATAGTAAACGATTACGAAAAAAGGACGACTTTAGTAATTTACTAATGACTTTACTATATTACACAGTAATTTACTAATTTCGGTTACAAAATTAGTAAATCATTACTAAAATCTCCGGACGGCCTACTAACATTACAAATTTTACTACGAAAAATTAGAAAAATTAGTAACCGTTACTAATTTTTCACTGATTGACCATTCGGAAAGTTACTAAACTACGTTTAGTAAATCGGCGGAAAAAATTACTAAACTTTTTAGTAACCGATTACTAAAGTTGAACAGTGAAATTTTAGTAACGATTACTAAAAAAAATGTCAAATCACCGTTATTTTTAGTAATCGGTTACTAAAAAGTTTAGTAAATTTTTCGACCGATTTACTAAACGTAGTTTAGTAACTTTCCGAATGGTCAAACAGTGAAAAATTAGTAACCGATTACTAAGTTTTTTTTAGTAATTTACTAATCATTTTACTAAAAAAAGTCGATTTTTAGTAAAAATTACTAAAATTTTCGTCGATTTTAGTAAATAACGTAACGGTTACGTGCACGTACCATTAGCTGCTTCCTGTATTTGGAGGTATTCATAGAGAGAGAGAGAGAGAGTGAGGGGGGATTATTGTGTGATTGGAAAATTTAAAAAAAAAATGTGGTCCAACAAGTCCAAAGGCAATCGTAAAGGGTAAGGCAATGGGGATTGGGGGGGGGGGGGGCATGTATTTCACTTACTACGTTAAGAGTAGACAATAAAAAATTTAAAATATCAATTTAAACTAACCCCGTACGAGAAAAAGTTGAATTTTGAATTCGCGCATAGGTTGAGCGATAGGGCAGAGAGATATATCCAGAGAAAGGAGGAGGGGATCAAAGCCACTTGAAAAAAAGAACCGGGTGCGTAACGGGACACCTAGTCATATATCAGTAATCGAGTTCTAGCACGACTTATTCAATCCTCTTGAGTTACATTACAGAGACTACTGGATTTTTTGAGAAAAGATAAAACTGGGGAACATTTTGTGTGCGTGTGTGTGTGTGTGTGTGGTCTTTGGCTTTGGTTTTTACACGAGGAAATATGGGTTTTTGTCATTAAGTTTGGGATAATTTTGTCCCTTTTTTCCTAGTTTAACCCATTGGACTGGTACGGACAAAGTCTCTGCTTTCCCAGCAGCAGCATCAATTGATAATGTTATCAGTTCAGTTCTACCCACTTCACGGTTCCCCTCTAATCCTATAACCATACCACACTTTCCCATTCTTAATTGTCTATAACTCAACTACTCCCCCCAACCTCCCAAATAATTGGGGGACACCCCACCATACTTTGGACTCCAAACAGAGTTTCATTCTCCATCTACCTGCCCACCCATTCTCCATGAAAGTAGCAAGTATAATTCTTTTCTATATATGGCATACTTCCGCCCCTCTTTGTTTTAATCTAGGGAGATCATGCCCGACCCCACCCTTAACATCAAGGGCCCCATTATCATTTCCATATTCACTATTTACCCCCAGCAAAATGCACCACAATCGGCCTGGCTTTAAAGGGCAGCAAGCAGGTAGCAAACGTCAATACCTTCGAAAAACCTCTATCGAAAGATTTTTGACACCCGGTGGTGTCAGCATCAGTGAGGCTTATAGATAATCAATCATTAGGGATGGGACAGTCTTAGCAGAGCCTCAGATGAACATAAATCAGATGCCAAGCCTTCGAATCTTGTTTAGATCCGTATAGAGGGATAGAGGGAGATGAGAACAATACCTAGGATGTTCCTGCACAGGTAGTAGGAAAAAGCAGGAGTTTGCCGGCTTCCTTCCATCTTGCAATTGCAACAGGGTGGCTCAGCCACGCAACTGGGGGAATATACCCAGTTCAGGAATTGACACAACCAACTGCCTATCAGACTCCAGAAGAGACTTTAATACACAAATGGAACACAATGAGGAAGGGGGCAAGAAAAAACAGAGAAAATCTATTGCCATGAAACCCCTGGTCCACTGGTCATTGCTCTAGCCTCAGCAAGAGAAACTGCCACCGCCAACATCATTTGCTCCTCATAAGTCTCTGGAATGATGGGAGCAGGAAGATTGAGACCGCTATCACCGACTTCGTGTAGCTGCGTCAAGTTAGAGGCATCGTCTGTATCTTCTGTCGATTCGGGACTCGCATAGCTTGTGCCAGCCTCAGTGGCCTCAGATCCATGGTCCATGTTCCACTCCCCTCTTGAAACTTGCATAGGGCCGGCAAGAGATATCTCCGAACTATCATCTCCAGGAGGAGAATAGTTGTCTGAATCCAGGTTTACCTGCTGGGCAAACTGGCTACAACCAGGACGCATGCTATATGTCGACACATTCGGCTCGCCATTCACCTGCTGACGCTCAGCTAGGGCAGCTATTGCACATGCAAGTCCACCGGAGGGAGACGAAGAAGATCCCACAACAGGTTCAGACACGTTAGGGACATAGCAACCCCCAGAGTCAAAATGCTCAGAAGATGCAGCTTCTCCAAGTGAGGCGCCTTTGTGTTTTCCATTATCCTGTCAACACAATTTTCTCAGATTCAAATAATGGACACATGTTCCTAGTGTAAAACCACCCTCTTGAAGAATTTCCAGGCATCAAGATATTCCGCTAATGCACGGGATCCTAGGAATGTAAACATAGAAACAAGCACCCGCAAGAGATATTGGCTCAAGAAAACTAACAGATCCTCATTGTCGTTCGCATGTTTCAATTGCAGAGAGATTATTCAACTTTGTTTTGAGATGGTCAAGTCTTTTGGTTGAATCACAGGATCATAAATCATGGATTAGTGTCATAGGTCAGCACTTTTTTCAATGAAAATCTATCCTTCCAAGGTAAGGTATCTTACAAATAGACCAATCTAGTCCCTCCCCCAATCCACACAAGTGAGGGGCACTCATCATGTCCAGAAAAGCTAATAATTAGGCTAATCCATGAAACTTTACCTGAAGAGAAAGAAAAATTGCTTCCATGACCATAATTTCTTCAAGATCCAGGTCAAATTCGTCATCTCTACACATACAGCAAAGAAAATTCACAAGCACCGTAATCAGGACATCCCCACTCAACCAGATGAGGAAACCTGTCCCACTGAGGTTGCGAAATTGGTACCCTTGTAAAAATTATGCATGCAGCAATCATCACAAAAAATCAATTTATTGGAAACTGCTAACTGTTTTAGCCTTTAGGAAACTAATCTCACCAGTCAGGAGGAAAAAGCAAGAGGATCATCCCAGTATCACCTCACTATTCTTTTTACCCTAACGATAGGGAAGCTAGGATCTAAGAATCCCCTGAGTCAGCAATTCCAAATCCACCGTAACTTGACATGATTGCCGCAATGCATCCAGGTGCTAAGCGGGTAAACTGACACGAACATCGGACAAAGATTTGGCCCAGTGTTCATGCACATTCAGATTCTAATATGGAAGCATACCCAGCTGCCATGCGATAATCACGTCGACTACTGGATTCTTCCGCCCGTTTTCCATGCGTTGGTGTTCTAAAATATGTTTACAGCTTCATTCCATGCATAGTTTTCCAAAACACAAACTGCAGCAGGATTTTCTCAGGATATATGCAAAGTTAAAGTTGCCCTAAATGGAAAAGTCCACTCTACATTGGCATTTCCCATGCAGTATGACCAACCTAACATGCAAGTGCAACACCTCTCCAATTCATCCCACCATCATTGTACAGCACTTTAAGCAAAGAAAGGACAAATCGGAACGAGAAATTCATCCAACCTTCAGGTATACACCACTTATTCGATTACATGAAGTCAGACAAGTTCACATTAAAACTTATACGAGAGCTACCCTGATCCAGAATTTCTTTTTCACTTTTCCTATGCTTAAATCTAGCCGTTTTGTAAGTAAAGGATCTCATTATTACTGCTATTCTATGTCATCCTGGGGAACCGTCCACTTGGGGGGGGGGGGGGGGGGGGGGATGAATATAGCATGTAAGCATGGCTAGATACAATGAAGAATGGCCATTTCCGATCCCAGCAATAATTGCTAATGAACTAACTGCCATTAGGCTGAGAATGCCAGAAACAAGGGTAACCTCGTTTAGGAAAGAGCTAAAGAAAATAATTACCTATTTGGCCTTTGATGAACATATTGTCTGTTAACAGAAGTATAGCACTGATCGGCAGATATGATTTCATCACTTTCCAGGGCCGGAAATTGTCCAGAAAAACCTGCAGAAAGGATATATCTTAATGAATTAATGTAAATGAATAGAAATCAACAATCACATTATGATGGTGAATTGGGCCAAGCACCTCCTCCTGAGCCATTCTCGTCCTGCACTGGTGCCACCATATTTCTATTTGACGAACAACTCAAATCTTGTCTTTTCAGCATTCTCTCTTCTTCATCCTGAAGTTCTTTCTGTCTCATCCGGATTTTTGCTTCAATTACGCGCTGCTCTTCCTACGTATTTTTGGCCATGCATTAGCAATTCATGAACTCGACAGTAGTTATGATCGATAAGAAAAGCTCAGACTATCGAGGCACATCAATCTCACTATTTGCTCGATGCTCTTTTCCTCCTTGGTTTTGACACCTTGATATTCCACCGCATAGTTCAATGTTTTACAAAATGGGCACCTGATAGGATAAGGAGCACAAAATTGGATGTACAAGGAAAACGGGCAGAGGCAGCGATAGATTAGATGTCACATTAAGGATACTGCGTGGGGCGAGTCGAGTTAGGAGCCTTCATTTGTAGGAAGCATTCTAAAGCAAATGAAGACAAATTAACATCAGCGTAGAAGGTATCAACAAAACTCAGGAAAGATAAAAAAGGAAACGGACGGACGGACCGTAATGGGGAAGAATTTTCACCTGTACATATGCGTTTCGTGCAACATTTCGATCGATTAAGGCTCGGGAAATACTGTAACAGCGCAAGGGACATTGAAAAGCCAAATCCAGGAGAATCATCAAAAGTCGGGCAAAGCTAACCGATGCTAGGAAATGAAGAAAGCGAGGAGATGGTACCAAGAAGCAAATGGGACATTCCTCAAGGTCGCGGGTGCTTTCTTCGTCCCCAGGATAGCAAGGGGCAAGCTTGGAATCGAGGATTAACTTCCGAACCTTCTTGACATCGACGTCCTTAAGACTATACAAACCCTGTGGCCTGGTGTACTTGTCATCCACAACCTGCCTCCTCCTGCCAAGCTTGTTTCCCATAAAGAAGGCAAAAAACACAACTCGTCTTCTCCTCTCTGGGTTTGTTTGGGTGGGGTGGGTGGGCTAAATGGGGGAGGGCATACAGATATGCAGTGGTATCAGTAGTAGTGATGGGAAGGAGGAGAAACCCAGGAATCCATTGGCATGGCTACAAAACAACAGGGAGTAGTCATAAGAAACAAGAGTTGGGGAAGGGGGGGGGGGGGCTAGGGATCAGGAGAAGGAAACCCTAAAAACCAGGAATCGAGGGAGTTGTGGGGAACAGCGGGAAGCAGAGGAGAAGATCTTGAAACAATTCAGTTCCTCAATTTAACCCCCAAGGGGAAAAAGGAACGAAGCAAAAGCAGACCTTCAGGAAGGAGAGGATGAGGCTGATGGATGATGTAGCCTGAGATGTGGTAATGAATTTGGAGAAGGGAAAGAAAAGAAAGAAACAAAAGGAAGGAAGGGGTGGGGATGGGGGTGGGGGGGGTGTTTATTTTTCTGGAGTTATGCAAGTAAAGCATCCCACGCGCCTCCTCACCACCCTTCTGTTGAGATTATTATTATTATTATTATTATTATTATTACATGCTTCCTTGCTTTTGTCCCCCCATCATCATTTCCCATTTATTTTCAAAAATCAATTTATATATATATATATACATAAATTCATAAAACCAATCCCGACAATACCTCCGAGGAAGACCAACCTCCTCACACACAACAAAAGGAAAGCCCCCCCCCCCCTAAAGAAAAACAACGGGGCTGCATGGATTCTTCACTTTCATTACCACCACGAGTGATCAATCTCCCTCCTCCTCCTCCTCCTTCATCGACCTATCCAATTCATTGAACCACAGATCCCTCAGCATCCCGGATTCCTCTCCATCTGGAACCTTGGAGTCCTTACCGGTGAGCTTCTGGACGACCGACTTGAAGCTGGCAGGGTCGGTCTTAACGTACCGGGTATCGATGATCACCACCTTCACGGAGCCGCTTCTTACCGACATGTTTGTGGTTGGAATCGTGTGGATGTTGGGTGGTGGCTCTTAGTTTTTCTCTTGCAGGTGGTGGTATTTATAGTGGGGGGGGGGGGGGGGGGGAGAGAGAACGAGAAGAGATGTGAAGTTGGCGAAATGAAATGGCCTAAGTTGACCGTTAATGCTGTTGTTGTAAGAAGGGCATCCAAATCCAATCCAACATTTTGTCCAAGGTCAAAACCTCTGATTTTCTTTCTTTCTCCAAAAACAAAAAAAAAGAAAGAAATGCACTCCTCTGGAAACTCCCGGCTGGGGCTTTTCTCTTTTTGTTTCTTCCTGCTCTCTCTGCTGTTTGAACTGGTACTTTAAGGACCTCAACTGTTCAAATCAGGCTGGCTCAACGACCAGACCTCGTCCTCTTTCGTTTTGCCTACTACTTTTCCAATTATTCCTGCACAAAATACATTACACCTTCTTCCAGGAGTGCGCTTTCAGGACATTCCCAGTCATTCATATTGTCCGAGGAAGAAGAGAACCGGATGAACCCTTCCCCGTTTCTTCCATGGGAAACTAATCAAAGGAATCGTTTACGTACGGGACATAACCAGACAGCAAAGACAAAGTCAAAAGTCCGAGGCCAGGATAATTAATAATAATTTTCAACTGGCATGTCATCTTCCAAGGGCAAAGAAGGGTGGTTAATTTATCCACCACCCCCCTCTCTAATATTTATTTTAGTAGAAAAGTCCATCCGGAACCCAAGAACAAATGGAAAAACAAATAAGAAAAAAATGACTAGCGTTGAGGGGAGGATTTGTCCACGTCTCATGAAAAAAAAACTGGTTGCACGTCTCTCCAGTCAGGGCGAAGCAGGATCACTGCACTCTGTAACACTCATACACACTGTCTTTACCATGAACTCTTACTAGCTGCCAGATGGACGACTGACTCTTGGCCTCACCGGCGTCTTCGAAGGACTTACCCTGCATGTAACGAGGGGTGCCACATTACTAGAGATAGAGACAATAAATAAATAAATGCTCTTTTTAAGGATTGATTCATCAGTTCACTTCCAGGGGGAGAGCGTGACGCAACAAACCTGATTGGTTGAGTTCCCAGAACCATCCCGCTGCAACTAAGAGCCGCAATTGCGCTTTCCGCCTGCAACCCCGAGGAGAGGAGTCATAATCAAGAATATGATCCAATAATAGCATCCAAACTCACGTGGGGAAACCATCAACTCCTCAAATGCCCCTAACACCCTAACATGAGCTTACCACAGCAAATTCGACAAAGGCAATGCGAGTTGAATGCACGTGGTCCCCCAACAGCCTCAATCGCGTTACCTGAAAGTTCATAAAAAGGTAGTTTTTTACTCATTTTTTTAACCCAAAAAAATGTGTTGCGGGATTCTATGAAGGAAGGAAAGGAAGACAATCTAGTTCGATTGGATATGGTAATCTTTACCGTGCCACAAGCTTTTTCAAAAAAGCTCTTTACATCGGCTTGAGAAACCTGCAGGAAAACGAGGGAGGTTCAAAGCGAGTCTCGGTGGCTTTTCCGGAGGAAGATAGCATTTGTAAAGATGGACTTACCATCTTATCAATATTTGTGCAGTAGACAGTCCTTGCACACATTTCCCGTTCATCTTCAGACTGAAAATAAAAGGAAATGCATCACGAAAAGGCTTGTCAAGCCATAATCCAATTAAAAAAGGTAGCTGACAAATAGAGCCGCAAACCAATGATCAGTAGAACATTACGCAACAGACTGAAAGTCCACGGATTGCCACAATTCATACCCTTGGGAGGTAGCTGGGATTGACAGGTAGGATGGCCGTCTTTGAAGGCAGCACTCTGACAGGATAATAACCAAGCATCATTCCTCCAAGGCTCAAAGCAGCCCTAGCACCATCTGTTATCGCCTCAAAAGGATTAAAACTCTGCAGTTTCATCTGTTTTGGTGAACCTAAGGTGGTTATAAAAGATGGACGGGCTAAAAAATTGAAGATATCTTACATTCATCAGCAAACTCGACAAAGGCAAAGCGAAGAACTGAATGTGGGTCGCCGCAAATCCGGCAATCAAGAACCTTCAAGCATTTAATTGAAAACCCAATAGGATAGATAAGGAGCAGTGAGGACATCCAGAAGAACTCGACTAACATAACATCACAGGTTACACGACCCTTCTCCTTAGCTGTCTCCCCAGAGTTAGGAGTTTCAAAGTGAACAGAAGCCATTCAGAAGAACAACAACCCCCCCCCCCTCCCCTTGGGAAAAAAAAAACTTGACAACAGAAAGAATCAAGGTAGAATACAATTTTCACAATCAGCATCCACCTGTGATGGAAGATCATGATTGGAACTCACCTGTCCGCAGATACTGAACATGTTAGCAAGCAGCTCTTCAGTGACCTAATCCAGAGACATACGCTCAGCCATGAATCAGAGAGAGAAAAGCCAAAAGAAGGAAACCAAGATGACATTGGAGGATTTAAGGTCACTAACGAGCTGGTCGATGTCAGAAACATAAACTGTTCGGCGGATGTTATCCTCACGTTGAGCTCTGTATGCCTTTCCGTTGGACCTTCTTCGGCCTTGACTGAATTCGCCTTTTCTCTGCATTCGGCAGCACGCATCACACATTTAAATAACAATAGCCTGGACACACACAGTGTCTGACAACAACATAATCCTGGCCAATGCGAAGAAATTGGAAAACAATCGCCACCAGAACCCAACATCCTGATTCAATTCTACCACCTAAGATCGAAATAACAGAGAAACCCAGAAGGGTGCAGTTGAATCGCCCCAAGAATGGACAAAAACAGAACTCAAGTCGACAGATTTTCATGATCTCTAGTCAGTCACTCAGCAGCTGCCCAACACAGTCGAACACTTTTTTATGGGACAACCCGGTCATGACAAAAGAATCCCGGAAATGCTTGTAATGGCCCATTTGAAGTTGGGTGGCACAATCGCATGCAAATTGGACAAGCTAAAATCAAGACCCAGAGAAGAAGAGAATGATCGCACCATCGCCCGGGCATAGACGGGGAACAAGTCGGGACAGAAATTGTCATCGGGAAAGGGGAATTCGGCGAGAAGGAAGCCGCCGGCGTTGCGAGGGAAGGAATGGGAAATGGAGAAGTAGGGGAGATGGAGGTGGGGACGAGAAGGGAAGAACTCCTTGGCAGAAGGATTGAGGTTGGTGAAGAGATCGACCAGGTTCTGCATACTGAGTTGGGTACTGGGGTTGGGATCCAGAGAGGAGTTGGTGGCGGACTCATTGACGCCGATTGAAGTAGCCATTACGAAAGGAAAAGGGGGGGCGGGGGGGGTGTACTGGGGAAATGGGGTAGGCGTAAAAGGCGGGGGGGAATAGAGAGATGAACTTAAGGTGGGATCTTTTTGGTTTCCCAAAAAAGGGTAGGGAAGGAGGAGAAGAAGAAGATCACAGAGGAAGAAGCAGGTGTTTTGTTTGTATTTGGTGGGTGCGTGGGAGTGAGGGAAGAAGGTCCTCTCAAATTATTACATATCTTAATTAAAATTTGGGAGGTGGTGTGGTGTGGTGACACACATTAAAGATATTGAGAGAATCGGGGGCTTTTGTTTTGGTCGTGCCATGAAACTCATCAAAAGTGAAAAAGGAGGAGGAGTTGGGAGTTGTGTAGAGAGTCCGTCGTCGTCTGTTTGGAATTGGACCAGTCCTCTTAGGTATAATGTTTAAATGCCTTTAGAAAAAAGAGAGAGACATGTCCAAATCAAAGGGCATCGGATTCTCTCTCCCCTCTCACTCACTCTCTCCAGGCCAGGAGGATGGGTGCATGCATCTATCATTTTTTTGGGTTTGGGTTTTAGAAAAGCCCCACCCCTATCCAACTCACCCCTTTCTGCGTGTTGGATCCGGGTTTTTATTTGGATGCGATAGATACAAAGAGATGGGCCTTCTCTTTCTTTGGTGGTGGTGGTGGTGGTGGAAGAAGACCCAAAGATCAAATCAAACCATCTCTCCTTGGGAATGGAAATTAGTGGACCTGAAACCAAAACGACTGCTTTCCTGTTGTTGTATTCATAAAAACTCACATGCTTTTTTAAATAAGTGACGGCATAAGAAATTTGTTGTTTATCTGGAATGGCGGGCGTCCCTACAAAGAAAAGTCATATGGTGAGGGGGGGTGGGGGGGATCGGTCGGTCGGTCAGAAAACGGAAAAGCAAACCCATGTTTGAATCTCAGTTCCACGCGCACACACGTTAAACCCTTGTTTTTTTCTCCAAGTCCTGAATCAGGAGAAGCTTCCTTTCGGTTACGTTACGTGTCGTGTCGTGTTGTTATCTTTATGAATGGGTAGAGTAGTCATCAGTGGAGTGACTGATTTCTTTTTCAAACTGCCTCCTCCTCCTCCTCCTCCTTTTCATGGTCAAAAGTGATGAAGAAGAAAGGAGAAGGAACTATGCACCGAAAGAAAGGATGAAAAGGGGATTCTTGTGGACCCCAAAAGTAACATTTCTTGGGTATATATCAGATGGATGTTGGTATTTATCAACATTTTCTCCCCACCGGCCATCTGCCTTAACTTTCTTTAACAACACACGTATGGATTGAAGAGGCCATTCCATTCCAACAAATAATTGGGCCCTCCCATTAAATAAATAATTGAGTATATATAACCCAAGAAACAAAAACAAAGCAGAGGGTATGATCATTTTTTAAACAAGGCATTATTACATATAAAACATGTTACCTGTCGATGAGAAACGCGTGTCCGTCCACACAAATCTAAACACGTAAAGGGCGGGGGAAGAATGATGTACACCTTAATTAAAGGGCAAAAGGCAAAGGTTATGTGTCCCCCCCCCATCCTCACCTACGAATGAGACGCGGACATGTCAACAACAACAACAACGATATTCGTTTCCTTTTAATCAACTTTTGCATTTGGGTGGGAGTACGCGTGTGTTCTTAATTTGCATGATGATCGGAATAGATGTTCAGAGGGGACATGAATATATAGATCATCGTTGAGTATAACTGAGGTCAAGATAGACCGATGGAGAGTATATCCAAGTTATTCTTAGGGGTACCCTGAGATTATGGTTACTGGACATGACCTTTTTAAGAGAATACCACATATTGAACATCATTGGTCAATCATCTTTATGAACGAGTGTAATTTATCTTTTGACTCGAGACCTTCATTTATTCTATGCGTGGAGTTTACGCGCTTTGACGTCGTTAAAAACAATCTTTAACCGGATTGTGAGTAATACGATTGTTGGGCGTGTGACAAAGCGTAGAGAGAATAGTGTTGAGTCAGTATATGATTCATCATTCTTTTGGATTAAAGAGCTGACATCTAGGTCACTCGATAGATATATTAGTGACTCTAAAATCCATGGCCATGGTAGGAATGTTTTTACATTCAAGTGAGTCTATTTTAGCTTGGTAATAAAGTAAAACAATTAATTCAATGATGATGTATTTTGCGCCGAATTTATTGGGATATCCGATATATGAAGGGATTGAATTACACAGTAATCGATTCATAGTGGTTTATGATTCATAACCATTATACTATCACGTTGGATGGCTGAAAATTGTTGCTAGACGGTTATCTTAGTTTGTGTATGGACTTACACTACCTCCGTGTATGGAACCTAGAGGGTCGCACGCAATAACACGTTATCACGATATGGTAAGTTCTAGTGGATACTGGAATTTGATCTAGAATCATAATTAATTGGATTATTAATTTATTTTGAATAAATGGAAGCTAATGGGTTCTATAGTGGACTTATTAGATGGGTCGGGGTTTATTTTATTTCAGTTGGGGCTAAGGCCCAAGTGCCTAAGTTTGGTCCATAGAAATAAAATAAATAAATAAAAAATAAAATGTTTTTTTAATATTATATTCTCCAAAGATTATAAAAAGGAGATTTTGACCTTAGGATTAAAGTGACGTTGAGTCTCTCAGAAATTAGCTTCTAAGTAAACAGACGTGTGTCTCGAGGGCTAACTCCAAAGGGACAAATTGTTCGTGTGTGTGTAGATACCGCTAGAGGAGTCGCGCTTGAGTCTCTTGAATACGATCGAAATTTAAAGGTTCTGGTATGCGTATTCAAGGCAAGATACTCTCTACATGCATTTTTTTAGCAGATTTATACGTATCACAACTTCCTAAATGATTTTCTACGTAATTTCATTAAAATTTGCTTTCACCGTATAAACCCATCAACGCGGACATGTCAACAACAACAACGATATTCATTTCCTTTTAATCAACTTTTGCATTTGGGTGGGAGTATGTGTGTGTTCCTAATTTGCATGATGATCGAGGAGCTGCAACCGCGTCTTCTCTTTAAGGATTATTTTGAACAACAACTTAGAAATGCAAACCGACCACCACCACACTCCCTCCCTCACAAACCCCATCAACAATTTGACAAACCAACGACGGTCGGCCAACATAATCGATTAACCCACGAGTTACGTGGTCAAAAACATCAAACCAGGAAACACAAGTCTGGTATTCACATGCGCATGCATTTTGCATACACAAAACAAGAGATGACCCAAGTGCTTTCATCAACATGAAGAGGAAAAGTGAAAAAGTAAAAAAAAAAGAAAGAAAAAAAGAAATGGCAAGTCCGGTGGAGCCCCACAGCTACCATCAATCAAGATCATCAAACACAAATGCATGTGTTTTGTTTGTGTGCGTGAATGGGAGGAATATTCTCCTATATCACTTTGTTTTCATTACTAAAAAAAAAAAGCACATGCCATGCATAATATTAATAATTATCCAACATTTCCTTTTTTCTTTCCTTTTTCTTTCTTTTTGGCGTATTACTAATTTGTTTGCCTTGGTCTCATATAATTGCCCCTCCCCCTCTTCCCTCCGACCCCTCTATCATTAACCAACCCACTCCATGGCCATGGTTTATTTGGTTCCATGTGCAACATAATTCCCCTCCCCCCCCCCCACCCATCCCATCACCTCTATCACAATGTAATGACCAATGGCCCGTTGATTTCCTAACTACGATGCCGTATCTCCATCCTCTAGTGAAGACATGCCTTGTGCCACATGTTGGGCACCCTGCTGCTCCCTCTCCCCCTCATATCCCTCAGAGGAAACCCCTACTTGAACAAATGGATTTGTTTGTATTAGATTTGGGAGTCATTGTTTTACAAATGAAAGGTTCTCCCTCATCTACTTAACAATAACCTAATGCTTCTTCCTCTTCCTCTCTCTCTCTCTCTCTCTTTTATAATAATAATGATAATAATGAAAGATTTATTTCTTGGGGATCGCAAGCTTCTAAATCCAGAGTAAGAGTATGGATGACATGACACAGAAGGTAAGGTGGTAGGTTCATTGGTCTTCCGGAAGTTTGGCAGTTTTTTAAAGTAAAGGTCGGTCTGTCTCTGTTCACATCTGGGCTCACAAATTATTACTTTTTGAATACTTTAAGTAAAACACAAATTAATCACGCATAGTACTTGGAGGATATATATATATATATTGTTTCATTCTCTTTCATTTATTAAAGGATCATTATATATATATATACATCAGAAAATGGAGTTGACATTTACCAGAACCCAATGAATAATTAGAAATACACCAGTGAAGATTAGAGAAGAGGATTTGGCCCTCTAACACCATGGAAGGAAGGAAGGAAGGGACTCCCCTAAATCCAATGGTTGGTGGGTCTTGAATGAAAATATCAGGGGAGATTGGTTTGGCACATGATGATGATTTGATTGGCCAAATGCCCTTTGCAAAGGGAGGGAGGGGGTATACAACAATACGCAATCATTTGCTTCCCCATGTGCCAACGAGTCAAGGCTCGACCAAATCACATCAACAAAACCAAAACATATATAAGAGGAGAGGATAAAGAAAAGAAGCTATCGGAAGCTACAGAATCCCCCAACTATAATAACTAACAGGAAATCAGAATGATTTGAGGAACCCCTCCGTTCTGACATCAGACGGTCAGGAGAGAAGGGAAAGGGCATGTGGCGTCATGTGGCAGGCAGGGA
Organism: Melastoma dodecandrum; assembly: GCA_029817715.1. Lineage (NCBI taxonomy): Eukaryota > Viridiplantae > Streptophyta > Magnoliopsida > Myrtales > Melastomataceae > Melastoma > Melastoma dodecandrum. The sequence goes on from JARUPY010000182.1 coordinate 3,695,614, forward strand.
CGAGGGGAGGAGGAGATTTTACTAATGGACCAAGTGCATTGCACGTCCCTCGCCAAGTGCAGCAGCATTAGGATTGGGGTAATATCAATCAATGGCAGTGGATGTGCTTTCAACAAGCGGAAAGACGGTTTTTGGAACCACTGGAAACAAACAAACCCTAAGAAAAGAAATACGTGACCATCACGATGACTTGTTAGAATGTATCTAGACATAATGGTAGAAATGTATCTAGACAAAAAGAAGGTTAAGTTCATAGTTTAGATACTTACCATATTTAGATATTTACCTTTACCCTATATATATCTTGTATATGTGAATATTAAAAAAAAAGATTGTATTTTTTCCAAATACTTTTGTTCATGGTATCAAAGCGCTAGTGATCTGATTCTTTAGCCTGCTGCCCCTACCAGGTACCTGTTATCTGCTGCATCTGCCGGTACTTGTTATCTGCTACCCCTGCCGTGTTTGTTATCTATTGCCCCTGTAGTGTTACCTGCTGCCCCCCCGTGGCACCTTTTGCTATCCAAAAATCTGCGATTACTCGGAATGGCGGATGCAAAATCCTCGGATTTAATGATGCAAAGTCTGAAGGCAACCACCATCAAGTTGGATGGTAGAAATTATTTGGTGTGGGCTCAATCGTTTCGTCTCTTTCTCACTGCCCAGAGGAAACTGCGACATATCACAGATGATCCACCGGCAATTGATGATAAATCATATGAAGATTGAATTATTGCAGATTCTTGCGTTATGACATGGATACTCAACAGTATGAATGAGATCATATCTCCAAGCGTGGTATTCTTAACCTCTGCCAAACAAATATGGGAGTCACTGAAGGAGATGTCTGGCCATGAGAAGAATATTTCTCGCGTGTACGAATTGTACGAGCAATGGTTTGCCCTTCACCAGAGAGACCAATCTCTCACGGAGTTTTATGCTGCCCTTCGTGGAATACTGGATGAGCTTGATCTTCATCAGCCGATTGTTCTTAGTGCTTAAACTTTGCGAGAGTATCGGGAAGGACTGGCTGTATCTAAGTTTCTGTCAGGTGTAAATCCTGAAATAGCTGCATAAATTCGTGGATCGGTGTTAGGAGGAGACTCAATTCCAACCTTGGCTACAGCCTACTCACGAGCACTACGCATCTCCACTGGATCTAATCCTCCTGACTCAGCATCTGCATTATCTGCTGTTGGATGAGGCCGTGGTTGTGGTCGAGGACGCGGTCGTGGAAGGTCTCAGCCTTTCCTTTCTAGCCAACCTTGTGTACATTGTGGCAGAGTGGGGCACCTTTCTGAGAAATGCTGGCGGAAGTTTGGAAAACCTGATTGGGCACTAGCACTTGAAACCCCGGCTTCGACCTCTGTCACCAGCACACCGCCAAATGCTTCATTAACGGTGGTGTCAGAAACCGCCAACCAGGGTAACTCTTCTGACTCGTCTATCCCTGTAGCTTTGCATGCAGGAAAGGACGTATTGCCTCCTCCTAGTTCCTGGATTCTTGATTCCGGTGCGCCTTTTCATATGATTGATTCTTCACGTTTCCTAGCTCATATAGGCCCTTCTTCTCAGTCAAATTTTATTGTTGCTAATGGACAATCTTGTCCTGTTAAAGGTTCTGGCACTACTTTTCCCACATCCTCAATATCACTACCTGATGTTCTCCTTATACCCAATTTTCCTGTCAATTTGATTTCTATGAGTCAACTCACCAAAAGTGTCAATTGTTCCCTTACATTCTATCATTCTCATTGTGTGTTGCAGGATCCCCAGAGTGGGAAGACGATTGGTTCGGGTATTGAATACGATGGTCTATATTATTTTGGTGGTTCTTCCTCGTCAGCTTTAACTACTACTCATATGTCGTCTTCTATTTTATGGCACCAACGTTTGGGTCATCCTTCCTTTCATAATCTTTCCAGTGTTTTGGGGGATTCCGTTCAACTTTCTAAGTTTTTTTTGCGAGTCATGTCAGTTGGGAAAGCATCATCGTTCTTCTTTTCCGTCTCGTTTTCAGTCCAACAGTACTTCAGTTGTGTTTGTGAAGTCTAGTACTAATGGCTTAGTTGTTCTGGTGGTTTATGTAGATGATATTCTGCTAACAGGAAGTGACAATACTGAGATTCTTCAAACACGAGACTTTCTTCAATCCCAGTTTGTTACTAAAGATTTGGGAAAACCAAAATATTTCCTTGGCGTGGAGTTATTACATAACAAGAATTGGTGTTGTGTTCTCACAGCGAAAATATGCACTTGATCTGTTGAAGGAGACGGGTTTCATTAACTGCAAACCCGAGCTCAACCCAATTGAATCCAGTCCAGAGCTGTGGGATGATTCTTCAGAGTTACTTGAGGATGTGGGCAGATATTGGAGGTTAGTTGGCAAACTCATATACTTGACGGTTACACGTCCGAATATCACCTTTGCTGTAAGTGTTGTTAGTCAATTTATGCAAAAGCCTCGAAAGATCCACTTGAAGGCTGCAATCCGTATTCTAAATTACATCAAGAGCTCTCCAGGAAAAGGTTTGCTTCACAAAAATCATGGGCATTTGAAAGTGGAAGGATATTCAGATTCAGGATATGCAGGAGATAAGGCGGATCGTCATTCAATGACTGGGTATTGCACATTTGTTGGTGGTAATTTGGTAACTTGGAGAAGTAAAAAGCAAAATGTTGTGTCTAGATCAAGTGCAGAAGCGGAGTATCGTGCAATGGCTCACACTGCATGTGAGTTGTTATGGGTCAAGAATCTTCTGAGTGAACTTGGTTTTTCTGTACCTACGCCCATGCGAATGTGGTATGATAATCAGTCAGCGATTTATATTGCTAAAAATCTAGTATTTCATGAGAAGACGAAACATGTGGAGGTAGATTGTCATTTTGTTCGGGATATGGTGATGAATGGAACTATTGAGACGCCTTTTGTTCGGTCAGGAGAACAATTAGAGGATATTTTCACTAAAGGGTTGACATCAGGGGTATTCACCGAGTTATGTAACAAGCTTGGCATATATGATGTATATGCTCCAGCTTGAGGGGAGTGTTAGAATGTATCTAGACATAATGGTAGAAATGTATCTAGACAAAAAGAAGGTTAGGTTCATAGTTTAGATATTTACCATACTTAAATATTTACCTTTACCCTATATATATTTTGTATACGTGAATATTAAAAACAATAGATCGTAAATCACTCTTTTCTCTGACCAACACCTGACCTGACAACCACTACTACCCCTCTCCTTTTGATTGACCCATCTTGTCTTTCCTTCAACAGAAGTTGTCATGTCAAGCAAATATCAAGTCCCACAACCAACCAACCAATGATTATTGAGATCATCCATCTGATCCAACCACTGTTGTCAGGCTCAATGACGGATCGATGGAGCTAATGTCTGTCTGAATTGAAATTTAAAACATGTGCATCTACTACACATGTTATCTGTCATGGACAGATAAAGGAACATGACACGTGGCGAGAAACAGGAGTGAAGAGAAGGAAGGAGCGGGAAAAAACAGAACTAACTGTTCTGTTAGTTAGTTACACAGCAATTTTAAATAGGAAGTAAAAATGTAAGATAGGGTGGTTCTGGATGTAATCTTCTCTTCTTCCCTATGCTCTGTAGTTGATCTTCTGTGAATGATTCTTGAATAAGAGTTCGGTTGATTTCTTCCGGTGATCAATCCTGCGTTATTCGTTGAGTTCTCCGATCCCTGGTGATCCCGGAGCTCCATTGCAAGTGGTATCAGTATAGCCCGATCCTGGCCAAGAATATCAGTCCTCGCATCTGATGGTTATTTCGACCAAATCGCAGACAGCCATGGAAGATTTTCAAAAGAGCTTAAAGGATGCATGGCAGGAGTTTTTACAACAGCAAAATCAGAAACAGGAGGAAACGCGGGCTGAAATGACGGCGCAGAGTGCCGAGATGAGAGCACAACGGGAATTGATGCTCAGAATCACCAATCAATTCCAAGAAATGGGAGATAAGATCCGTGGGATAGAGGATATGCATGATACAGGCCAACATTCAAACAATAATGATGGATCGCTGCACCATATGCCTTCAGGAGGTCATAATTCTCACTTTGCTCGTTTTGCTAAGATCGATTTTCCCAAGTTTAGTGGAGAAGATGTGCAGGGCTGGATGTATAAATGCGAGCAGTTTTTCGAGGTTGATGGTACCACTGATAATCTGAAAGCAAAGTTGATTTCTATATATTTAGATGGTAAGGCATTATTGTGGCATCAAACTTTTATGAAGAATCACCATCAGAGAGGATGGCCTACATGGTTTGAGTACAAAAATGCGATTATGAACAGATTTAGTACTCAACCGTATGATGATCCGCTAGCTGACTTGATGAATTTGAAACAGCGTAATGGGGGTGTGGCGGATTATCAAGATAAGTTTGAGGCATTCCTTATTCGGACAGACTTATCTGAGAAGCAAGCACTTAGCTGTTTTCTTAGTGGACTACAGGAGGAGATACAAAATACAGTCTGAATGTTTCGACCACAAACATTATTAGAAGCTTATTCTCTAGCTCGGTTACAAGAGAATACCTTATACTCTATGCATAAGAGATCAAAACCAGTTGCTGATAAGATAGTAGGGCGGAATATTGTACCATATCAGCAACAGTCACAAGGCATTCTATCAACAAAGCCAGTCACGGGGAATGACACTCAACACCCAACTCAGAAAGGTGTAGTAAGGAAACAACTTCCCCCAGAATTCATTGCCGAGAGACGGGCAAAAAATTTGTGTTTTTTCTGCCCTGAAAAATTTGCTCCTGGACATAAATGTCGCGCTCAGTTGCAGTACATTGAAGTAGTTACAGAAGAAGGGGATGAAGAAACATATGACTTAGAACAACAGACAGAGCAAATTGAAGAAGTTCCCCAAATTTCTCTGAATGCAATCACGGGGCATGTTGCTTACCAGACTATGAAAGTCACTGGAAAAGTCAGAGGACACACTCTGAATATTCTCATTGACTCAGGTAGCACACACAATTTTTTGGATGAGAACACAGCAAACAAATTAGGCTGTCAGATTAAGAACAGTTGCCCAATACGAGTATCTGTAGCTAATGGTGACACCATAGTGAGCAAATCAATGTGCCGGAATTTTATGTGGAAATTACAGGGTGAGGATTTTACCACAGATATCATGATTGTTCCATTGGGAAGTTGTGACATGATTCTAGGTATTCAGTGGTTATCTTCCCTGGGTCCCGTCTTGTGGGATTTCCAAAAGCTGCGAATGGAGTTTCAGTATAATGGGAAAAGACATGTCCTGCGAGGAGGCAAAGTGGGTGCTATAAACTGGATAGATGGGAGGCAGTTGCAAAATATAATCCAGAAACAAAACAACTCAAGAGACATACAACTGTTTGCACTTACAGTCCAACAATCAGTGGTTCATTCTGCAGCAAATGCTGAAACCAGTTTGACAGCGGTACAACAGGTATTACATGAGTTTGGAAATGTTTTCAAAGAGCCTACAACCCTTCCTCCACACAGAAGCCATGATCATAGCATTCATTTGAAGGAGGGTACATCCCCAATCAATGTCAGACCATATCGATACCCGATTGTTCAAAAGGAGGCCATCGAAAACATGGTTAAAGAAATGCTAACAGCAGGAGTTATTCAGCCAAGTCAAAGCCCCTTCTCTTCACCGATTGTTTTGGTGAAAAAGAAAGATGGGACCTGGCGACTCTGTATAGATTACAGAGAACTGAATAAACACACAGTCAAGGACAAATTTCCCATGCCTGTTATTGAAGAATTGCTAGACGAATTGCACGGAGCAGTCATTTTTTCAAAAATTGACCTCAGATCAGGCTATTGGCAGATCAGAATGCGTCCAGAGGATATTCCAAAGACAGCATTTCGCACCCACGAAGGCCATTATGAGTTCCTAGTGATGCCCTTTGGGCTCACAAACGCTCCATCTACATTCCAACACCTCATGAACACTATTTTCAAACAACAACTCCGTAAGTATGTTTTAGTGTTCTTCGATGATATTCTGATTTACAGCAAATCAGTGTCAGACCATCTGAATCATCTGCGCAGTGTTCTGCAACTTCTTTAGCAACATACTTTGTTTGCCAAACAGTCCAAATGTGTGTTTGGAGTAGGAGATATTGAATATTTGGGCCACATTATCTCAGGTCGGGGAGTACAGACAGATCCTGCAAAAATTGCAGCAATGAAACAGTGGCCAATTCCTAGTAATGTGAAAGAGTTGAGGGGATTTTTGGGTCTTACTTGCTATTATCGCAGGTTTATAAGACAATACGGGGAAATCAGCAAACCCCTGACTAATCTGCTGAAGAGAAACTCTTTTCAATGGACATCCGCAGCAACTGCAGCTTTTGACAGATTGAAAGAAGCCATGTCTTCAGCTCCAGTATTGGCTCTACCAAATTTTACAGATACATTTGTCATTGAAACAGATGCATCAGACAAAGGTATGGGAGCGGTTTTGACACAGAATGGCCACCCTATTGCCTATATCAGTAAGGCCTTTTCGCAAAGGACTCAAGCTGGTTCGACTTATGAAAAAGAACTACTCGCTGTGATATTTGCTGTTGAAAAATGGCGACCTTATGTTACTGGGAGGCATTTTATCATCAAGACAGACCATTTCAGTCTGAAATATCTCCTCGATCAGAAGATTACGACCGCCTTCCAAAGTAAATGCTTGTCCAAACTATTAGGTCTGGATTATGAGGTGCTTTATAAAAAAGGGAAGGAAAATGTTATCGCTGATGCTCTTTCGCGGGTACAGAGTTCTGAAATAATGTCTCTTATTTTGTCTCAAGTGAGCACTGACTTACATCAACAGATCCAACAGTCTTGGGAGGCAGATTCCCAAATACAAAAGCTGATTACATAACTTAAGGAGGGACAGTCCAAGAAACATTATTCATGGTCTCAAGGGGAATTACGACGAAAAGGGAAGCTGGTTATTGGAGCAGTCGAGGAGACTAGGAAAAAGATCATTTCGCTGTTTCACGACTCACCAACAGGGGGTCATTCCGGTATACAAGCTACAAGTAAAAGAATCAATGCTCTGTTTTACTGGAAGAAGCTTAAGAAGGATGTCTGCAGCTATATCAAGTGTTGTCCGACTTGTCAGCAATGTAAATCTTTACTGCAACGACCTGCAGGTCTGTTACAACCTTTGCCTATACCAGGGGCGGTGTGGACGGATATATCTATGGATTTCATAGAAGGCTTACCAAGATCTAAGGGTAAAGACACAATTCTAGTAGTTGTGGATAGATTAAGCAAATATGCCCATTTTCTGGTCCTTAGTCACCCTTTCACAGCTATTTCTGTCGCACAGCTTTTTCTCGACCAGGTATTTCGTCTGCATGGCATGCCAAAGACAATTGTGTCGGATCGTGATAAAGTTTTCACCAGTTTATTTTGGAAAGAGCTTTTCCGATTACAGCAAGTCGACCTCTTATTGTCTACTAGTTATCATCCTCAGACCGACGGTCAATCGGAGGTAGTCAATAAATGTTTAGAGAATTACCTCCGTTGTATGACTGGTGAGAAACCAAAAGAATGGGTACAATGGATTCCTTTGGCTGAATGGTGGTACAATACCACATTTCATTCCGCCATTCAAAAGACTCCCTATGAAGTAGTTTATGGGCAGTCACCCACAATCCATCTGCCATATATTGGGGGGGACAGTGCAGTTGAGACAATTGACAGAAGCTTGCAAGCAAGGGAAGAATGTTTACACATGTTGAAGTATCATCTTCAACGAGCCCAGAATCGATTCAAACACCAGGCTGACAGGAAACGTTCAGATTTGGAGTTCGCGGTCGGTGATTTGGTCTATGTGAAAATCCAGCCTTATCGACAGAAAACATTGGCTCACAGGAAATCAGCCAAGTTATCTCCAAGGTATTTTGGACCATTTCCGATTGTTACTCGAATCGGGGCTGTGGCTTATAAACTGCAACTTCCTCCAGAGGTTAAGATTCATCCAGTGTTTCATGTCTCCTTACTTAAAAAGCACGAAGGCCAACCTCCTTTGACATGCTCCATTCCAGAGGTTGATGATAATCAACTCTTATCTGCTAGGCCAGCAATTATCTTAGACAGGAAACTGGTAAAGGAGGATAATGAAGCTGTGGTTTATGTGTTAGTACAATGGTCCAATGGTGATGTCGCGGAGGCAACGTGGGAACGATATGCTGATCTTATTAAACGTTTTCCAGAATTTGAGTCTTGATGACCAGCTTGAGGACAAGCTGAGTTTTAAGGGAGGGTGAGTAGTTGAAGTGAAGGACAGATATGATAGGGAGACATGGATATGGCAGAAGAGACAGAGAGTATACACACTAGCTTGAGGACAAGCTGAGTTTTAAGGGGAATGGATTGTCATGGACAGATAAAGGAACATGACACGTGGCGAGAAACAGGAGTGAAGAGAAGGAAGGAGCGGGAAAAAACAGAACTAACTGTTCTGTTAGTTAGTTACACATCAATTTTAAATAGGAAGTAAAAATGTAAGATAGGGTTGTTCTGGATGTAATCTTCTCTTCTTCCCTATGCTCTGTAGTTGATCTTCTGTGAATGATTCTTGAATAAGAGTTCGGTTGATTTCTTCCGGTGATCAATCCTGCCTTATTCGTTGAGTTCTCCGATCCTTGGTGATCCCGGAGCTCCATTGCATTATCCTATCCTATCCCTCATGAAAATCTTCAGAGATCGATTGTGTTTTGTTTAATCCTGACATCATCCCCCACCTTCTTGTTTTGATGATGGATCCAATCAAATAGAATTAATTTGGTCTTTCCCAGCTGGACCCGACTCTTCTCACTGTTACGAGTCTCTATCCCTCCCCCATAAGTAATAAAAACCTGTCCCCCTTTAACCCTAATACCCACGCCCATACGTTCAACTAGGATTTTGTTAACGTGACATTAGAGAGAGAGAGAGAGAGAGGAGATGCAACTTAATGAAAGTGCTTGATGACGCCATCGTATCGTGCCCCTTTTGAAATTAGTTATTCGAGTTTGGGGTGGACTTCACAGAGGAATAGGGTGAAGAGATGAGTTATATATATTTATTAGAGGAGTGGTGGGTGGTGCGCCCTCGCCCCCCCCCCCCCTCCCTCCCTCCATTAGCACCTCATCATCTCCTGATTTTGTTTGAAATAAAAAAAGAGTCAAACCGTAATCCGATATTAAAAAAAAAAGATTTCTTTGGGGAAAACCTAAAAATCCAGATACGACTCATTCGATGGGTTGTTTTTTTAATCTAATTTATCATAAAATGGGTTTGTACATAAGAAGCACTTAGCAAGAAGTTGCACTTTCCTCTTACTATATACCCAACTACCAATATCCACAAATAATGTAAACAACAGTGTGATCTCTGTGTGTGTGTGGGTGATGAACAGTGAGTGTAAGGAAATTAAAAGGAAGAGTTGGTGCAAGTTCATTTCCCGACCATATGGTCATTTTAATTGTATATATATATTTTTTTTTGAAACGAGGGAGGAGACAAAACGACACTCCCCTAGTAGCGAGTGCGTGGTCGCCCTTGACACTGATGGACACGTATCGAGGTTTGGAACGATATGCTCGTGACGCACATGTCGTTAAACAAAATTAAAAAAGAAAGGTTTAGTGAGAATGCCTAAAGGGTATTGTGATTTAAGGTCATCCATGACATGAGAAAGGTGTAAAGCCCCTCCTCCACTAATACAGGCCTCTCCTTTTGTTTAAAACTAGTAGTAGAAAGGGAGTGTGCGGCCATCTATGTTTTCCTTTCTTTTTTAAGAGGAGAGGAGAAAAAAAAAACAAATCCATAAAGCGCAATTCGGTGAGTGGAAAGCTCTCTCACGTTAGAATGAACAAACCAAGATCATCTTATCTTCTGCTTACTCTTTTAATTTCTTTTGGGAAGAAAAAAAAATCTACTCCAACAAGAAAGAAAGACAAAGTGACATGAAGAAATTGTGTACGCCGGGGGGTAACAAACTGACGGTGCGAAAGTGCAGCACTTTTTTTAAAATATATATATTGACCGAGTCTTAAGGGATTCGTCCTCTCGCGATAATTAAGAATTATACTGACCACCTACTTCCAATTATCGGCAAAGACATAGAAGAGAAGCGATCTGTCTCCATGTCCATATGCATGCATGCTCTCTCAAAACAGGACCTGCCAACAGAAACAACGTTTGCCCCTCCCCGCATGAACTATTGACCCAGATTTTCATCAGACAAAGGGCAACAGCCACGTGTCTACAGATGACTGTCGATCACAGGGATTGGACTGAACCCAATAACCACAGAGCTTATCCCTCCAAAAACCCCATTGTTTGTTAGGTTTGGTTGCTTAAGGTGGACACAAACAATCCCCTTCCCTATATATTACAAAGCACCTCCCTCCCCCACCTTTCTCACTCTTCCTTCCCACCAAACATCCTCAAAAATCTCCCCTCCACCTCGACTTCCTCCTTCCCTACAAAACCAAACACAAATCCCAATCCCATCAAGAAAAAAAAAAAGGTAAAAGGTAAAACACAAGAATACCATACTCGTCCACTTAGCTCACATGGGTTCCGCCACGCCAGTTTTCTACTGCTTCAAGTCGGGTTCCTACGTTGTCCCCCTTCAGCGATCCCCATCTCTCGTTGATCCGGGCTCCTCCCCTTCCTCCTTGGGCAGGGCGTGGGAAAAGCTGCCCACTAAATGCTCTCTCCAAATGCGTTCACCCACGCTCTACTCACCCAAACAATCGCCCCTCCATCACAAACACTTCACCACCATTTCACCCCCTGCCCCCAGGAAAACCAAACACCCAGGCGTTCCCCAGGCTGATGAGAATACCTCACCTCCCAACTGGAACCTCCTTCAGAAAGCTGCAGCTATGGCCTTGGATGCTGCCGAGGATGTATTGGTATCCCACGAGCGCCAACACCCTCTCCCAACAACCGCAGATCCCCGGGTTCAGATTGCAGGCAATTTCGCCCCTGTTCCCGAGCAGCCTGTCCAGCAATCCCTCCCGGTGACTGGGAAAATACCCACATCCATCCAAGGCGTTTACCTTAGGAATGGAGCCAACCCACTGCACCAGCCAGTGGCAGGTCATCACCTTTTCGATGGAGATGGCATGATTCATGCTGTCCACTTGAGAAATGGCTCGGCGAGCTATGCTTGCAGGTTCACTGAGACACAGCGCTTCGTTCAGGAACGCGCCCTGGGGCATCCTGTTTTCCCAAAAGCCATCGGGGAGCTTCATGGTCACTCGGGCATAGCCAGGCTACTCCTTTTCTATGCACGTGGAATTTTCGGCCTTGTTGACCACAGCCACGGAATTGGAGTTGCTAATGCGGGTCTATTATACTTCAACAGCCACCTCCTCGCCATGTCAGAGGATGACTTGCCTTACCATGTCAGAATCACTCCGAGTGGTGACCTGAAGACTGCCGGACGCTACGACTTTGATGGCCAGCTAAAATGCCCCATGATTGCTCACCCTAAAGTCGATCCATTAACGCGAGAGTTATTTGCTCTCAGCTACGATGTTGTTCGGAAACCTTACCTCAGGTACTTCCGCTTCTCCCCTGATGGAAAGAAATCGCCTGATGTTGAAATCCCTCTAGCCGAGCCCACCATGATGCACGACTTCGGAATAACCGAGAAATATGTGGTCATCCCAGACCAACAAGTGGTATTCAAACTGCCCGAGATGATTCGGGGCGGCTCCCCGGTAGTTTACGATAAGAACAAGGTCTCGAGGTTTGGAATCATGAGGAAGAATGCTAAAGATGCTTCAGATATCAAGTGGATAGAGGTCCCGGATTGTTTCTGCTTTCACCTGTGGAATACTTGGGAAGAGCCGGAGAGTGATGAAGTGGTGGTGGTGGGCTCCTGCATGACTCCTGCAGACTCCATTTTTAACGAGTCTGAGGAAAATTTGAAGAGTGTCCTGTCTGAGATAAGACTGAACCTTAAGACTGGGAAGTCCATGCGCCGCCCCATCATAGCTGGAGCAGAGCAGGTGAACTTGGAGGCTGGAATGGTGAATAAGAACAAGCTCGGAAGGAAAACCCAGTTTGCCTACTTAGCCCTGGCTGAACCGTGGCCTAAGGTGTCGGGATTTGCCAAAGTAGACCTGTCTACAGGAGAAATAAAGAAGCACATCTATGGGGAGCAGAAATATGGCGGTGAGCCTCTCTTTATGCCTAGGAGCCCGGCTTCAGAGAAAGAAGACGATGGGTACGTGTTGGCTTTTGTGCATGACGAGAAGGAATGGAAATCAGAGCTACAAATTGTCAATGCTGCGACTCTGCAGCTGGAAGCCTCAATCCAGCTTCCATCACGGGTGCCATATGGCTTCCACGGCACCTTTGTGAGTTCTAAGGAGCTGGAGAACCAGGCGTTGCCCATATCTGCTAGCACAGAAGTGGATGGTATAGTAGCATAAACACAGCAGACAGACAAAGAAGAGATTTTTCCTGAGGGATTGTTGCAGATCCGTCCCCGGAATCTCCTTTTTGTGGAACAGTTACTCTCTTAGTTGGGTGATGTCTCCTGTTTACGTCGGTTTGGTTTTCGTCTGGATGATCTGGTTCGTAGCTTTTGACTATAGGTAGGATTGAAGCTCAGCCAGTTTCTTCCATTTTCCCTCTAATGTCATGTGCATAAGAAATGCATGCATATATATCTTCCTTCCATGCCCATAGCGTCAATTCCTGATTGGCGGCTTTTCCATCGTTGTTAGGTTCACCTGACGAATCCCAAATATCATAGACACTGTCACCAGAATAAATCAACACCAGAAACATTCCCAATGAGTGGGACCTCCTAACTGCCAATTTTATCTTGAAAGGCTCGGCTCCCTTCTTACTTACAGTCAAAGAGATGGCTCGAATTTGGGGAAATAATTGGACCTTCCAGCAGCATTTTCTTCACTGGAAGGCACTTCTCGAATTTGCTTCGTTGGGTGAAGACATCCGAACCTTGAGGTCGTAACTTTGCAGGAAATATCACAAAGTTCACCCACAATAGAGAGGTATTGATAACAGACATTCTGTGTGTCGTACTCGAGTGGAACTCGACATTGCTACTAGCCTAACCCAACATCATGCTAAATGTATCGAAAAGTTCTCTCTTTTTGACATCACATTATGGATGAAAATAACTTCAGATGAAACGGCACTTATTAGCAACGAAAATACAAGGTATTTTCATGATACGCGAGTCCTCTGGGACCGAATGAATCCAACAGTCATTATAGTGGATACTTGGCTTTTCCCTTCAACTTGTACCAAGGGACAATTTGTTCCAGCTGAAAGGAGATTACGACTCACTGGTAATGGTCCAGGTTTAGAAATATCGAGAAGGAAGGTTCTTATGATATGTCCATTTGGTACCCATCATACCGGGTAGGACAAATTCTTGAACCGCCAAGTCCTCTTCCATTCCCTTGACCCCCAACAGCTAAACTTACAGTCTCTACCCGACCTACATACAATTGCTCTGAAAGTAGGCAAGGGAAGCCCTGCTGCGCATTGTTATTCAAATTACAGCAAACAATTGTGTCTGCGTCGTAAGCAACACCAGCTGATCTTTTCATTTAGGAGTTTTCTCCAAAACATGGGGCATGTAGAAGAAAAGATGCATCCGATGCGACGTATTGCGCCACCCAATCCGTTGTCTTATCTTACAACTCTATTTAAACAACATTACAGGTAACTTTTTTTTTTTCTAAAACACCCGAAATTACATGACCAACTAAGCCGCTCAAGGGAGATCCCAACACACGCATGTTTAGAGTTAAGAATGATACACATAACTACATGATGGTTAAGGAAGCATAGTGCAGTGGTTGCTGACCATCCCGTTTGAGCCGCAAATCGGGTCAGGACCACGCATATGCTTGCCACACATTCAGATGCCCCGATTAGAAGGCGCCTGTTAACCCTTGGGGACCCCTACAATAACAAACATTCAAGCCTTCATTCCACACACTAGGAGACCATAACAACAACAAAAATAGATTGGATATTCGAATGTTGTCGGCTTCCTCGGCTTTTATTCCAAGAAACAATCTCAGTTCAAGAGGATTGGATATGGGCTCATTGGGCCGTATGACATGTTAAGAAGAGCGGCCCGATAAGGCCCCTCGCTTTCCCCTCTTCCTTGTTTATTTTTGGAACCGGCTTTTGCTTCTTCTTGTCCACTGAAACTGGAACTGGAACGGGGAAGGGAAGGCCGAACTGAGTTTACTTTTGAGTGGAGGAGGAGGAGGAGGAGGAGGAGGAGGAGGAGGGTCGTCTCCTGCATCCCCAACAGAGAAAGAGAAAGAATGGCGGATCGGCCGAGGGAAGGAGTTGTCACTTACGCTTACATCTTGCTGTACATCGCCCTCTCCAGCGGTCAGATCTTCTTCAACAAGGTCTCTTCCCCCTTCTCTAATCTCCTGGGCATTCCTCGTGATTCGGAGGGCCATTCCCCCAATCTTGTCTTTGGCTGAATCCCTTACCCGAGAATTTACTAATCAGTGGGCTTTGCGGCAGTGGGTTTTGTCGTCCAAGGAGATCAACTTTCCCTATCCTCTCGGCTTGACTTTGCTTCACATGCTCTTCTCCTCCGCCTTGTGCTTCCTTCTCACCAAAGTCCTCAAGGTGGAGTTCCCAGCTTCCCCCTGTTCTTTTATTTATTTCCAAATTGGCCTTTCTCTTCCTCCTGATTGAAACGCACGCAATTTTTAATCGCAGATCATGAAGGTGGAGGAGGGAATGACCCTTGATATGTAAGTTCTATTTTCTGTTTGATCTTTCCTTGGATATAGAAAAAAAAAAACCAAGAAGTAGATGCTCGGGGTCGAAATGTTCGCGTTATGATTAATATCCGCTTACGTGCAGATATATTACCTCAGTCATCCCAATCGGTGCGATGTTCGCAATGACTCTCTGGTTGGGAAATACTGCCTATCTCTACATCTCTGTTGCATTTGCGCAGATGCTGAAGGCTATAAGTAAGTCCCTTCAGTCATTTTGTACATGAAGATATGAGGAGGAGGATGACGCTTCGTCCTTTGGATTCCTTTGCCATTTTCCACGTGCTAGTTGTTTGCAACGTTCCTCTATTCTATTCTGTTTATCATTTTCTTTAATATTTGATTAAAACGGAGGGTACTAGGGCCTAGGAAAAAATTATATATGATAAATGGGTACTGGCAGGATTAAGTGGTCAGTTTATCTGTAATTTGGTCATTACGCTTAGGTTTGTCATGTGTCATAATCGGGTCTATTTTGCTCTTTCTGAGCATGAAACTAGTAAAGATGCTGATTGATCTAAGATTATTCATGAGATGTTATGCGAGTTTTTTGATCTTATATAATGAGCATGTCCGTTCATAGCCACATGGCACAATGTGTGACCACGGAAGTGCTTTTGCAGTGCCTGTCGCTGTATTTGTCCTCGGAGTGGCAGCTGGACTTGAAGTAATGAGCTGCCACATGCTTTTGATAATGTCAGTGATAAGTTTCGGGGTTTTAGTTGCCTCTTATGGGGAAATAAACATCAACTGGATTGGAGTTGTCTACCAAATGGGCGGTGTTGTCGGGGAAGCTTTAAGGCTTATTTTTATGGAGATTTTTGTGAAAAAGAAAGGTCTCAAACTTAACCCTATATCCGTGATGTACTATGTCAGTCCCTGCAGGTATGTTCCATTTTGGATGCATTATTATTTGCTGCGAGAAAGGTTTTAGTTGATTCTGATGACGGACAATTGACATATTCTTGCGGTTTAAACCCCTTTACAGTGCTCTTTGCCTATTTATCCCATGGATATTTCTCGAGAAGCCTAGGATGGATGCTGATGGAACTTGGAACTTTCAACCAGTTGTTTTGATTCTCAATTCTTTATGTACGTTTGCCCTTAATCTGTCGGTGTTTCTGGTGATAACACACACAAGTGCATTGACCATTCGGGTCGCTGGCGTCGTGAAAGATTGGGTGGTGGTCTTAGTATCTGCACTCCTTTTTGCTGATACTAAGCTGACAATGATAAATCTTGTCGGATATGGCATCGGTAGGTACACTCTATACGTTTCTCTCTTTCATTGATACAACTCTGAATTTTTTCACCTTGGTTTTAGCATAATTTTTGCTTTAAGGCTGCATCCTTAGTAATCTTCCGTGGTTGCATGACAGCTGTTTGGCATTGTTAGCAGTCTCTTTGTCAAATAGACGCGGTGTTTTCTGCTTGGCTGCTGATTTGAGTTACTCTTTGGTTATCTTTTCTACTCCAGCTTCCATGTTACCAATTTGACCGGGGTTCTTCCAAGGATATCTCCATTAGTTACCTGTAGGGGTTATAGTTGATTGGCATAAACTGATTTGAGAAGTTTTTTGGGTCCATTGGTGCTTTTCTGTCTTAATTATGGTTCAATCATGAATTTATATTCTCGGGAACCGTAATCATGTTGGATATTGGTAAGAAATAGACTGGAAGCAAACAGCCAGCTAATTTCCGACATTTTAATCATTTTTTTAGATGTACAAAGAAGGATGAAAATGTGTGCTTTTGTCTTCTCCATGATGGAGTTCGGGAATAACTGGGTCTCACTTAAGCCTTGATACAGCAATTGTAGGCGTGGCAGCTTATAACAATCATAAGTTAAGAAAGGAGGCTTCTCGAAGTGGTCCAAGTGTGGATCAACAAGCTGAGACTGTCCAGCTAACATCAACATCTACTTCAGATAAGTAGTGTCTCAGCATGTACACATCAAATACTTATGAGGTACGTGGTGAGCATTCTTGGTGGTAGCATCTTCATCAATCGATCTGTCTTTTGCTCCATCTCGATGACATTGTGGCATCCTAACTTATGTTATTAGCAATCCAGGTGTTTACAATACTGGTGCATTCCCAAGTTCCTTGTAGCGATTGATTTCCAATATTTTTTGTGTAAATAAAATCAGATTAGTTACATGGGGGGGGTTAAGCAGTTTCTTATCGCTTCTTAAATCGTCACAGGTTCGTTGTAGCTCCTTCGGTGGATACATTGTTTCGGATGAGAAAGCATGTGGTGGACCACTCGAGAATGGGATGTGGGGAGCCCTTGTCTGCTCACAGTGGTGAGGATCAGCCCAGTCTGAGGGATTATAACTGAAAATATTGGGGGAAGCGGATGCGGCATTTGTCAAAAAACAATCATATAGCTAGCTACATCAGGAGGAATTGGCCTCAGGCCTGTCAATACAGATGACAAAACAAGTTCATTCTTTCGTTGAGGTTAAATTTGCTACATCCATTGGCCTTATTTTTCTTTAATCATCGCCTCTCAACTGAGGCTAGCAGGAAGTTGCTTTATGTGGCATCATGGGAAACATACACGCTCCATATGTTTAGTTAGCTTCTAATTAATGAACAAGATTAGCCGAAAACAATTTCATTACCTTCTTCCTGGTCCTTGCAAATCGGGGATCGCTCCGACTAATCCGGACTCGACTCGGGTAGGACACCTGACTAAGGTTGGCTGCGTACGGTAGGTTTCGAACCGAGACCTTCTTAAGCGAATTCAAACTCCTTACCACTTTGACCAACCCATTGTGCTGAACAGCCTATACGTATGATGAGACTTAGGGATGGCATGGCATTGCAGCCGATGATGACGAGGATGGAGACGACCACATATGTGGTTGCCTTGTTACAGAAACTACCGAATGACCCGCTGTTGCCATGATAGGAGGCTAGGAACAGAATCTCTTGTCGATGCTACCGCATATGCCAGCAGCACCTGAAAGTCAAAAAAAGTCATTTGGCAAACTGGTCGTGTCGTGATGAAAGTCATTTTAATCTGCTCTTTTATGACGACGACGGCGGCGACGGTGTTTGGGGTTGGGAAGAGTAGTAGCAACTTGTTCGATCAACAGACCTCGCGTTTAGGAGTGTCTCTTTTTGAGGGGGAATAGTCGTGTGGGGTGGGGCGTGGCCGGCCGCCGATCCATTGCTAATAATAATAAGTTGAGTCATACCAACGCCCGCCCTTATCCGTATGAGTTTTTGACAATGGAGGATGATGCCCAGTGCCAGCCACCCAGGGCAGGTTTTCCCCTCTTCTTGTGACCCCAATTCTTTCAATTGATAGCCCCCTCCAATGGACTCCGGCGTTCCGATGAGGAAGGTTGCCGTCATCGGCAGTGGAAGTGAGCCTTCATTATCTTTCTCTCTTCTTCACCTTCTCGCCGTTTCAGTTCTGTGATTCTCGATTTTCCTTCCTCTGGAGGGTCCCCAAAATCAGTTGCAGGAGCTGTATGTGCGTCCTCCCTTGCTAGGAGTGGATTCTCGGTTACCATCTTCGAGTCCGCCAGGGGACCCGGCGGCCGCATGTCTCAAAGAAGGTATCCTCCCCTCCCCCTTTAACACACCCTCCTTGATTCTTTTTCATCATTTCGGGACTAGCACAAATTGAGCAAAGTTAAGTCGGGAGTTCTTTCCTCCAATGTTAGCGATGATCCTGTTTTTTTCCGGCATATGTGAGTGATGCTACAACAGAGAATCGGCGGATGGAAAAGAGCTCCTGTTCGATCACGGTGCTCCTTTCTTTACCGTTAGAGAAACTGCAACTCTGTCGGGTCTACTTCAGGAATGGGAACCGAAGGGACTCATTGCCGAGTGGAAAGGGAAATTTGGATCATTTGACTGCCATACCCGCCAGTTCCTTTGCAGAGATCAGGCAACATTGATCATCCCACATTTTTTTATTTTCCTTTTGCAACCCTTCTTTCATTAACGGAATCCAGCATTATCCTACAGTTCGACTTGTGCAGGAAGTTCCTGACAAGAAATATGTTGGCGTCCCAGGAATGAACTCTATATGCAAAGCACTGTGCGACGAAGCTGGTATTTTTGTCATAATGCCCTGTATTCGTCCCCCATCACTGCATAAACAGAATGAGTTATTCGCAATATTTTTAGGTGTAGAGAGCAGGTTCGGTGTTGGTATCGCGCAGATGAACTGGTTGGAGAAGGATGACTCATGGAGTCTGATTGGGATAGATGGTCAAGGTCTTGGCAACTTTGATGGAATGGTTGCATCAGACAAGAATTTAGTATCATCTAGAGTTACAGCAGTGACAGGAAGAACTCCTCCTCTTGGTAACATGCCTATGATGGAATTCTACTTACGAAACAAATAATTACCATTTCCTCAGCCAGTGATCTAAGAGGTTTTGTTTGACATTATTTGTGCAATGCTGTCAAGAACATTGATCAATGCTTCTTACTGGAGGATAATAATTTACTTATTCCTGGTGCTCGTCGCCCTAGAAGGATTATACAAGACTAAAGTTCTTGTTGTTTCTCCTGCAGATCTGAATTTCTGTTCTCATCTCGCAAACAAGGTTAAGGAAATTCCCGTTAACCCATGTTTTGCAGTCATGCTCGCTTTTTCAGAGCCTTTGTCATCGGTGAGATCAAGGACTCATATGTTTTTATCCAAGATCTGTTTCTTCATCCAAGATCTGTTTCTTCATCCTTTATAATTCTGACTAACTCCGCGGCTTATTTTTAGGACATTTCTTTTGGTTTTAGGTGAGGGGTTTAATGAGTGCTTTCTCTTAAACGTTCTCATGGCCTTAGTGCTCATTATGACTTATTTCAGATACCTTTCGTTGGTTTGAATTTTGTGAACTCCAAAGTTTTGAACTGGGCTCATTGTGAGAACTCGAAGCCAGGGCGATCAACCTCTAGGTTATTGCTTTAACTGTGGTAGATCCATCCGTTTTACGTTATTGACTCATGTGCCACCTCATTTATAAAGGGATTCTTCTTCTTCTCTAGTGAAAGATGGGTGCTGCATTCCAGTAAGGAATACGCCGAAAGCATAATTGACCAGTTTGGACTCAGAAAGCCTTCACCTGAATTACTTGCCAGAGTGGCAGAAGATCTCCTACGAGAACTTGCTGATGCGGGGCTCGATTTACCAAAGCCGTTCTTCGTGAAGGCTCATAGATGGTGAGTGCACTTACAGCATTGGATTTGTTTGTAGTGATTCGGCGCAATTTGACATCGGCATTCAGCGAAGTTCTACCACATTTGTTGAAGGAAGTGTTGTTATCCTGTGCACGTGGGTACTCCTGTTGTCATTACAGGAACATGTTGATTCCATCTAGATGAGAATGAGATAGGATTCACTCATGAGATTCTATCGCCGTTGTGTTTGCCGGGAATGTTGATCCGTGGTTAGCCATGTATGTGCAATCAGTGCGATTACAGATGACTGATGTCATTGTTAAATGGCAGGGGAAGTGCTTTTCCAGTAGCAGGGGTGGCACCGGAAGAGAAATGCCTCTGGGACAGTGATAGGAAGTTGGCGATCTGTGGAGACTTCTGTGTGAGTCCTAACGTGGAAGGCGCCATAACCAGCGGGATGGCTGCTGCTTCCAAGATTACTAGCATTCTCAGCCGCATATAGTAGTAGTAGTCATTTGTGGTGCGTCCGGGAGAAACCGCATTCATTAACATGGCGCGGTGTATTTAGTTGGTGGAGTGGTTTAAGGGAATATACTGGTTTGGGTTTTATAGTGATGGTTGGTCTGATTTGAGGGGCCGGTAGACAGGCGACAAGACGATTGTTGTGTTTTGATCCTGAAGACAAAAACGATGATGGTCAGGTCATCCCTAATTGATTGGGATATCTACAGGCACTTACTGTCGTCATTAGTTGTCTGTTGTTGCTTGCATATATGGAGTTGCTGAAGGTTGCTTTGTTTCTTTCTTAGGTTTCTCCACAGATATAAAACAATCATTGCCAAATAGAGAATCCCAAAGGATATGATAGGGAAGGAGTCGGCAGAGGCAAACCACCTCATATCATTACCTGAACAAGCCCAACACGACAATGGAATTACTATTTACTGGAAGCTAATCACAACCCCACCCCACCCCAATCAAATCATTTATTTACATTCATTTTCTACAAGTAGTTGTGACATAACACCAGAGTTGCCAGGAGGGGGATATCAGCAGGAGGGAAGGGGAAAGCTTCCGTTCCCGGGATTCACACTCTCCTCAAACCCGGGATTGCTATCCATCCCAGCGAGTTGACTCAAGACACTGTTCAGCACCCTTTCATCACCGGCTTCCAATGACGACCCAGAATCCGTGATCCCGCTGTACATGTCCTGGTAGCTGTGCATAAGCAGAGCAAACTGGGGATCCATTTGGTCTACCGTATAGTTGGAGAAGCAGGGCACTTGCTGGAGGTGGCAGGTGCTTATCCTTGTCGGGGGGTAAGTTATACAAGGGTCCATCAGCCGTGGGGGTGAAGACCTGCCCGGGTCGCCCGAGTCACCCTCGGACCTGGTATTATCGACAATCCCATGATCACCGCTCTTGTTGAACACCCTGCATAGCACCCACTCATCCTGTCGAATCCCCAGAAAAAAAAAAAGAGTTAAAAAAGATAAGACAGGGAATGGCAGGGGCATTCTCCAGAATATTTGGTAGTTAGTACCTTTTGAAGGCGAGGGTGGTAGAGGGATCCCTCGACACGGAACTCGTGCATGACCCAATTAGTCTTCCTCCCCTTGGGAGCTCTTCCGAGGTAGAAAACCAGGGTCTTCCTCATCCCGACGAGAGTTCCCTTCCTGGTGATGGGCCTGTCCTTGCCAGTTGCCTTCCAGTAACCGGAAGCGGTAGCACGATTAGTCCTGGAGCCTGTGGCGTACTTCCTGTCAAGGTGGCTATAAAAGTACCACTCCTTACCTCCCACACAGGTGGTGGCTGGTGAAACCAAAGAGTGAAAAAGTTAAAAGAAAAGGAGAGGGGGGGTTGAGTTGAAATAGTAGGAGGAGGAGGAGGAGGGGAAGGGGAGACGTACGGGGGATGTCCCAGGGCTCGCACTTGTTGAGGTCAACCTCAGAGAGGAGAGGCCAAGCAGGGGAGTAAGGGTAGGGAGAGGGGGAGAGCTTGGGGAGGAGGTAGTCGCAAACCAGCTCGTCGTCCCTGGGGTGGAAACGGAAGCCCGGTGGTAGCTTAGCTTCCACCCCGCTTATGCTACCACCACCCCACTTGCTCATCAACATCTCAGAAGAAGAAACCACACTCCAAAATGAAAATCAAGTTTGCAGGGGGAAGTGGTTGCGGGGGTTGTAGTAAAAAAGAGACAGGAGGAAGAGAAGGTGCGTCATATTTGCGTTAGCCCAAAACCAAGAAAGAAGAAGAAAAAAAAAACTATCACAATCACACGAGTTGAGGAGAATCATTCATATTCGTAGTAAGTAATATGATAGCGATCCTCCACTTTGTTAAAAAAGCTTCAACTACTGACACGTCAGTTGTCACCGTTTTTACCTCTTTTCACCACCAACTTGGGAAAGACTTTGGCCGGCAAAGGCAAATTCAGAAGATTTCCTAACTATTTCACTACTTACGAAATCAACGTCCTCAACTCAATACCTTGCGGCGCAAAATCATTCGATTTCGTTTTTAACCAACCTCTCTCTCTCTAACCCATCGCCATCACATTGCAAGCGTGCGCTGCTAACCAACGCCTTCTCTCTCTCTCTGTCTTCCTTTCTTTAATTGTGCAGTGCCGGCTGCCTGCATCACCCCCCCCCCCCCCCCCCCCAAAACCCAACCCAACCCAACCCTTTTCAATATTATGCACAAAACTAATTCATCCCCAACAACATATTAATCAAAAGAAACGCTTATTTCCTGTTCCTGGTCTAAAAGTCAAACGACTATTTCTTTTTCTTTTTTTTTTTTCGTTTTGTGTTTTGGTATGCATGACATCACATTGAGGGTCGGGAATATGCCAAAATGGAAGAGTCACGTTATTTCAAATGATGAATTAGTAAAATACACCAGTTAGTTTATTGTATTGACCCCTTCCTAATTTGACTATGGGGCCATATAACCCCACATCTTGTTCTTCTCTTATACTCCCCGTACTTTTGGAGAGGCTAAAGAGACTTGCACTTGAAGTACGAAAGTTTTTCGACTTTTCATAATTTAATACGAAAAGGTCCCTCCATTTCGTATTGTATTACAGACTTCTTTCGTATTAGTACGAAAATTTTTTATATTATAAGAAAGTATTTCGTATTTTAGTATAAAAAATGTTCGCACTGTACGAAAGAAGTTCGTATTGAAGTACGAAATAGTTTCGTACAGTACGAAGTAATTTCATACTAGGTACGAAGCACTTTCGTATCAAACGATATTATTTCATACTATGTATGAACCACTTTCGTATTGTACAAAATTACTTCGTTCTAAGCACGAACCATTTTCGTATTGTACTAAACTATTTCGTACTGTAATACAAACTAGTTTCGTACAGTGAGAAACTATTTCGTACTTAGTATGAACCACTTTCGTATTGTACAAAACTATTTTGTATTTTTCAGTTATTTCATATTAAAGTACGAAAAGTTTTATGGGCTTCATACGGGCCTCGATTTTTAGTACGAAGCCCACCGACCTTTACGTGTTTTAATATGAAACGACTAAAAAATAGGAAATAGTTTCGTATAGTAAGAAAATAGTTCGTACTACATACGAAACAATTTCGTACTGTATGAAAGTAGTTCGTATTACATTACGAAACTCTTTCGTACAATACGAAACTATTCATTCTGTACGAAAGAGTTTCGTACTTTACGAAATATTTTCGTATAGTATGAAATACTTTTATATACTAGAAAAAATTTCGTACAGTACGAAATACTTTCGTAGCGTACGAATTTATTTTGTACTTAATACGAACTACTTTCATACAGTACAAAACACTCACCTATACTACGAAAAGTCCCAAAAATTTCATATTCCACGGAAGCTTCCGTGCGAGTAACTTTAGCCTCTCCCCGTACTTTACACAACAAACAAACTCACTTACGTTGTCCAAATACCCCCTTATGATTCAAACATCACCTGCTCCTCTCTTCTGCTGGATATTGAATCCTCAAACCCACATTAAGAATAATATCCAACAGATTCAGCTTGAAACACCTAATCCCACCTCCGAAATAATCTTAAAACAGACACATCCACACTACAATGAGATGGAGAACTCGCCCTCCAACATTTCTCGCCTATGATCACCTAATCCTCACTTGTCCAGGACCACAGGGAGAAGTTTCTTAAGACTCTGGTCACTCAACTATGTGATTTACTATCATAACATCTTGACAGTCGAGCAATCAGAGGTGCCAGTTTCAGCAAAATCTGATTGTTGAAACTGAAAAATTCCCAATCAGAATCCCTTGCTCAAGATAAGAAGGTATGATCCAAGAATTAACCCACAGGATCTTCCTAGTGTCACAGCAAGCAAGGGATTCAACCACAAACTAACGGAACACCACCATTTTTCCATATTTTACCTTAACAGTTGATTATTATGCCAAGCTTGATCATGGCCATGGGCCCAATGCTCATCACACGGTAATTGGGAAAAGCATATTAGGACTCCCCCTACAAGTCTAAAGGGAAAATGCACTAAACAAAAGTAGAGCAGCGAGACAAAATCACAACACATGCAATCGGGACATAGACCAGATAAAATTCGGTCAATATTGTCGATGCTAAATGGAATTCAAAGCTCCTATCCATAACTGCCATATATTGGTACCATGGCAACAATATCGTACTGGTTCAAATACTAAGCCCAACAGTTCCAATTGGCGACAGAGAGATTAACCCACTAGACTTGTTGAAATCATTTTTCTTTACGAGGTGAGATTTTGAGTTTACTGGCAACCCGGATCACACGGACAATGGCTCCCAATCAGTTATTAGATTTTTGACCTAGGAGCTTAAGCTATTAGACGAGTCTTAATATATATTATATAATTAAAAAATTCCTTAATATTGTTTATTTAAGTATTACCTGTGATGGCACTTACAGATATAAAGGACTGACTATAAGCATTCCAGTTCAGGCGATGACACAGCTATGCGGTTTTGAAGAGTTCTTGACATAAGTGATAATCTTCATGAACCGGAAATTTGCGTTAGAAAAACACATGCGCTGTGGGGCATCTAAAATTTTAACGAGCAACGAAACCCCCCCCTTCCCCTTGCTTTTTAACCAAACCTACAACTTGGACAATATAAGCAGAACATTCCAATACCACAAGCCAAAAGTTGATTTTGCACAATCTGAATAAAAACACAAAAATAGACCATTACCCCCACCCATCATCATCATCATCACCAGGAGAACAAAACTAAAGTCTCGGAGGAGTTCCGCCATAAAAAACAGCTACCCTCACTCAAAATTTTGATTCCCATCACACCTACTTCTTTCAACTAATCCCCCCCCATCATCCAGCTTTTGTTGGAGGTTGTTGTACAATGACCGAGATACATATACCCGTCGATGCAGGTTCAATACACTGAAACTCAATTCACCATGTTGCTCAAAAATCACCAACTGCCCTCCCCCAACTTGTCAATTTTCTCCCCACCCCCCTTGCTACTTGTTTGAGCTATACATATATCTTTTTCATGCTTGTGCTCTACAAACTCGTGACTGACTCCGGTATACTTCGACTGTCATTTCCCTCGTCTTGGTTATTAAACCCAACTACTGGCATAGACCTTTGAGCAAACTCCAACAAAAGTTTCCTCTGCTGTTCATCCGTATGAGGTATGCTCGCCTGTAA
This sequence comes from Melastoma dodecandrum, assembly GCA_029817715.1. Classification (NCBI taxonomy): domain Eukaryota; kingdom Viridiplantae; phylum Streptophyta; class Magnoliopsida; order Myrtales; family Melastomataceae; genus Melastoma; species Melastoma dodecandrum. The sequence continues at coordinate 3,721,301 of JARUPY010000182.1, forward strand.
AAGCTCAACGGGCATTTCCCTACTAATTGCCCTCGTCACCTCTGGCCCAATGCCTGACATATTTCCTTGACCTCGCATCAGTAACGTCTGCATAACACTATCATATTTATTTACGCAATATTTGGTCAGAAGACCAAAAAACTCGTTGAAAGAAGCCTGCCACAGCTGCCTATTACTGAGAGTGTAATTTGTTGCTGCCTGCGGATTTGTAAGAAGCTCAGTCGCCCGGTCCAGAACTGACTTCAACACAACGGAAGCCCCATCTCCAACTGGACTTCCAAGGGGCCGGAGGGGTGGCTGCTCTGAGGAACAAACGACGGCAGCAAGGCAGGCACTAAGGGCACCCAGATCCATTCCATGGACGCATGATGAGACCACTTGTGCCAGATTATTTGAAGATTCAGCTGCTCCAGCATCCGAAGGGACTCCTCCAAACAAAAACCGCAAGTGGCGGAAGATGGCCATGCAGACTATGCGTGCGAGCTCATCATTAGGCGAAAGAAGCTTCAAGTATCTGGCAAGGAGTTTCCTTCCCTTGTGAAGAGATAGCAAGCGCAAAAACACTAGATCGTCCTTAGGAGCAAGGCCAGTTCCGTGCTCATTCTGGCCGAGAGGATCTACCAGTTGAAGAGATGTCGCAAGTCCTTCAAGCAAACACTGACGCCTCCCTCTCATTTGCACCCCCCCATCAGGGACCTGGTTGAACAAAAGAAACCGATCTATGTCATCTACATCAAGAAGGAGACAGATACCATCCTCTATCGCCACTCTAGCAGCAAGCATTGGCTCCTGCTCCAAGGGCTTCTCACAAACTTTCTGTTCTGTATTGGGAGGGCCAGATGAATTAGCTGATTCAACTTCAAGAAGAGGGCGTGGTCTCCTAATAGACGAAAAAGATATCCTCCCAAGAGCATCCACCTGAAGGAAGGCATGGGGTTCATTATTTGCACGAGCTTTAGGAGGAAGCTCCCTAAGATTTGTGGGGCAGAAGTGGTGCTTTAATGATGCCCCAGAAGATTTCTTGGCAAGACATGCTTGGTGGTAGTAGTCATCCACATATGGATCATTACTGTGCGTTGCTGCGAGTTGCATTCTAAGGATATTTTCAATCTCATCAGGCGTCATATACTTGGATCTAAACCGTGGCCATCCATTATCACTCCTCCGACTAATAAAGTCAGAAGAATGCAGAGGCAAACGTAGACCCTGCCGACTACCTTGTACGAACCTCAGTCTCTGGTCACTCAAATCACCAAGACCAGTCACTGCTTCCAAGTTTCCCATCAGCGGTGGAGAGGAAGCAAGATGGGGATTAAATAACTGAGGATTCATCCCTGGCATACGACTAAAAGATGGAGGCATTCGATGCAGCCATTGCTGCTGAGGGTGTTGTGGAGGAATCAGTTGTCCAGGAATCATATCACTTTGATGAGGTAATTGTTGTTGCAGTAAATTACTCAATCGGCCAGGATGATCTCCAGCATACACGTTCCTCTGATTGGCATACTGATTATGAGCTCGGCCACCAGCAGACAGACCTGGAGGCATATTTGCAACAAACTGTGACAGAGGGTGTATGTTGTTCGTCTGAATCTGAGAGCTTGATAAGGAGAGTACATTTGGACCAGGCAATGCCATCAGAGGACCACCACCTTGATGAAGAAGGTTTAGATTGCCTAAATTGGAGTTTGGCAAAGCGTGTTGAGATGGTCCAACAAGAGGAGGACACGAAGGGAAAGCCGGCTTTGTAGCCAACATGGTTTCACTAGAGTAATGGGGGTACTGCTGATTCTGCTGTTCAGGATAAGATGACGTCCTTTGCAGAAATTTCGACTCCATAAGGTCAGCAGAAGTGTATGGCTGCGAGTTCCATCGCTTTCCTTCTAAAATGCCATCAGATTCAATAGCATTATGATGAAACCAATTAAGATTTTCCTCTCCCTGCGCCCATTCAGGGATAGATGAACCTGAATTTAAAAAAATTGAAAGAAATAATTGATATTTCATCCATTTATTCATACATGAAAAAAAAGTTGGCTTATCAACGACAAACTGCAGTCAAATCTCCCTTCATACGTCCAGGAGATCTTAAGCACATTTGGCGAAGCTCATAAGATTTAACTGCCAAGAGATCATTTTTTATGGGGAGCCACTGATGAGTAAATATATCCTCCTTTTTTTTTCATTTGTTAGATTATAATTTGGCAATGGTGCAAGAAAAAGATCATTGCTAAGAGTTTTACTCACTTTCTCTTGACATCTTATCGCCAATAGTTCCCATAACTCTTTCGCCACCGACCACCTTGTTCAACTGAAACAAACCCATCAATATAATTCTCAGAATATAGATATCAGATAATGCTGATATGCATCTAATGTACAAATAACAAAGAAAAAAGGAAAAGAAAAGGAAGTTCTATTATCTGCAAAAATGCTAAGATAGTCACTTTGTATACAAGACAACTCTTATGTCTGTCATTCAAACCAACACCATAAGGAAACCATCCCCAATGATATTTTCGATATGAAAAGCAGCATAATACATAGGAGAACATTCAGAAGTGGGAGTCGCATTGGCAGCACGTTATGACACTCTGTTTCCTCGATTCATGCATGCACATTGCCCCAAAACTAAACTTCATTGCATTCTCTAGTTTGGTCCGACGAATGCACAATACTCTAAGTTTATTCTTGAGTATTGTATTAATGTGATTTTGGAATATTTAGATTCTGCTAGGTACCACATTCTAGCCAATGCTACTGGAACATTGATGCAATTGACAACCCAAAAATGGGATTAACTGATTAATGCCATTGTGCATAGTCGCTATTCAGGAGACAAAAATTCTCTAGTTCTTCCATCTGTTGTTGGTTTGTATCTCAGAGAACTGAGAAGTTCTTGATATTGTTGATTATCCTACTGCCCGGAGGTCTACTTGCTGGAGAAGGAGGCACTCCACGAAATGACACTTTGATCAATTAATCTCTTCATTTATTAAGAGACAGTTATAACAATTCTGTACAAATATTGAATGACAGAAAGAAAAACACCATGGTAAAATCATTAAGCAAAGAAGGGGCCAGAAGGTTAGATTTTAAAAGATATAGTATTAGGGCTGACAAGATATTTCAGAAGAAGAAAAATAAACATTATATATCCTTGTTGACTTCACTTTCTACTCAAGCATCCTTCATAACATATCAAATCACAATACTGCGCATATGTCCAGTATGCAGCAAGATAAAAAGCCATCATTGTAAACCTATCCTGCTTTCCCACGTCCATTGCAGGGGGGTAACTAACCTTTGAAAATGTACCGGCAAGATCATCCATGTCAGACAGATATCTTAAGTCTTCTCCCTACATCACAGGGAAATCATTATCACACTTAAACAACACAATTTCACCACCATGAACTCACAGCGAATTCCACATGATCTCAAACAAAAGCAGACAAAATCCACTAAAAATTCACAACAATGGTATGCCACAAGGAATAATGGAGTATCAGGTAAACATTAGCATGTTCACCAAACCGTTTACAAAAGTCAGGCCTGTGAATGAACAAGGACCTGCAATCTCTCGATGCACTTCCAAGTCTAAGCATGCAAGTCAGTAACAGGCATAAGGGCATCAGAGCCATCTATCTGGAGTTTCCACTAATCGCCCACACATGTTTTTTATATGTGCTAGTAAAATGACCAAAGCCAAAGGCGTTTAACTATAATTGGCTCTCCAACTTGGCATCACGGAGGAATACATGAAATCTGTAAATCTGGAGCATATAAAGGATACCTCTTCTTTGTCAAACAAGATCTCTTCGTCCTCCAAGGCAGTGGAAGGGGTGTCATCCCCTTCTTCTTCCAAGCCTCCCAACTCAACCTCTTCAACCACATCATCCCCGAAGAATGCATATTGAGAAGCATCAAATACAGCAGTTCCTGAAGTAGACAAACATATTTATCCAAGTCAGAAAAGGCATGCGATGAATCTAACCAAGCAGTTCAGGGCTCGGAAACTGGACACCCAATCTCAGGAAACAATATATACAAAAGAAAGTGGATTATCTAAACTAAAAGAATACAAGCGGGGGGGACGCTGGGATATGACGATTCGAATATACGCTTACGGGTAATAAACTAACTAAAAAATTATGGAAGGAAGAGAAGAACCTGAAGGAGGGGGTCCCAATAGAGCGGAATCATGAGTGTAAGGGGTGAGTTGAACACCACTACTGCCCGCACTCCCAAAACCGTCCATAATCCCCAGAGCAACCTCGGAGAGAGAGGGAGAGAGAGCGAAAGAGGAGGGAGAACAATCGGAGCAAAAAAAAAAAAAGACGAAAATCAATCTTCTGGTGGTGGTTGAGAGGATCTGTACAGTTGGAGAAGGGGGAAAGGAGTGCCCACGCAAGGAAACAAATCTAGACGAGGAGGATGGAACAGAAGAAAAAACCCTATTCGATTTTGTATTTCATCCTCCTACTTCTACTTTTAATTGATTTCGAAAGAGGAGGATGTTGGTTGGGGGGGTAGGGTTGAGAATGAGATTAAATAAAAGAAGGGGGAAGGGCGGTGGATGGTGGTGGTCGGCAGACAGATGAAAAAGAGAGCCCCAACCCAGCGTGACTCTTTTTTTTTTCTTCTCCTTTCTAATTATTAAAAGAATATAATATCTTCTGTTTCTGGGTGATGTGATGATGGATTGATTGGATGCCCTGTTAAGAAAATAAAAAATCAAAATAAATAATAATAAAAAAGAAGAAGAAGAAGAAGAAGAAAAGGATGAAGATGGATTTGGGATAGGTAGGGGTTAGGTGATAGATATAGCCCATTGTCAAGGAGAAGTAGCCCAATATCAGTTCTCGCCCAAATCTACGTGTCTTTCCATTCTATCAACTCTCTTCCAGTCATAGTCCAGTCCACCACCACCACCCTCGACTCAAGGCCGGAATCGTCGGCCTCCCCCGGCTACTCCGCTCTTTTCAATGCCGTCGTATCCTCCCCTCATCCCCCCCCCCCCTCTCTCTCTTTTGGGCCGATAATGGAAAAGCACAGTTTCCTTAACTCTCCCAATGTAGGGCTTGGGTATCAAGTTCTTTGTCCTATATCCAGCAAGTTTACTCCATACTTGGGCTCCTTACTTCTTCTTATGTCGCCTTTCTTTCCTCAATTAGTTTACTGGTCTCGGCTTCTGCTACTACCTAAGCATAGCTGCCCCTACCTTTACTCCCCTATAACCTGATGCAGGCGGTGCTCTGTTTCGAAGACAATGATATTGTCCTTGTCAATGGTAAAGTTGATCCCAAGTCAGAAATCGACGTTATAACGAAGGAGGTTTGTTATAACGTCTGTCTGTTATAACAAGCCGCGGAGCAGCAGAAACATCACAAAAACAGAGGAGACGAGGAGACGCTGCGCACATGGTTCAACAACCAACAAATAGAAGGAATCTTGCTATCTTTAAGCTATAAAAGAATGTATCTGGACAGTCGAATGATTATCATGAAATACAGAGCATCCTTTTTCTCTAACTTTTCTGGGCTTGCTGCTTCCTTCCCTTCTCTTCTTCCTACATTCGCTTCTCCTCTTCTTCTTCCTTTCCATCCATGGAACTAAGCACCAAAATCCCACATGGTATCAGAGCGACAGTCCAGCGACCAATCCGGGACCTGCTCTACACAAATGGCCGGGAACTATGCTTCAACGCCTGGTTCTGCAGAAGTAGGAGGTGGGCAAACTGGGCTGTCGGCAAATCAGTTCCCTGCCGCTCAAAATTTAGGTTCTATATCTGCTGCACTTCCAAACTCAATCCAGATTCCAGCAAGTATTTTCTCATCCACCATCAAACTAGATGATGGGAATTACATACTCTGGAAAGGGCAAGTTTTGGCAGCATTGATTGCAGGAGGATATGAGGAACTGGTCTTCGGCACGGCTCAGCCTCCAGACAAGTTCGTGGATGATCAACAGGTCGAAATCAATCCAGCTTACAGGCAATGGCAATGAACCGATAAATCCGTGATGAGCTTTCTGTTCTCGACACTTACACAAGAACCACTGAGCTAAGTCGTGTACTGTGGCTCGTCTCATGAAGTTTGGGAGAGCCTACGACAACGATTTGAGTCAAATTCAACCACCCGAATCATCAATCTCCGCACTCAAATGCAGCAAGTCAAGAAAGATGGGCGAACCATGCCGAACTATCTCAACACCATCAAATTATTCGCAGACCAGCTAAGTGCAATTGGTGAACCAGTTCGTTATCGAGATTATTTGTGGTATATTTTTGAAGAACTTCCAGCTGAATACGACCCAGTAGTCACAGCAGTGTACAGCCGAGCAGATCAGCCGACGATTGAGGAGGTCCATCAGCTATTGCTCAACTTTGACCTGCGGCTGGAAAAGCGCCAGGTTCCAGATCCAATCCTTCCACAGGTACAATACTCCATTGCTTCTACTGATGCAGGAACACTTCAACAGCCCAGACAGACTCTGTTTCAACCTCGCCATCCCAAACCAGCATCTACCCCTGTCTTTCCTTCCCCCACTTTCCCAAGAAAACACTCACCACAGATACTACCTAAGCCAGACCACCCTATATCTCAGCACCCAGTTCATTACCAACCTAGTGTTCTTGGTCAACCACCCACCAGACCTTACCCTCAGTCTCCTACTCTACGCTGGGGAGACAGATCTTACATAAGACCAAAGCCAAAATGCCAAATGTGTTACAAACTCGATCATACTGCCCAAACTTGTTTCTACCGAATGTTTTTCTGCCCTCCAACTCCACAAACACATTTCACATGCCTCCAGTTGCCTTATCTCCCCGAGCCATACTCCTATCCTGTGCTTCCTAATCCTTCTCCAGTAAACCTGCACCTACCTACAAATACTTCTGCCTGGCTCACGGATTCTGGGGCAACACACCATGTTACTACACATCTCTTTGACCTTCCTGCAGCAACACCTTATCAGGGCGAGTCTTCGGTTATAATTGAAAATGGCAATCAGTTAAAAATAGCCAACATTGGGGATACCTCTCTGCTCTCTACCTTTAGTTCAATGCCTCTTCACCTAAATCGTGTTCTTCACACTCCTTCACTCTATCAACGTCTAGTCAGTGTATCTCAGCTATGCCATGATAATAATGTCTTTATAGAATTCCACTCTGACATGTTTTCTATTAAGGACAAGAAGACAGCCAAGATCCTGCTATAGGGACCAGCACATCACGGCCTCTACCAATTCCCAGCTCAACTTCCTCACCCTCCTAACAACATCGCAGTTCTATCATTGTCTTCACTCTCTCCAACTGTCTCTCTTACAAAAAACATAGAAGCAGACCAGTTTATATGGCATCATCGCTTAGGACATCCTAGTAATGATATACTTCACAGAGTAGTACCATCCTGTACTCAGACTTCTACTGACACTTGTCAAGTCTGCAGTATGAGTAAAATACATTGCTAACATTTCCCTATCTCAGAAAGTAACTCAGTGTCTCCATTTGAATTGATTCACACTGATGTATGGGGCCCTTCCCCTGTTCCATCTGTCACTGGAGCACGATATTTTGTTCTATTAATTGATGATGCCACCCGCTTTACTTGGCTTTACCTCCTTAAATCTAAGTCTCAGGTCTTCACCGCCTTTCAGCAATTACATCAACTAATTCAAACCCAGTTTCAGGTTCCTATTCGAAAAGTTAGATCTGACTGGGGTGGAGAGTTTCGATCCATCCACAGATTTCTTGCACAACATGGTATTCTTCATCAGGCGTCATGTCCCTATACTTCCCAACAGAATGGGCGAGTGGAAAGGAAAAACAGGCATATCGTAGAGGTAGGCTTGTCGCCATTGCAACAATCTGCTGTTCCGATGTCTTTTTGGCCCTATGCATTTACAACTGCAGCCTATCTTATCAACCTTCTCCCATCCAGGATCCTTGCTTTCAAAACTCCAACTGAATTGCTTTATCACACACCTCCAGACTACTCTCTACTTCGTGTCTTTGGCTGTCTGTGTTTTCCACTCCTTCGACCCTATAATTCTCACAAACTGGAGCCTCGTTCAAAGCCTTGTGTTTTTCTGGGTAAGAGCTCATTTCATAAGGGTTATATATGCTATGACAGAGAATCACTTATGGTGTTCATCTCTCGTGATGTTCACTTTGTTGAAACATCTTTTCCTTTCAAAGCTGCTGGGGTCAATCCCATTATCCAATCCTCCAATCTTCCTTTTATTCTAAATCCTACAGTACCCACTTTACTGTCTATTCACACTCTCAGGGGTCATTTTCAACATTGCCTACTCATATCAGCTTATCTCCTCAACCAAATCCTAGCATAACAGATCACTCACCACCTTCCAGTGTGTCTTCTCAGCCAAATCCTAACATTACAGGACACTCACCACCCGTTGCTGCACAGGGTTAGACCAACATTCACCCCATGATTACAAGAGCTAAGGCAGGAGTATTCAAACAAAAAATTCTTCTTACCTCAGCTAGCCAACAATTGAAACCTACACCCTCTGTTCTACCCTCTGAACATTTATCCACCCTGATACCTTCAGAACCAAGGAACCTAGCTGAAGCACTTACCATACTGCCTAGAAAGAAGCAATGGATGTTGAACTTGCGGCTCTTCATCGAAATGGAACCTGGGAGCTAGTTCCTTTCACAGGTGCAGAGAAGGTAATAGACTGCAAATGGGTATTCAAAGTTAAACTGCAGTCTAATGGTGAGTTAGAGCATTGCAAAGCAAGGTTGGTAGCAAAGGGGTTTCACCAAACTGCTGGCTTGGACTACACAGAAACCTTCAGCCTCGTGGTTAAGCATCAAACAATCAAGGTAGTACTTGGTCTGGCTGTCTCACGTGGCTGGAAACTCACACAACTGGATGTCCATAATGCATTCTTGAATGGGGAGCTTCAAGAAATTGTGTATATGCAACAACCACTAGGTTGCTTGGATCCTCACTATCCTAATCATATCTGTAATCTGCAGAAAGCATTATATGGTCTCAAGCAAAGCCCCCGTGCATGGTATATGAAATTAAGTGGTTGTCTGCTCACTTGGGGGTACTCTAATGCTCAGTCGGATGCATCATTGTTCTACAAGCATTCCTCCTCAGGTGTAGTCATCATACTTGTCTATGTTGATGACATTATTGTTACTGGGTCAGATCAAATTGAGATTGCAAGTCTGCTTCCTCGACTGAATACTAAGTTTGTACTCAAAGATCTAGGCGAACTAAGCTATTTCCTTGGTTTTCAAGTGCTAAGAAAAGGATCCAGCTTACACCTGACACAAGAGAAATATATAAAAGATCTTATACACAGAGTAGGAATGGATGATTGCAAACCTGTTCCATCTCCTATATCTTCTACTGGTGTACTGTCCAAGTATGATGGAGGACTCCTGGAGGATCCTGCAGAATACAGAAGTTTGGTGGGTGCATTGCAGTATTGCACAAATTCAAGGCCCGATATCAGCTTTGCAGTAAATAAAGCTTGCCAATACCTTCAACAGCCTACGTCTGCTCATTTCCAGGCTGTTAAACGCATTTTGTGGTACTTGAAGGGTACAAGCACGTTTGGTCTGACAATGACAGCAAGTGACAACTTTAATATATCCTGTTTCACAGACGCTGATTGGGCAAGCTGCCCAGATGACAGAAGGAGCACGGGTGCGTACTGCGCCTTTGTTTGTTCTTGCTTGGTTTCGTGGTCTTCGTAGAAGCAATGAGTTGTATCTCGCTCTAGCACAGAGGCTGAGTATCGCGCTTTAGCCAACGGTGCAACAGAAGTCTTGTGGCTTCAAAAGTTGCTAAGTGAGATGCAGATAGAGTTTCAAAAGTCTTCAGTGCTCTACTATGATAATCTGAGTGCAATTCACCTTGCTACCAATCCTATCTTTCACGCAAGAATAAAACATGTGGAAATTGATCACCACTTTGTTCGTGAAAAGATTCTTGGTGGCACTCTAACAGTTCAGCATGTCTCATCTGAGTGTCAGTTGGCAGATCCACTCACCAAACTTCTTCCAGTCCATCGTTTTACATCTGTGCGTGGTAAGTTAACTGTATGTAGTAGTCAGATGTTTATTAGTTCAGATTTTTCACTTGACATACAGCTCCCAGAGGTTACTGGATTAGAGGATGCAAAAGAAAGTGAGGAGGTCTTACAGTCCTCATGTTGGAGGTTTGATGATGATTGGAGTGATGGGAATGATATGGAGGAAGAGTTTAATTCTGGTACAAGTGCGGTGAAGGAGTTGCTCTTGACGGGAAGTGAAACATCTGTTATTGGTGGGAGCTGTTCAAGGGAGGAGCTGAGTTTGACGGGAAGTGTTGGACTAAAGACAGGTACTGGACCTGGATGTGGACGACCTGGACTCGCAGCTGCACTTGTAGCCCACCACGGTGCAGCTCAGGAAGGTTGTGGACTAAGCCTCGCCCACCATGGTGTAGCTCAGGAAGGTTGTGGACTAAGCCTCGCCCGAGCCCAAGGAGCCCAAAGCCTTCAACCAACTAACTAACGAAGGAGGTTTGTTAGAACGTCTGTCTGTTATAACAAACAGTGGAGCAGCAGAAACATCACAAAAACAGAGGAGACGAGGAGACGCTGCGCACATGGTTCAACAACCAACAAACAGAAGGAATCTTGTTATCTTTAAGCTATAAAAGAATGTATCTGGACAGTCGAATGATTATCATGAAATACAGAGCATCCTTTTTCTCTAACTTTTCTGCGCTTGCTGCTTCCTTCCCTTCTCTTCTTCCTACCTTCGCTTCTCCTCTTCTTCTTCCTTTCCATCCATGGAACTAAGCACCAAAATCCCACAAACAAGCACAACTAGATGCTACTGTGTGTGCAATTTACTGGCCTTGATCATCTGCCAATGTTTCTTGAGCTATCTGTTGTTGCTTCTGGCAAAAACAAATGTGATTCTAATGCACCTGACGATTCAGAAAAGGATGGAGAGGTTAAAAAAGGGCAAAGCAAAGGATTCCCAGTCAAAACTGAAGGTATACATTTTGAAAATATTTGTATAATCTCCATGCATGGTCTAATATAATTCACATTTCTCAATTGCAACGCGTTATTAAGAAGAGTCAGATAAAGAGGTCAGCATTGGATAAAATTGAGCAGGCTTTGATGGATGGAAAAGCAGCTCGGTCGGTGAGGTTAAGGGATTTCGAGAAGGAAGCCAGAAGACAACATAGCTTGCTCACGATGAAACCGATCATTTATGTAGCAAATGTTGCAGAGAATGACCTTGTAGAACCTGAGAATAATCCTCACATGAAAGAGGTTATGGGACCTGCATCAGAGCTCGAATCTGGATCAGTAACGATTTTGGCACAGGTTTGGGATTTGCTGCACAGGAGTTTGGTTCTTCCTCTTCTAATTCTTTGGCAGTGGAACTTGAGTTGTTACTCTTCGGTGCGTACTGCTACGTTCTAAATCACATGGGTTGAAGCAGAGCTAACTGAACCGCCACCTGATGAGAGAACTGAATATTTGAAGTCCCTCGGCATCAACTACAGTGGCCTGGGTAATTTCATTAGAGCAACATATGATCTTTTGGGTACCTCTGGAGAAAAGGTAAATAAATCTGAAAGATGGATTTTGTTTAGAAATTATATCCGAGTTTTTTCTTGTCAAAAACAGGAATCAAAGGCATGGGCTGTCCTGGCAGGTAATGGTTGAATAAATGAAGACATATTCTTGTGCTTGTTGATTTTAACACATGTTAAGGAACCTGAATGGAAAAACTCTTCAATGGAGAGAGAGAGAAGAGAGAGAGAGAGAGAATTGATTGAAAACTCGTGGCATGATGGATGAGTTAATCCCACTTCTAATGATAATTAACTTTTTCTATAACTCTGGGGAAATTCCTATTTCCGCCACCAGATGATGCTTGGGGATGTCCCGTGTGCACCGTCTTAATCTTTTCTTAACTTTGTTAAATAGGTATGACTGCTCCTCTGGCTGCTGGACTGGAGTTATTCACTCGGACTTTGAAAAGGGATTCATTCGAGCTGAAATGGTAATCATTGCATCACACAGAAACCATCTGCGTGTGGTTAATTGTGGGTCCAGTTAATTAATGTAAACGATGGTGCTTAAATGTGGATGCTGCCTGGGGGCCTACACAGTTTGAATAGTACCAGTTTGTTGTCGCTCTTTCGAAGTGGCAGCTTCTTTGTTAGGACGAAATAGTGGGGGCGGCGGTGGGGAGGAAGACGAGAAGGGGATGAAATGCTATTTCGTTTAAATGCACGAGGGAGGAGCGGCAGCAGAATATCAGGGGGGGGGGTGGAATGGGTTACCAGTTCTCCAAAATGCAGGGAGGTCCGTGGATGAAGAAGATAGATACTAAGTTTTTGTCAATCCATGTGTATTACGTTTGTTCATCCCTCTTACTACCTAAGGAAAAGGGATACAACCGGGGAATATTTTTGAACATGTTCTTGGGGGAGGGATGGTTAGATTATGGATGTACGGGAGGCAGTCCCAATACTAATACATAAAAGATCAATTTTGATGATAACTTATCCTTTGATTATTTATTGGACTGGGATAGAACAAGTAAGGGAAGAAGAACCAAAATGTCGGGGTGAACGAGGAATGAGCATCTGCTCTATAAATTAATGTCTGGGCCGAGGGGTCGTGACGTGACTGGGTAAGTGCAATAGATATAGAGAGAGAGAGAGAGAGAGAGAGAGAGCAGAAGAAGAAGGTAGGTTGGTGGGGTGGGGGGGGTTAGGGTTTTGATTTGTAGGAAAAAGAAAAAGAGAAAATGGCGAAAGCAAGCAGAGGTCGACGTTCTCCCCGATCATCCGACTCTCGCTCCCGCTCTGGTTCTGACTCACGTTCCCGTTCTACTTCTCGTTCTCGGTCGCCTTCGGTTTCCCGCTCCAGATCCCTCTCTTCCTCCTCCTCTTCTCCCCCTCGCGGCCGCAGCTCCCCACCACCTTCCCGTCAGCGCAAGAGGTGTTTCCCTCTCTCCATGTCTCCCCCCCCCCCCCTCGTTGCAGTTTCTGACTCCTTCTCTTTCGCTTTTTCCTTTCTTGTTTGCTTTTAGCCCTCCCGACGTTGCCAGAAGGGGCAGGTCTCCTCCTCCTCCCAAGCGTCCTTCACCTCCTCCTCTTAGGTTTACTCCTCCTCCTTACTCTCCCACCTATCTCGATTTCTTTTATAAATTAGTTTAAATATAACGGAGTGAGCCTTGCTTGTAATTAGGAGACACTATTTCTGCGCCGCGCCCCACTCCCATGTTGTAGGGTTTCGTGTCTTGACCACAGATACGACTAGGTTCCTTAAAATTTTCACCCCCATGGCTGAGTCGTGTGGATGTTATGAGCTTCCTTATTACTTAATTACAATTGGTCTCGACAGTTGTTTTCTTACTGTATTATTCTGAGAAATAATGACTCTGCCTATGCACCTACACTCTTGTGTTTGAACTCCCAAAAACGTTTTTTTAAAAAAGTTATTTCTTTCAGGAAATCTTCTCCAATTCGGGAATCCCTTGTCCTGCACATCGATTCCCTCAGCCGCAATGTGCACGAAGGCCACCTCAAAGAAATATTTGGTAAGCCTTGTCCATTGTTCATTTCTATGCCGCTTTTTCCTCTGTGTGTTTCTTGAGTTCTGCTGGTCCAGTTGTATTGGTAATGCTCAGGTTTTGTCTTTGATTGTTCATTCGTCCACAAATGCTCATCTTTTGTTACTTGTGCTGTGTCAGTAATCTCAATTGTAGCAATTTCTTTTTCCAGGCAACTTTGGAGAAGTGGTGCATGTGGAGCTTGCCATGGACCGAATAGTGAGTTCATGCAATCTAAGCACGCCATTCTTGTGATTGAGTTGCAGCTATTGCTAATAACACCTGATTCTATGGATGTGTTGCAGGTGAATCTTCCAAAAGGGTATGGATATGTGGAGTTTAAAACAAGAGCTGATGCTGAAAAAGCCCAGCTGTTTATGGATGGGGTATGTTTCACATGCAACGGGAAGCATTTAATGTAGCATTTGTTGAGTTGGATCTTAACATGGATTTCTTTGATGTAGGCTCAAATTGATGGCAACATCGTTCGAGCTAAATTTACTTTGCCTCCTAGACAAAAGGTTTCTCCTCCGCCAAAGCCTCCTGTTGCAACTACAAAAAAAGATGTTCTAAAATCAGAAAATGCCGTTGCTGATGCCGAGAAGGATGGATCCAAGCAGCCACGAGAGAGTACATGTCTCATCTTCTTTGTCTTTATGTGTTTATAATTTTTTTATACCTTTGTGCCCTATGATCTCATAATCATTCTAATGTAGCTTCTCCTCGCCGGAAAGCTATTTCCCCACCTCCTAGGAGAAGATCACCTGGACCTAGGAGGGGTGGTTCTCCTAGAAGAGCGATGGATTCTCCCCCGAGAAGAAGAGGTGATTCGCCCGTCCGTCGCCGAGGTGAATCTCCATCCCGTCGAGGCGAAACACCTCCTAGGAGAAGGCCTGCTTCTCCGCTTAGAGGGCGCTCCCCTTCATCTCCTGCTCCAAGACGTAGATCCCCTGTGAGGTTGTTTAAATTCGTTATGTTTTTCCCATGATACTATGTGTCGCTTGAAACATTTGCTGACATATTAAGGAGATACTGTTGCAGGATTCGTGGGAGTCCCATTCGGAGGCGTTCTCCTCTTTCTCCTAGGCGCAGGTGATGAATGTGGCAATTTGCTACTCCTAAATAGTTATGCTATTTTTTAAGAGTTTTGATATGCTGCGTGGAAATTTGCTGGATTGATATGTCCTGACATTAAGGCGCTTCTTGGAACCTTATTCAATTTTATTCCACTTTTTTGAATACTAAGCAGATGTTTCATGGGTTCTGTGCTTTGTACATTTCAATTATAACCTTAGATTGAGATTCTCTGCATCTCTATTGTGGCAATTCACCTTATCCTATTCTGGATTCAACTATTGGCATTATCGTTTTCCTCTAGGATAACTTATTTTGCTTATTTAGTGTTTCCCTTGGGAAGTTCTGTTCTACTTAGACTCCAGTTGGATTGCTGCACTACACTGATGTTCTTATCTGCCCTGTGTTATAACTGGGTTTTCTTTTATTTTTCCTTTATAATTTCTCCTAAAAGGTCACCTCCTAGGCGAATTCGAAGCCCACCTCGGAGGTCTCCAGTCAGAAGGCGTAGCCGCTCTCCTGTTCGCAGGCCTGCTCGGTCACGATCAAGGTCAAATTCACCGAGGAGGTACGCCATTTATAATTCACCTATCAGTAAAATACTTATACTAGGGAAATTTTGCCTGTTGTGTGGTGCACTTTTTAACTGGCTATCTGATTAAGTCGACGGACTGGTTGCACCATGAGGTGCAATGTGCATGAGAATGTTTTCCGAGGTTTCGAATCCCGCTCTTTCCATTTCCTCAACTAATATACCAATCTTAATGACTTTTTTTTGGGGCTGTGGCTGGTAAAGTGGTACCATGATGCTAGTCACCATGATTTCTGCTTCATGGTCACGTCGAGATTTACCTATGCATTCCCATCACAAGAAAGTCGTTTTCTATCTTTTTCCTTTACATAAATGTTTATATTCCAGGCATTCCTTCCCCATTATGCTGTCTTACAGACTGCTTTTCCTTCACCTGTTATTACTGACAGGGGCCGAGCTCCACCTGGAAGGCGTAGGAGATCGTCTTCTTATTCTGACTCACCGAGTCCTCGCAAGGTATGAGGTCCATAAACTTGTGAGTTTTGGGACCGTTTCTGTTTCTTTTAGCTGAAGTTCGTGTATGAATTGTTGGACAGTTGCCGCGGAAAATATCAAGAAGTCGCAGCCCAAGAAGGTACCTTTCGGTTATGTGAAGCAACTTGGATACGGTTGCCAAGTGCTGTTAGTGCAATTTGACTATACCTTATCAATCAGGTGGAGGATACGGAATGATTTGTTACCGTAACCTTTTTGCCAGGCCCTTAAGGGGAAGAAGCAGCAGTAGCAACAGCAGTGGCTCCTCCTCACCACCTCGTAAACCGTAGATGAAGTACATTTTTCTCCCTTCTCTGATCCTCTAGGTGCTTTTCCCCATCAGCTGAGACTTCTCGGAGGTGGGTCGTGGTTGGAGGAACTTGTGGGCGTGTTAGAGTTCATGGTCTAGTTGGGGCATAGACCGAGGATGGTGTTTGTAAGTTGATGTTTTTACTTGTATTTTTGCCGGACTGTCACCAGGCTTGGAGGAGTCAAGTTTATGTCAGAACACTCAACTGGTGTTGTGGGTGACTTTAGCTGCCGTGGTTTGTCTCCTGGTCATTGAGTGTCACTTTTAATCGGGTAGCATCCCGCTATTTCCTCTCGTATAATTTCTTTGTTTATTATGTTAATTTACTGGGAGGAGTCAGGACCTCGGGTGGGTTCGCCTTGCCCGTTCAATCTGGGCAATAAAATGCAGAATATTGCACCTGCTGCCAATTCAAAGTATCCCAAAAGGGGGAACTATTGAATCTTCCTCCAATGGGGAATAAACATTTAAGACCACAGCTTGACCTCGCGTACTCGGCCAGGGGTCATCAGCACCCGAAAGCCCTTCCTCTTGCTGATATATTAGCAACTAGCTGAGTGGCCTGGGATCTTAATTCCGAGGGATCAGAAGACGGCATATCCCAGTGGTTGAAAACACTGGTCGAGAGAGCTTGTCCCGATGTGGCTGTCCTCAACGAGCTCGAGAATCCATATGACTTGCTGACCGGCAGAGGTACGCCTTGGTGCTGTAAAGCACAGTTCCTGGCCTCTGCGTCTCATCTCTTCAAAGGCATGCCCATGTTTCTGATTCAGGACACTGTATATGCCTCCAAGTGCCTGTTCGGGTGTTCCCTACAAAGTAGATGTCCAAATAACCAGATAGAGTGGATAGGACATAACGTCCGACATCAAGTATTTCATTTCAGCTTTAGTTTTAGGCTTAGACAATCAGGACCTGTGTATGATGTAAGTCTGTCTATTTCAATGAATGTATTTTGTTTTCTTTTTACTTTCAAACCCCCGTTGTTCGTAGCCAAATATATTCTTTCATGTTTTTATTCAAACACGAGGCGCTGAGCCATTCATTAGAAATGAAAGGTTCTGACGAAGTTAATGACAAAAAATATTGAAATCTCAGATAAAGGTATTTCGTCTTTCAAAGTCGACGAATCTCAAAAGATAATTGTGAAGGCGAGTCAACAATATTTAACTAATATGTATGAATTTATCACGAGATCTAATGACCTGACCTTGAGAGAGAGAGAGAGAAATACCAGGGAATTCCCTTTTCAGAACCACAATCTTTTGGTCGGGACGAGATGTCTTTCAAGACGCTTATGATCCCAAGCCGTTCTCGTTATGTCTTCACAAGATCACTCTAATAATCCTTGACAAAATTGAGAAAAGAAAAGGAGAATAGGGAATGAATGGAGGGTTGGATAATAGATTTGGGCTTTTGGAACCGAATGTTAGAAGCGTGATTGGTGGTGGAGATCAAATTTGACATCAACAAATGAGGAGGAGAGGAGAGCACTGGGCCAATTAATGAAATCAATCTATAATGGCTCGATGTAATTAATAATTAATTATAAATATTCTGCCAGTAGCAGAAGCAGTGAGCCCCGCCAACTAACTAACTAACTAACAGCGGTCGTCCCGTCCCAACTGGCTAAGCGTGTAAGAGCGTTTCCGCCAGCTTCCGGGCGGGCACGGAACTCCCGTCCCTTGTTCACTGCCTCGCAATGCCCCCACCACTTCTCCATCCCTTCTTCCCTTTCCCTCCACCCAAACCACCCACAGCTCTCCTCCTTCCCCCTCCACGGTTTCTCCGGCGTTCCTTCCCCCACCATCGCCAAATCCCTACACGCTCTCTCCCTCAAAGGACTCCTCCCTCTCTCCACCTTTCAATCCAATACTCTCCTTAGCTTCTACATCCGCTCCGGCCATGTCCTCAAGGCCCGCTACCTGTTCGACACTATTCCCCGCAAGAACTCCTCCTCCTGGAACACCATGCTCTCCGGTTATGTCCGCTCTGGTTCCTATCCCGAATCCCTCTTGTTTTTCACTCGCTCCCTCCCTCTTGGGATTCGGGTTAATGGATTCGTCCTCGCTAGTTTGATGTCTGCTTGCGAGCGATCTGGTCGTATGCTCGAGGAGGGTTTACAGCTCCATTGTCTCTCCGCTAAGTTTGGGGTCATCTACGATGTCTTCGTCGCCACATCGTTTGTCCATTTCTATGGCTCCTATGCTCGTGTAGCCGATGCAAGAATGTTCTTTGAGGAGATGCCCCTCAGGAATGTGGTTTCTTGGACTTCCCTGATGGTTGGGTATCTAAACGACAATGACCCTTGTGAAGTTATTTGCTTGTTTCAGGCCATGAATCACCAAGGAGTTATTGGTACCGAGAATACTTTCACCACGGTCATCAGCTCTTGCAGTCTACTCGCCGATGAACTTATCGCCCGTCAAGTCCTTGGACACGTCGTCAAGCATGCACTTCTGGAAGGGGTCTCTGTCGCCAATTCCCTCATCTCAATGTTTGGTGGTTTTGGCTATGTGGAAGAGGCCCGCTATTTGTTTGACCATATGGACGACCGTGATGCAATTTCATGGAATTCTATAATTTCTGCCACCGCTCAAAATGGCCAGTGGAGGGAAGCGCTCGGCTGTTTTAATGATATGCGCACCATTCATACAGCTCCAAATTCAACAACATTATCTATCCTTTTAAATGCTTGCAGTGATTTTGAGAGATATAAATGGGGCAAAGGCGTTCACGGCCTTGTGGTGAAATCTGGATTTAGTACTGATGTCTGTGTCGCCAATACTCTCTTGAGTATGTATTCAGAGGCCGGCAGATGTCAAGATGCTGAAATGGTGTTTCGTGAGATGCCGGAGAAGGATTTGATATCATGGAACTCCATGATTTCTTGTTATGCCCATGATGAAAAAGGAGCAGAAGCCTTGAGTTTGTTCACAGAAATGATCGGGATAGACAATGAAATTAACTATGTTACTTTCACTGGCGCATTGAGTGCTTGTTCCTGTCCGGACTTTCTTCTTCATGGGAAATGCGTCCATGCCCTCGTCATACTGGCCGGATTAGAACAGAACTTGATCGTCAATAATGCACTCATTACAATGTATGGTCTGGTCAATCTGATGGATGAGGCTATAAAAGTTTTCCAGCGAATGCAGCAGAGAGATGTTGTGAGTTGGAATGCTCTTATTGGTTTCTATGCTGAGAATGAAAAACCTGAGGATGCATTTAAGGCGTTTACAGTGATGAGGCAGGAAGGTGTCCCAATAAATTACATAACAGTGGTAAATGTTTTGGGAGCTTGTTTAACTTCCATTCACCTCTCTTCCTTGGGAATGGCCATCCATGGTTTTGCAATTCTTAAGGGGCTTGAGTCATTTCGATATATTCAAAATTCACTTGTATCAATGTACACGAGATGTGGTGACTATGATGCAAGCAATCGAATATTTCTTCAATTGGAGAACAAGGATGTTGTCACTTGGAATGCAATGATCGCAGCAAATGCCCACCACGGTCAATCAGAGGAAGCGATAAAACAGTTGATTGAAATGAGAACTGCTGAAGTGAGGCTTGATCATTTCAGCTTCTCTGCAGGATTTGCTGGTGCTGCCAATTCAGCCTCGTTGGAGGAAGGGCAGCAGCTCCATGGCTTGGCCTTGAAACTAGGGTATGTCAGTGATGTCTTCGTCATTAACGCAGTGATGGACATGTATGGAAAATGTGGAGAGATTGAAGATGTCCTGAGGATCAGCCCCAAACCAACAGACCGCCGGCGGTTAACCTGGAATGTGCTGATATCCGTTTTTGCACGACATGGGTGCTTTATGCAGGCAAAAGAAGCCTTTGAGGAAATGGTGAATTTAGCGGTAAATCCAGATCACATAACCTTTGTTTCCCTGCTTACTGCATGTAACCATGGTGGTTTAGTCGAGGAAGGTCTGGCATATTATGCAGCCATGAAGTCTAAGTTTGGTATCTTGCAAAGGATAGAGCACTGTGTGTGCATGGTCGATCTTCTTGGCCGAGCAGGAAGAGTTGCTGAGGCTGAAAAATTCATTGACACAATGCCAGTCGCACCCAACGACAATGTGTGGAGGAGCCTGCTGGCTGCATCCAAAGTTCACGGGGATGTTGATCTAGGAAGGAGAGCAGCAGAGCGCCTGATTGAGCTGGATCCATTAGATGATTCAGCTTATGTTTTACTTTCCAACGTGTGTGCCACTTCAAGGAGATGGGATGAAGTAGAGGGGATAAGGAGGCAAATGGGATCACTGAGAAAGAAACCTGCCTGTAGTTGGGTAAAGCTGAAAGATGGCGTGAGCTCCTTCCAGATGGGTGACAAATCTCACCCACAGAAGAAGCAGATTTATGGGAAGCTGGCAGAGCTTATGAAGAAGATCAAAGAGGCCGGATATATCCCGGATACAAGCTTTGTGTTGCAAGATATGGATGAGGAACAGAAGGAATCAAACCTCTGGAGTCACAGCGAGAGACTGGCCCTTGCGTTTGCTTTGATAAGCTCTCCTGAAGGCTCAACGGCGAAAGTGTACAAGAATCTGCGGGTATGTGGTGACTGCCACACTGTCTACAAGTTTGTGAGCAAGGTCGAAGAGCGGAGGATTGTTTTGAGAGATCCGTTCCGATTTCACCACTTCAGCGGGGGAGAATGCTCATGCTCTGATTACTGGTAGATTCTCCACGAAGCTCGACTCTACTGTATTTCTTAGAGAGAGTTGCTGGGGGTTACACTTACATTTATAGTTCCTTTCCTTATAGATAGATATATGAATTAGGTGTACTCCGTCGATAGTCAGTTTCGGACTTGTGGCATTGATTGGTCTAGGCGATTCTTTTTCAGCAAATAGAATGGGTATGGGATCTCGTCTACCCGTTTAAACATAGAACCATCCCGTTGCTCAGCAGCTCGGAACAGAACAGCAAGAGCAAAGCGTGTATAGCTTTCAGTTTCAGATAACGCCTGACATAAATAAAGCAATTCTAATATCAAACGCCTCAGGACCTCGACATGCTCCTCAACTTCGAGATGAATGCTGCACCTGCCATGCTGAAGCCGACATGATGGGCCTCCCCTCCCACCCGAGGAGGAGGCACCCCTTCTCCAGCGCCACCGTGTACCCCTCGCACCCATACCCGGACACCATTGCCCTCGCCTCTCCCATGCCCTTCAGCCCCACACCCTGGAACCCTGCCCTTCCCAGTTGCCTCCTCCACTGGTCAGCCCTCTCATGCCTCTCCACCCTCTCTGTCCCCTCATTCGCCACTATGTTCCTTATCTCCTCTGCGTAGTGGAACCTCTCTATCTTCGCCCTCTCAGGGCTCTCCCTTGGCAGGCTAGCCTCCAGTGAATCAAAGATGGCCGAATAGTAGTGCAGTGACTCCAGGAACCTACCCATGAAGAAGGGCCCATTGTGGTTGGCATCCTGCTCCACCACCGTCAGCAGAGTAGGCTCCAGCCTCTTCATTGCCTGTAGGATGGCTTTCAGGTATCCTCGGCTCTCCTTCACGTACCGGTGAAGCTGCATTATGCTGTTCACAAACACCGCCTCCCCTTCCCTCACCTTTAGTTTCTCCTTTGTAAATAGGGATGGAGTAAGCTCTTCCACGATGAGATCGTACTCCAGGGATGCTATCCCAACAGAGGTTGCAATGTCGACGAGTAGTTGAACGCTGGATTTGAGCTCGGTTATCAAGTAGTCATCGGTTTCCCTGATTAGGCTGACTATTCCCGTAATCCTAATACATTTCGGAGCGCCTTCCTCCCTTGATCCAAGAACCTGCAGCAGAGAAGGCCACTGGAATGAATGCTTCACACCGAGATCGATGATATGCAAACTGTCCTTGCCTTGAGCAGCCAGCGAGATCGCATCATTGGCGGCAAGGAAAGGAAAGGAGATGTAGGGTGTGGTTTGGTGCAAAAGCCGGAGAGCATCCATCTTATCTGGAATCGTTGCAGTGGGGTAAAGAATGGCATCGTTGATCATGTCAGAGGTCATCCCGCAGTTTCCATTGACGCCGGCATTGTGGAGGAGCAAGAGCCTGGCATTTAGTCCAACTGCGAAGTAGTAAGAGACACGTTGGAGGGAGTTGCCCGTAGGGGAGATGGAAGGCCAAAGCTGAGAGAGGAGGGAGCGAGCGAGTTGGGTGTCCCGGCACCCAACTGCTTCAGCACAAGCCAATAAAGAATGAACGAGGAGAAGACCCTGGTCCACTCCGGGTTCAATGAGGTGGGCAGGGGAAGAGACCCGGAGGGGAGGGAGGAGATGGAGCACGAGGGAGTCGTCAAAGGGTGAGTTGTCAACATGAGAGGGAGGGGTGTCAGGGTCAAGGTTGATGAAGGTGTCGACCAAGTCGTAGAGGTGAGAGGGATGATCGAGAGAGGAGGGTGAGGGTGAGGGGGAGGGGGGAGGAGATGCAGGGAGGAGGAGGGGATGGGATTCGTCCTCCCAAGCAGGACAGAACCTCCTGATGGGGAACGGGAACGGGAACGGGAACTCATCGTGCTTCATTTGGGACATTTTTGGACAAGTAATTGAGTTCTTGTCAACATAGTCTCTTTTCTTGTAAGCGTGTTATATAATATAGATGATGGTATGGTTTGGAAGAGAAGAGAAGAGAAGAGAAGAGAAAGAGAAGAGAGGAGAGGGAATAAGGAATATAATCATCTTCTTCCAAGGAGGAGGGTGAGTTGTCAAACCACCCCAAAACACAAGACAAAACAAGGAGGAGGAGGAGGTAGGCATTTCCAAGGAAAGAGAGACTCGGGATCATCGGAGATGGGGGAACAGACACCAACTAGTCCTACTCTCACATCATTTCTATTTGTCTTTTTGGTATTTTGGGAACCGGAAAACAAAGGACGATGAGACAAAAGGGGGAGGAAGAGGTGGCCGCATCTTCGATGATGATCAATGCAAGTATGTATGGGGGGGTATCTTGGGCTGGGTTATAATAATGCACTCTTGTTATAGGCCCCGTCAAAGTTTACGGTCGTGTATATTATTGGTTGCTGTATAACGTTTATCATATATATATATATATATAAAGAGCTCGTACTTCAACATAATTAAACAGTTGCACATATATATATATTCTTTAGATACCATACAAAAATATTGATTTTTTTTTTAAACAAGTTCATTCTATCGTACTATAATATTAAATGACATTTATGTCCCATCATACTCGAAGTCGTGTTGGAATTTTATTAATTTCTTCTTTCATTATTATATTTATAAAATTTCTAATTTATATTTTATAAAATATGCATGATATATGAGACGATATATAACTCATTTTAGTTGGAGCTTTCATGGATATCAGATTTTATTATTTATTTAGTTTGGACAGCTTACATTATACGCGTAGATAGAATCCGGCGACAGAATGGCTTGCTTGTTTTACATCAAATTTTCCCTCTCCCACCTATCATATAACCCTAACCGACATACTCCATCCTTTTACTTGAAAGATTTCGTTAGACAAACACTAGAGTATGGGATTGTCAAATACAAGGTCTAAAGACCTATAATTAGGTTTATTAAGACACGTTATTCACGAATACGTATATATGTTTCATGCATCTTTTTGTGCTCTAAGTAACGTAGTCCTGGATTTTTTCTTTGTTATAAAAACCCTCTTTCTTTTATATCTTATACGATATAATGTAAATGCCTAGTAAATATCGAGTTAGTTATTTGTTTAATTGCATTTAAAGTTACTAGTGTAAATATTAATAGTACTATTAAAAGCATAAAATAATTATAACAGTTTAGAATAAATATCCTAAAGTGACTCAAATAATATGTGATCATATTCATTTGATGTAAAAAAAAAGAAAAAACTACGTTAAAAGCTAACCACAATTATACTAATATTTTATAGGCAAAAGGCCTTAATTATAGTGTGGCAACAATATCATTTTTGTTTTTCTGTGGCATGAATCCTAAGTATCGTTTTATTTATTGCCTTGCCTTTTGTGTCCCGAAGTGGAGGTTATGGAAAGGAGCCAATCTAAATATTAATCGTGTTTAATGGACCTGCCGTTTACCGGTCGACAAGGGTTCGAGCCCGAACCGGCCCGTGGCTCCTCCCTCATATATTATCTTATTTTCGTTAATGGGCTGGAAATCATAACTGGGCTTTTCTACCATTCCCCACGTGTCTGGACTGGACTTTCCCGTGGTTTGCGTATGTCCTTTTTCTTTTTTCACTCGATATAAAGATGCCCCCCCTCCCCTACCCTCACCCTCACTCCCACCCGCCCACCTGTTCATCTCCGTGACTTTTGCATCACTTTTTCTTCTTGCAGCACCCCCGGTGACTCTCTCTCTCTCTCTCTCTCTCTCTCTCTCTCTCTCTCTCTCTCTCTCTGTGTGTGTGTGCTATTGATCCGATCTGGTTCTTCTGGATGTTTATTTTTGGGTGTTTTGGTGCGTGAATGAGAGGTTTTTCTTTTTTTTTTTCCATCTCTTGTTGTTGTTGATGTTATTCGTCTTTTGTTTGTTTGTGTAATTTGATCTTGATCAATTTCAAAAGAAGGTAGTTTTTGGCTGCTGCTAAAACAATGGCGACTAAGAAGAGCGTGGGCGCACTCAAGGAGGCAGATTTGAAGGGGAAGAGGGTGTTTGTTAGGGTAGATCTGAACGTCCCCCTCGATGACAGCTTCAACATCACCGATGATACCAGGATCAGGGCTGCCGTCCCTACCATTAAATACCTCATGTCTCACGGCTCCATCGTCATCCTCTCCTCCCACCTGGTCTTTCCCCTCTTTCTCTCTTCTCCCTTTGTTCTTTTTTTTTTTTGTTTTGGCCTCGTGTCTTACCCCCTCCGGTGAACTCAGGGTCGTCCTAAGGGGGTCACCCCCAAGTACAGCCTAAAGCCCCTTGTGCCTCGGCTGTCCCAACTCCTTGGTGTTGAGGTCAGCCTTTTTCCTGCTCACGCCCCCTTATCACTACGTCCCCGTCTGACCCCTTACCCTCTCCTTCATCCCTTTTTCTGCAGGTTAAGATGGCCAATGACTGTATCGGAGAAGAAGTTGAGAAGCTTGTTGCTGAGACCCCTGAGGGAGGAGTTCTGCTTCTTGAAAACGTTAGGTTCTACAAGGAAGAGGAGAAGAATGACCCGGAGTTTGCCAAGAAGCTTGCTTCTCTGGCAGATGTCTATGTCAATGATGCATTTGGGACTGCCCATAGGGCGCACGCTTCCACAGAAGGTGTGGCGAAATACTTGAAGCCCTCTGTCGCAGGATTTCTTATGCAGAAGGTCTGTAGCTCTTTACTCTCTGACCAATCCTTCTCAGCTTCTGAGATGTTTGGTACGTGTGTCATGTCTGTTGTGATTGACTCGCATGTCTGTTGGCCGTTATGTTGATCCCAGGAGCTGGATTATCTTGTTGGAGCTGTGGCAAATCCGAAGAAGCCTTTTGCCGCCATCGTTGGTGGATCAAAGGTATCATCCAAGATTGGTGTCATTGAGTCTCTTTTGGAGAAAGTTGACCTACTTTTGCTTGGCGGAGGAATGATCTTCACGTTCTACAAAGCCCAAGGATATTCCGTCGGCTCTTCTCTCGTGGAAGAAGACAAGCTCAGCCTTGCAACTTCTCTTCTCAAGAAGGCTAAGGCAAAGGGCGTATCTTTGCTCCTCCCAACTGATGTGGTTATAGCCAACAAGTTTGCGGCTGATGCTGATAGCAAGGTTTGATTTGTGAAGTCCGACTGTCCTTGAGAATTATTTGTCAGCCGAAAAGAGAAAAGAAAAAGAAAACTAACTGAACTTGTTGTGGTATCAGGTGGTGCCGGCATCTAGTATTCCAGATGGATGGATGGGTCTTGATATAGGACCGGATTCAATTAAGACGTTCAGTGAAGCACTGGATACGACCAAAACCATTATTTGGAATGGGCCAATGGGCGTATTTGAGTTTGAGAAATTCGCTGAGGGAACAGAGGTACCATCTCTTTTGTGATTATATCTAAGTTCTGGTATTTATAGTTGAAGTAGCTTATATGAATATTTTTTATGTCAGGCGGTTGCAAAGAAGCTGGCGGAGCTCAGTGGGAAGGGAGTGACAACAATCATTGGCGGCGGTGACTCAGTTGCTGCTGTTGAGAAGGTTGGACTGGCAGACAAGATGAGCCATATCTCAACTGGAGGCGGGGCCAGCCTGGAGCTTCTGGAGGGGAAGCAACTGCCAGGTGTACTCGCACTTGATGACGCCTGAGCATTTACCTGACCCCTGGGATTATTTCCATGTTATCAGTTTTGGCTGTGTTTCTTGTTTTCGAATGGAGAGGAGGTTGAGTTTTATAGTAAGTAGACAGGGAGAGGTCCTCCTGTTGGGGTGGGGGGAGAGACTGATACGCCCCGGAATAAGCTCCTCCTAAATGCCGCCACCCCTTGTTATTGACTCAACTGCTGGGGGGTGCTCTTTTTGCAAAATTTGCAGCTTTTTTAGCTGGAACGCCAATAAGAAGCATTGGACTTGATCCCTTTTGTTCTCTTTTTGGGTATAGACAGCAAGATGGTTACGCATCATGTTGTTTCCCAGTGACAAATTTGGGCTGGCGACAGGCTCAGAATTCTCAACTCTTGGTTGGTGGACGCGTGCTAGGTGATGCAACTTCTGGCTCACCGTCCATGCGTGTTTTCCAAGGGACACTACACTAATAGCAAGTATGCGGTCCACGTTTCCCTGTCTGTCGTCCCAGAGATTAAAACATTGAGTGGGGAGGAGAGGTTTTGACCAACAAACATCGACGACAATTTTAGCTTCCTCGGTGGAGGGTAGGCACGTATGAATGACAGCAGTTACAAAATCCCCAATCAATTCAGGCGTCGCTGCTTATTTCTTTAAGAGGGTTGATCTCGTTGTAATGATACCGGTTTACAGCGTCGTCTCCCTCACTGGCTTGTGTAAGCATAGTCAACTTTACAGGATGGAGCAGCTTCCACTGTCCCTGAACGTGTAGGCCCAAACCTTGTGAATCTCAAAAACATCCCTAGTACAAGTATTAGGGTGATTTTATCCTAACCTCGTAACTTCTCCATAGTTGCTCAACGCCTCCTCAAATTTAAGCCACAGCGGCCCCTTATCCTGGGAATTTGCACTCTTGGGGCCCCCGAGATATGCCTGGACGACAAACTGGGGAGTTTGTTCTCTGGGGGAGGCAAAATCATATGCATTAGCTAAAGAATTATTAATCTAGCTTCTCACTCTAATAATGATTTGCTTGACCGCTTACCTTCCTTCATATTCTGATAACCAAGCCAAATAGGCAGCCCCAAAATACATGGAAACAAATGGCTTGCACAGGTCATCGACTGACTCAATATCGTATGCCTTGTATCCCACGTCACTACGTGAACCCAGAAGCTAGGATAAGTATTTGCAAGAAGCTAGAGCACATGACTATCAGCAAAATGTTGTGAAGAAGTACACAAGGTCCCATCTCCCAGACCGTGGAATGTGTATAGTTCTCAAAGGACTGCAGGAAATGGTGCCGTTTTTACTAGGCTGAGATCAAAGCATGATTCCATGGCTTAGACATATTTTTCTCTCAAATTGTTCAGAAAAGACAAGAAGATTCCCTAAATCTAAAATGAACTAATATTCTTGGCAAAATCCAATTTGGGTCTCATTCGAAATTAGTGTTCACAAACAATGCAGGTCTGTGCAGAATCTCAGTAACCCTTCTTTGTGGATACACATTTTTACCTGCTGATAGCCATGGGAGTCAAAAGGTGACCGGGAAAAAGGAGCAAAGCAGATTCCTTGTTTTCAAATGAAAAACTTAAAAGCTTCAACCAGACCAGGATAAAATGCTAATCCCCAAAATTAGTACCAAATCCTCCAGAAATTGACCACATTTTAATATGACAATATCAGTAAGTGCAACGTCTGTTACATAATTACATACTTGTGAAGCCACGATGCTGTGGGGAAGTCAATTCCCATCAAGCCAACACGTCCTCCAATACCGTTCACAAAGCATCTGCTAGCAACTTCAGCGAGAGCGCAAAGAACTGTCTGTAGAAGAATTACAGGTGAAATAGTTGTGAATATTCCAAGATAAAATATTTTGGACGACATAAGTTAATTTATCACAAATTGATCCAATTATGAGTTTTATACATACAACTTTAACTTTTCTCGAAGCAAAATGTCTCAACAGGATGATTTCCGCAACTGCCTGAAAAAGCCAATTCAGCTAAAATAAGCCATCATACAATTCTCACAAAAGAAGGGATCTATAGCTAACGACTAAGAAAAAAAAAGTTGTTTCTTGGAGAATAATATCCAATCATTATCCAGGATTGGTTTCTTTATTGTTCAGCATTAAAGAAAACACACCATAAAAAAGATGATCTATCAAAAGTTGTTGTCCGTACCCTCACTTCCACACGAGAAAGATATGGTCTCTTCTTTGAATCAAGGGAAAAGCGTACTTTTCCAAGTTTCCCACTAGATTTGGTGCTCCACTCTTTTAGAATCTCAGGATGAGTCCACATGTCCTCCATATCTTCATGAGAGGTCCTCAAATTCCAATATTCAGAAGGGGCACCTGATAACAATATTTGTGAAAGAGCATCGTTTGTATCACTGAAATGGTTACAGTTGATAATTTAGGTACAATTAGTTTGCAGTCATTTCTCAGCACTTATCCTATGTACAATATCAAGCATATACTGTCCCGGTGGACTACTCGAGTTGGATTTACCAATCCCT
Organism: Melastoma dodecandrum; assembly: GCA_029817715.1. Lineage (NCBI taxonomy): Eukaryota > Viridiplantae > Streptophyta > Magnoliopsida > Myrtales > Melastomataceae > Melastoma > Melastoma dodecandrum. Next base: position 3,750,123 of record JARUPY010000182.1, read on the forward strand.
CAAAAACTAGTGAAGTTATTTCTTTTTCCATTTATAGAACCCCCAAAAATCGACCAGTTACTTCATAGTCTACAGTAGTTGAAGCAGCTAAACTCTTGAAGTGAAGTAACTACACATGAATACAACTACATTTTAAGAACCACAAGATTTTTACAGTGACAAAAGAGTTACATTTATAATCAAAATGATCGAAAGAGTCCAGAGAAAGGAAACAGGCAGTAGATTTCACAGAAAATCAACAACAGAAAACAAACATTCAAACCTAACCATTGTCACAATTCCGTGTCAGAAGGTGAAGACTACAAAATGATTTGATGTTAATAACTTCGCTACCTTAAAAAAGTATACTTCTACTACTGGACATGAACTAGTTTGAAGTTCAAGCAACTGTTTCAAAACGGTTAGATGCTATGACTTAACTTTAAAGTATAAACGCAAGATGAGTCTGATCACCAGAAAATGTTGATGACTGAGAAAGGATCATTACCCTTAGCAGGAAGAGGAGCGACAGTAAGTGCCGTAGGATGACTCAGTAATCCTCCACCATCAAATGGCTTCCTGTCCAAACCATTTGGTTTCCCAGGAGCGTCGTCACTATAGTCATTGGGAATAATATCTTTCATGGACTTTTTATATGACTAAAAATATCGAAAAATGAAAAGCAGCCAGACAATGTTTCCATATTGATGAAGCCAAACTGATTGGAGCATCTGTTATAAAAGATCAGGCTTGTTCATTGAACAAAAATGGTTTGATTGGGATATGGTACGCCATGTTTCAAGTAGACCCGAATGACTTGATGTTGGCCAATAAGGTGGCACAAAAATGCAACAAAAGTTCTATTTAACCCCCTTCCCAGTACAAAGGAGAAAATAGATGTGTGCGAATCCAAACTCAACAGACAAACAATCATAAGGGGAATATGGAATTTAAAATGTCCTTTCTCTTCTCTGAAGTCTATGTTGCTCATGATCAAGAGTCAATTTAAGCTTACCTGTTGGTGTAGGTCTCTTTCACTGAGAGATACCGTTTCCAGAAATGCAAAGTGCTTTTGTGTGTTGCTTTCTTCGTACCTCCTTTATATGCTCTCACCACAAATTCTTCTCCTCTTTCTCTGAAAATTAAATAACATTTTCAATTCTTTAGCAAGGCTTGGCATCCTAATTGACGAGGTATCTTCATAAAAAGTTCTATATTTGTATAATGAATAGCCTAGAGCAATACAAACACCAAAAATAAAGCTTAAAGAGGTAGTTATGCGGAGGAAAGGTTCAATATTACACTTACATTTCCCCAAACTCTGACAGACACTTCAAATAGGCAGCAGCAAAGTAGACATTCTCAAACGGTCGGTAAAGATGCTTCTCATCTGATACTTCATACGCACAATAACCTTGTTCGCTGCAAATAGATGGTAGGTAATAAGCATGCAGAGCCTGGGGGTAAATCGGGCACAAAATAAAAGTGTCTACCTGTACAACCACACTGCAGTTTTAGGCAAAATCTGCATGATTCCCACGGTTGAGTCCTTGGTCTTCTCATTGTGTCTTGTGGCAAGAAGTTTCCGATCACTTTCAAGCTCTGCAAGTACACATAGCATGTCCTACGAAAAGGAAGGGTGGATATGCTTGTCGTCACGCATCAAGAAATCACTACAGAAATGATGAACTTATGGGGTGTTTGGCAATTAATCATTTGAAATGATCATGACCATTCTCTTCCCTAATCGCTAAACCAAACACCCCCTTAGAAGAATCAGTATGAGTAGCAATTAAGAGTACCGCATCGATCTCAGAAGCAAAATGCCTGCGGACAGTTATCTCAGCAACGGCCTGGTAGAAAGCATGAAGATATGAATCCAAAAGGTCAATGCACAGAAAGGTAAGCTCTATACATGATCAACCGGTTGGGGCTCTCAACCGTTAAGAGAGGGGTGGATGCAAGTTATCCAGGTTAGATGAATAGAAAATAGAAAAAAATGGCGTGGGCTGCAAGAATAGGAGGGAGCTGGGCATTACCCTCATCTCAGTCTGAGTAAGGTAAGCCTGGCCCTGGGGATCCCTGGAGAAACGAACCTTGTGTCCCCTGGTCTCTCCAGCGCTTTCCCATTCGGAACTTACATCGGGAATAAGCCACATTGCCTCCATGTCCAGGTTAAGGATGCAATCCTCCCAGTACTTGAAGCCGGCCATCATCATTGGGGAAGATGTGGCTTTAAATTCCCTACAACATCTTTTTAAATAGGAAAAAAAATAGGAAAAAATCACGAACAAACGGGGGGGATGGATGCTCTAGTGGTGGTGGTAATATGGTTGATGAACACGAATTTAAAAAAAAAAAAAAAAAAAGAAATGCTGAGAATGATCAAAAGACAACAACAATGCGCAGCAGGGGGATGAAGTAGAGAAAATGCAGAATGTTATGTTATGGAAGGCGAAGGAGGGAAGAAGAAATTACCAGGTTGGGTTGGGGCTGTGGTTTTTGGCAATGGAGAAACAGAAAAAAAATAATGAAAGGGAGGTTGAAGAGGTGGGAGGGTAACATGCTTGGCGGGTGCCTCTCTGGACTCTCTCCCCCCCATTCGGAAGGGTGTGTTTTTGGAAATTGGGAATAAAACGTTTCATAGGAATAATTCAAAAAAAAAAAAAAAAAGAATGAGATCCTCCCCTCGATTTTCTGAGCTGTCCAGTCCAGGCCCACTTCATAACGCAAATGAATCGAATGGGCTGGGCTTTTATCAGATGGAAAGAAGTAAGAAAGAAAAGAAAGAGAGGGGGTGGGACCAATCATCTCCGACGTGGGTATAAAAGGCGTCTGAAGCTCAGCAACATCAGCAGGGGCACCGACTCCAACACCACAGACAAAACAGAGAAAGCTAGCGGGGTTGGTGTTTTAAGCAGCAGAAAGGAAAAGCCTTCCTTGCGTCGTGTTTTGGGCTGGCTGGTTAATATGGTTTATGGTTTAATATTTAGTGCTTCATATTTTGGATTTATAATTTATGGTTTAACTTTTAATATCTAGGGATTAATATTTGGGTTTATAATTTTGTGTTTACGATTCGAGTCAATGGAGTTATCGCGGAGGACGCCAGTCATGATTACCACAAGGAATGGTCAAGGTCATTATTTTTAAGCATGCTGCTGAGAACTTTACGTGAACGACAATGCCCAATAAAAGAGCTTTGTACGAAAATACGATTGGTATCTAAAAAATTTACGAAACTCATTTTCAAAACGCACCCCTCAATTTATAAAAGAGAGCAACTTTTCACAACACGCCCTAAAAAAATCACATGAGGGCGCATTTTCAAAACGCGCATTGCATTCACGCCTTCCATGAAATATGTATTTTGAAAATACGCATCCCTGTATTTAAAATAAGGGGGGGCCGTCCTCAACATGTTTTGCGTTAGGGTGCATTTTCAAAAACCCCTTTTGTAAATTGATGAACACGTTTTCAATGGTTGTATTCTAGGTTTTTAAAAACTGTAACTTCACAATTTTTTTTAGAACTAACAGTATTTTCGTACAAAACTTAAAAAAAAAACCCATAGCAATAAAGGTAATCAAGGTTGCAGAAATTGCGCTTGAAAGCCTAGCTCTCCACCATTGAGTTAGCTAAGGAAAGAAAAACAAAACATCCCATTGCATGAAAAATGAAGGGCTGTTGCAGCAACACAAATAACCACCTATACAAACAGCCAGAAGAAATATACTGAGATCATTGATATACAATGCAGCTAACAAATCAATAAAGCAATTCAGTTCGGTTCATCAACCACTAGTATCACACTTGTCCAAAGAGCTCACGCAAACGATACTTGGTCCTAAAACCATGCAAGTATTTACTATACTTGTCAGCATCTGTCACATCTACAACCATGGAGAATGGTCATTTTAATTCCAGAGCTTTGCTTCAGACTTGCCTAGTGCCATCCGGGATTTCTGTTCCATGATAAGTAAGAAGGGTCTCCCAATTGCCTGTCAAGGACAGATCCCTGTTAATTACACATGTATAAGAAATAACAGCATGGTATTAGCAGTGGGCATCTAGGTATTCTGCCGAGCAACCTAAGCTAATGCTACGATCCCAGATAATGGATTTGAACTTCTATCTCTCCAGCATCATAATATACAAAGAAATTGGTAAGTTGTATCAGCCAAAAGGCCTACTTCAAAGAAAAGGACACACCTTGGCTTAACCAGGTACACAACAGTGAACACCATTGCCAAGAAAAAACACAAGCCACCAACAGTAAGATAAGCAATGCCGAGAAAATCATTCTTTCCCCCAAGCCAGCTGGTCGTTGAAAGAACTAGCTTCTTTTTCCCGTTAAAGCTGTAAGTATTGTAATTGTTCCCCAATGCCACATCTATGACGTCGTTCTCCTGAAGCTCAACTTCTATCTTTCCATACAATTTCCTGAAATTAGGAAGGGCCGCAGTTCTCATCCAGACTATGAGGTCTTCTTGGTCGCTCAGCTGATACATAAGGACCAACAGATTCAGTATTTTAAAACAGATATTGCTGATTTCAGGCCGATTGGATAATGTCCAAAATTGAAATGCAGAAAAAGCGAAAAGTACTTATAAACATAAGCGTTCCTGTTGCATAAAGTGCTCCCTACTAATGAGAGAATTGGAGAATCACATATGCAACTAAAGCAAAGAGATTACTCAACGCCTCGAAGCTATAATAACTTTTGCCCTCACCTCTAACAATCTAAACACCCGTGGATATGAGAGAACAAAGCAATTCAAGGTCACCTTTGATGCAAGTCCATAAGAAATATTTCCCGATGACAGAAAAATTGTTTTACAGTGATAGGAGTGGGCAGGCAATGAAACACCAAAAAATTTTAGTAATAACGGCATTCCTCCAAACTAAGAATAGAGAAGCTGAGGATAATTGGGAAGAGTTATATACTATGGTGTTCACATGTGGACTCAACAGGGAAAAAGAAGACTTACGGAAATGTTTGGGTCAAGGATTCCACCGCCAATCAGACCTCCACTCTGGAAGTTTTTAGGATAGACGTCTTTGCCAAATTTATGCTCCCTATCACTCTTCCATGAGATGTCCTTCTTACTCACATTCAATGGAACATTGTTCCGAGATAAACTATAAGTGTCATTAAACAAACTCCATGCAATGAGACCGCAGGGCACAATTGCTAAGCCATTGTTATAATCTTCTGGTTTGCATCCACTCACTGAATTGGCTTCCTTGGAATCTCTCAACTGTTGATCGTTTCGACTCTTCACATATCTATGAAATTAAGAAAACAAGCTATCATGAATATGCCAACTACCAAGCCATGAGGTCAGCCATCACAGCATAGCGATGAGCCAAAGGATGCGCTGCCTCTCCAAAGAAGCCCTCTAGACAAATTGAGCATCACTGATACCATTTAAAAAAAACTGACTATTTCATTCATTCAATTAAAGTGTGCGACATATGCATGATAACGAGTCCTCTAACATAAAACAGCAAAATGAATAGCTGAGTGTTACAGAGACAACAAACCTCCTGTGATTCTGGTAGAAGTTTTCAAGTTGATAGTAAACAAAAATAGGGGGCTTCATGTGTTTTGGCACCTGAAGTATAAGTAAAGGGGGTTCGAAGGTAAGGAAAGCTTAAATGGTTTGAAGGGGGATTGCGGAGTAAAATTACACAAGAAAATTGGACTAGTTCTTACTCTCAGTGTTCGGTTGCAGGGTTTGTCACCGGGGGTCTGTATGTATTTGACTTTGTCTGTCTCATTGGCGGGTATGCACGCGGAGTCATAACGATCAACAATCTCAACAACCTACAAGGAAGGATAGCATATTCCAATAGGAATCACGGAAGGATCGAAAGTGGGATGAAATCTGACAGGAGGAGGCTCACATCTCGGGAAGCAAACAAAGTGGCGACCCCGATTGGGATGAATACAAAACTGATCAGCATGAAAGCAGAGATCACCTGCAGACACAGAAAGGGAGATGGGTTGGAATGCTAAGAATCAGAGCTGAGGCAGAAAAAGAAATGGAAGAAAAGACTGACCCATCGGGGGGTAAGGATGGGTTTGCAAGCGGGGAGCTCCTGCTGTGTGAACTTGGAGTCTGCGGGATAGAGAAGGGAAATTGTGAGGGGGAAGAGATAGCCGCCACTCGTAAGAGGAAGAAGATTGAGCAGGAAAGAAACCAAATAAAAGAAGTTCCCTTACACTTGGGACGCTTGGAATTCCTCCGGACGGTGGAGGTGGAGGTGGAGGTATCAGGGTTTTCCATCGATTCGATTGGATTGGATTGGATCGGAGAGTTTGGGGATGGAATGGATCAACCAAAGGATTCTTAAGGAAGACGATCACAAGGTTTGACTTTTCTTTGAAATAATAAATTGATTGAAAGGAAGGTTCGACGTGGTGGTCTCTTTCTTTCTCTTCTTCTTCTTCTTCTTCTTCCTCCTCCTTTGCCAGCCAATGAAGACTTTTTGAAACATTTGATAACAAATACTTGTCGTCGGACCTGGTCTAGTCAAAAAAATCAAACACGGCCGGGCCAGAGAGAGGTAAATTGTATTTGGGCCTTCAGTTTGTAAAGCCCATTTCAAAATGAGTTTGTACATCCTAACAACCAACTTCAACTAAATAAAAATTTTTGAAGCATGAATAAAAAAGGGGGGCCGAAAAAGAAGGTCCCGAAATCCTAAACCATACGTACATACATTACCCCTCCTCATATTGGTGGAGAATCGAACCCACATAAGTTATTCTAAAAAAAAAAGAAAAGAGAAGCCCCCAACCAATACGAATATATGCGCATTCGGGGGAGAAGTGGAATAAATTCCAAAAAAAAGATGCCTAGGATTCAAGCAAACACCACCTCCTCCTCAACGCCACTCGTCCTCTCTTCTCCTCCCCGTCATTTTTAAGCTGCAATGGATTTTTAAGCATTTACAATTTCACTTTTCGAAAAAGGGAAGAGGGGCGAGATGGGCATTTTTGCATGTGGGGGGAACTGTGATTTCGGAGCGACAGTGCAGATCTTCCTTCCATTCCACAAAAGCACTTCCAAAGGAAAAGAAAGGCAGGAAAAGGAAAAGGAAGGGAAGCGTCCCCCCCTCCTCTCATCCATTTGCACCCTCTGCCTTTTCTCTGTTAATCCTTCCCAATCTTCACCTCCACACTTCCATTAAAGTCAGTTATCCTTCCTTTCACTGCCTCTCTCTTGACAACTTTGGTGTGGTGGGTACAAATCCAATATATCGAAGATATATAAATAATTAATTGCCGAAGATATCTAGGGCTAGAATGAGTAGCCGGGAAACCAACAGTTGATTTCCCTGGGGTTTGGTATTAGGATTTTTATCACGGGGGCTGAACTCGTCGAAGTTTTCTGGTACTGGGTGTGGCATTGTTATCTACAACCAGGAGGTCATGATTTACGCGAAAAGAAAAAGTAGGGACCGGCAAATCTTCTTTTGCAGGCAAGGCCGTGGGTTCTGAACAAAGAAATGACGACAGTGTCACTTTTTAACCCAACTCCTGTCGTCGTCATCGTGGTATAGTTTATTCTGAGCGCGAGTCCCCGTAATTCTTTTCAAGGGTTGATTCACATGATCGACAGAGAATAACGTCGACCCAAAAGATGGTGTTCACTTTTGTGAAATTAACCAAGGGACATAGAGAGATTGGGTGAAGTCGGAGATTGGACATTTTGCTGAAGATTTGATTTTAGTGCATGTAACAAATTCAGATTGATTTTAATAGGCGGGACGGGACATCAACTATCAGTAAAATCGTATATTTATTTTAACTTGGATATCATTATGGTATCTTATTTACGTCCTTCCCAAGCATAGCCTCATAGTTCTTCGCTTTAGTTTTCTGGTGCGAGGGCAATCGGAAGGCAAAACGAAAAAAAGGAGGAAGAAAACGGCGGGTTAGTCCAAGCTACGGTCCATCTCCTTTGAAGATTGGAAAAAAAAAAGAAAAAGAAAAAGGGTAGGCAAATTAAGCTTATAATAATGTCCATTGAACAGAGAAAGCAGCAGGGTGTCATAAGCTTGAATTAAGAAGAGGCCCACACTTTAGGTTTTGCTTTATTAGTAAGAGATGAGAATGAAGGAAGAAAGCAAAGTCTTGAGGAAAACGAACCCTATTCTCTTCTCTTTTGAGACGCACCCTCCCAGAGAGAGAGAGCGAAGATAAGGGTAGTAAGCGGGAAGAGCATTTGTTCCTCTGAATCTCTTGTGATCTCCCTCAGGTTGATAGAGTGTCTGCGTGAGAGAGAGAGAGGGCCAAAAAAAAAAAAGGTGAGAATGTTCCATGCCAAGAAGCCCTCTTCTATGAATACACATGAGAGGCCGATGTGTGTCCAGGGGGATTCCGGCCTTGTTCTCACCACCGACCCCAAGCCACGCCTCCGATGGACGGTTGAGCTCCATGAACGCTTCGTTGATGCTGTCACTCAGCTTGGAGGACCCGATAGTGATTCTCCTCCTTCGTCGTTATCTTTTTTTTTTTTTTTAATTTGACTTTCCTCAGATGAAAAAAAAAAAGCTTCTTCTATCTAGCTCATGATATCATCAATAGCATAATCTTATGCTTGTTTGCAAAACGTAGAAGCAACACCAAAGACGATCATGAGAGTGATGGGCGTGAAGGGCCTCACCCTCTACCATCTGAAGAGTCACCTCCAGGTACCACAAATTCCCTCCTTGTTCTCAGATAAGGGCTTGCTGTTGTTGCTGCTTCTTCTTCCTCCCCCTAATTTACTGACAGAAAAACAAAAAGTAATATGTGGAACTATAGCTAGACATTACTAGCTCACTACTAGGCACAAGCTTCGACAAAGGGAAGAAGATTATTTTGGATGAAGCTTGGGGTTTTCTCGTTTTTCCTTTTCTTTTTCCAAACCTGAAAAAAAAAATATTACTTTTAACATGTTGAGTTGGTGGAATCGCACAGAAGTTCAGGCTGGGAAAGCAACCCCACAAGGAATTCAACGACCACTCGATTAAGGAAGGTAACAAACGCATAAATTTTGAATGATAGTCTCTCCTTTTTAGGCGGGGACTCCTTTGTCTTTCTTGGGGTTGGGTACAAGCAGGCACACCTCTTTCGTACTGATGATATGGTTTAATTTGCCCTCCCCCGAAAAGACAGATAGGGTTTGTGACTGCTGTGGTTTTCTTGCTCGACCAACTAAACATATATCTTTGCAGCATCGTCACTGGAACTGCATAGGAACTCTGCTTCTTCCTCCGGCACGATGGCCCGCAGCATGAATGAGTAAGCGTCTCCCTCTGTGGATCTGTCTTTGTTTCTGCTTTTGTCTTGTCTTTTTACTCGTCTCTCTCTCTCTCTCTGGTCATTGACTCAAGCCGCCGCCAGTATTATATTGTCAAATACGTGCATATCAATTTTTTTTTCTTTGAATTCGTAACTAAAGGGGGCAAACATGGTTGGTTTGTGGTGATGGGAACAGGATGCAGATGGAGGTTCAAAGAAGACTGCATGAGCACCTTGAGGTAATGAGAGAAACAAAACCCTTGAAAAATGAATAGTTATATTGACACATCTCTAGGCGTCACTTTCATTTGGATCCCAAAAAGGAGGGGTAAAAAAAGTTAAAGAAAGGGAACAAGGCTTAGCAGAGTGACACAGCGGCCTGCATATTATAACCATTTCCCTTTGTCCCCGGAGATATCTGACGAGATTGACAACTAAGAGGCGGCCGTTTCCTGCAGGTCCAGAGACACCTGCAGCTCAGGATTGAGGCCCAGGGGAAGTACATGCAGTCCATGTTGGAGAAGGCTTGCCAAACTCTTGCCTCCGAGAACATGTACAAGGCAGCGGCAAATCACCAACATTCTCCACCTTCCATCATGGTGGGGTCTGATCTAAACTTCCCTTCGCCCAATTTCCAGGACCTCAACATCTATGGGGTAGATCCACTTGATCTCCATCACAACAACATTGAAGAAGTGGCCTACACCAGCCCCGATGGCAGCACTCAACACCACATGTGCTTTGGTAAGAACAGACCCTCCGCCCCTTTTCCTTCAACAACTGGCAAGTCTCCATTCCTACGGTCAGAAGACGGTCTTCATCCCCAAGACCTTCACGACTTCCAGCAGAGTGCCATGGAGAGAGGAGGTCTTGAACTCAACTCCAACTCCAATATTTATGAATCGAAGCCCCTTCTCTCAGAAGATCTCATAGGGGATCGCAAAAAGCAGTCTCAAGGCCTCTCAACCCATGAAGGATCACCACATTGGCTTCCAGCAAACCGGATGACATGAGATTAATTTACTTAGCAGTGCACCCGTCATTGTCTAAGTAACTCGTTTTTGTAAGTGATCTCCTAATGTATGGGATTATTAAAGGCCAACCGATACCACTCGAGGGAAGTGCTTTGACGTTATTTTTCATTTAGCAATCATCATAAAAATTTAAGGCCCTTACTTGGTACTTGTATTTGAAGAGTTCCTCTATGGAGAAACTACTTGTCCATTGTTTGTTACTTAGATTCTTGTCTGTTACTTGTTGTATTGACATTTGACTGATTGGGAGTTCATGTTAAAGTACGTACCATGGGGATGGCGGTGTCTATGATGTTTTGGCTTCACAACTTGAGGCTCGTGTTATTAATTGCTCTGATATTGATCATGGAATAAACCTCTGGCAGCATTGCAGACAATCGGAGAAGTTCAAAGAACAAAAAAATATGATATATCACTCGAACACAATCGAATCTTCATTCAAATACGATGCTTGGATTCAAGCAGAAGTATGTGGAGCTGTTTCTTATTTTACTATTTGTATAATTTGTTAGTTAACAAATCAACCCTCTAACTAGTTATATAAGAGATTACTCCTTGCCTTTTGTTTTTTTGGGATAAGTTTCAGTTTATTGACTTAACTATTCGCAATAACAATGATACGGGGGGAGTTTCTCAATTTGGGTTTTATTTTGAAAATTTCTTTGATCATTATTATTATGATCTGATCTCCTTGGTGCCTAAATGTCACTATCAAAAATAATATTTTCCTCTTATAAGCAACGGCAATTTCATTGGTTCTAGGCATAGATCTATCATTGTTGTAGACGTCACAAAATTGCTTGGGAACCAAACAACGAGGGTTGTTTTTTAGTCCTATATTTGTAACTTTTAAAGTTGCCGAATGGACAAAGTATTTACCAGAGTAAAATGTTATGATATATAACAAAAAGCGATGCACACATTGTTTGACCAGCAAAAGAGAAAAAAGCAAAATTAAGGAAAACAATTAAAAAATCAAAAAAAAAAACAAAGGAAAAGAAATTAGAAACAAGGGCAAGGGGTGGTGGGAAGGGAAACCGTAGGTTTCGGTTGAATTTCTGTCGTCTCCAACCGAATCGGAAGGGTGGCCCGTCCCCCCTTGGTGCTCATCCCCACCCACCCACCCACCCCTTCTTCCAAGCAAAGCGCCTAACAAAATAAGCAACCAATGGTTGGTTGGTCGACACTTATCCCGCCAAAAAAATCCTCCCTTTTCTTCTTCTGTTAGCTCTTTTCCTTCCTTTGTTTAATTACACGTAAAAGCTGTCGCTGCATGTTTTTGCGATTGGGAAATTGGACGGAAGTTGGTGCCACAACGATAATTCCAACGTCACGATAGATTCTTTGTCGTTCCTGTCCAACCTGGAGCCTCCCAACCCCGCTTTGTTTTCCCTCCTCCAAGGCCCCATTCCCCTCTTCGATGCTGACATCTTATCATTCCAATCCTTATTCTTCAATCCCCCCCACCACCCGCCTATGTTCGATCTCATTCATCTCGAGTTGGGTCATCCGGATTTCGAACATGCACCTTTACGGAGGCAATAATTTTTTTGATTCTTGACTGCGTCCTCTGCAGGGGTCGATACTGACTCTTCAGGGAAGAGGAATGCCCGAACCGGTATCGGCAATCACCACACGGTAGAACTCCGTTGCCCGATATTCCTGTATAACATTGAAAATTTCCTGATGGTGAGATGGTCGGGATTGCAGGACCTTCTTCTCCTTATATTTCCGCCAGTAACAGGATCCAAACACCTGAGGTGAGACGTGATCGCAGCGACTTTTCCTGCTGTCCTGTTTTTTTCAAGAAAATCCTGGGAGTGAATCCGGGAGCACATCCATCCTCTTATCTATGGGCTTACAAGATTGTAACTGTAGGAACTGAAAGAGAGCCGACAACATGGATAAGCTGGGCTCTGTTGTACCCGGGGATCCCCTTGATGTGGAGAGAACAGGTCAAAAAACCAGAAACCATGACGCGTCGTCCCTGCCCACCCAATGTGCCGATTTCACCATTTCATCGCAGCAAAAGCTACCCGCCGATTTGCCAAAAAAGATAGGTAGCAGTCAAACCACGTCTGGTCTTGCCCAGTCGCAGCTGTCTCAATGGGGAAATCCTCAGACAAGTGAGTCATCAATACCGATCAATACAAATGCAACAGCAGATGGTTGCACATGGATAACGGATGACAGGACCAGGACCATGAATAACTTGTCATTTCAAGGGCAGGGAGGAGGAAATGATGCCTCGGAGAGCTCTGGGTTGACGCTACGGCCCCACACTGGCGGCGACATTAGATGGGATGCCATCAATGCAGTGTCTAGAGGTTCACCATTAAGCCTGAATCATTTCAGGCTCCTCAAACGCATTGGTTATGGGGACATAGGCAGCGTCTACTTAGTCGAGCTTAGGGGCACTGGCACACATTTCGCGATGAAGGTCATGGACAAGGCATCCCTTGCTAGCAGAAACAAGCTTCCACGGTCACAAATGGAGAAGGAGATACTCGGACTACTGGATCACCCATTCCTGCCCACTCTTTATTCCTACTTTGAGACAGATAAGTTCTACTGTTTGGTCATGGAGTTCTGCAGCGGTGGTAATCTGCATTCTCTCCGACAAAAGCAAACCAATAAGCATTTCACTGAGGAGGCTGCAAGGTGTGATTTGGCTTCTCTACTTCTTGCGTGTTTCTTCCTTTCCCCATGATTCTCCTCCCAGTCTCTAACCCCTTGTGTGTGCTAACTACTAAGCGGAAATTTCCTGCTTCTGAATCGTTGTTTATGACGACAAAAAAAAGCACTACTGTCAATTATTGTGCTTCGTCACCGTTATTTAAGTAGAAGGCAGACAAAGAATGCCGGTACAGGAAGAACAATAGTGCCGTAGTTTATTTTCTTCTACGGTTTATGGGGGAAGAAACAATATGGCTTTATTCTAATGCAGGTATGTATTTATGTTCCTCCACATTCCATACAACTTGCAGGTTCTATGCATCTGAGGTGTTATTGGCGCTGGAGTACCTCCACATGCTGGGTGTTGTGTATCGGGACTTGAAGCCAGAGAATGTACTCGTCCGGGAGGAGGGTCACATAATGTTGTCGGATTTTGACCTGTCGCTGCGGTGCAACGTTAGCCCTGTGCTGGTCAAATCTTCTTCTGCGCATGCGAGCAACGGCAGTGGAGGCAGCAGCAATGGGCTGAGCGGGGGAATCTTACAAGATGAGCATGCAGTCCACGGGTGCATGCAGCCATCTAGCTTCCTCCCACGGATCCTTCCGGGAAAGAAGAACCGCAAGTCGAAGTCAGACTTCGGGTTGTTGGCTGGGGGAGCCCAGTTGCCGGAGCTGATGGCAGAGCCGACGAACGTGCGATCAATGTCATTTGTGGGGACCCATGAGTACCTTGCCCCAGAGATCATAAGGGGGGAGGGTCATGGGAGTGCAGTAGACTGGTGGACGTTTGGCATCTTCCTGTACGAGCTTCTCCACGGGACAACACCCTTCAAGGGGTCTGGGAACCGAGCCACCCTTTTCAATGTAGTTGGGCAGCCACTGAGGTTTCCGGATGATCCGCAGGTGAGCTCCATGGCTCGGGACCTGATACGAGGTCTCCTTGTAAAGGAGCCCCACAAACGCATTGCCTACAAGAGGGGTGCCACAGAGATCAAGCAACACCCTTTCTTTGAGGGGGTCAACTGGGCCCTGGTCCGAAGTGCTCTCCCACCGCACATACCTGAGCCAGTTGACTTCTCGCAGTTTGTGGCCAATGATGCCCCAGCTGTTGCAGAGAAGAAGCTAATACCCTCCATAACAACGGACCAGAAGACCAGTCCCTGCACTTCGGATTCCTCCTACGTAGACTTTGAATACTTTTGAGTTTCGAGTGGTTTTGCGTTTTATTAGGGAAGAAGGACAGAGAGAGACTGTCTACGCGCGTTACCTTTGTTCTCAAAGTAAAACTGGTTATAATCATCTTGTTTACTTAAGGTACATAATGATGAACACATTTTTACTAGCGAACCCTAAATAGAACACCTGAATAATAATTTAACATTATTTCATTCATATATATATATATATAAATCATTGCACAAGCATTAAGAAACATGCCAAGGAATAAGCAGGTTACTTTGATCAGCTAAAACATATTAGTGGTACGGGTTCTAGTTGAGGTGTTTTCTAGAGCTTGGATTTGAGGTAATTGTCTAGTGGGAATTGCGATGGCAGGAAGACCCATTCGGCTATCAAAATATGCGTCGAAGCTAAGGAGTTCGAAAGTGTAGTTGATTGTGAAGGATGTTGAAGTTTAGCAAAGCCAGCTGGAACTCTCATCTTCACGTAAAGGAAATAGATTCACTATCTACGTAAGAACACGGGGTTCCGTATAAGTCTTAGAAAGACGAATTAGTTCATAATTAAAGTAAACAATATTATCGATTCAATTCCAATAGTGAATAACGACACAAGAACAATACTAAAAGAAGAAATTTGGTAGAATCGTCTCTAGTCGTAGGCTCCTTTTCACCGGTCGTCTCCGGGGTCGAACTCTCCTTTCAAAGAGATGAATGAAGTCTTTTTTTTATATGTCCTAGAAATTATCCAAGAAAATATAAGAAAATCGGGAAAGAAATTATTTTCTTCTGCATCTCTGCCTTCCTTCTTTGTGTCTTGTGCAGCTGCACGACTTTCTTGTATAGCCACACCAAGTCTCTGATGAATTCGGCCGCTCACATTCTTCTCGCAAATTCGTCCTCTTATCCGCACAATCTTAGCATGGCCATCTTTATCCGTCGTCATGCCTTTTTTACTCTAATTTCAAATATCAAAATGGATGAACATACGGAAGTGAGAAGATGAACATCAAACTAGAAAGAAAACAAAGTAAAATAAAGATAAACTAAATGAAATGCCTAGTACTAACATAAATTAAGTCAAGAATGTGATATTGTAACTCTACTTTCATAGAGTTATTAACCCCAGAAGTTGTGTCGATAACATCATGATGTTAAACTCGATAATGATCCTCCGATAACTTCACAATAGACGCTGCTACCTCCACCCCCAGTCCAGATACGTTCATATAAGTGGTGGATCAAGGATAGTGCAGGCAGAAATAAGAACTATAATTGAAGAAGGTTCTTCCTGTTGCCTTGAAACATTTCATGTTATGCCTTGTTGAATTGTTAGAAAAACTCATCTTGCACTCTGCTTATTATGGGCTTCTCTGTTTGTTTATCCATAAGTACATTTTTATTACTTTTAGTTTTATAATGAAAAAACAGGAAATCGATGCATTTCTACTTGAAAACGCTAATCTAACCAATGAGTTTCTTTAGCAAGAAGAAGTCTTTAATTTCACTAGCGACTTCCTTCTCTTATAAAAAATCGCTAATCGAAGTAGCAACTTCATGCGTAACAATACTTAGAATGAATTGACATAGCAAATGCTAAGTAAACTTTTTTGTCCCAAGCCGCTACTTGGAGTATCGATTTTATTCCAACATGAAAAACTCGCTAGTTAAAATAATGATTTTATTTGACTTCATTAAATTCGCTCAAACAACCACGAAAGTGCTACTTCAAGTAGCAATTTCTTGCCCGACTAAGTCACTATTTGAAATAGCAACTTCCTTCGTGCAATAAATCCGCTACTTTAATTAGCGAATTTGAAGCAAAAATGGAATAAGTTTGAAATTAATTGACGTATTTGAAAAAAAAAAAATTCAATATCAACGGTACGAACAAACATTCGTCCGCCTGATTTTATACATTTTATGACTTCCTAATGACCTTTGGTTTTAATGATGTCTTCTAGAAGTGTGTTGTTGACTTACAGTCTGGTGTTGTTGTAAACTTATGATTATCCTCTCTAAATAATATGAAAATGGAAATATAGTTTCCAATATGTTTTGAATTAATTAAGAATATTTTATATAAATTGAATTTCGTTTGATATACCTAAATTGATTCTAATAAAAAGATATTGAGTCTAAACGTCCCAAATAATGTTTTCGGAAGAAATCACTTATTCATGGGAATAAATATTATCCATGGTAAGGACACAATGGAAAGGGGATAAAAGAATTAGATCAAATGGTATGATTATGCTAATTGATATGATAAATTCTTTGTTAGGTTAACTTCCTTTAAGTATGGTTTGAGTCCCAATGAATTCATCCTTTGTAAATACCCGTAATTCACATATTCTAGTTTAGCATCGCATAAATTAGTAGAGTCAATCAAATAAGCAAAAGAAATACTTGCATTTCCATTAATAACATTTGCAACATTGAAGTCCTTTAATTCAATAAACCCCACACATATTTTTATTTGTATTATTGTTGGCACTTTGATTTTGACTAAAAGGGGGTGAATTAGTCTTTTCGTTCGAATAGAACTTTCGCGAAAAACTCACAGAACCCTCACAACGGAAGACTTAGCTTCTGTGATTTACAAAAACTTAAAGGCAAATTGGAATACAATGTTTTATAGTGGTAAGTGGTGATTATAATGTAGAAGGTAGGACCTTCTGTGGTATAAGAAAACATTTTTTTTAACCACACGATGGTAAGACTATCTTAACCAATTGCAAAAAACTCTCTTGCTGAGTTTGAGATGAGTCTAGGTCGAATCACAAGGAAATCGACCAGACTTGGCGATCACAGAACCCTGGTTGGATGCTTCAGCCTTCTGTGACGCAGTAGCGGGCTGTCCCTTCTGTGGATCTGCGAGCTGACTAGATAACGCTATCTTCATGTGTTCGGACGTCGTCTGGTATGCTTCTCTTTTTGTGTTTTTGATATAATCTGCAAAACAAATAAAATAACCGTCTACAGGAGGTTGCAGTATCTCACCACTTGCGTCTGCTGCAGAAACCTTCTCTTGGACCTGCTGTATGCCCACCTGACGTTACGGACAGCTTCCCCAGCAAAGTCCTTCGGATTCACAGTCGCTGTAAACAAACAGACAAATAAATAACCAACTACAGAAGGTTGGTGGTCCCTCACCTCTTATGCCTGCTACGGACTCATTATCTCCGACCAACTCTGTACGCCGACTCGCCAACCAACGAACCTTCTCCCCACGCCCTGGTGCACGCAGTCCGACGTTAGGGACAATGTTCCGGTCGAGTCCCTCGGATCCGCAACTACCGACGTCACCGGAGCAGCTTCACCCACGCTCAACCCGTTGTAGTCAACTCCTGCGAGAACGCTCGCCTGGAGAATCCGTCATGCACACTCACACTCGTCAAAGCACCATAATAACGTTGTATGAATTGCCCAGACTTACCACAATCAAAATCTGACTGAAATGTTTTTGTGCTTTTCTCTCATACAGCAATTTTGTCCTCCTGTAATTAAGGAAACTTATTTATCTAAATACAAAATATGACAAGATTCATTCCCTTCGTGCATTAAATGATTGGGAACGAAATTCATCTGATTTCGAATTAATCATATTATCCTATTATCATATATCGCATTACAGAAGGTTACGCCAGATTTAGTCGTCAGCCTTCTATCGTTGGAAAGAAAAATTACTTTGTTTCCAACTTGGGAATTCCGATTATAGGCTCATGCATTTATCCGTTAGGGACTTCCAAAATAAATTTTTGTTTTAATTTGAAAGATTAAACCTCATATAGCGCATTGTAGAAGGTTCGGCCAGAATTGAGAGTCAACTTTCTATTGATGGAAATAATCGATGACTTATTTCTAAAATAAGATAATTCCTTCCAGATAGAATTAACATCGTATCTGAACGAAATTCAGGTGAAAATTTTAATTGAAAGTAATTTTTAAATAACATTATTCTTTAGAGAAGATTAGATAGAAATTTCCAAAAATAATAAAAAATTTTCTTGATTAGGAAAAATATTTTATTTTTCTCTTTCAATCATTTGTCTCACCAGATAAATATTTAATATTAATTTAAATAATATTCCTAAGAATATTCCTCATTTGAGTTAATAAAATAATCAATAATTAATAATTAATTAACATTTAATTAATTATTAAAATATTAAATTATGGAAATATTTTCTAATCACGTCACTTGATCTGAGATGATCATTGGAAGGTGAAGAAAATATTTTCGTGATATTTTTCCTTTATTAGGAAGCATATCTTCATTACAAAATGTTACAGCTTCTGTAAAGTCATAGCAGGTCAAACCTGCCGTAGCTGACACATCATCAAAACCATATCAACAATTATGATATTATCATATTAGAATGGTACCTTAATCCCAATTTTTTTCGAGAGTGACACCTTATCGTGTTTGCTCTCATATCAGAAATATGTAGTACCTCACTCAAGGATAGAGTTGCTCATATTTGATCCAAGTTACTCCAGTTTCCAGCTATACTAACCACCTCCAAGTGTCTTTTCCACTTAATATTTGCATCAAACACAACTTGTATACGTACGGAGTAGCAACTCCAAACTAGTTACTCCGACTGTGCTTGTCACCTGTAAACGTCTTCTCAATGCAACTTTCACATCAAACACAACTTGTATACATGCAGAGTAACATCCCTCAATCAACAAGATATCGTGTATCCTCCCATGAAACCAAGAGCTTTGTTCCCAAATACGGTTAGTCCAGAAAATATTTCCGAATTTACGGTCGAAACTTTCAAAATTCCTAATTTACAATTTCGAACTCGAACTCTTAGAGTTCAACAAAATTGACTGCCCCCGCTGCCCCCTCCCCTCCCCCCTCTGCCCCCCGTCCCCCTTCCCACCCCAGTCAATTTTTTTTAACATAATAAGAAGTCGAACTCTAGAGTTCGATTTCCTTAATGACATTCTCCATCGCTCCAACACTTAGAAAATTTCGAAGGATTTAGTTGTATTGAGGCGAACTCGAACTCTTAGAATTCGACTTCATCTTACCTATTCCGAACTCGAACTCTTAAAGTTCGACTTCTTTATAAATTGAACTCGAACTCTAAGAGTTCACATTCGGGACGGTAAACAAGAAATTTTAAAAGTTTGGACCGTAAATTCGGAAATGTTTTTCGGACTAACAGTATTTTGGAACAAAACTCATGAACCCACGGTGTAATTCATGAAGGGGCCCAAGTCTTCGTTTCTCATCTCGATAGGATGAGTTTTCCCCAATTTAGGGTTCTAAGCATGCCATCCCATTCCCAGCCAATAGGCTGAGAGTTGTTTGGGTTAACTCGAGAATGTCTTAGCTCAGCCGACCTTTTCATTATATTTTGACAAAATATCGATTTGTGTCGTCGCATCTTTCCGAAATGAACTTTAAAATCTCGATACTTTGAATCATTTATGACCTTATTTAAACGATAATACCCGATCTACGGTTTGCTTGTATCCAATTGTCATAATTATCAAGTCAAATATCGATTTTGGCCCTAATTTTTCGTCAACTTTCTTTCGTGGCCTAAGCATTGAAATCTTTATTATATAGACTTAAATTGATATTTTAAATCTTTTATAGCCTTATTCTAAGACAACTTTAATATCATTTCTCATCGAGACAACTCTCGTAACTAATACATATTTAAGCCTTACATTTACATCTTACACGCTTCCCTATTTCAGTGACAGTAAAGTACTTCGAAAACAAATATTTCTAATAAAAAGCTATCATACTCATCGACTAATAATTTTCAGGGATGAATAACGAAGAGAAAGTCTTCGTCGTTTTCTTTTACTTTCACGATGTGAACATGACAATTAGTAAAGCGTGCTTGCAAATGTGAACGGGAAAATGAAAGTTAAAATAGTCAAGCCCACGCTCATTTACATGCCTCACGACTACTCATTGTTGATTCCAAAAGCTGAGATCATAACTTTGGCCTCTTTTCTTCGTGCGGTCTGTGCCTGATTCAACCCTCTTGACTAATCAGCAATCCTCGGGTCATGTCATCTCTAGATTTTCTGCTTGTTCATGTCATGTCATCTCTAGCTCACTACTTTTAAGCTTCCCTGCGCTTTGCCGGTCAGTTTATGACATTTGATTAATTAAATTTTAAACTAAGCTCAGGGGAAGCTTCCGCGGAATTAGCAGTTTCAGGAGGTTACCTGCTCCGCTGCTTTTCTCTTCAAGTATAATAATCCACATGGAAGGACCGAGTGAAGACAAAAATGGTCGTCTGGTATTTTGGGGGAGTCGGGCGAGAAAAGGAAATATTAAAAGGAAATGAAGGACAAAGCCAGAGTGTGTGTGTTGGTGGATGTCCCCACCCCACCATTCAACCACCCCCTCCAACGACACCCGCCAAAAAGTCTAAGTCTACCATTAAGGCAACTACCATCTTGCCCCGTCGGGTTAATTAAATAACCATTTCTTCTGATGCCGACGATTCAACCAATTACGACGGATCCCAAAAGTCCAATCCCTGTTGCTGGTTTCGTGTTCATCCATCCGCGGCAGGTTTTCCACCTGCTCTGGCTTCCTCAGGAAGCCGTTACTGAACCACCCGATTCATTTTCTTTTTTAAAAAAAAAAACAAAAACAAAAACACTTGATTCTGCCTTTGCAGGAGTCCCCTGCAGAAAACTTCCCAGCGTTTTAAAGTCCGAAGGGAGGTAGAGCTAGAGATGGCTGTCCAAGGAGATGATGGTCTTGCTGTTTCAGTCTCAGTGACTGTTCTGCTGATTTGGTTGTGCTGCTCTCCTTCCGTGGTCTGGGCACAGCAGTCATCACCCGACTCTGTCACGGACCCTGCAGAAGTGAAGGCTTTGCGAGACATCAAGAGCAGACTGGTGGATCCCATGAAGAATCTGAGAAACTGGAACCGTGGAGACCCCTGCACCTCCAATTGGACAGGGGTTTTGTGCTTCAATTCCACCATGGACGATGGCTATTTACATGTCCGGGAACTGTAAGTAAACCATTTCCTGCCTTCTTCTCATAAGTACATTTGAAACTTTGTTTATTGTCAGAAAACGGCAGTTTTGTTTCCATTGATCCGAAAAATATTTTTAAATTTATGATGGTAAGTTTTAAAATTTGACTTTACTCAAACTCTAATATTTCGACTTTAATATAAGAAAGAAATTGAATTTTAAGAATACCCGTTTTAATTATTTGAAGTAAAATCGAATTTTATAAATTTAATTTTATAAATATATGATTATTTCGTATAAAGTTAAATTCATAGAGTATAAATTCCTTTGCGGCGAGCCTTAAAGGAGAGGGGAAGACGGGACTGGCGGAGGGAGACGGGGCAGGGGAAGGGGTGGACAGGAGGCAGAGAGGCGGCGGCAGGGGAAGGGTGGCAAGGGACAAGAGGCAGAGGGGGTGGCAGGGGGAGGGGACGGTAGGGGGGCAGGGGAAAGAGGGAGACGGGCATGGGGAGGGGAGGTGGCAGGGGCAGAGTTCGACTTCTTTAACGGAGGAAACTCGATTTGATAAAGAAAAAATTGCGGTGCTGAAAATTTTTTTCTTCCCACGAAACCCGAACTTTCGGAGTTGGATTTCTTTTTAATCCGAAGTCGAACTCTTAAAATTGGAATTTAATTTTACGATTCTAAATTTAAAAATATTTTCGAGACCATGAGAACAAAACTCCAAAAATTGGAGTCTCCCATTTTGTTTTTTAATCTTTTGAACTTCCATTGATAAGAGAATATTGTTGACTTTATTTTTTTTTTTGGAAAAGATGTTATTTAAAGTGTCTTAATAGTTATTAAGACTCTAAAAGCTACAATGAACCTTAAAAAAAATAATTTTTTTTGTTACGTATTACTTTTAAGGGTAAACCTAACTTTAAAATAATAACTAAAAGAATATGTCACTACACTAAAAATGGTTAATTTTTAGGAGATAAAAACAAGAACTGAGATAATATTTTAGCAGCAGGAGAAGAACACTTGTGAATGGTTTGAAGAATATTTGTTTATACAACAAAAATTGGAAAACCCACACCCAGGATTTCTACTTTGCAAATGTTGTTTCACCTGAAAATGAGTAGGTTGCTGAATTTCCTAACAGCTTTATTGATTTGGTAGGCAACTGCTGAACATGAATCTTTTGGGAACGTTATCACCCGAGCTGGGCAGCTTCTCTCGGATGGAGATACTGTAAAAACTGACTTGTCCAAAAGATACAGATCATTATTATTTTATTCATTTTCTACTCTTCTTTTTTAAGGATTTAACTGATTATTATTACACTCAGGGATTTTATGTGGAACAATATAAGCGGGAGCATACCCAAGGAGATAGGAAATATTACAACTTTGGTGCTCCTGTAAGCCAATCAGCTTCTTACTTTCTTTTCTCATTCACTTTCTTTGTAATCCTGCCATGTTCTGCCCACCTTCTTCTTTTTAAAAAAATTCCTGGCTTCAGTTGTGGACTTGCTGCCTTGCATATGGCTGGCAAACTTTATGAAACGCAAGTTATATGTTCCTTTGTCCTTTTAAAATTTGTTTTTGTCTTGTCCCCAGGTTATTAAATGGAAACCAGTTGACGGGTGCTTTGCCTGATGAGCTTGGTTACTTGCCGAATTTGGATAGAATCCAGATTGATCAGAATCAAATTTCAGGAGAACTTCCCAAGTCCTTCGCCAACTTGAATAAGACAAGGCATTTGTGAGCATATCTCTGTTGCTGTACATACCAAGTGCTTTTTTATCTTTCTTTTACATAAAATTCTCCTGGCCCTACTCATTTTTCTATCTTGTCTTGTGATTATTACTATGCAGCCATATGAACAATAATTCAATTAGTGGGCAGATTCCTCCAGAGCTGTCGACACTACCTAGTCTGGTTCACTTGTAAGTTGATTAGTGACCCTTTATTTCAAAAGCATGCACTCCTTCGTCCGATGATGTTTCTCCCGATCCCTTCCAACTGCTTCTTTTATGTCATGCTTTCTCACTAGACAATTTGCGGTGTAAACTGTTCTGCAGCTTGCTGGATAATAATAACTTATCAGGTTATCTCCCACCAGAGTTCTCTGAGTTGCCAAAATTACTAATCATGTATGTCCCCTTACTATATTCCTCTCAAAGATGACCTTTGTCGGATTGTTTGATTCGTCATTTATGCTGGACTGATTATTATTTCGCCATTGACAGTACAACATTTCATTCTATCTAAATTAGTGAGATTTCCAAATTTAAAAAACGGATGGAAAATGTTATCAAGAAAGAGACTAATTCCTATCTTACTGGTTAGATTCAACACAAGGCACATTATTGGACTCTTATCTGTGAGTCACTTTTCGCTAGATTTGATTGAACAGTAGAGACCTTGCTTTGCTGGCAATAAAAGAATTTTGTGAATATCATCTAGTTGTTAGATGTAAGCTAGAATCAACAATTGAAGATAATGAACTTCTCTTCTTTTATATACACTCTTTATTCAGGAAAGAAAAGCATTTTCAATAATCCTCGTTTTTTCTTCTTATCTTGCTTGCATAACGAGGGATCTGATAGCAATCCACATTGTTCATCGATTGATCTGTCAATATCTCCCCTTGCACTTCCTTCCTTTCCCCCCTATCTCTTGTATTCTTACTAGCACCCACCCAAAGTTTCTTTGTTTTCCTGTCTTCCATCGCAGGCAAGTAGATAATAACAATTTTAATGGCAGTACAATTCCTCCTTCCTATGCAAACATGACCAAACTCTTGAAGCTGTAAGTAATCATTTTCATAAATTGTATTCTTAAGAAACCTTCATTCTTTTGATGCATCACTACTAAAATTAACAATTCTCTTTCTCTACAGTTAGCAAACGTTGTTGAATACTAATATCCATAGCCTCTGGCTACTACTTAAAGAAAAACTCTCATTTTCTTTTGCTGATTTTGACTGTCCTGCGCTATCCATAAGGAGGAATATTTGGTTGATAATCTTTCGTGGCTCACCAAGGTGCATGTGCTGAAGTTAGAGGCTCCTGAATTTGTGGACTAACTTAAGAATGGATCAATTGGGATTCTGAATGAGGAGAGAACAATTCTATTCAAATAGGCTTTCTTATTACTTCAATTACTGTTATAAAGCTACATTATTTCGTATGTTTGTTCATGTTAGCCTGACCTTTAGCCTACCTTTATCTTGAAAAACTGCATTCATCATTATGAACAAAACATGGGAGCTCTTTATATAATATTCTGATTTTTTTGCTTGGTTTTACTTTTTTAATATGAGCAGTCAAAGGAGTAACTTTTCTTTTCATATCTTGGCATTTCCAGGAGCCTTAGGAACTGTGGCTTGCAAGGACCAATTCCTGATTTAAGCAGCATTCCCGACCTCGGTTATCTGTACATCCTTCATTTTTGGTTAATTTCATTTATCTTCATATGTTGTTAGTTAGTTACCTTCACATGGTCTTTTGGGGTGACATTATACTTTTTGTAATAGTTGCAATTATATATATATGGCAGAGACGTCAGTTCAAATCAACTAAACGGGAGTATACCAGGAAACATGCTTTCGCAGAATATCACAACCATGTAAGATTCTCCATCGAACGCCTTGTTGTAGTACATGAATATATTTTGGTATAACGACTCTGCGTTATAGATTTTCAAACTCCTTACGCTAATTTTATCTTCTTTCTTCTTTTTTGTGCGACATTCTACAGTAACATATCCAACAACAACATCTCCGGGACTATTCCTACCAATTTTTCAGGGTTACCAAATCTTCAAATATTGTGAGAGGCCTTACAATCTTTTCTATGTCGAAACTTCGTTGCTTTTGTTCTGTTGAAAATTGTTCCATTTATCTGATTAACTGAAAAGATGAGTAGAATACTATTGAGGCGTAGTGATGACATATAAAAATTAGATAAAACATCAAGCATTCTTTCCGAATGGAAAATTACTCTGTAGATGAAATCACTTAATTTCCTTTCCCTTCATTCACAAGACCGATCTTCGACATGTGATGCACACTGTGGAGGTTCACTTGTAAAGCACGTTAATGTATGTAAATAAATTTTATGTGGTCATTATGCTAGTCGATGGACACGTATCTCCACCTCTTAGTCAAGCATGTCTAGATCTAAAGGGAAGCCGATTGCAGTCGGGGAATGATTTGGTATGGTAGAACAGAGTGTTGGAAAGTAAATAATTGGGCAAGGCTCTGAAACAAAGGATACCTGCCTCACCTTTTAGATGTTCTTAGATGTATAAAGATCAATTGTTGATTGCCGAGCCTAATTAACTGTTTGAAGTGGTTACCATATAACATGGGTAATTTCATCAATCTGATTCAATTGCTTCAAACCGCAGTTTTCTACTGCTAGTCTATTGTGCTGTGTTTGCCTTTTTTATGTTCTAAAAAATTGATGACTACGTCTCCCTGTCAGAAAACAATGTCAAGGAATTCGTTGGTAATGTTTGATTTTATTGATTGGGGCAGATCGCTGGCGAATAATTCACTGGTTGGGTCCATACCATCTGGTATTTGGGAGAATAAAACTTCTAATGGGAGCCAACCATTGATTGTGTAAGTCATGCACATTTCAATATCATCTAAATAGTATTATTTGGAAAGGGCATTCACCCCTCATTAGATTCCTTCTTTACTTTCCAGGGACTTGCAGAATAATGAACTTACAAACATATCTGGAAGCACCAACCTTCCTGCAAACGTATCTCTACGGTAATCTGTACTTACTCCTATTTGTTCTTTCGCACGTTTGAGTGTGCTTCCAATAGGAACCTCCTTTATCACAATTGCTTCACTCTATTGCATTTTGCTGGACCATGAATCCTTATTAGTGAACTTCTGCATCGACATGTCCTTGACCGGTGTTATTTTTTCCCTATATAACAGAAACTCCCTTTAATTTTGCTTCAGGCTCGGGGGGAATCCTCTGTGCAGTTCTGCCAATCTTTTCAAGTTTTGCCAATCTGAAACTGATTTCGTAGACTCTCCCGATAGTTCTGCCAGTTCCTCTACAGTCTGTCCCCTGCAAGCATGCCCATCCCCATATGAGTATTCAAATATGTCAATCGTGCGGTGTTTCTGCTCTGCACCTTTGCTGGTTGTATATCGCCTGAAAAGTCCGGGATTCACATATTTTGGCCCATACATAAATTCGTTTCAGAATTACATGACATCAGGCCTCGATTTGTACCGTTATCAGTTGCAGATAGATTCATTTTCATGGCAGAAAGGACCTAGACTGAGGATGAATTTAAAGATTTTCCCCATCAATGAAAATGATTCACATCTCTTTAACGTAAGTGAAGTGAGGCGGATAAGGAGCAAATTCACTGGCTGGACCATTCCAGACAGCGACGTGTTTGGGCCCTATGAGCTCCTACAGTTCATTCTGTTGGATCCTTACAAGGAAGGTATATCCTCTTTAGCATTTGATTTCTTTACAAAAATATTCTCCTTTTAGTTGCATTGACATTACTTGTCTTCTTCAGATGGTCACTTATTTATATCCAGACTAGAATATCTTAGTTGATGATTGCGCTGCTCATCTTTGGGATATGCATGACACTTGAATAAATCAGCAACTGATAGAGCTTGTTGTGCATGTTGGTTTTACTGATGGAAGTGGTTGCATCATGGTTTGCATTTAAATTAATTTATCAATTTAAAATCATTCATCTTTGGACAGAAATTTCCCCAGGCCAATCCGCCGGCATAAGTAAAGGAGCTTTGGCTGGCATTGTTGTGGGAACAATCGCTGGTGCTGTTGCGTTATCTGCTATAGTTTCAATTTTCATCCTGAAGTCACGTTCCAGAGACCGTCCTGGCACTTCAAGGAGACGTCAATGTGAGTAATGATTTGCAAAGTCATAGATACATTTTGGAACTCGAAAAAGTTGTCAATATAATCCTGCATTCCATTCAACTCTGGCCGAACTTCTGCACGTAATTGTTCGAATAAATGGATTAAACTTTACCTATTTGTTTGCGTTTAAGCTGCTGACATCTTGACATATATAACTAGTTTTTTTCTAATTTCATGCAGATTCTAAGACGTCCATAAAAATAGATGGGGTGAAAAATTTCACATATGAAGAAATGGCATTGGCTACCAACAACTTCAACAGCGCCACCCAAGTGGGTCAAGGAGGATATGGAAAAGTCTATAGAGGAATTATGGCTGATGGGTTGGTGGTGGCCATAAAACGTGCCCAAGAGGGGTCCTTACAGGGTGAAAGGGAGTTCTTGACTGAAATTGAGTTGCTGTCGAGGTTACATCACCGAAATCTACTGTCTTTGGTCGGTTATTGTGACGATGGAGGCGAACAGGTACTTTTCTTTTCGATTTTACTTTCCTTGCAAATCCCCAAAATATGTATAAAGCCTTGAATGAGGATATACTTTGATGTTGAGCTAAAAGCCAGAAAGCAGAAGTTTGAAATACCACACAATCAAAACGTCTTAGGTAATAGCTTCTTCCCATTAGTGGGCTAAAGTCATACATACTACTTTTATGGTTATAAAAAACCTCATAATCTGCATTCTATGATCAGTCGACCGGGATTCTCTCAAAGCCGTTGAATATAAAAATCGAGCGTCATCCTATAGCTTATGATAAACTGATATTTTAAATTGAATGCTTTTCACTGTGTTAATTGACAAATCCTTCTCTTTCACTTATTCTATTCGCAGATGCTTGTATATGAGTTCATGTCCAATGGAAATCTCCGGGATCATATATCTGGTATATATGACTTTTATTAATGGTTGATAAAAGCCTGATGACTCAATGATCTCTTCTTGTGTTTACCTTGTCAATTTACCAGACCACATTAACGCTATAATGTGATGTCACTGTCTTTTTAAAATTTTCACTAGCTTTAACTTCTGTTCCAGCTCACGTGAAAGAGCCTCTTAGTTTTGTGATGAGGTTGAGAATTGCACTTGGATCAGCTAAGGGCATCCTATACTTACATACCGAAGCAGACCCTCCAATATTTCACCGCGACATCAAGGCTAGTAACATATTGTTGGACTCCAAGTATACTGCAAAAGTGGCTGATTTTGGTCTTTCACGACTAGCTCCGGTTCCAGACATTGAAGGGACTACCCCAGCACACGTATCAACTGTCGTCAAGGGGACTCCGGTGAGGCATGCAAACTAGGATTACGTGATAGATTTTCCTAACCTAGATTAAATTGCATCAATTGAGTGCTTATGAAGGGGTGGCAATTGTTCTGTCTGCGATTCTTTGGAATCGGTTTACTCATGCTGTCAATAAGAAGATTCTCGTGTGCTTGCATTCTTTTGTCCATTGCATAAGGGTGATGTTTCTTCCCCATATTAGGTCGTTTACTTGGTTTGGCGATATTTTATCGAATGGACGTCCATTTGCAGGGTTATCTTGATCCGGAGTACTTTTTAACCCACAAGTTAACAGACAAGAGTGACGTCTACAGCCTTGGTGTGGTGTTCTTAGAGCTGTTAACAGGAATGCAACCCATATCCCATGGAAAAAACATTGTCCGTGAGGTGAGATGCATGTGAATTGCTTGCATACATTACGAGATGAAAAATAAGATGATGTGATCTTTCCTATATTAAAATCTTTACTCATATGAGGTTGGAATATATCATATTCTCGGTGTGTGGAAGTCGGTATGCAATTAATTTTGTATTCTAGAATATCATGGTGTTAAGAGGAATACCACGGTGTACCCCCAAGGGAGAAGCCATCTCTGCAGAGGAAAATTTATATAGTGTTGAACTTGAGTCTTGCTTCTACGATTTATATATAGCACATTCAGCCTTTGGTTTCTCATGTACTGACATCATCGTACTGAGGCACTCCATTCCTCCATCATATTAATCGCTTTCTTGGTGTTAGGTCAACGATGCTTATCAGTCCGGGATGATATTCTCCGTAATCGATGGAAGAATGGGATCTTATCCTTCCGATTGTGTGGAGAAGTTCTTGAAATTGGCCTTAAGGTGTTGTCAAGATGAAACAGAATTAAGGCCTTCGATGGCAGAGGTAGTTCGGGAGCTGGAAAATATATCACTGATGATCCCCGACTTCGACACTAGGACGGTGGAGTCCATCAACACTAAGATCTCCAAGGGAGTGGAATTGACATCTTCCTCTGCCATCGAAAGTATAAACACGTCATTGGATGTATCTGGCAGCGATCTTGTTAGTGGAATCACTCCCACTATCAACCCTCGATGAGTAGTTTGTTACCTTATCAATATTAGATGTTTGTTTATGATATTGTTCATGATCGACGTTTAAGGATTAGATTGATGAATAAATAACAGCAGTGATATCAAGACTTCTCGAAATTATAGATCGATAACATGTAAATCTGTCGATCTCAAAACATGATCGAATCCTTGTACATTTACGTCTGGAGCAAACCTAGCATGAAGTCCATGCCGACATGTTCCCATGGTCACTCTGGAACGGGTAAAGGAGAGTAGAGACCTTGTGGTTGAACTCGACTCTTCGCTTACTGACATACATCACTTCGCAGGATGAGAGCTCGAACCCAACTTTCCATCTTTGGTCAATAAAAATGTTCTTGCTGCATTAAGATGAGCTTCTTGATTCCAAAGTGTCCGATAATACCTTCTCCAGATACTTGGAGCAGTTCTCTTTACGGGAACCATGGGGAATGTAGAACTAAGAAAATCGAAAAACGAATCCATTCACTTGGTGGAAACATATGAAAGCCATTATGTATAGATTGCTGCAAAGGGGGACACATTCATCAACTAACCCAGTCCCAGTTTCCCATTTCTCTCCTTCTACCCCTCCCCCGTTTTTGCTCTAGCAGCTCTCGTACTACCAATAGGCCGGTTTCAGGAAGCACACCCAATCTATTTGACCTTCTCTACGAATCCATACCATGCTCTGAGTATGCCGCCATTCCAGTTTATACTCAACACCCGCTTGCTCTACTACACGTTCAAGCAGGCCCTCAGCGCATGTGCTATAAACCTAACGTCCTTGTACATAGGTTAAACAGCAACAAAAACATGTCGCTCTCGACTTCCTCCCAAGGAGTCGGGAATGATTGGATGAATGACCCGCAGAATCAACTAGGAACTAAAAGAGGAACCACTTCGGTCTCTTTCCGCAATGTCTCGACACTCGAGTCGAGGTGCCAACCGCTCGGAGGAGCAGGTCTCGAATCCTCGCTCGTACAAGATAGATTTTTGTTCCTTTTTTCGCGATGAGTTTGTAACTTTTTTAAATGATATTCTACATTTGGCCTCCTTAAAGGTTATTTATTCGTGATAAATGCTTACATGCACTTGGATGATTTAGATGTGGATTGCATACGTGAGATTGTATATGGGACATAGGTAGGTTTTTATCTATTCGTTATTGGCTACACACTTAGATTGTACAGACCCAAGAAGATTGGCTACATCACTGTAGAGCTCCTTTATTTCATTGGAATTATCTTGACAAAAGTCTTCACACCAATGTAATGATGGATTGACCTCTCTGGTGTTCCGAGTTCTTAAAATCTCATGTAACATTATAAAAAGAGCTCTACAGTGATGGGTGATCGAATATTGCAAAACAAGGACTTCTTGTCCCCTTACATGACTTGGCACAACAAGGGCTTCGTCTGCTTCACCTCATTGGGAATGTTCTCAATGCAACCTCACTCCATTCTTTTAAGTACCCTCGTATTGCTGTAATTCCTAGTCAGAACAGTGGTAGTTTGCTTTAGTAGCTAGTTTTGAACGGTTTATATGTCTTAAGATCCAGGACAACTTCGGCTATGGAGCCAACTGCAGCCACCACTGAAACGAAGAGACATGTCATGCTGAGAATCTGCAGTCCCACCCATGTGCTTGTCCATCGTCCAATCTTCTTGGATGCAATGTACATCTCTATGGGGAAGTAGACAGTTAGAGGCCAGAACCCCAGGGCACCCAGAATTCCCACGATGTCGTTGAAGAAGGGCATGAGCATGGCTATGACTGTTGTTAGCAGAACAAAGGCCGTCCTCCAAACCAGTCGGAATAGGTTGAGCTGATAAATGCCGAAGAAAGGGATCGGTATGTCATACTCTGCAGTAACAAAGTCGCTCTTGGACCACTTATGTGCGCTCCACTTCTCTATGAATGCAAATAGTGGCTGGCAGTAAACCTGCTAAGATTTCAGATGAGACGGCATTTTTCTAACCAGTAAAATCATATGGGGAATAGAGGTGAGTAATTTTTGCCTGATATGCCCCAACCAGATGCACAACAATAGCTACATTAGCAATGTCCAGTAACCAATAGGGATTGTAAAATCCAAAGCCAGTCAAAAGGTTTCCTGGAGCAAGATCGCCAAAAGCTGCATATCCCATGCAACCACAAAGCAAATAGAATATGGTCGTCACTGCAATGCTAAATAGGGTTGCTTTCTTCATGGTTTTATGTTCTGCTGGTGGGGATCGGACCGTATCCTGCACAGATATTGCATGATCAAAATGGAATCGTGAGACAACAGCCCATCTCAGACAAGGGGTTCTCATCACCATGTTCTAGTGTACCTGTATTTCAATGAGTATCAAGGAGAAGGAGTATGCAAAAGCAATGGCCCCCAAAGCTTGGAAACTTCTCCATAGTTTTTCTGTGGAAGTAACCGTTCCAGCATGCGTCGGGGTCCCTATTTGTATTCCTGTGAAGCTTCCTTTGAATGCCCTATTCTCTGCCATAATGGCCAGCTCCATCAGAGAAAAACATGACAATATTTATCGGTAAATTCTGTGGAAAGACATGTCATAGACAGCTCACCTGCAACTTTTCCGATGCCAAGACCAAGACCTACAGTGGAGTAAGTGAAGGACATGATTGCTGCTACAATGGACAGCCACCACACCTGATCAAAATCTGGGATCTGTGACAGGACAATCTCGGATATCCCAAAGGTTATCATGTAGCCATTGCTGGACATATGACAAGGGTCTTTCCCTCCACTTGCATGAAAACAGTTGGATCTTTTTATTGCCCTGAAAGTGCACAAAGTAGATCCTCCAAGCTGGGTGATATGAGCCTTTTTTATTGCCATGACGAGGAATAAGGAGAAATAGAATGGAGAGCTTCTTACATCATGCTAACAGAGGCAGCGATGGTATAGCCAATCGCGACTCCAAACAGATTAAGGTACTGCACAAGTCCACAGATAGCAACCATTCTACCTCCTGTGATTCAAAATCTGGTTAATAGCTACGGTACTTTCTCATAGCATCAACATGAATCCGTCCCAAATGGAGTATAACAGATCTTACCCATGATGGCCTTGACAGCTTCAGAGTAAGTGTGATTCCTAGGGCCTGTGTCGGGATCGCCCGACCTGTAGCACTGAGAGAGGAGGTTAGATGTGTAAAGATTGACAAGAGCAAAAAGGACCATCACAGCTGGTCCAGCAACCCAACCCAGCTGAGCTATTGCCCATGCCAACGATAGCACCCCGGAACCAATAACCGCTGTTATTATGTGTGATGTTGCTGTCCAAAATGTCCCTGCAGACAACACAGGTTCTCATTTCATCTGGAGTAGAAAAAGTTATTGCTTCCTGTACCGAGATCCTCCTACAAACACGAGGAGGCTCTTCCGGTGGTTGTTTGAGCACCTAGGTTTCTGGCAGAGTATCTTAAGTTTGTTGGTCTCCTGTAGGTAGCTCACAGTAAGTAGCCTAGGAACAGTACTAGGTTAGTGTCATCCTATCACAGTAAGGTGGGGAGGTGGCTAGTTTCCATTTTAACATATCAAGAGAAGGGGGGGAGGTGGCTAGTTTCCATTTTTAACATATCTTGAGAAGAGAAAAACCTCCAACTAAAGATAAAAAGGGTAACCGCCCGGTTTGATGGAGAGGCAGAGGCAGGTAATGAAACTAGAGACTTTATTATAGTGGGAAAGAGAGGGAAGAGGTACCTACCTGTCCTCTTGAGTCGGCCATCATCGTCAAAGCACTTGGAGTAATTAGACTGAGGATTGATGGCTTCTGTGTCTGCATGGGGTTTGGGCTGGGATTCCACTTCAAAGTAAGACCTTATATCATGCCTTTCCTCCACCTGCGCAGTTGGGTGTGTGTGTTAAAAGAGTGTATACTTATGGCAAAAATAACAGAGTGGGGGTGGTGCATGTTGATGATGATATTCTTACTACTCCATTGTAGATCCTGGACGGGAGAGTCCGGCTCCTTGGCAACATGGCTGTGGAGAGAGCGAGCGGAAGCTATGAGGAGGAGGAGGAGGAGGAGGAGCAAGTGTTTCGGAATCTTTTATAGAAGACGATTTGACTGGAGCCTCAGAAGATGAAGTATTATTTTGAGGATGAGATGTTGTTGACCTGGGTCGTCCGTCTATTGCTAATTGTGAAACATGATACAGCGGGGGGTGCACTTGCAGGGGGGGGGGGGGGGTCAGCACCAGCAACCGTCCTTTCAACCATATTTAGAGGAGGAGGCCAAAGGACGGGTTACATCAATAACAAGCACTTGGGAGATTGAGATTGCAATCCGCAATATGCCTGCTGACTCTTCTTCCATGATCGACACGCTCCACCTCCACTCAAACTGTTTCCCTTCAATGAGTTAGTCCCTTATTATTTATTATTTATTATTCAAGATGAGAAATGGAGCTTCTGGTCCGTAAGGAAACGAGGAGAGATTGTTGATTGATTAGGAGTTGGATAAGGTTTAAGTACAGGGGGGTGGGTGGGTTAGACGAGGAGGTTTTACCAGATATTTATTGTAATGGAAGGAGAGCCCACCCCCAACCCAACCCACCACCACGTTGTCGAGTCGAGTGGGATAAAAATGGTGACCTTTTTCTTTTTGTTGGTGGCGGATGGTGACGTGATCATCCCTTTCCTTTGTAAATCAATCAATCATATCAAATCTTTTTTTCAAGTATTGGGAAGGGGATGGGTTAAATTTTGATGGACGACTCGGACTCCCGCCCCCGCCTGTTCCTAGTCCATCCGATCCGACAAATATTACACTTGGATATTGAATCAAATGGGCCGACGCTATGACAGCCCAACCCAAGCCCACCCAAGGCCCTCGGCCGAGGAATCAACTTGTGTTGGTTGTTTAGGCCACGACGGCGATCGGTGACTATTTTGACTCCTCCTGGGTTTAAAACCCAAAACCAAATCAAAATACCAGGGCAGGGCAGGGGATCGATCGGATAGGTAATCAATCTCCAATCCCCGGCTCCTCCTCCTCCTCCGGTACGCCCCTCGATTCTCCTTTATACTTCTTCTTTGAATTGAAAAGCTTTCGTTTGTTGACCGCCCCCGGGAATTTCTCTGTTTCGCTTCCCACTTCTTTCCAGGCCTTCTTCTCCTTTGCTCTTCACGCCCTGATCCGTTTCCCGGTTGATGTATCTTCATTTTGTTACCGTTCCTCTGCTTTTCGCTGTCCTGATAGGAGCCGTACGCTGGGGGATTTTCGGATAACGAATTTCACCCCCCCGTGACAATTCTGCTCGCTCGCTCGCTCTTCCTCTGCACAGGTTTCCATTCCAGGCTGAAATGGACGACGGGGAGCTTGATTTCTCCAATCAGGAGATTTTTCCTAATACGGCGGATGTGTTTTCCTGCTCTAACCTCGGAGAAAGATCTATGGATAGTTTCCTCGATGAGATTTTCAGGGACACCCATGCTTGCACCCACACTCACACTTGCAATCCCCCGGGGCCAGACTCTTCTCATACTCACACATGCGTCCATGTTCACACAAAGATTGTGCCAGCATCGACTGAGGATAAGGTTTCAACCGATGATACTGCTGAGTCAACAGATAAGAAAACTACCAAGAAGCGGCCCCTTGGAAATCGTGAAGCTGTCAGGAAGTACCGTGAAAAGAAGAAGGCGCGTGCCGCTTCGTTGGAAGATGAGGTGGTGAGCTTGAGGGCTTTGAACCAACAGTTGCTGAAGAGGTTGCAGGGCCAGGCTGCTCTGGAGGCTGAGATTGCCAGGTTGAAGTGCTTGCTGGTGGATATCAGGGGTCGGATAGAAGGGGAGATTGGAGCATTTCCTTACCAAAAAGCTGAAAGCTTGACTAACTTGCCTGGCGGTGCCTACATAGTCAACCCTTGCAATATGCAGTGTGGTGATCAGGTATACTGCCTTCATCCCGGTACAGAAGGTAAGAATCGAGAAGTAGATGGAGACGGTGCCATTATAAACGGACAGGGGTATAGGAGTTGCGATTTTGAAAATATTCAGTGCTTGGCCCATCAGAACAGTTCAGGGATAAAGGAGCTTCAGGGATGTGGGCAGGGAAAGGCAGCTTCTCAACCATTGTCTTCTGCTGGAGACAAAAGGGATGGTTAGGTAGCTCTTTTTTCGTCTCTTTCATATGAACTTGCGTGCTCAATTGGGTTGGGACATTCATGGGTACAAGTTGGTATTTTGTTCTTGTGGCTAATGATATCTTTTACTTTGCTCACTTGCCCTTTTTTGGCAAGATCCTTCGAGTGCAGAATGAAGATAAATTTGTTAGACTGTTCTATTTGCTGAATATTATAGGTTCACTTTCTGATTGTTTTATTTTTTAGGTGAAATATATTTTGCAGTAACTTTTTTTTGGGGTGAAATATTGCTTTTCCTATGAAATGTTGTGTCTTATATTTGAAGTTGTTGGAGGGTTGTTCACATAATTGTGTCATACTTTGTTGCAAGGATTTGTCATTTTACTACTGGGAGATTAGATAAGAGGTTATCTGTCCTTTTATTTTGGTCTGGAATGGAATTCTTCTGTCCTCTCTTTGCTACTATGAAGCTTCGTCCTATCAAAATGTTGTCCTTTTTTGCTTACGTATATCTTGGATAGGAGTCGCCTAATTCTTTTTTTTTGCTCATTTCTTTGCTTGGATTTTCTGCGGATGTTGAGCTGATGCCTTCATTTGGCATGTTTTGTGTTAGCAGCCACTCGTTCCGCTACTGCTGGTTGAGTCATCCTCGTTGCTGCCTTCTAATAATATCATGCCTTACTTTAAGGGTGTAAGTTTGTTCAATGAGCGGGACAAATTTTGCTGTTTCTCTTGCTTTGATTGTCTGTGGTTTAGTTATATTCAATCCCTTTCGAGTCGGTGTCAGTTTATGTCATCAGCTCAGGATAGTGTTCCTCATCTTATCTGCTTAGGAATATATTTGGGATCTGATGAATGTAAGCAGATATTTAGCGCTTATACAAACCTTGAATTTGCCTTAAATGTTGATGCACATGATTTTGGGTTATTGATAACGTTTTTTGGTCTTCCATATCCATGGAGTTTCACAGTCATGTGTCAATCCTTCATCTATCATCATTAATCGGGAAGCATTTTACATAACAATAAGCAGTGAATAGATTTCCTTATAGAATGGGGAGATGTCACCCATGGTTTTCTGGGTAGTGCATTTTCTGGTGGCTTTGATGTCCACGGGGAAGAGGGATATTTGAATATTTTGTTCTGCCATATTCAACAGAAAATAAGTGACAGATGGAAATGTTGCAATTATTCAGGTAAGTGCCAGCACTCATTTCCCCATATGAAAAGAGAAACCTCAGAACATTTTGAGTTCTCATATGTCAATGGTGACTCATGATTTCAAAGAATCATTTCTTCCTAAGGAAGATTATGGAAACACTCGAAATCTCACTTATCAGATTCTATTGTGAAAGATAATCAGGCCTCTGGAGTAGCAACTAGTGAGAGAGGCATATGATGACAGCAACCAACTGGCATATATTGATGTTCAATACTATCAATGTGACCATAACAACATCACAGGTTCACTGAAACTGCCCAGATACTAACAAATTATGCCATCACCTGAAAGGTGCCCCTTATGCTAAAAAGTAACACCAGCAAAACTTTCAGGATTGCAATGGCTAGTCGTCGTCATGGTAAATGCTCTCCGCCATTTCCCATACCTGAAGTGAGTTATCCT
Source organism: Melastoma dodecandrum (assembly GCA_029817715.1). Classification (NCBI taxonomy): domain Eukaryota; kingdom Viridiplantae; phylum Streptophyta; class Magnoliopsida; order Myrtales; family Melastomataceae; genus Melastoma; species Melastoma dodecandrum. The sequence continues at coordinate 3,787,275 of JARUPY010000182.1, forward strand.
CAGCAACACTCGAGATAATCCAGGGCTCACTTTTGTTCCATGCAAAATCTGAGATCCGAGCTTTGTGGCCCCCGTGAGAAAACAGCAGCTCTGCTGGCCCGTCACTGGCATCTCCCTCTTGCTGTTCATCCCCGATCCTATAGCACATGCCGAGTCAAAAAGGACAAGTCCATCACTTTGACTACTTTCTAAGCTGACTACTTTCTAAGCCAAACAAGGTAGCTCGCTTGGCCTATCTACCATTCGTACACATTGGCAGACTCGAGAGAAGGTACAAACACCGCCAGGTATAGTTAGTCGGCTAAAAAGAGGTCGGTTATGCTCAGGTGAATACCTGTTGATGTCCCAAACTATTAGCCTTCTGTCATCCGAAGAGGAAGCCAAGACAGCCTCATGATTAGGGTCCCAGTCTACTTGCAGTACCTCCCCACTGGAAGCAGCAACTCAAAATCAAATGATACACAAGCAGATACCTAACGAACGGATAAAACTTTGAGGCAACACAATCATATCCTTGGGAATGCGAATATTCACAAAGAGTCTGATGAACAAATTGGGTAATTTTTTCACCACATGCGAAAGATTCAGCTTCACACTAACCCCAAAAGGGAGACCCAGACAACAAAAGGAAACGAAGCCCCCGAGTTGTCGCTTAAAACAAGAGAGGAAGGAAAGCAGCAAATTTTGAAGTGTCAAATAAGAACATACTCATGACCACTCAAGACATGTAACGGCAAGGTCAGCTTCCTTAAATCAAAGAGACCGATGGTTGCATCTGAGGAGGCCGTTGCCACAATCCATTCAGTGTATAAGTTGAATGATAGGCCATTTACCTGATAGTTAAATATATGGGCAGGTCAACGCAAAGCAACATCTCTGGAAAGACTTACAGGAATGAATGCTTCTTAAATAGAAACCTCCTAAGAATCCGATAGACCAACGTTCCTACCTCCTTCTCGTGTGCTTTGATCCTCTGTTCCGGTTTATATGTTCGTGAGTCCCATATCATCAAAAGACAGTCATCGCCAACAGACCCAAACAAACTGTCATTCTTCGGGTGCCAAGAGACATCTCCAATCGCAGAACTATGGCCCTGCGAGGTCAGTTTCAATCCCTCATAAACACTTAATCAAAGAAATATGCCGTTTACCGGCCAACAAATACAGTCCCCATAAAATTACCTTAAATACATGCATTGCGTCCAAAACCGAAGTGTCCTGAGGCATGGCCAGGATGTCCCAGAGACAGATACATCTGTCGTGGGAGGCACTCAAGAGATAACCTTCTCTGAGGAGACTCCAAGACAACCCATAGCCTTCATCACTGTGACCTCTCAATCTCAGATGTGGATCGAAGTCGCTTGTTGACGGCTTGGAGGAATCGAACACGTAAACGTCGCAGCCATTGGTTTTGGCACCAATTACAGAGGGATTTTGCGGCATGAAGCGAGCCCGGTTGACTTCCCCGTCGGCAGGTAGCATATGCTTGATCTCCACCTGCAAACAAAATCCGAGCAAAAGAAAGGATCTTACAAAAAAAAAAAAGAACAAAGAAAACGGGGGAATCGAGAGAGGGAAATTTCATCAAACAGGTGGAAGGCGAAGGACCAGCAGACCCAGGAAGGTTGTAGAGCAGGGACAGTAAATAATAAAAAGAAGAGAAACCTTGGGTGGATGGGTGGGGGGAAAGGAGACATCGGCGAGAATGAGGAAGTTGGGGGAGCCGTCGGAGGTGTGGGTGCCGAGGAGGAGAGTGTGGGGGCTGAGTGGAGACCAGTGGACGGTGAGGGAAGGCCACTCAAGAGGATGGGATATCACGAGGTCGTAAAGGACAGGGGTGTTCTTCTTCCACACCCCGAATTCTTCATCTTCCACCTCCATCTCCTTCTCATCTGTTCCCCCTTTCCCGCTCATTTTCTTCTTTGCTTTCTTCACTCCCGCCCGCCCACCGTAGGCTCTCTGGGTTTCGCTTTTTATTATTCAGTCTGGGATTCCAACAAAACGGCCCCACGATGAGCCATCAGCAGCCCATTACATCTGTTTTTGAGTCCTTTTCCGAAATGCTCAAATTATAATATATTATTTGAACTCCATACTTGATATCCAAGCCCCACGAGCAAACTCACAATAAGACTTGCCTTTTTACTAAACACGGCCGCATTACAACAATAATACCCCTGGCAGAAATTATATACTTCTTCAGAAGTCTTTAAAACAAAATAAAAAAGTACATCCACACTTGATAAGTTTGGGGTTGGGGTTGGGCGCCGCGGGTCACATTACCGCACAAGCACCCGTGTTGTCATCGCTGAAGGCAGTGGTGTACCTAACCTCGGTGGAGGTAGCACGAGCGAGTTGATTCATCTCAGGATGATACCTCACGTACCCTGGAGGAGCCTTCTTATCATATACCCCCTGTGCATACGGGTGATCAACCACGTCGTAAGGCACGTAAGGCCATATCTCTGCCTTCTTACCGGTCCTGTGGCTGATGCGAGACACCACCTTGGAGGGATCCACGTACCCAATAACAGTAACCTTGTGCGCTCTGCGTTCTATGTGCACCTGCTCCACTCCCTTCATTCCTTCCAGCGCCCGCCTCACCTTCCGCTCACACCCTTCACAGTCTAGTTTCACCTTCACCTCCACTGTCTGAGAACAACCAACACAAAACTTGCGCGTAAAAACACGAGCATGGAGAGATATGCTATGTGTGAGGATGAAGATTGGATGTGATGAAAGAAAGAGGGAAAGCAAGGATGATTTTCCTGGGGATCAAGGAGAGCAAAGATTACATCTTTATAGTTTAGTTGCCCACTCAACGATGCAACAACACTAAAAATTCCACAAAATCTTTGCAGATGTTTCGGACTAGTGAACACCAGTGGTTTGGTTGTTAGGAGCTTCTTTAACTCCGGTTTCCTATGTCCCTTTTTCAATGGAAAAGGGGAAGAACTAGGAGGCAGGTCCAGCTGGGTTTCAATCAGTAAGAGTCTTAAGGCTCATATTCAGACAGTTCCCCATCATCAGATCTAGTAATCGGCCGACAAAAAAAGAAGGCGAAAAGAAAGAGCACCTGCAGCTGCCTGTGTTTCTTGGGGCCTTCACCCCCGCAGTCGAATAGATCAGACAAGTGATCCAGCACGCCCATCAGGATTCCTCCTCCTCCGCCGCCACCACCCAGCTCAAGTCGGAGGGGATTTTTTTTTTGGGGGGGTAGTTTTATTTGCCGAAATGCCAGTTCAACAGGGTGGGGTGAATAGATATGTGGAGAGGAGAAGAAGCAGGAAAATGAAATGATTAAGCAAGGGGGAAGGGTTGGTTGGTCCCACCATTTCAAAAATCGAAAGCTTCTTGCACTCCCCCCACTTTCTACTCAACAAAACACGGTCTCTTCTGGCCGATTAGATTATTCGTTGGTTTGGACCTTTGTGGGTCTATTAGATTAGGAAGTATATGACCTCTATAATTTTTACGATTAATTAATAAACAATTAGATTGTGAAATTTTGAAAAATACAGCCTCTATTAATTTCACCCTAATTTCCAAGACCTACCCCGCTCTCACTCTAATTTCTAATTCCACTGCTTTTTAACATCCAGGACCAGGCGGCTGGCTTCTTCTTGCCACCACAAAAACTCATCTCCGCACTGTATACCACCAGACTCTCCTCCGGCTTCACTCTCATCGTCAAACCTCTAGACACCGGCTCCACCCTCACTCACTCTATAAACCGCATTAGGCTGGCTGACCGACGATCGTTCCTGTCGTATGATTTTATCTGAAAACCCCAAATACTATCTCATTCAAATTAGCAACAATGACGATCCCACTCCTACAAACTAACCCAAGTAGCCTACACACCAAGCTAGCTTTGAAAAGATTTACTTGGAAATAACAGGCATGAAACCAGGCAACCAGTTGGGGCACATTTTATGGAGGGGCAGTCAGAATTCCCGGTTAATGGAGAGATTGGAGAGAGCAGAGGGAGACAGTAAAAGGATGAAAGAATGTGCAAAGACACTCCCAAGGATAACAAAAAGGAAGCAACTACAGGGCTAGAACTAGACATTTTTGCAGATAACTACATGAAAACCCACCAATTTGGTTCTTTCAGTTCACCAACAACAGATTTATTTACCAAAGACTCCTCCACCCAAAAGAATTAAGTCAAGCAAAGTTAAAAAAGGGACCACCGGCACAACAAAAAAGATCGCACATAGAAAACCACGAGAAATAATTAAACAACAGGCTACTGCTACTTCTACTGCAAGCAATAGCTTGCCATCCAAACATGCATCGTACATGTTAAAGCCGAAGCTCCAACACCATTCCTTTCTCCTCCCAATAGAAAATGATGGCCTAAGGTCGAACCAGGCCAGGAGAGGATGCAAACAAGAAAGCACATGTATCATATCAGTTAATGAAGGAGTTCATAGTACAAAACAGATAAGATTAAGGGCCTCCTCCAGTAGTAACGAGAACACATCCCTAACCCAGACGAACAGGACAGAACAAACAACTTTGAAGACAGCCGAGCAAACAAGTACAGCTATCAAATTGATTTAAGGAAAACGGCCACGACATCTAAAGACTTGGGGAACTTAATCTAATAGTCTCCACCACCCTGAGGACACTCCCTTGCAAAATGACCAGGCTCTCCACACTTGAAGCAGGTTCCCCCACCTCCGCCTCCACCTGCGCCTGCGCCTCCGCCTCCACCGTACCTCCCCCCACCTCCGCCTCCGCCTCCGCCACCACCCTGGTAGCAGTCCCGGGCCATATGCCCAGTCTCCCCACAGTTGTAGCAAGCCCCGCCGCCGCCATAGCCTCCGCCGCCACCTCGCCCACCCCTGCTGCCGAACCCTCCGCCATAGCCGCCGCCTCCGCCATAGCCCCCGCCTCCACGGCCACCCCATCCGCCGGGTCCGGAGCGGGAGCTCCCTTGGACAGCAGAGCCACCAGGGCCGGTGACATCGACGGCCTTGGGACGGTTGCCATCCGACTCGATCTGGAACTCGACCGACTCACCCTCGCCGAGGCTGCGGAATCCATCGGACTTGATGGAGGACTGGTGGACGAAGAGATCCTCGCCACCATCGTCAGGAGTGATGAAGCCGAAACCCTTCTGGTCGCTGAACCATTTGACCTTGCCGGTGACCCTCTCCCCCATAGCCTCCTGATCGACAGACACAGATGATAAAGGAGGAAACCCTAACCCTAGCGGATCACTCACGCACTCCTCGCCTGCCGAAAGACAGAAGAAAGATGCGGGCCTTGTCTTTGTCGCGAGTGCCGGGGAAGCAGGGAGAGTATTTATTCAGAGGTGGGGGATGGGATGGGATGGGTTCATGGGCTGGGGTTGGGGTGGACTCCCCTCCATATTCATTAATTAATAACAAAAAAAATCGTTACTCCATATATTTTTAATGACCAAAATTTTTAAATTTTTTGTTTCTGAAAGTAAAAAAAAATGTGAGTTTACGACGTCGATCTCTATTTCGTCGTTATTTTAGTTTGCTATATAATTTTATCATCGACCTTTGCTTTCATATTGATTTTAGCCAATTTTGAATTTTTTTTAATAAAAGTTAAACAAAGTATTAATATAGTCTGACATATATCTTATACTATTAATGTCCCAACCTCTCATTCATTCGTCTCATAATCCACTTTACGTGGCCTCTTACTAAAGAAATCATTCGACTTCATCAATTTTGTGTATTTTTTTTATAGCATCCGCAACTATCATCGAACTTCGGTTTCAAATTCACTTGTACAATAAAATTCAAAATTGGACAAAATTAAAACAGAAATAAAAGTTGGTGACAAATTTATATAATAAACTAAATTAATGTAACGAAAAAAATTAACTCAAAGTTGAGGTTATAAATCGATATTTTGCATTTTTTAAACAACTTTATTTGTAATTTTTAACTTTGTGGTATATGTTCTTTGGCCCGTCGTAAACGGATTTCATCCAAATGTTGACCAAACGGATTCCGGCTTGTCTTTACCAGATGTCGGCCTGGACGAAATTTTAACCATGGCTTACACACAAATTAAAAAGGGAGACAGAGACCTAATCCCCTAATCGCACTTGGCCCTTATCATTAAGGGAAGAAACTTGGGCGGCACCAAGTCCACGCGACAAGAAGGATGTTGGGAATAGTCCCATACCGAATAGAAACAAGCCTGAGCCATTGCATATAATGGGTTGGGACCCTTCACCTAGTTGTTAGCTTTTAGGTGAAGGGGAACCCCGACACGATTTCTAGCATGGTATCAGAGGCAGATTCGTCCCGTCGGACAAAGATTCCGAACGAGGGCGTCCGACCCCCGGACAAAGATCCGATGTGGAATTACGGGGAGGTATTGGAAATAGTCCCACACCGAATAGAAACAAGTCTGGGCCATTGCATATAATGGGTTTGGGCCATTACATAAATGGGTTGGGACCCCGAAGTTAAGTGACATCTCTTGTAATTGAAAATGAGTGAAGGAAAATTCTCCGTTAGCTCAGTTGTTTCGAGCTCGAGTGTGGGCAGTCGAGCTCGGCTGATTTTATTTGAAAACCCAATTCCACACAGGAAGTTGACGTAGTCATTGTATGTAAAGTCATAAATAGGACCAGGATCCTCGCTCAGTTCAAGTTCACATGCCTTGCCCCAAAGCTGTAGGGCGTCGCACCTCACCAGTTGACTCATCGCTGATCTGTTAACCCCCATTATCAAGCATGCTAGCAGTAGCCATCATGGCCGACCTCACAGCAGGGTTCCAGTCCGGGCGAGCGTATAAAACTTAACTCGGTCACCCTCATCGGGTATTACGTGAGTAACACGGGATTATAAACGCGTAGAAAACAAATATACTTTTAACGAAAGAAAATCGAGTTTATTCTCGAATAAGAAGTCTGAATTCCCCTTAAACAATGTCATGGAGGCGTATATAAAATTAATGAACCCAAATATGAAACTAATAAAGAAATGAATTATAAAATAATAAAAATAAATAAAAGGCTAAAATGGACTGCAAACATATTATAATAGCAATTCCAAGCTCAAATGCCAAAAGTTATATTCATTTCAACTTTTGCGGACGAACAACCTTCGAAACATCCTTGGCAGCCCAACACTCGTTCTCCACGTGTTCCGCATCAATGAGCTGCCTATACTTTCTTTAAGTCTATCTTGACATTACCTATAATTAAAAAATTATTTAAATGTTCATGTCCGCATCCAGCATGGACAAATTAGTGTAAGGTTGAGTTTGAAAAATAAGAACCAGTGCCATTGTCAGAATCCATCTGTTTCTTGCTTCTCTTGTGAGATCCTTGCAAGCATGCTTCCAGTGCGAGTGAGAGAAATACAAAAAGTATGAGTACGAGCGAGAGACTATGAACAAGTGTGGGTAGAGTCATTGAGAATTTGAGCGTAAGGGCTAATCATGATCTCGTAGGAGTGACAACGCCGGCAGGGTCATCAGCCGAGAAACTCCTGGCATCCCGTTCGACCCATCATTCCCTGACAGAAGATGCTGCAGATATCCCCTTGGAAACAACACCATATGCACTGATCGCAATGGGGTCGAGAGAGAAAGGTGAAGAGACGCCATGGCCACCCCTTGTTGAAATTGAGATCACGTCCACACCATCTTTCACGCAGCATCTAATGCTGCCAGAATGTAATTGTTGAAACAATAGGAATTCATCCAGCATACCATGTAAACGGCAATCGTTGCCTTGGAAGCAACACCCACCCATGGTGACACCAGCAGCATAGCCAACCATGGAGGCATGGAAGGAGTGGCAGCAAGCAGCAGTAAAAATTTTGTTTGTGCCTTGGCCATCGACATCCCTGGGAGAATGGAACTCCATGGTGGGGCAAAAGCCTCGCTGCCATTGGAGATGAAGCGGAAGCCTACATTCTTGTGGTTACAATCGAGGTGAGTGAGAGAAGTCATCGCCAGCCGGCGATAATGATGGTGAATCCTGCGGTGGAATTGAAGACAAATCTCGAACTTCATTCTTTTCTCCTCCCAATAAAAAATTGATGCCTGCCTTAACCTAACTACCAACCCGGCCAGGAGAGGGTTCATCGAACAAAGCAGAAAAGATGAAGGGCTCCTCCACCAGTAGTAACGAGAACACATCCATAACACAGACGAACAGAACAGAACAAACAACTTGGAGGGCAGCCGAGCAAACAATACGCCGCAACAAGTAAATTGAAGATGAATGCACAAACTATCAAAAAGGCTAAAGGAATTCAAAAACTCCTTTCCATAACCCGAGTCATATATTCCCACAATTCTCCTAAGACAACCAGCAAAACAACCATAGCATATCCCAAGCACACCGAAAAATAACACCAGGTTACGGACAGGCAGAACAAAAAGAGATGTCGAGCCGCTGATAAGATAAACTACAAGTACCATAGTCGCACAAAAACAAAACCAAAACCAAACAGATATCCAATTGATTTCAGAAGACGGTCTCGACATCTAAAGACTTGGGGAACTTAATCTAATAGTCTCCACCACCCTGAGGACACTCCCTTGCAAAATGACCAGGCTCTCCACACTTGAAGCAGGTTCCCCCACCTCCGCCTCCACCTGCGCCTGCGCCTCCGCCTCCACCGTACCTCCCCCCACCGCCGCCTCCGCCACCACCCTGGTAGCAGTCCCGGGCCATATGCCCAGTCTCCCCACAGTTGTAGCAAGCCCCGCCGCCACCGCCGCCACCTCGTCCACCCCTGCTGCCGAAGCCGCCGCCTCCGCCGTAGCCGCCGCCTCCACCGTAGCCGCCGCCGCCACCACGGCCACCCCAGCCGCCAGGTCCGGCGCGGGAGCTCCCTTGGACAGCAGAGCCACCAGGGCCGGTGACATCGACGGCCTTGGTACGGTTGCCGTCAGACTCGATCTGGAACTCGACGGACTCACCCTCGCTGAGGCTGCGGAAACCGTCAGACTTGATGGAGGACTGGTGGACGAAGAGATCCTCGCCACCATCGTCGGGTGTGATGAAGCCGAAACCCTTCTGGTCGCTGAACCATTTGACCTTGCCGGTGACCCTCTCCCCCATAGCCTCCTAATCGACAGACACAGAAGAGAAAGGGGAGAAACCCTACCTAACCCTAGCAGATCACACACGCACTTCACGCCGCCCAAAAAGACAGAAGAAAGATGACTTTGTCGTGAGTGGCGAGAGTATTTATCCAGAGGGGTGGGATGGGTTTCATTCATGGGCTGGGGTTGGACTCCCTTCCATATTCATTAATTAAGAATAATAATATTATAACATATATTTTTTTATGGTGGGGTCTGCTACTTTTTATGAAAAAAAAAAGGTGGGGATCGGAGGGTTGATATGTATTAGGGGGTGGTCATCGGAGGGATGGGGATTGCTCTGGTGCAGTCCAGGGGTGCGCCCACCAGAGAAAGGAGCAGTGGTCTGATACTCTTCTTCTCCTCGATTTGCATATAATCAGCTAATAAAAACTAAAGCTAATAATAATATCCACAATCAAACGAAACGATTCCCACGGAGCGATAACTCATCGGGAAGACAAAGATAACCGCGAATTCCAATTTTTCGGAGAAGGCAGGACTTTTTACTGTTGTTGTGTTTTGGAATATGGGGAGTGGAGGAGTAGTAGTGAGGAATCTTTTTTCATATATAAAATATATATAAAATACTAGATACTTATTTACAAATAATTAAGGAAACTCAAATTTAAGAAATTCCCAAAATTGTGACAAATCTCTTCTTCTTCTTCTTCATCTTTGAAAGAAAAAGAAAAAGAAAAAAGAAGGGGGAACATGAACATGAACATAATGAAGGAAATCAATGGAAGCCTCTGGAGCCTCTGGACTGGTAAAGCTCAAGCCTGCTCTTGGCTTCCAGGATGAGCTCCCTGATTTCAGGGTCCTCGTTGAGGTGGGCCTGCTTAGTGGACCACTCCAGAACAATGAGTACCTCCTCCTGGGCCAGGGTGTCGCTGTCAGGTACGTGCATCGTCACGTAGCAGAGCAGCATCAGGGACGGCACCTGTACCATCTGCTCCCCGAAGTACACCAGCTGTATCAGATGCTTCACCCCTCCTGCCCCTATTATCGCCTTGCTGTGGTTCACGTGCAGGAAATTCTCGTCACATGCGAACTTGTTCAGTGCTATTGTTGCCTCCATTGATATCTCCGGCTCCCTCTCGTCCAGCAGCTTCACCAACGGACTTATTATCCTCGTCTCCGTCGCCCTGAACGTCCTCGCCAGGCTCCCTATCGCTTTTATGCATGTCCCCAGCAGTTCTGACTCCTCCTTCTCTATTATCCTCAGCAACTGGTCCACCACTGCCCTCGCTGCTGGCGATGTCGGCTTGAACGCCGATCTCCTCAGCTCTGCGTTCTCCTCCGCTACCGCTGCTATTTCCATCAGCGCCATCGCCGAGTAGTACTGTACGTCCTCTGCCCCCTTCTCTATCAATATCGCAAAGCACAGCAGCGCCCTTGATTCCGTTATGCTCCTACACACGCCCACGTTACCCTTTGACAGTTGCCATAGCGCCCGTGCCGCCATTGCCTTCATCTGGGCCTTGGTTGCCGGATCTTCAAACTCCCTTCCCTTTATACTACTCCCTGCCAACGATATGTGGGAATTGTGGTCGTGTTGTTGGTGCTGTTGATGTTGATGCTGCCGGTGGCTATGCTGGTTATGCTTTGCGCTGTTCTGCCCCATCATCGCGTTGTGCACCTGGTGATTCACAGAGTGGCTCTGAAGCGGTGGCTTCGAGGAGGTCGAAGGTGTTTGGCCCTTCATAGCAATCGTGTTGGCTACAACGTTGTGCATCTGGTTTTGAGTTTCATCCCCAACAGGGTGGGGAATCTGGTTTGCTGCCTGCTTTTCGTCGTACTCGTCGGGGCCACCAGTATTGCTTGCCATCACCACCGAATGAATAGACATCTTATGCTTGCTCGCGATGGCATACTTGCTGTGCTCCTGGACCGTCTCGAAAGCCAGGTGGCTCACGAGCAGCCTGATGACATTGTTCTGGGCGAAATGGTCCTGGCATTTCGGATGGTTAGCGGCCAGCTCCGACACTGCCCACGCCACCACGACCTGAACCTTCATGTGGCCGTCCTTGAGTATCTTTGCGAAGACTGAGCAAACGCCTGCGTTCACGATGTCCTCTACGCTCTCGGGGTCTCGTCCAAGAAGCCCAATCGCTCTGGCGGCGTTTTCTTGCCCCTCCATCCTCCCTTCCTTGGCAAGCTTCAGCAGTGTAGGGACTCCCCCTTCCTCAATGATCAACCTCCCATACCTGTCGTTGTCCCGGGCAAGGGAGACCAGGGAGGCAGCAGCATCGGAGCGGTCCTCCAGGGAGCCAGTGTAGAGGATGGCGATCTGCTCCCATATGAGGCAGAGGATAGGCTCATTAGAGGCGATAGGAGGGAGGCCCAGGTACTCGTCATCGCGGTCATCGGCAGAGGCAGAGACCCTCAGAAGCCAGGAGACGTCGCTGATGGAGTTCTCGAGCTGCATGAGGATCTTGCGGAAGGCAGCGGCAGGGTTGATGGTGAAGAGGCGCTTGAGGAGGCTGTTGCCGCGACACTTGAGGACAAGGGTGAGGGCCTTGTCGAGGACCTGCTCGGTGTCGTCAATGATCCTGCGGGTGGGACGCTCATAGAGGTCATTGCTGGCACGGGCGGCCTGGCGGAGGAGGCCGGCAAGCTTCTCGGTCTTGGCCTTAAGGTCGGCGCAATCGGCCTTGAAGGAGATGTGGACATCGTCCGAGAGTTTGGTAAGCTGGTCGGCCAATTGAATGGGACGGGCTAGGATCTGTTTCACAATGTCCCCCATGGACGTCTAAAAAGGTAACCAACCTCCTGCCCTGGTGATGCGAGGAGGGAAGACCCGCCACACCCACCTAAGGCTTCCCCCCCCACGTCCAGATTGAGATCCAAACAGAAGAAACCGATTTTTTGATATGGTTGGTTTTGACAGATATTAAGAAGAGAATGAGGAGGAGGGACTTGCGACCGGAGTTTGGCCCCGGCGACGGGGAGGACGGTGGCAGAAAGGTGGAACGTGATTTTCTCTTTTTAAGGGAGGGGGGGGGGTGAAAGAATGGTATGTTTTGTTTTTGTTTTTGTCTCTCCTCTCTTCTTCCTCATCATTTTCTCAGTCGTTTGGGTTTCCCTGGTGTTTCGGTTAGTCACTTGATTGGTTGGTCTCCTCCCTCCCCCGTTTTTAAACAACGTCAGCTTCTTAATAATGTGAAAATATCCAGATTATTCGTATTTCTTTTCTTTCATATAAGGAAGGAAACCTCAAACGAACAACAGCAACGCCAAAGAGTAACGCAACCCTTCTCAAGTATGTAACACACATCACATTTGTAGCCATTAAAATCCACCAATTAATTTATCCTCGATAACTCCCTGAAAGGTTGTCCTGCCCCTTTCTCCAGTTGAATGAACGACAGCAAAGACGTAACCCTGGACGCCCCGCCCCGCCCTTCATCAGGGATTCAGTCCTATCCGTGCTCTCGTGAGGCCTACGCATGCGTCCACCAAGTCTGCATCTATGAAGTCTGTCGACAATACTTGCAGCCGATCCCCGTTTCCCTTGGCGAAACATTGGGATATAAACAGCCTCGCATGTTTGTGTATCCGATCCGTCACCGGTTTAACACACATTATCAGATTGTCCGCTTGGGGCGTCGCCGTGTTCTCTACCCTGTACAAGTACTTCCTGTCCCCAATCTCTGGCTGCTGGCTTAAGTACTCCATGTTGCTGTTGAATTTGGTCAACGGCAGGTCGGTGTCGATCCAGTTGTCCCTTAGATACCCTGCACTCCACAACAGACTCCCTGGTTGTGGCTCCGCTGCCTGCCTGGGCTTCCACACACAGATTACCCTCTTTGGCGCCAAATCTGCTATTGTCTTGGAAAACATGCCTTCGTCCTGGGGAACCAGATACTCCCCAAGTCGATCCGTCAAGTACTTATCGAAATCTGGAGGGTCCTTATGCCCGAATTCTGTCCGGACCTCAAGGACAATGATCTCGTGCTTTGTCTCAGACAGAAACTTCTTCACGTCATCCAGGACAACATCCATGCTGTAAGATGACAGGATCCCATGGCACACCCGGCAGTCCTCGTTAACACGGATGTCGAGGACCCTAGTGCCTGCCACGAGCTGTGCGTATATGCCAAGGGTCTGGCACTGTGCGAACGGACGAGAAATTGAAGGGAGGCCAATCCTGTCAGTGGCAGAATCGTGGGTGCCAGGCCAAACGATCTTGAATAGGGGGAGCCTTGTAGGATCCAGGTTGGACATCCAGTTCTTGTGGTCAGTTGGGCGAAAGTGGCTGCCAGGAAACTCCGCACCGTATGTCTCATAAAGATGTTGTAGTATATTCTCCTCGTACGAGACATCCTTGGTCCTCTGGATCTGCCTGGATATGAGAGATCCCATTGATGATGAAGATGATGATGATGAGGGCAGAGCAGATGCATTTGGTGGGTTTATATCAAGTTAAAAAAGATGATAGATGTTTACTTTTGGCCTGTGGTTGACAATCTCGGCTTACCTCCACCTAACCTGACCTCATGATCAATCATTCGTAAATAGAATATTGGACCTCCAATCGTATTTGTTTTTTGTTTTCATCTGGTATGAGTGACTGGACTTGAATTTTGCTTCGACCTGTCCATGGTGGGGGTTTAATCATTTATTTGCCTTAGTTTTCATGTATTCCCATTCCTCTGCTTGCACTACTGTCCATCACCAGGCAAAACCAATAGAGAGGAGTATTTCCCAATAATTCTATATCGGGGGGTAATGGGACTCACCACACCCAACTATTCCTAAAGAACGCGAGGAAGGTGGCCTTCTGGCCATGGTGGCCTGCTCGAACCCATATGCAATCTCAATCAACTTTGGTTCTGACCACTTCAACCCCCCGAAGAACATCCCAAACGGCATTCCCTTGTCGTCGTAGCCCGCAGGGACAGTTATCGCGGGGTACCCCTCCATTGCCGTTACTCCAACCGCTTTTACTCCGATCGTCACCATCGCATCCAACTCGTTTTCCTTCATCAACTTCTCGAATCCTTCTCCCGACAACTTGCTCATCATCTCCTTTGCTTTGTTAAGCTCATCCTCATCCCATTTTGCAGCCTCTGCCTCTATCAACCCATCCTGGCTGTACTGTTCAGTCATTTCCTGCGCCGCATTCAATGTTAAGAACAAAGCAGCAACACTTAGCATAGCTCGGGAGGCTTCATTATCCGCAGCAAGAAAATCACAACCTTTGGTAATCACACTAACCATATCAGGGTGGTCGACGTTGAAGGCTATTATATCAGCCAGTGACCGGACTGGAGAGCTTCTCAATTCCACAAGGAATTCATTGAGATATCTCCTGAACTCCGCAAGCATGACAATCATCTCCCCAGTCCTGCGTGGATCCAGAATTACATCGACATTCTCTATCTCCAAGTTATCGATTACTATTGCACCCCTTTCCCTATGAGAAACCGTTAACAAAGAACACAGAGGTCAGTACTAGGACAAAGCCCAAACTCCTGTTTGAAATGAGTTGAAGGTAACATAGATCCCTTCATTTAATTTCAGACATAGAGTACAACGGACACCCACCAGAGTGAGACCAAGTGCTGCTCAAAAGTAGAAATTACACTTGTTCCATCGAAAGATGCGAAGAACGGGTGCCGAACTATGCCCAACCGTTTCCCTCTTAGGCTATCTTCCTTAAGAAACTGTCTATAACCACCCGCAGGCACAAATTTGTTCGCTTCTTTGGTTGCTTCATCTCTGGGATCAACTCCAACAATGGCATCAAGTACATAGACTGCATCCGACATGGTCCTAGCGATTGGCCTACAATAGCCGCAGATAGCAAAGAAACCGAGACAGATGTGGTCATAATCATCGACCTTTTTTTTTCTCTTTTTATCATCAAGAGTAGGCAGCATTAGAGGAAATATTTCATGGTACCCGATCGAGTCCACACGAGGTGAAACTGGAATGATGCCAGCTCTACTGGTGAGTCCAGCTGTAGGCTTGAAGCCCACGACTGAATTGTGGTCAGATGGACAGATTATAGAACTGTGTGTCTCGGAACCTAGTGACACAGTGACCATATTGGTGGCGACCGCTATGGCTGAACCACTGCTAGACCCACATGGATCTGCAGAACTAACATAAGGATTCTGTAGAAGCAACATCCAGATCAAATTGCTATGATGAGGTCAATACCATGGATAATCACATGGGAATGAAAGAAGAGCTGGCATTTAAATCTACTGCAGAGAAAAGGAGCATCTCAGAGAAGGGAAGCCTGAAAGAAGAGCTCACCACACCCTGTCCGCCCCTAGCGGACCAGCCGTTGGGATTTCCAAAGGACCTCATGTGGTACCACTCGCTCATGCTAGCCTTCCCAAGCAAGACTGCACCTTCGGCCCTCAGCCTCTCGACGACGTGAGCATCTCTTGCCACCTTTGCTCCCAGCAACGCATAAGACCCGCACGTGGTGTTCATCCTGTCGAGTGTCCCTATACCGTCCTTGAGGAGAACTGGTATTCCATGGAGAGGACTGAGTTGCTGTTCACGGCCACTGCGACGTGCCTCAAGCCTCTCCCTGTCGGACACGGAGGCCTGTTCAAGGGCGTCGGGGTTGACTTCAATGATGGCCCGGAGGAAGGGATTAAGGGATTGTATCTGGTGGAGGTAGGAGGTGACGAGATGGTGGGAAGTGAGGGAGTCAAGGGAGAAGGCTAGACGGATGCTGTCGATGGTGGCCTCTCTGAAGTCTAAGGCGGAGGAGGAGGAGGAGGATCCCGAGCCTAAGAGGGAATGGAACAGCAACAAAAGCTGTAGTAGGAAAAGCTTCATTTCCATTGAATCCTTGGGTTACGACTCGGACAAGAGTTGATTGATCTGCTCCGAATGAGATGAGTCCGAAACTTATTGTAGATCTCTAAGCAAGTAATATCATTTTTATATTTCAAAGACTGGAATACCTCTGGATGAAATGGCCCAATAACCAATGTCAACTTACTACTTTTTCTCCTTTTTCTTGCAGTGTTACATACGCATATTTTATATAGCACGAAAATTTTGTTGCTCTTTTTATAATATTTTCTATTTTAGTAAAAGCTTTTATATATTTTGTAGTTGTTGGCGCCGTTCTACTTGGAAATATTTTTGCAAAGATAAAAAGAAAAATTGAGGTCGCCGTCAAGAAATTAGGACACGGACAACGAGATGCAAGTTCTCAGAAACGGACGCTGTAATGAAATCAGGACGACGAGTTGCAAGTTTTTTTGAAGATTATTGTTAACAAAGCGCAAAAACCTTTTTGAAGATTTTGTTCCTCGATCCTTTTCTAGAACTAGTGACTTGAAGCACCAGGCAAGCTACCTATGGATGAGGATTAAGCTTGACAGGCACAGATTCAGCATGTGGCTCATTGTTGAAGCTGCAGTGGAAAGCTGTTTATTAGTGGGCAATTCGTGTTTGATCCGTTGGAGGCAGAACAGGTTTTCTTGGTGGAGGGTCACAGGGCTTGGCAAAGGCAATGATCTCTCGAGTTTCGCTAAATGACGTACTAACGAAAATAATTCGCGAACTAACCCACCAAAGTCGGCTTTACAAAGGCCGACTTTGATCCTCAAGGAAGTCGGCCTTTGTAAGACCGACTTCCATTCGCCAAAATCGAAAGGCCGACTTCCTTGAGGACCAAAGTCGGCCTTTGTAAGACCGATTTTGATGGGTTAGTTCACGAAATATTTTTCAAACTGCGTCATTTGGCGAAACGCCGTCATGGAACAAAACTCATGATCTCTCAAATATCGGGATTTATTGGTGAGAGGGGCTTCTTCTTCTTCTTCTTCTTCTTCAGCCCCTGCGGAAAATAGTTGGACAGCGCATATTGATGTTTTTATAATGGTGGGAGGAGCTTTGCCCAGGTGGGAACTTGGGGAGCTTTGGATGCCAGACGCAAGAAATAGACAGAGGGACAGGTTACCGGCGACCGCTTCAGCTCTCCGGTCGGAAAAAATGTCTTGAAAACTATTCTAGTACAAATTCGAGAGGAGTGCGAGGGGTTGCAGATGCGCTGTGTAGATGAATGAAGCATTCTTCCTCGAGGTTTCCATTCTCCAACAAGATCTCTCGAGGAAGAAACACCCACAACTTCCTTCACCATTCTCGAGTCCCACTCCTCTCGTCTTGAACTGCTCATTGGCTCCCTTACAGTAAACTGTCACTCTGTTGTTATATCGTGGTTTCAGGAACAGCCCAACTGGGGGGGAAGGTATTCCAATTCCAAAATGTCCATCGACGCCGCGCTGAAGAAGTTGGAGCAGATCGCGGGAGGATACCTCAAGCCTTCCACCGCCACCAAAACCGACGCCACCCTCCTCCGGCAGTTGCACTCTTATTTCCTAACCACCGGCAGTTTCCTCTCCCCGGACATCCTCACCAATCTCGTCCTCTCCTACGCCACCGTTGCCACCCCTAACCAACACCCAGACCTCCCCATCCTCCACTACTCTTTGAACTCTCTTCTTCCCTCCCCCAGCCCCCTCCCCTTCAATGTCCTCCTCTCCCACTTCGCCAACCGCCGCTTCCCCTCCCTCGCCTTCTCCACCCTTCGCTTCATGCACCGTAATTCCGTCCCCCTCGATACTTTCTCCTTGTGCAGCGCCCTCACCGCTTCTCTCGGGGACGCCTTCCACTTTGTCCCCCAAGTCCATTCCTTCGCTATCTCCTCTGGCTCCTCTTCCCACGTTTTCCTTTCCGGCGCCTTGATCCATTCTTATGCCCACTCTTCCCTTATGGTCGATGCCCGCAGGTTGTTTGATGAAAATCCCCATCGGAACACCGTCTGCGCCAACGCCCTCTTATCTGGTTATGTCCGTTCCTGCTTGTGGCTCCATGCTTTCAACTTGGCTAGGGAGTTGCCGGAGTTGAATCTGTGCTTCGATCACCGCACTCTTTTGGCTATTTTAAGGGCTTGCACCGGAGCATCTGCCCCCGAATTCGGTAGGCAGGTCCACGGTTACATACTTCGCAAGTTTGATCCTCCGGGGTTTGACCTGTTTTTGCAGAGTTCGCTCCTTGAGATGTACGGTCAATGTGGGCTCTTGGGAAAAGCTTGTGCCGTGTTTGACTCCGCGGGGAGCGTTGGCGCAGAAGGTCGCAATAGCCTTGATCTTGTTCTGTGGACTTCGATGTTGGGGGTCTATGGAAGAAGTGGCCATTATGTGGAGGTGATTGAGCTTTACAAGGAAATGGTCGCGAGAGGGATCAGACCGGATGAGGTATCGTTCGTAACTGTTATCTCCGCTTGTGCTCGAACCAACCAAGTGGAACTTGGGGTCAGTTATTTCAAGTCTATGACGCTCGAGTACAGACTAGATCCTTGGCAAGAACACTACAGCTGTCTGGTCGACCTGCTTTCCCGAGCCGGTCAGCTGGATGAAGCACTGGATGTCATCTGCGAATGGATTCAGAAAGGATGTGAGGGCAGTGCCTCTGCGTGGGGGGCTATGCTCAATGCTTGCTTCGACTGCGGCCATATTGAGTTGGGGAAACTGGCTGCTGAGAGGGCTCTGGAGGTGGATCCGGGAAACATGGGGGTTTACATGATGCTGTCAAACTTGTATGCCAAAATGGGGATGTGGGATGAAATGGGATCGTTGAGGAATTACATCCTCGGAAGAGGGCTAAGGAAGGACAAAGGATGTAGTTGGGTTGAGGGTAGCTGTTGAAGGTATCTGTGAGTAAAACTCGGTTCACATGATGTGAATAAATTGGATATTCATCAACATTACTTTGAGCACAAATATCTGGCACTTAAGAAAAACAAGTATCATAAGCACACCAACAGAAGGAGAAAAATGGGTACCCCAGCCAGAATCTCTCGGTTCTCCATCATCCCTACTCCAAGTGCCTCCACCTATGATGAATGATGCACTCAGTTTCATTGGTAGAAGAAGGGTTGGAGATAATTATGGTTGGTTTCTGCTAATTGTTTTTATTTCTAGAAGGAGAGGAATGGGGAGAGAGGCACAAACAACCAGGCATCTTCTGCTTGCCCCTTCTTTATATATAGAAATGCTTTGCTCATCCTTGGATTGACGACTGAACTGAATCACCTTAAAAGGATAATTCTGGAGGCTGTCAACCTGAATCACCTTAGAACGACTGGCAATTGGGAATCATCCGCCCAAGGGAAGCCAGAGAGATCTTGGGGGGGGTGAGGTGCCAGCAGCAGCAGCAGCAGTAGTAGCAGGAGTCATTCTAATTGGACTGAACGATCTGATGCGAGTGTAAAACGGAGTTCATTTTAGAGAAAGAAAAGAAAAGAGGGAACATTCCCTGAACAAATGTGGTTGTGATTTTGTCTGGTGGTGGAGGGGTCGTCGTCCTATCCAGCTAAGGAAGAATAAATATTTCAAAAAGTAGAAGAAGGAAAGAAAAGCTCAGCAGCAGCACGTGGAATGACTGACATCGGGTTGGCTGTCTGTCTTGGCATTTTTTTCCCTCGCGGAAGGGGAAGGGAAACATAGCTATGTTAAATTTAGCAAAGTCAGGTTAATAAATGAGGTTAAGTAGTTGGTTGGATGAGATCTTAGCAAATGGCAAATGTATTATTCAATTTTATGTAAGAAGATAGGTGTTTGGTGTGTTACTACAGTGGTGCTACTTACTTTGAACTGCACTTAACATGTATTTATTATCCCTATTATTCCAAAAGAAAAGAGAAGGCTGAAAGCAAATTCAAAAATTTATTCATCATCGTCAACAAGAAGAAGAGGAGGAGGAGGAGGAGAGAATTGGATTGCAAGCAATGCAGCTGCAGTAGAAACTCCTCACCTTCCACCTTCAGCTTCAGCTTCAGCTTTGAGCTTCACCGAAAATGGCATCTTCCTCTTCTTCTGCCTCTGCCTCCTCCCCCGATCCCTTGGATTCTCCCCCTTCCTCTCACTCCATCTCCGTCACTATCCGTTTCAGGCCCTTGAGGCGTGCTCTCAGATCTCTCTCTTCCCCACCCCACGACCCAATGACTTGGTCTGACTTTCCTTTCCTTTCTCTTTTCTTGTTTCTTTAGTGAGAGAGAGTTTCAGCGAGGAGATGAGATCGCTTGGTCCCCTGATGGTGATAATCTCGTCCTCAATCACTACAACCCTTCCACCGCCTACGCCTTTGGTATGACTCCTCCGAATGTTTCCACTACAATCCCCCCCCCCCCCACCTCCCTCCTTAACCGCTTTCCATCTTCACCCTCGTTGCAGATAAAGTTTTTGGACCCCATACCACATCCCAACAAGTTTACCAAGTCGCTGCCAAACCTGTTGTCAAGGCTGCCATGGAAGGCGTCAATGGTTTGTTTATCTTCCCGAATGCCCACTCCTCCCTATTCCATCTCAAGACCAAATTTAGTCCCCTACCTCCAACTATTGGGATGTCTAGATATTAATCCCCCGTGCTTTTCCGTTGCATATATACTCATATGGTTCCATCTGGGTTTGTTTCGACGAGTCGTTGCTTCTCTTTGCAGGAACTGTATTTGCATACGGTGTCACGAGTAGCGGGAAGACCCACACGATGCATGTAAGTCCTTCCCAAAATTATGCCTTATCTCGAACACGTTCCATGTGTCCACAAGTAGTGGGCTAATCCCCACATTTCCCTTCGTCCTTAATTTGTGTAGGGAGATCACAACTGTCCTGGAATCATACCGTTGGCGATTAAGGATGTATTCAGTATAATTCAAGACGTGAGCAGATCGTTTTTTATGTTTTTTGGGTCTACCTGGATTATGCATTCTATCAAATGACTACTTTCTACACATGGTTCACTTCTCTCAGACTCCAGGAAGAGAGTTTTTGTTGCGTGTATCCTATCTTGAAATATACAACGAGGTAACTGGTGGTAGCAGTACAATGTTTATGTGCACATTCTTTCTCAGTTTCGGTTGACGAATCCTTTTAGTGTTGTCTTGTTTCAGGTGATAAATGACTTGCTTGATCCAGCCGGTCAAAATTTGCGTGTCAGAGAAGATGCACAGGTTGTTAAGTGATTCATTTAAACTGCCTGTAAATTTTACTTCAAAATTCCTTATGTTGTTTCAGTCTGCATACATTTTCTTTTTCCTTTCTATTACTGATATCAATTTCTGCTCTTCTTCTAAAGATAGGATAGAGAGAATGCAATGAGTTTAGGAAATTCCCCAGAAATTATCATGCCCTAGAAATCCTCCTTCTCTAGAAGATTGTAGTGAAGTTTTGGGATAAGTAGTCTCATTAGTAATGATTTTCCATAGGGCACATATGTTGAGGGAATAAAGGAAGAAGTTGTCCTGTCTCCTGGGCATGCACTTTCCTTTATTGCCGCCGGTGAAGGTACCCACTTCTCCTAGTTTACCTTGCTTTATATGTGGCCAACTAATGGCCACCGCATTTCTGCAATATTGAGATTAGCATTCCCATAATTCAATTGGTTTGTGACGACAACAGAGCATCGTCATGTTGGATCCAATAACTTCAACCTCCTGAGTAGCCGAAGTCACACTATATTTACTCTGGTATGTTCTGAAAATCAATTCAGAGGTTCAAATCACATACTTAAGCATACACGATAAATTGTTCCACCCTGAGGGTTTCTGTTGGGCCTTTCTCCCTCTTTCAAAAGATGATATTCTTATGGACTTTAGGATTGTCCAACTGGGAGATCTTTTAACTTGAAAACATATGAATTACTTACTCCGTTGTGGTCATGTTCTGAAAGGAACTTATCCTTGTGAGAATCTATCCTTATTCAGCATTGTAATGCCAATACCTGCCTAAGAGTTCCAGTAAGACTTTAGAGGAACATTTCTAATGGTGTTCATTAAAGTTTTAGCATGTAATTTGGAAGACACAAAAGGGCATTTAGATCAAGGGTCTTAGGGGCTAATTCAGCTCACGTGCCTGTATTTGGAAAGACAGTAATCCTTACCTACTAATTTTACCAATTTTCTCATGCCTTACAAGCTAACTGATGCAGATGATTGAGAGTAGTGCTACTGATGATGAGTACGACGGAGTGATCTTTTCCCAGCTGGTGTGTTCAAAAAATACCTTCTCTGTTTATCATCTCCCTGAATATATATAGTTGAAAATCTGCTGGATGATTACCACCTTTGTCTTTCTATTACATTTCTAGAATTTGATTGATTTGGCTGGATCTGAAAGCTCCAAGACAGAAACAACTGGTCTGCGAAGAAAGGAAGGGTCTTATATTAATAAAAGTCTTCTCACACTTGGCACGGTTGGTCCTTACAGTCGGTCTCATTTCTCATTTTCTTTTTTTCTCAAAAAATGGACGCTCTTTAGGTTTTGGTTCAGAACCATTAGGATTCTAATTTTTGGGGTTATCTCATCTTAATAATGCTTATTGACGTTGGTTTTTGTGGTGATCTTGCGTAGGTGATTGGAAAGTTAAGTGAAGGTAAAGCATCCCATGTTCCTTATCGAGATTCAAAGCTCACACGACTTCTGCAGTCATCACTCAGCGGCTGTGGTCATGTGTCTGTAAGTTTTATTCTCATACGATACTCAATTATTGAAATATAAGTGTTCAGCTTCAGTTTTTCTTCCTTTAGTTCCCATAGCCACTTCATGTCTGGCATTGATACTAATGGAAAGGCTCTTCTTCTGATGTCACAATGTCTGTCACAGCTCATATGCACTGTTACCCCTGCATCAAGTAACATGGAGGAAACCCATAATACATTGAAATTTGCCAGTAGAGCAAAGCATGTGGAGATATTTGCTTCTCAAAACAAGGTGTTTCCCTAATTGCCTGCATTGTTGATGCGCTGGGAGTTTCTTTAGGCGTCTCCCTATACACATTTTAGAGATCCTAATATTGTTTCTCTTATCACTCGCAGATTATTGATGAAAAATCCTTGATTAAAAAATATCAAAGGGAGATTTCAAACTTGAAACAAGAACTTGATCAGTTGAGAAGGGGAATGCTTGTAGGTGTTAGCCACGAGGAGATCTTGAGCTTAAGGCAGCAGGTTATGCTTCTTTATGCCGTGGCTCATTGCTAGAAGTACACCGTGTTTTCCATTAACAAATATATAACCCTTATCCTTTTTTTCCCTTGTAGTTAGAAGAAGGTCAAGTAAAAATGCGGACAAGATTAGAAGAGGAAGAAGAAGCCAAGGCTGCCTTAATGAGTCGAATTCAACGGCTTTCAAAACTAATTCTTGTCTCTTCAAAAAATGCAATCCCTGGCTCGCTGGGTGATCTTGCGAGTCATCAGAGAAGTCATTCTGCGGGTGAAGATGAGGTAGGCCTTTTTTGCAATAATTATTATAATTCATGAATCCGATGACCATCTCTACTATTGTTACATTACATCTTGTCCTTGTTGTTTCAAATAGCCAAAAGATTTGTATGACCATCAAAGAACTTTTATGTGATGCACAATTGAGTTGTTTGACTATCTGATACACCATCAAAGAACATCAGGAACTCACTTGTGCTTTTATAATCGGGACTTAGCTGTTGAGGTCCTCAGAAACAGGAGTCACAACCTTTTACACCATTATACTGATACTGATCCTTGTAGAAATATACTGCTTTGGCAATTGAGCAGCCATACCGCTGATCCCTATAATTGGGGTAAATGCTTGATTATGTGGCCGCAAATTTTTACATTCATTGACTTATAACTGTTCGAATAATCTCTTTCAGAAATGTGATGCCTTGAGAGATTGTTCATTGCTTATTGATGGTGTGAGCCAGGACTTCCCCACTTTAGACCCAGTGAATCCAAGTGATGCTTCTTATGAGTGCAAACATAAGAGATCGTCCAGCAAGAGGAGCGAAGAACTTTTGCCAACTGCCAGTATAATCGCAGAATCCACTCAGGCGGGTGAACTTATCTGTGGGACTAAATTACCTGGGGTACGCTACCTGTTACAACTGCTGAAGTGTTAAAACAATTCTGATGGTGGATATCATGCTCCCATTTATTGTCAATATTTGCATCTTAAAATGCATCTTCATCATTTCAAGTGATTTTCTTATTCGCCACTGTTATCAAGATAACACTGTTTGTTGTATGCTTTTTACCAGTGTGGGATATCTGCATCTGATCAAATGGATCTACTGGTTGAGCAAGTAAAGGTGCTGGCAGATGAGGTTGCCTTTGGAACCAGTACTATGAAGCGTCTGATTGAGCAGTCAGTAGATGATCCTGAAGGCTCGAAACTTCAAGTACTCTCAGTATACCTTCAACTGATTTTTATTTTATTATAGTTGTACCTTTTCTTGGCCCTATTCCTCTCTATTGGAATGAATGTATCTAGTGAATCATATTTAATTTTCTGTCTTCTCTTCCAAGTCAGACAACTTAAGCATTTTTCCTTCCACTTGCTTAGGTTTGGTTTTAGCATATTTGAGTTTTCTCTAAGGGGCCTTATGAACTGATGGATTTCATGTAGATCCAGAACTTGGAACGTGAGATCCAAGAGAAGAAAAGGCAGATGAGAGCATTGGAACAGCGTATTACT
Source organism: Melastoma dodecandrum (assembly GCA_029817715.1). NCBI lineage: Eukaryota > Viridiplantae > Streptophyta > Magnoliopsida > Myrtales > Melastomataceae > Melastoma > Melastoma dodecandrum. The sequence goes on from JARUPY010000182.1 coordinate 3,811,869, forward strand.
GAGAGCGGCAAAGCTTCTGTTGCAAATACATCGTTAGTAGAGATGCAGGAAGTATTGTTCCCTGTCCTCTCTTTGAATAACTTACTAATTCTTAATTTTCTGGAATATTGTCTACTGAATGTCGCCCTTTATGTACTGAACAGACTATCACGAGACTAATGGCCCGGTGTAATGAGAAAGGCTTTGAATTGGAGGTGAGTGTACAATTGTTCTACGCTTTCCTTTTCATTTGATTGGTTAATTGTGTCACTTTCAGAGATCATGTCCTGTCGTAAATAGTGGACTGGCATGAATGATTTAATGTCTAATTTTTTTAGCCAATATTCAGCTAGTTTGAAGGGGATATTTCTTGCTTTTGCAGATAAAGTCTGCAGATAATCGAATCTTACAGGAACAACTGCAGAATAAGGTAGACTCAGTAACCAATTTTTGTGGGCTTTTATTATTTGGCGTGTCATGTCCGAGGGCAAATTACCTTGCTTGGATAAGCATGATATAGAAGATATCAGCTGTCTGTCCAGTTTGCTTTTCCTCTTTTTTCCGTCTGTGAAATCTTCTAGTCTTTCAAAAAAGGAGTGCTAATGCCAATGCCAATGCATTCTGTTTCTCGTAGTGTTCAGAGAACAGGGAACTGCTGGAGAAGGTGAATGAGTTGCAGCAGCAGTTGGCTTCAGTCTTCAGTGCTAAAACAGTGGTGCCGCGTGAACTCGATTTGCCAGTTGATTATATCGAGGAACTGGAAAAGAAAGTGAAAATTCAGGTGTTTTTAGTTTGTCTTCTTTAATAGCGTTCCTAATTACTGTTGCATTATGGATGTGAATCAATTTTGAATGCTTTGAGCAGAAATGTCAGGGAACTAAATCCGGAAATTACTGCAGTCTTTCTTAGTTCACCTGGATCCTGACAACTGAGGATTCTTTCTAATAAAGATCCGATACCTTAACGCAGGAGATTGAAAATAAAAATTTGAAACAAGATAGGGCATATCTCTCAGAAGAAAACAGTGCTCTGCGTGTTCAAAACCAGAAACTGGCTCAGGAGGCATCGTATGCAAAAGAGCTTGCATCCGCGGCTGCTGTTGAGTTGAAAAACCTTGCCGCGGAAGTTACGAACCTTTCTTTGCAGAACTCGAAGCTAGAAAAGGAACTCCAGTCTACTCAAGAGATGGCACATTCGAAGGCTAATGGTTTCAATCGCAAGTTTAATGATGGTGTTAGGGGAGGGAGACAGGGCCGTCTTTCTGGACGTGTTAATGATATTACAGGGATTGCGTGTGATAATTTTGATGCCTGGAATCTTGATCCAAATTATCTTAAAGTAGAATTGAAGACAAGAAAGCAGAGGGAGGCAGCCCTTGAGGCTGCCTTGGCAGAGAAGGATTTCCTTGAGGATGAATACCGGAGAAAAGTTGAAGAAGCCAAGAAGAGGGAGGAGGCATTAGAAAATGATCTGGCCAATATGTGGGTCCTAGTTGCAAAATTGAAGAAAGATGGCAGCGGTGCTACCGAATTAAACTTGGAAGAGAAGTGCAACGGAGTCAAATTGAACTCTAATGTGGTTGATTGGAAGGATTTTGTTGTAGAAAGACAAATCTCAGATGTCAGAGTGCCAGCTGAAGAACCTATGAGAGAAGAACCTCTTTTTGCTCGATTAAAGGTAATATGCAATGCCCTTTCCTATCTGTTTCTGCACTGCATTAGTTACACTGCTGAGTTAAGACCCTGAATGCATTTGAACTGTGTTCCTCGAAGACTGCTAAAAGGTGATGTGAAATTTTAATTTTGAATGTTCCATCTCATTTGAGCTGTGTACCATCTTCAGAGCTCTATATGGTAGATCTGCCATCGTAAGCAGCCTTTAATTGCCCATTTATATTATCTGCATAAGTTGAAATGCTTGAGGAGTGAGATTGTTTGCCTATTCAGGCTCGACTGCAAGAAATGAAAGAAAAGGAGCTCAAATCAATGGGAGACGGAGATGGGAATTCTCATGTATGTAAAGTTTGTTTTGAATCACCAACTGCAGCAGTTCTCCTTCCTTGCCGGCATTTTTGTTGTGAGTCGGTTTGATGCTTTAGTTGACATTTTATGTTAAATTCTTCTGGGCATTTGGTTCTGATCTTGTTGTGTTGCTTGTAGTGTGTAAATCCTGTTCTCTTGCCTGTTCCGAGTGTCCCATATGCCGGACGAAGATTGGGGATAGGCTTTTTGCTTTTGCTTCATAAACCTGGGGAGCATTGGTGGCTACGGGTATGGAGAATTTTTCGCTTCTTAAAATACCCCAGCTGTCCAAAGTGAGCTTGCCTTCCCCATTTTTCCAACGTGGCTTTGAATATGAGGAGAACTGATGTTCCGGCTATTTTTTTATCTCATTATTGATTCTTATGTAGTGTTCAGGCAACTTGGATTTTTGTGTCTCTCTTTCACCTTGTCTGTTTCTTTCAGTGGTTGCTAGATGTAACTTGATTCATGGGATTCCTCTTACCTGTGGTCGGTTCTGTGCGCAGGGCTTGATATTACAGGCTGACTACTAAGTTCCCTCCGACGGCCGGAGTGCATTCTTTCATCAGTTTTCGTGTATGTTTGCATACGCTCGTCGTATTTGTACTTTGTATTTCTTCTGACAATCACCTCCCCAAGAGAAATGTATTATAATCAAAATATGGCTGGCGAGTAACTGCCTTTTGTCCCGGAAAGGCCGGCCGATTGTCAGGCACAAGTCATCTGATGGGCGGCCGTTTGTAAGTTTTTTTCGAATGGTTCAACCCTCGAGTTTGATAACTCATATAAGTTTATGTCGACGCCCACCTTTTGAGCAACACAACTCATTTCCATTCTCCGAATGACCGACGGTGGTGTTTATTATTTCATAAGTGGACAGGCAAAAGTAGCGCGTGCATGATGGAAAGAAAATAACCCAAAGTGGCGAGGCATCGATGCTTCTCCTTTTGTTCCCTGACTCGGTGGACCCGCTCGCTTATCGTACTCATGGGGCTTTGGCGGAGCCCAGTCTCGCGGCATCAACCTAACTTCATCGAGAATCGTCGTCTGTCCAGAGGAAAACATACACACGAGAGAAAGATTTCATTTCGTCAGGGGAATTAAATGGTTGGTTCCAACTTTTAATATGTATGCGTGCATGTGGTGCAGACCTTACAGTAGCCATTGAATTGAGGTGGATGGGGATCAAGGAAGTCATCCACGCGCCACCCAGGCAATGTCTTGGTGAAGTACTCGGATATGCTGCTACCTGTGGCACCACATTCATCGTCTCGCGAGTTCACTGGATCCGAGGAAGATTCCAAATACTCAGACGGTGTATGGATGCCCTCTGGCTTCACTGGGGATTGAGATGGCGAAGAGGTGGACGGGGATAAACGAGAGGAGGGGGAAATACCGACTCCCGTGAGAAGGAATCTGCTGTGACTCCTGGTATGTTGGTGTGGGGAATGAATATGGAGATCGCACTCCCTGCAGAATATGGCTCTGTCCTCTCTGCAGAAGAACAAAGCCCGCCTCTCCTACGATCTCATCAAAGAAAGCAACACATCATCGCCACAACTGAGGTCAAACAACGCAAATGAAGAAGCCCTATCGCCCTTCGTTACCTGACAAATATCACAAAGAGGGGAACCCGGGGGGGTCGCTTGGGGAGATAGAGGATGACGATGGTGCTTGCCCGCTAGCTTATTCGCACCGTGCACCCGTTGGTCGCATCCACCGCACAAGGCCGCCTCGTCGGCGGGACAGAATACAGTGGACTCCTGCTTGTTGCAGACATCGCACAAGATTTTCATGGCTAACTTCCAGGAAAGTAAAAAGGTAGTGAGGGGGAGGAGACCACAGGAAAAAGGTCTAATGGAGGTTGAGAATTTATAATATTAAATATGAGAGTCTTCCCCACATCCGAGAGAAGGAGAGATTTCCCCCCGTATATAAAAATTTTTTGAAGGGTTCTTTTGGACCATTCACCCATTCCCTCGAGATCCGAGAGCTATGAGATGATAGTAATAGGGAGAAAGGTTGACCAAAAAGATAATCCCCCAACAACAAATCCACACTAGACAAACTCGGCCTTTTGCCCACAAAGGAAGAAGATATGGGGAGCACATGGGGGGCACATGGGGGGTGTTCATATAATTACTGCAATCAGCCAACAAAATCAAGAAGGAGATCAAAAGTCAAAACCACTCAATTAAGAAAAAAATGGAAACGGCGGTGCCTCCTGGCCCCATTGAAGGCCCGAGCCCTTATCTCCTTCTCCATGCATATCATATCATATCACGAGTTATGCACCCAATTTTTGGAACTCAGTCCAGGGGATTTGGCGCTTTGCATGCATTCGGGGGGAGTTTTGGGCCTTTTCAACCCAAAAGATGATATATATTTTTTTTCTGTTTATTAAAATGTGATATGTTGTTGTTCACCGGGTGTTGGTCCTATACTGGATGATCATACCACATAGAAGTCAAGACATGAAAAGGTATGCTAAGCTAGCACCGCTTGCAGTCATCCTGACAAGGAGTATTTGAGTCAGTCAAGTACGTTGGCCATGCGCTTGCGTTAGAATAAATGCGGGAATGGAAATTCCATCCATGGGTGGCTGTGCTGTGCTTATTTTGGGTCATAAATCATTGGCAAAATATCGGAATTTGGCCCCAATTATAGGCACATTTTCATATGTGTCCACAACTTTGTTTTTTTATTTGTGGTCATAACTATGACTTCGTTTTATTTTGTGGCCGCGTCGTAACGTCGTTGCCTACGTGGACTAACGGCTGAAGGAGTGTGCGAACGTGGCCATCCTGCGTGGCAATTTTAAAATAAAGTCATAGTTATGGCCATAAAGTTGGGGTCGCAGATGAAAATAGCCCGATAATTGGGGCCAAAATCCTATATTTTGTCTTTTTTCTAAAAGACAGGATGGCCACGTTTGTTGCCACGAGTTCAGCCGTTAGTCCACGTAGGTAACGGCGTTACGACGCGGCCACAAAATAAATCAATGTCATAGTTATGGCCATAAATAAAAAAAAATAAAGTTGTGGCCGCAGATGAAAATTGCCCGATAATTGAGGCCAAAATCCGATATTTTGCCTAAATCATGTGTTTGAAAAGGAGAGAAAAGGAGGGAAAAGAAAAGAAAAGAAAAGAAAAGTGAAGGGAGTGAGAGGGGGAGTTGGAAGAAAAGGACAAAATTTTCTTTTATATTCTTTTCTTTTCTCACCTTTTCTCTCCTTTTCAAACATAGCCTTAGGGGTTGGGTTTTTATTCATTTATACAACCAGGAGAGGAGAGTGGAGATTCTTCCCTTTTTTCTTTTTCGAATGATGTGAAAACTGGATGGGCTTGGGGGGCGGTTGACATGATGGAGAAGACAAGACATATACTTGTCATTAGTGGTGGTGGTGGGGGTTGTCCTCTTTTTGGGAGTAGTGGGAAAATAATGGTTTATTTTTACTGCTCCTCCCATCATCCAGACTTTTTTGCATTGCAATTTTATTTGGTTTGCTACAACCCTCAATTGTCCTTTTCCTTTTCTTGTTACTCGCTCGATTTTCCTAGTTTCGTGCCGATTAATTTGAACTCTATTCAAATAAAAAACCTAATTATAATAAATAAAATTTTCAAAATACGATAAATTTCGAATAAGTGAATTCATTAAGCGAAACTCAATTATCTTTTTAATTGAGAAAAGATTGTGTACACCTAAAAATTATTTGTATTTGGATACTCGGGGAGATCACACTTACCACGCGGGTCTTTGGGCACAAAGTGTTTGTCGTTAAACTATTCATTTTTTTCTACGTTGTAACACATTATTAGTGAATAAGTAAATCCCCCGTTACCAACAATGAATATAAGCCCCTCAACAACCACTATATCATGCGGCCAAAATGATTGGCATGAGGGAGGGGAGGAGTACTCTTTCCAATAGACAAGACATCCCGGAAGGCCAATTACAATTTATGACAGAGGGATCAGGATTAGGATTGGGGGGAGTCTAAATTCGATGAACAAAGAAGAAAGAGGAGGGGGAGGGGGAGGGGAATATGATGGGAGTGAGAGCAAGAGCAGCAGGACGCCTAGGGGAAGGAGGTGTGAAGACTGTGGGAACCAGGCCAAGAAGGTGTGCGGGTATATGAGATGCAGGACTTGCTGCAAAAGCAAAGGGTTTCACTGCCACACCCACGTCAGAAGCACCTGGATTCCCTCCTCCTCCTCCTCCAGGAAGAGGCCCCTTCTTCCTCCTCATCACCTTTTGGTGCCACCTGCACCTCCAAACCCTCGGAGGAGACACCCTACTCCCATTCCCAACCCCACTTCTTTCCCAGGTTAATAATATATCTACAGCACATACATACATACATACATACATACATAGAGATAGAGGGAGACAGCGGGGCTGATCCTTTTTATCTTTCTGCCAGTTAACTTGCCTCCAGAAGTCAGCTCTCATGCTACTTTCAAGTGCATGAGGGTGAGCTCCTTGGAATCTGGCAGGTGCGACGGCGTCCCGAAGCTGCAGCCAGATTATGCCTACCAGACGAGCGTAAGCATTGGAGGGCATGTGTTCAAGGGGATTGTCTATGATCAGGGTCCCGATCACGAGAGCACCGGAGAGAGGCCGTCTCCTTGTGCAATGGTATCAGGGGGTAGTAGTGGATCGGAGGCGGCAGAGCAGATGTACATTCGCTCGTATCCATTTACTCTAGCGTCTCCCATAATTCACGGATCCAACATTTTCCCTCCCCCGAAATCATAAGTCCAATTCACGCGTGACATTTCCCTCCCTCTCCTCTCCTCTCCTCTCCTCTCCTGTCCTCTTCTTCTTTATTCTTAGTTTGGAGATGGAAGGATACGCGTCGATTTCAATATTAATGCCCTAAAATGTGGGCATCTCTCACTGTGTAGAGTCCTTATTCTGGATATGTATATATAAAAAATGAATTGTTGAATAAGGATAATGAAAATAGAGGATCAGGAACTGGAGACTGCGATTTGCCGATTTAGACTTAGTTGAATTGCCTGTGGTTTTGTTTTGAAAGGTTTCTACCAAACTAACTTTATTCCTAAAATCTCATAGTCACGGTACTTCTAATTGATCTCCGTGGACTTTTAACCCAAACGACTCCACCTCAATGATTTATTATGGACTGTCTGTCTTACCATCGTATATTTAATGTAGGTGGTTCATTCCTCGTAGACTTAGTAAATGAGTTTACATCTCGTTATGATCGATAGAGTTAATGTGAGTTACACCCTGATAGACTGGACTTATTGGGTCCAAAGGATTCAGTGTAGATAGATTCCAACCTCGTAGGTCTACTACTATGGGGTTCCATCCGGAGGGCGGCGTACCTCGTAAACTTATTTTGTGTCTAAATGTGTGATCTGATCATGATCCCCCGGATATAAGATGCGGAGAGGTCGGAGGTCTACATTGGGAGGGACTCAAAATTCAAACCCCAGTCCAGTCCTCCAAACACAGACACTGTCGTCTTGTTGCAGGAAACAAATACGCGGGGATGGTATATGTTATCATTGTTGCCAACCTCTTTTTGTTGAGTTTGTCATTTTTAATGAGTTTTCTACGGAAAAATAAGATTAGTTTTTATTTTAAAAAAAGAATTATCGAATATTGAGAAATTTACAAATTTTAGTTTTTTTTTTTAAATTTCTTAAAATTACGATTTCGAGGTGAATCCTAAACCGGAGATTTGAAAAACTAAAAAAAATTAAATTAAATTGGTTTATTGTTGCTATTCGGAACAACATCCTCCTAATAAATTAAAAAAGCCTTGATTGATAAGTTAATAATTTCGGAATTTATTTACTGTATTTATCCTCCGTACAATCCAGTATTTTCAATCACGTAAGGAAGATAACGATAGACAAGACACATCCTGTCACGGGAGGGGGGCCTCTGCCTCTTATAATTAGATGAAAGGGAAGAAACCAATTAATAAAAATTCTTTAATAAAAATTGGGAAGGGCCCAGCCCAGCCCAGCCCACTTTCTTTATATCCGACCCCCTCCCTCAGCCCTATAATAATAATTTTACTAGATTTAGTAACTGAAAACAGACAGATAACGAAACACACACCCGGTTTTAGAAAAAGAAAAAATTGTAAGTTGTCATAAGAATTTGGTTGGTGTAGTAATGTCTGGGGGGTGGGTTGATATGTGACGAATATTTTACTCCATTGGGATTGAGACTGAGGGCAGAAATTGGAGTTTTGGTAAAGTTTTTTTCTTTTTTTTTTTTAATTTTGCAATTCCAAAAAGACAGGATACGACAGAAGGAGAAACCCCCTCCCTCCCTCCAAACCAAAAAAAAAATAATAATAATAATAAGTAAGGACCAAAAAAAAGGTAAAAAGGTAAAATAAAAAAGGGAAGGGGAATCTGGGCTGTGCAACAGGGAAACGGAAAGGGTGCGAAGTTTCCCCCAACCCTTGGTTGGATTTGTTTGCCGTGTAGAGAGAGACTGGGATTCTGGTGGACGACGACGACTGTTACGGCGGAGGATGGGAGAGAGGGTTGTCGCTGGCGGAGGTGGTTGCTGGCCTCCTATGGATCTGATGAGGTCTGAGGCCATGCAATTGGTCCAGCTCATCATCCCCATCGAGTCCGCTCACCTCACCGTCTCTTACCTCGGAGACCTCGCCCTCCTTCAATTCAAGGACGTCCGTACCCCCCGTCCCCTCCCCTCCTTACTCTCCTTCTTCCCACCTTCCTTGTTAGGGTTTCCCCCTAGATTCTCTTTTCTCTCTGTTCTATCGTTGTCGATTGCTGAATTTTTGCTATTTAACCCTTAGCCAGGGATTTTTTTTGTATCCTATTTCTTGGCTTGCGTTTCATTTGGCATCCCCCGGTGGGATTACTTGGTTTTTTTCCGATGATGTTTTTGGCGAATTGTTTTGTGTTTGATCGGATTCCAGATACTTGTACATATTTTTACGGCCTTGTGTTTTCGTTGTAATCGACTTTGACAAGTATACATAGACATTGCCTTTAGAGCGCCAGATCCTCCACCCTATTACAATCTTAATATTGCATTTTGTAGTGTGTTCCCGAATGCAGTGTGTGCAATCTATGGTTTGTCCTCGTTTTATTCATCTCCCGTGCAACAACGTGTTTTGTCTTTTCTCCTAATCGCAACTGCTAATTTGTGTTAATGTCTTGTTCTCAGCTAAATGCTGACAAGAGCCCCTTTCAGCGGACATATGCTTCTCAGGTGCGATGGGCGTGCTGTCTTACCTTATCCAACTATGTTTATTTCAAGAGTTGTTCTTCCCGAGTGGAACTTAGTATCAGAAGTCGTGGTCGTTTTCCTTATTCCTTCCCGTGTTATTCCAAGAAGTGATGTAGCATAAGGTCTTGTTATCCCTGTAACATATTTTATTGTGGTACGTACCTATAAAGTTGGTCATTTCTTGTTCGTTGACAGTTAAAAAAATGTGGAGAGATGGCTCGCAAATTGCGGTTTTTCAAGGAGCAAATGTCAAAGGCTGGTCTGACCCCCTCTTTTAAATCCATTACAGCTCCCGATGTCAATGTTGATGACCTGGAAGTATGCCATTCTGACCCGTTTGATTGACTCTTCTTTTTCCATGGAGTGATTCTCCTTTTCCCTTCCAAGCGCCTTTCGGTACTAATGTGCTTTTGCATAGGTAAAACTTGGCGATCTTGAGGCGGAGCTGGTTGAAATCAATGCTAATGGTGAAAAACTTCAGCGCGACTATAGCGAACTGTTGGAATATAAGATCGTTCTGCGGAAGGTAATTCTTCTTCTGTTTCTGTACATACATTATAGTCTCCTGTAGATGTATCTGTACTACAGATTCATGCTGATGAACTTTTAGTCACTGACATGGAGCATACTGGGTAGTTAGATTTGGTCCCATCATAAAGTATGTCTGTAGTAGCAAATCATCATTTTGATTTAAAGAACATTTATATGAGGTGGAATAGTCATATAAAAAACTTTTATGTCAGGTTGGTGAATATTTCCATTTAGCTCAAAGCAGGGCCACACAACAACAGAGAGAAATTGAATCAGAGCATTACGGTGATGAATCCATTGATACGCCTTTATTACGCGATCAAGTATGGTTCATTTCCTCTTTTTTCATCTCTTCTGAAGGTTTCCCTGAGAATATGTACCCATAATATTTTACTTTCTTTAAAGGAAATGGCTGCTGATCCGTCGAAGCAAATTAAGCTGGGGTTTCTATGTGGACTTGTTCCACGCGATAAATCTGTGGCCTTTGAGAGGATCTTATTCCGTGCTACTAGGGGTAATGTTTTTCTGAAGCAGGCAGAAGTTGAACAGGCAGTTACTGATCCCACTTCTGGTGAACAGGTGAGCATCTAGTTATATGGGACAGTCATACTTGACGTTCCAGTCTTTTTACTGCGCTGAATTATAGTCCCATCCATCGTGTATTCTCCTGCTTTACTTCATTGATCTTTTTGGGTATATTACATCTTTAATCATAGGATTGCCCGATGACATCTATTCTGGTCATGATCGAGTAGTTCCAGCAACTTTGCCAAATTTCTTCAATTTGTGAATTTCTGTCTATTCTTGTGATTTCTTCTGTCTATTGAATTTCTTTAATATCTATGTCAATTTACATCATTCGCAGCATTTATATATCCTGGACTGACATGAAATATCATCTCTCAGGTTGAGAAAAATGTGTTCTTGGTTTTCTTCTCTGGAGATAGAGCAAAGAATAAGATCTTGAAAATATGTGAAGCTTTTGGAGCTACTCGCTATGCATTCAACGAGGATCTTGGGAAACAAGCTCAAATGATTGATGAGGTGTACTATGTGCTTATATGTTATATTTTCTTTCCTCTCTCTGTTTTCCGTCCATACCCTTTTTACCATTATTTCAATGTATTTACCTTGAAATCATTCTGTTTATATTTCTTTGTTTTGTGCATTCAATTAGGTTACTGTTAGACTTGACGAGCTGAAAACTACAATTGATGTGGGACTTCACCACAGGAGAAACTTATTGAGGAACATTGGAGACCAGTTTGAGCAATGGAGTCGTCTGGTGTGTCAAACTTTTCCTTCTCTAATAGATATTTATTACAGAAGTGATTAAAATTTATTGAAATTCAAGCCAAGCTTGCTGATGTATGAATCACTTTTGGGATTATAGTCTGTCTTGGGTCCTCTTAATTAGTCATTTCCTCCTTAGGCGAGGAAGGAGAAAGCTGTATATCATACACTAAACATGCTGAGTCTTGATGTAACCAAGAAGTGCCTTGTTGCAGAAGGTTGGTGTCCTGTGTTCGCAACCAAACAGGTACTTTGGTTTTCTATTGATAATATGTGTTCTGCTAACAGATTTTATTATCTTGGTATCCATCCTTTTTAGTTACAAATATCATGCTTTCGCTTTTGCAGATTCAAGATGCATTGCAGCGAGCTGCAAACGATTCAAATGCACAAATTGGAGCTATCCTTCAGGCTTTGCATACGAAGGAACTGCCTCCTACATACTTCCGGACAAACAAAGTTACTTCTGCTTTTCAAGAAATTGTGGATGCATATGGGTACGTTGATTGCGATTCAAATTATTTAGATGCAGCTTAGTTTTTTAACATCTATGCACGCCCACCTGCAACTCAATAAGAAGATAGGCAGAGATCACCAGCTCTTACTTTAGAAATTGTGATACTGTTGGATGTTGATTTTCCTTGTGAATTTCAGTTGTATGCTAAATGTTGTGAGTTCTGCTCTTTATACAGTGTGGCCAGGTATCAAGAAGCAAATCCTGCTGTGTTCACAATTGTCACATTCCCCTTTCTGTTTGCTGTAATGTTTGGTGATTGGGGACATGGGATATGTCTGTTACTTGCAACATTAGTGTTCATCGTCAGGGAGAAGAAATTCTCAGGGCAGGTATTATTTATTTGAATCATATTAGCTGTTGAACTTTATCTATGATGGTACTACATTGTTCCAGGAAACCGTGGTTACAAATTATACTTATTTATAATCTTGTGACTGTATATTGTGCTGGTGATGACAGAAACTTGGAGACATCACTGAGATGACATTTGGGGGTCGTTACGTTATTCTCTTCATGTCACTCTTCTCAATATACACGGGGTTGATCTATAATGAGTTCTTCTCTGTTCCATTTGAACTGTTCACGCCTTCAGCATATGCTTGCCGGGATTTTTCTTGCAGGTAGTTGACTGAAAATTATGGTAATTAATTATATGGTTTCATCCATTAGCTTATTGTATGAGATCCCCGAAAGCATTTTTGCTTACCTGAGAAATCACCATCATGCAGTGATGCTACTACAGCGGGCTTAATCAAAGTTGGTGAGACATATCCTTTTGGACTTGATCCTGTGTGGCATGGCTCGAGAAGTGAGCTGCCCTTCCTCAACTCCTTGAAGATGAAAATGTCGATTCTGCTTGGTGTTGCCCAAATGAATCTGGGAATCATTTTAAGCTACTTTAATGCCAAGTTCTTTCGGAATATCATTAACATATGGTAATTGGTTCTAATCTTGACCTTAGTTGATTGCTTTTTTAAGCTGTTAATGTTGCAGTAGCTATTGGATAGTTCCTTCTCTCATGTAGCTTTTCTTTGTCACCCCACCAGGTTCCAGTTTATTCCCCAGATGATATTTTTAAACAGCTTGTTTGGCTACCTTTCTCTTCTAATCCTCGTAAAGTGGTGCACTGGTTCTCAAGCTGATCTTTACCATGTTATGATATACATGTTTCTGAGCCCTACTGATGATCTTGGTGAAAACCAACTCTTCCCTGGCCAAAAGACGGTGCAGGTATATGACACATCTATAAATAATGCGATCTCGTTGTAGCTGTTGTCAAAATTCTTTTATCTCTAATGTTTTTTATTACCTTTATTTCTTCTTGTCAGCTTGTGCTACTATTTCTTGCTCTTGTTGCTGTCCCATGGATGCTTCTTCCGAAGCCATTCCTTCTGAAGAAGCAACATGAAGAGGTATGCTTTGTTCTTTCCCTTGGAAAACTGCTAGATCTATTGGATTTGATCAACGTCGATGGTTATGATTACTTTTTTTTTACATTATTTTCCAGAGGCATCGAGGCCATTCATATGTACAACTCGAAACCTCTGAAGACACTTTTCAGTTGGAAACGAATGATCACGGGACTCATGAGCATGAAGAGTTTGAGTTCAGCGAGGTCTTTGTCCACCAGCTGATTCACACCATCGAGTTTGTACTCGGTGCAGTTTCTAATACAGCTTCGTACCTTCGACTGTGGGCGCTCAGGTAATTTATTATGTTATCAGAGTTGGTAACAATATAGAGATGCCCTAGTAGTGGTTGCAAAATAATCATCCAAGTATACTCTTGAATACGTTGGCTGCTGATTATTTTCTCTGCCTTTGTTGTAGTCTTGCCCACTCGGAGTTGTCCAGCGTGTTCTATGATAAGGTTCTCCGGCTTGCTTGGGGGTAAGTGCATTTGCATTGCCTGTCTTGTTTAGCGATGACTTTTCAATGTGGCATATTTAACTTATTAGAAAAGCAGTAGTGTGCTCTAATTGAATGGGCATCTTTTTGCACCAAGGATTATCCTAGGTGCATCAATGTCCATGTTATTTCAGAGAACTTTGAAGCACATCTCATTTACTAGTAGTACTTCAGAAGTACATTTTAAAAGACCATACAGCGTCTAATCATATGCGTTTGGTCCTTACAAATTGCTACATTATAATTATGGGCGAGAGAGGCTATAAGACGTCATGTGGTTGGGAAGTCTGAGATGTAAGTATATGCTACATCTGAAAATGAAGAAACGGTTAGTTTTTGGCGTACTGACCAAAAAAGGGGATCGTAAAGTTGATCTTAGTAGTATGTATGGATCTTTGTTTGCTAGCCTGAGCCCTTTGTTGTTACTTTCTCTCCATTCTCCTTTTCTACTTTTGGAAATGGGGAGAGGGTGCTGCTATGGTTATACAAATATTCTATTTTGATTCTACGAGTTGGAACTGTCTTGTTCATTAGTTATTTATCTAAATGATCTGATCTGGGAGGCTGGTTTGCTCCTCGCAGGTACAACAACGTGATCATCCTTATCGTGGGGATCGTCGTATTTATCTGTGCAACTGTGGGAGTGTTGCTTGTGATGGAAACACTAAGCGCTTTCTTGCATGCTCTGCGTCTTCACTGGGTGGAGTTCCAGAACAAGTTTTATGAGGGTGATGGCTACAAATTTTACCCATTCTCCTTTGCACTGGCTGGGGATGAAGAGGAATGATACGGAAGCTCCAGACATATGGGAGCACTGCGGTTTACTCTGGACGGGGAAGATGACGTGAAGGTGTCGATTCATATGCCCAAGGCCTTTCCCGGCTGGTGTGTCACATATATATTTCTTAATAATTTCCGTTCTTGGCATGACATATGGTTGTTTGTGATGGTAGAATTTCATCCAGTATATGTATGCATATTTATACATTTATTAAAAGACCAAAGAGGGGAAATTATGGCGCTGAAGGCCCCACCTGGCGAGAGGGGTTATTAGAAGGGTATCCGTTTCATTTTTTATTGGCAAATTATCGATATTTGGCCTCACTAATATGCCAATTTTCTATTTTGGCATATCGTTTAAAAAATTTTGGATTTAACCTTATTTCGATTTTACTTTTGGATTTGGCCTTAAACGTAACGGTCATTACGATTGTCTGACGTGTCATTGATGGCTCTGTTGAAGGTTCGACGTGTCTTCAAATTTGTCCATCGTGTATGTGACGTGACTAAGAGAAATAAAAAAGTCTTCCAGCTTACCTCTTTTTGTGCGCACGTGGGGTGATTTTAATCAAAGTTGGTCCTCCTTTCCTGGGTTGTTCGAGGTTGTTCCTTTTTGCATTGGTTCATCAGGTTCCTGGTATCCGACACGTCCTCTGGTCATCCGATCCACTACGAGGCCGTCGAAAGTACAGACGAGGCTCCCCGGAGGTCGCTCCGGCCCGGGCACACGGACACCAAGAGACAAAAGAAGATTAAACGGGGAGGGGAGGAGGATTTCCAGTCCTTGCTTGATGACACCGCGAGTTCCCCTGCGATAACCGTGAGTTTCTTCTTGCGTGCATTAGAGATTAGTTTCCCATTAAGAACGATTTGGGATTCACTAAAAAGATTTATATTTAATTGATGGGTCTCATGTCATTTTCTTCTTCCTTTCTTACAGAACCACTGTGGTTGGAAGCACGGAGTCGAGATCAGAACGGGAAGAAGATCTACATATCAAGAACAACATTATGATGAGTTCTTACACACAGTCCCATTTCAGGACACAACCCAACAACTCGACAACCACGACAATAAACAGTTGAGTGTAATGGTTTCAGAAGGTCTGATGTTGGGCTTTATGGGCACGGCAAGGTGGTTCGGGAGGAAAAACATGAAGAAATGGATATGAATGAGAAAAAAAAGAACTGGGTTCTTAAAAGGGGATCTCAGTCCATCTTGTTTAAGTGTTCTCTTTAAATCAGATTTTGTTTTCTGTTTTTTTTAATTAGTTATTCCTTTGGTTTTGTTCATTTTTGGAAGACATTTTTATTTCTCTTAGCCACGTCACATACACGATTGACAAATTTGAAGACACGTCGGACCTTCAACAGAGCCGTCAATGACAGTCGGACAATCGTAAAGTCCTTTACGTTTAAGGCCAAATCCAAAAGTAAAATCGAAATAAGGCCAAATCCAAAACTTTTTAAATGATATGCCAAAACAAGAAGTTGGCATATTAGTGATGCCAAATATCGATAATTTGCCATTTTTATTTTTTTTAGTTTCCTTGGCTAAAGTTTATGGGGCTCCTTCCCGCTCATGCGGTTGTGCTGTGGCTAACACCGTTAGGCCTTAGGTACCAGTGTCGATTCAAAAGGCTAATGGGTCGATATGCTCGATCATATGTGACATGCTTAAACGGCTGATCACTTGCTAGTTGGCCATATGTGGCCAGTGAAAGCCCAAAAGGTCATGAAATGCTTCAGTTGAACTTTGAGCTATTACAGGTAGTGGGCCCTATTCGACCAAAGCCCATTATACTGGGCTCGAGAATGGAGTTTTGTTCCTAAATAATGTTGATGGTAAATTATTCTGTCAAATACGAACGTAACTATCGAAATTCGTTAACTAATGTAGCGAAATTGGCCTTAAAAAGTCCAACTTCGATCATGAAGGAAGTCGGTATTTGTAAGGCCGATTTTATAACCCTCGACATTAAAAAGTCCGTCCCGGACCGATAAATCCGGTTTATTCTCCCTTCCATTATTATCATGGTCTTGTTCAGAACTGATGTCATTTATACTAAGCACTGTTTCAACAACAATAACAACCCAACTTCCGGTTAATAATCAAAACAGAAGCCAAAAATATTACACTAGTTTCATTCAATTCTCGCTAGCCTGCATGATTTAGTCAATATAGTTACGGTTATGTCTGTTTATATTGCCAAATATACACCCGCAGTACTTATGGTTACAAGCGAAATTGTTAGATTGGTTCTGATAGTGAAGAGTTAATGAGTTTGATGATTGTCATAACTAAATGGTGTTAGTGTCATTAAAACAAGTTTAATAGTGGTTTGAAGTTAAGGTTTCTAGTTAGTGGGTCTTGAGTGCTTTTTTCGTTTAGTTTTATCTATTCAAACTCTATGGTGTAAAAATCATTGCATCTGTATATCAAATCAAATACAAAAAAGAACTTTTGTCCCAGTGTATTTGTTTTTCGCAAGTTTTGGTTTGACTTCCATCTATAAAGTGTTCTGCGTCTGCTGAAACTATAGTATAGATAAAGTTACGTTATTCTATGTCTCGCTTCGATTAAAGTTTCTTCTGTTGATGCATGTTTGTTTCCGCAACATGAAAAAAATATGAATTCCGAAAGGTAAACGGACATAGACGCCATAGCTCATGGTCCTGATGTATTCCCGGTTCTACAACGGTTACAATTACCATTACATGGAAGGCGAGACAATGAGGGTGGTTTCAGCAGAACAAGGCGGACACCATCTTGGCTGGACACGTATGTGCTTACGCTGAACAATCCGTGAGTCCCAACATCCAGTCACATGAGATCGAGTGTCTCTTTTCCTACTACCTCATTAGAACAACTGGTTCATTAAATGGGGGTCGAATTCTGCAGGAGTGCGTGCGTAACAACGCTTACGACATTACGAACGGTCTTTGTACCCCAGTGAGCAATCCGTCCGCCCCTGTGTACATAACAGTCAAGGATGGAGGAAATATAGAAGGCCCGACAAGACAGAAAATAAGCTTCTAGTAACAACCGAGCACTCAGGAGACATTCGATTTTATGGCGCATAACTTATAAAGCAAGAGTCCAAACATGACATTTTGCTAATAACTCTTTGCAGCATGACGGAGCCCAAGCTGAAATACTCTGCCTTCAGGAAAGCCAGCTTTGGCCATGCGAACTAGAAACTTCAACTCAGGAAAACATAAGGCAACATACATATTCTTCCAATCACAATGCTGCAATTTGTACCTCCTCATATCAGATATGCCGAACAATACAAATGAATGAATCTTCATATGTGCAACTCATGTCCAACCTTGCCCATGCCCCCAGACACATTCCCCACATTCTACTCGATGGTGATGACACAAAAGATGGATACATGCCACTCATTGTTTTCATTATATAGGAGGTTTCAGTCAGTGGGAATATACATTATCACTCTCATGCACAGGCAAGGAAAAGCTAATTAAAAGATGTTAACTCTACATAATTACAGACCACGGACGCTTCCCTCAATCTTCTACCAAAACAGGGTTGCCTCCCAAGCAGAAGAAACAAACCAGACGACCCGCACTCATCTTCACCATTTCCTACTTCGCTTAAAGCTAATTACAGCTGATTTTTGTTTTTATACATATGAGTTTCTTTTTTGTAATGGACAGAAGCCTACCCAGATTTGGTATGAGATAGATCATTCTCCATTTCGTCACTATTGTCTACCTTACAAGACAATTCTGTCCAATGTCACCTCCGGCGACGTTTCGTATCCACCTGTAGGATCGGCAATATAAAGCGTGTTAGTCAATGTCAGGTGCCATTCCTTAATTCTTCTCTAATGGGCCTGAACAAAGCATATACTGCAGATCCTACCATCCTACATGCAATGCAAATAGAACATCAATGTTTATAGAAACAGGGTTCAACGGAGTTCCACCAACAGTTTAGATGACCTGGCAGAGTCTTTCGTTTTCATTCCTTGTTTGGTTTGAGGAAGACCGACTTTAACATGGGATCCTACGAATGCATGATAAACATCCCTTCGGGATAACAGCAGGAAGACAAACCTTCTCATCCAACGGAACTCGGGAAGAGGTAAGAGAGTTTTGCATGTTCTTCTGAGACTCTGACGAACAACTCCCACAGAAAAAGTGATCCAGTCGTTGCGCTTCTTCCACTGTGAGGTCGATACAAGTAGGATGGAACCTGAATACGAAAGATCATGCTGAAGTTATCTGCAAACGAAACGTTCATTGTCTAACACAGCTCATGAATATGCGAATCTGTCAACAAGCAACCATTATCAGGGTTGGAGGGATGAATTGTCAGAACGTGAAAAGGAGCATGGACTAACTCGACATGCTGACCGCCACGATAAAAGCATGACCATAGGTAATGATAAACCTATCAGGCAACTTATTTATCCATAACAAAAAATTGGCAATAACATTGCATCACATCGATTTTTCTGGACAGACTTGCCAGCTGCAATAGGCCCACATTCATGGATTCTAAACAGTTTCTGATTATAATAGGTTTTGTGCTAGCACGTCCAAGCAAAGAGAAGGGAAACCAATAGGCAACTACTATCAAGCTCCCTCAAGAAACTTCTACGCAATAGGTAATTAGAATCCTCCATCATTTAATGAACCATTTCAAAAATTAAGTTAAACTCTGGCTCATCAATTATCTCATATTTTTCCGCAAATAGGGGGAATGGCGATTTTCTCGTAATCAATCTCACAGGAGTAAGAACTAAACAAATCTAGTGTAGCTACCCACGTCTGAAGTTATTGCGGCCAAAACTGTGCCATAAACAGCATAATAATACCATGCGGGAAAGCAAGTTAAAATGACTAGGAAAAGTAATTGGACTGACCAATCCGTGCAGGCCTCGCACTGAACCATTAGATCGTCAGGGTTATAAGGCATCTCACATTTGCAATATCTGCATAATGAGAAAAAGGAACAGTTGATGAAAAAGCAGCTCGGACGAACGAAGAAATCAAAGCGTTACTCTACGGGTCAAATACCAATCCAACAAACTAATTCCTAAGCCAGTTACACGAGAAGGGAGGGGAGGGCAAACCTACACGGCAACACGATCGGGGTTGAAAGAGCCGTTGGAGGAATTATACTCGAAACGACAGAAGAAGTCGTCGTTGCCGACGGCGTCGAGCTTGGTGTAGCTCTTGAAGGAGTGGACGGTACACATGGACTCGATGGTGTCGGCGCTCTGGATATCGTGGTGATCGGACAAGAAGACCTCCTTGGAGCCGTGGAAGGGCCTGCGGCCGCCGATGGACTCCTCGGGGCGGTAGTACCAGCGGACGTGGACCTTGACGTTAGAGCCTCGGGAGTCGGACTCGATCTGCTCGATCCTGGCGACGTAGGAAGGCTTGGAAGGATCGGAGGGGCGCATTAGGACGCAGTCCCCGGCTGAAGGGAAGGGGAGAGGTGAGGTGAGGTGGAAAAGGGAAGGGGGAAGAAGATTCCTGGAGGTGAGAGAAAGGAAAGGGGGGGAGTAGCACTAGTAAGAGTAAGTACCTTTGATGGTGCGGTTGATGTGCTTGACGGTGTAGGAGTCGAGGGGTCTTCGAGGTGCCTTTTGCTTAGCCATGTAACTTCTGCCGGTGGTGGCGGTGGTTCTCCTTTTCTGGTTGTGGGGATGAGACTACGACGACGATGATGCCTGGTTGGCTCGGGGAGATTGGACCCACCCAACACGCGCTCCCTCCGACAGAGACTCTCTCTCTCTCTCTAGAGTTTCTTCTCTTCTTCAAAGCAACTAACTTTTTATTAACATTTTTAACGCCCAACAAAGCAAACTCCTCTTTCTTTTAACCCACTCCCCCCCCCCCCCCCAGAGTAAAAAGGGCAATTTTGACAACGAAAATTAAAACTCCCCGCCCAATGCCAAAGAAGACAAAACAACCTTTTGATTATCATCCTCCTCCTCATCTACGTCGTGGTGGCTTTCTCTAAGTCTAAGCAGCGGCTTTTAGTTATCAATTAACCCATTTTTCCCTAAAAAGTACCAATTATCCAAATACAACAAAGATGGAAATTGGTTTGGTTGTAGTATCAAATCAAGCACGTAGGTTAAAGCCAAACGGTCTTGATATCTTCTTATATCGGGCCTGGATTTATCCCTAAGCAAGATTTCGTTAGGCTGAAAACGACAAAAGAATATCATAATGGGCCCGATCAGTCGGCCCAATTTAAGGCACAAGTTGAGGATTAATGGGCTTTATCATCTATCGGCCCGATAAAACATTTTGGCCCAATCCACCCAAACACCAACACCCATCCCCCCCCCCCTCCAACCCAAAATAAGAAAAGCAAGTTGGAGTGTATGGAACGGAGAATATGCATTGGGCCGAGTGATTTGATTCATTCATGCGGAGATGGAGGGAGGGGAGACGAAGAACATTCTTCATTGGGATTGGGACAAAATAAAACTATTTAAATGATTGATATGATAAAGATGATGACCCCCCCCCCCCTCACCCAACTAATCATAATAATCAACACAACAGCTGGCAGCTTTAATCAGTGGCGTTTTTGTTGAAAATTTTTGGATTATTTACGACGGTGGTGAAATCAACTCCAACTGAACTAATACAAAATTTATTTATTATTAAATCCAAATACTTACTTTTGAAATGGTCAATGATGGTGTGACGACACTAACTATTATTAATTCTTAATAATGTCACTTTTTTTTTTCCTCCTGACCTAAATTTAATCAAATTCATTCATATAACATTGTCGAAGCATCCACGCAACTGGCTTAAAAGACATGGTAGAACCCCCAAGTTCATTCTAGACATCTGTCCGGGTTGCTCCTGCTTTTTGTTTTTATCAACTTATAACAAATTCCAGCCCCCCCCCAAAAAAAAAAAACCAAAAGGCCTAATATTTTGTTCTTGTTTTTTTTTCCTTTCATATTACTTGGTCATAAATTATGGGAACAAATCCAATCATTTTTTTTGTTAATGGTTCAGTAAAGAAAACCGATTGTTTTTATTCCTCCACCAGACCATCAAACCCCGTACCAAACATATATATGAATGTAAGAGACGGCATGGATATTAAAGAAAGGAAACATGCCTGTGTCGCATATTGTCATTTTCGTTTTGATATCTTATGTTATGTAATAATAACAATAATGTTTTTGTGGGGGTGGGGGGTGTAAGTTATGATCCTGTTCCTCTGATTCCTGACAGCTTTTTCCTTCTTCGAAGAGTCCGTCAATATTTTATTTAAAAGAAGAAGAAGAAGAAGAAGAAGAAACTTCTTTTTATTTGGGGTTGGCCCTGTCCTCTGTCCTTTCCTTTGCATGTCCTATTTTCATTACAACCTATCCATGTCTCGGGCGTTATGGAATATTAATTTAATGAATAAAAAAAATTGTGAAATATGATATATAATTTCGAAATTTCGAAAATAATATCATCAGGTTAGACTTTATAACTCCGAATTTACTCATGAATGAACCGACTTCGTTAAGAGTTTTTTTTTTTAAGTCGGTTTTATAAATTCGAGTTCTAAAAAAAATTTTAAAAAAAATGAAGTCGGATTTTATAATTTCGAATTCTTTTAGGTGTGAACTCGGACTTATAAAGTTTGACTTCGATACATTATTTCCGTAATTTTGAAAATATGTACCTATTTTATAAATTTTTTCGCTATTTTGATACTTTCCTCTCCATATCACCACCTAAAAAACAAAAATGCCTCTTTTTTTTTATAAAGAGGGTTAATAATAATTGCCAAATTATTCATTCTTATAAAGCAACTCATGATTCGGCTCATCATTTGATCCGTTCTCTTATTATTACAATCGTGGTCTCTGTCGTTGGGTCCACTTGATATGTTATAACTAATTGGGAAGAGCAACGGAAGAGGACTTCGGTTAGAGTGTACCTATCTATCAACAACCACAAAACAACTTCGTCATTGGTAGAAATACCGAACAAACATTAGCCCAAAACCTACTCCTCTCCTCTTTCTCTTTTTCCAGGTTGTTTTATTTTTTTTTTAAATTATTAGCAACCGATTCATTAGCTTTTTTAGAGAAGACAGGAAGAGGATGCCATCTTCCTCACCCCACAGACAAAAAAAGAGGAAGAAGAAGAAACAGGGGACGCCACGTGAGAGATGTTTGGCCTTCTGATCTTCCATCATCAAACTGGAAACAAGGATATCATCCTCCCTCACTTTCCCCCTTGTCTATAAGTTTACCATACCCTTCTCTAAAAGAACATCATCTTTGACTCTCCTCCTCCCTCACCCATTAGTTTGGGTTTTTTACCCTCTCATTCAACCCCTCCCCCCCTAACAAATTCCTTCTTTCCAAAATAATTTAAAGAAAAAATGTATGTATGTTTTACGTGACATTAAGAATGTAATGGATTATAGGGTGGTGGTGGTAGCGGCTAAAATCCCACGCACGAGAGAGATTAAGTCGTTTTTTATATTTTGCGAAATTTTTTCGTACATTTTTATAAAATTCTTTTGTTTTACAAAAAATTTTCGTAATGGACATAAATGCTTCATAAAAGATTTGTAAAAATATATGGGCTTTTACAAAATTTTAGAACGGGCTTCGTAAAAATATATAAACTCTAACGGTAACAATTTCGTAAAATATGAAATTTTTTAGTTTTACAAAATTTTTTTGTAATGGCCGAATAATTTTCGTAATGTGTCGTAAAAATATACGGGCTTTTACGAAATTTTATAATGGACTTCGTAAAAATGATGACTTCGTAAAAATGAACAAATTGAAATAGTACTTTTTTCGTAAATTACGAAAAATCCTTATAAATAGTTCGTAAATCTACATTAATTTACGAAAAATTTTGTATTTTTCAAATTGTATTTCGAATCAGAAAAATTCCGAAAATTTTGAAAATGTACGAAAATTTTTCGTACATTTTTACTAATTTTTTTTTTTGTAAATTAGATTTACGATCCACTTTCACTGTTTATTAACTATTCATAAGGAACAATAGCTCCCTCTTTTTTGTTTTACGAAAATTTTTTATAATGGGCTTAGAGACTTCGTAAAAACTTTGTAAAAATATACGAGCTTTTATGAAATTTTGAAATGGGCTTCGTAAATATGTACGAATGCTAACGGGGTAACAATTTCGTAGAATACAAAAAATTTTTATAAAACTACAAAATTTCGTAAAAATATGCGAAAATATTTCATATAATGAATTGGATTTTAGCGGTGGTGGTGGTAGGGGATGCATAGGGTTTGATGCTCTCTCCTTTTTTTCCAACATGTCAATTTGTGCATGGAAAAGGAGGGGGAGAAGATGCCATTTTGCCACCATTTGCATTTGCATTTGCATGTATCATATCAAAAAAACAAGAAGAAGAAAAAGAGGAGGATGTGACGTTGCCTGATGAGCTAACCCTCTCTCTCTTTTTTTTGCAAAATATCAGTTTATGGCCTCAAGTTTAAGCCAACTTTCTATTTTGTCATTAACTTATTTTGTTATATAATTTTGTCCCAAACTTTTGTTTTTATTTTGATTTTGGCCAATCTTGAATTTTATCGTGCGTAAGCCAAACAGATCTTAATAGACAATTTTCATTTATCGACTAAAAAGGAAAAAAAAATTCAAAAAATAGGAAATAATATTGAAACCTTTCATTTGTATTTTTTTTATAAAATTTTGATGGACAAATCAAGTGAATTGGAAGCAGAAGTTAACGATAGTTGCTGATGTTGTCAAAAAATATGAAAAATCGATGAATGTCGGATGATGTTCTATTAGGAGGTGACTAATACGGATAAAGTAGATTATGTGACGAATGAATGAGAGGTCGAAACTCAATTATTATAAGACACGGGTCAGACTATATTAAGGTCTTGTTTGGCTTTCACTAAAAGAAATTCATGATTGGCCAAAATAAAAATAAAAATAAAAATTGATGACAAAATTATATAACAAACTAAGTTAATGACGAAACAGAAAGTTGGCTTAAAGTTAATGCCATAAACGTATATTTTGCCTTTTTTTTTTATCATTAATCAGTGAATCATAAATCACTCGATTTAATAAAATGTGTCGGTGACCACTCACCCATCTCCTCTCTTCTTTCGAACAAGGATACAAGTGTCAAAACCACCAACCATACCCCCTCTTTGATATTTGAACTTTGTCAAGTGTGTTTAGATCCCCCCACCACCAACTGGTGGTTAGTTTGGGATAATACATGAACCCTTTTTTTTGTATGAATTTATATGAATAAAAAAGAAGATAAAAATATATTTCAGACCAACCCCCCCAAAATCCATAATTCACCAGGACCAGAACACCAACAACCACCCCACAAACAAACTACTTCCTCCTCCTCCTCCTGTTGTTATTACTGACAGAAACAACACGACTACTCGAGAGAGATCCTTCTTCTCTTCTTCACCAACCCACCCACACCCCCCGGGGGGGACTTACTACATATTGTTTTTGGTTCATTATTTTCTTTTCTAAGTTAAACAGAGGGAAGGGGGAAGGAAAGGAAAGGAAGTTCCCCATCTCCCTGTTTGTTTGTCTCTTCTCACCCTGTTTCTCCTGTCTTGAGGGTTTCGTTTTTTTGCTTTCTCCTTAATTGGGCTTTTTGGTGGTTGTGTTGGGAGGGATGGGATCGGCTCCCTAGTTGTTGGAATTCTCGGGGTCCCCGATTGTCTCCGACCCTCCTCCTTCATATTCGGAGGAAGGGGCTTCTTCCCTTTCCTTTGATTCCATATGCTTGTAGAAGTTATACTGAAGACACCCCAGAATCTAACGATTCGATTGCTACCCCCGAATCCATCCTGCTCTGCACCTCCCTCTCTCTCTCTTCCTTCTTCTAACTCAGCGTGTCCTTACCGGCCATCTGCTGTTTATTCCGATCTCCGAGTGCTTGAATTGTTTTGGCGGCCGTGACCTTTAGGTTCTGCTACAGTTCCCACCGAAATTACGAGTCAATTCTCAAACAGTGGTTTCCTTTTTGTGTGTGCTTCTCATGATTGATACTCGGTTTAGTATGCAGTTTCCTCGGTGCTGATGTAATTCTACCGTGATTAGTCCATCCATGGAAAGTTACTACACCAACTCGAGCCATGAAAGGGATCCTGCTCCTGTTCTCTATCTCGAGGAGCATTTACCCAGCAGTAATCATGTGAATACCCCCGTCCTTGACGCCAGTAATAATAACATGATGTACGTTGACTCCGGATCCTTCCCTGGGGTGTTGGCTGGGAGTTCCCAGCAGCAACTCGACATATCTTCGGTGGGGAATTTCGATTCTGCGGACCACCAACAGGCGATATTATCTGGTATTCCTGGACCATCCACCGGGGAGCAGAATTTCGCTGGATGGAGAGATGGTAGAAATGAGATGATAATTGTTCAGCAAGACAGTGCACGGAACCTGCAGGGACAAGGGCTTTCGCTTAGTCTGGCTACTCATATCCCCTCCGGGGGACTTTTACCATCACCCCATTACAGGGATCCGAATCCGGGATTTGCTGCTTCAAGTAAAAGCTTCAGCCGGAATGATGATGAGCAGTCCAGGAATGTTGACTTTGTATCGGATGGGATTTTCCATACCAGTGCCCAACAGGACTTTGGTCGGGTGAATCTTTCGACAGATGGGACATTGTTCATGCCTAGGACGATTCCACATTCAAGATACCTGAAGGCTGTACAGCAGTTGCTGGATGAAGTCGTCAATGTTCGGAAAGCTTTGAAGCAGCCCAATAATAAGGAGGAGACTAGTAAAGGTGCCTGCGAAAGTCGGTCTAAGGGATCCAAAGAGGGTAACGAGGAACCAAAGGATGAAGAGCCTCAGGATAGTCAAAAGTCTTCAAAGAGTGAGCTCTCGCATGCTGAAAGGCAAGAGTTGCAGAACAAATTGACAAAACTCATGTCCATGGTGGGCGAGGTAAGCACTTCTGTTATCCTTATGTCATAAATTTTATTGACGTCTAAAGATCACAGAAGTTTACTATTGTCATTGCAGGTCGATAGACGATACAAACAGTACTTCTACCAGATGCAAATAGTTGTGTCATCCTTCGATTCGATCGCGGGAACTGGAGCTGCCAAACCATACACTGCCCTTGCACTCCAGACCATATCGCGTCATTTCCTATGCTTGGGAGATGCAATTGCCGGCCAGATCCAAGCTGCTCGCAAGAGCCTAGGTGAAGAGGATGCTTCTGGTAACGGTAAGGGAGTAAGGATAACGAGGCTCCGTTATATTGACCAGCAGATCAGGCAGCAGAGGGCTCTACAACAGCTCGGCATGATGCAGCAACATGCTTGGAGGCCGCAAAGAGGGCTTCCCGAAAGCTCTGTCACCATTCTCCGCGCCTGGTTATTTGAGCACTTTCTTCATCCGTAAGGCCAATACATACATGCCAATCCCCATTATTGTGTGTTCTCTCCATTCTTTCTTATAGAAACCCACATGATTCTTTTGTCAATAGTTATCCCAAGGATTCAGACAAGATCATGCTAGCAAGGCAGACCGGACTAAGCAGAAGTCAGGTAGGAAACTGAGTCGCTCGGTATTATCATCGGCGGCAATGTCCTTCTGCAATGACTTTCTTACTGTTGCCAAAACTTTGAAGTGAATGTGTTTCCGGGTGAAGGCTTGACTAGCCAAGAACTTCTTTTCCCTCTGTTTTCGCAAGATTTGTCACTGAGGTTAATCACAGGTATCAAACTGGTTCATCAACGCACGTGTGCGTCTGTGGAAGCCCATGGTTGAGGAAATATACAAGGAAGAGATCGGGGATGTAGAAATCGACTCCAACTCGTTGTCGGAGAATTCTGCCAAAGGAGGAAGAGAAGGCAGAAAAATGAAGACATCCTGTGACAGAACAGGGGACTTTCAGCATACTTCAGCTGCATCTGATAGCTATGGCCCGGGCCAGTTTATGGATTCTTCGTACAATCAGCTCCACATTGCCGAAATTGGGGATAACGCTGGGGGCACCGTCTACTTTGGCAGGAATCACGGGGACATAGATGGGTGCAATCTCTTCCAGGAGGGGATTGTCCAGTCGAATGGGAGCAACGGGCGGTTCATGACCACATACAACATGTCTGAGTTAGCAAGGTTTGGGGAGAGCGGTGGGGTCTCCCTGACGTTGGGATTGCAGCATTTCGAAGATGGAAGCACACTGCAGATACCCCGCATAGCGGGCAGCAATGATTATGTAACCATGAAGGGAGGTGAAGGGATGTACAACCCCGTGGCGTCATCGCTTGGGGCACAAGCGGCGGATTTCGAGGCTGTAGGCATGGGTAACCAGCAGGGAAGGTTTGGTTCGGGTCATCTGCTACACGATTTTGTGGCATGATGAAATGAATAATTGGAAGCGTCACAAAACGTCTTCGACTGTATACTTTGATTAGTAGGGCGGGGGACTTTGGGGGAAAAATATTGTGTCCAAATGTTGTTTTTGCGATTCTGTAAAGATTTAAGGTTGTAATTTTGTATGATAGATACTTTATGTGGATTGGGGGAGTATAATCAAAGGTAGCCTTTTTATTCTAGAAATAAATAAGCCTTTGAACTGCACATTTTTTAAGTATTATTATTATTACTAGTTATTACTTTTGACAGAAAATTAATTTGATAGGAGCGTGTATAAAAAAATATATAATCCGAATCGGCTAAGTGGCGTTGCATTTACTTCTTTAGTTGTATATAGTAAGGAAAAATGTGAATAACTTAACGAGCAGACCTGAGTTACTGAATTCGTCTAAGGAGTAATTTGAAATTAGTAATAATGATTTTTCTAGTCAAGCCTTCTGGGCATTATTTAAGGTTATATATATTATATTTTTGTAAATTTTTTTCTTGCTTTTTAACGCTATCTCTGTCATGGACACGAGCACAAAGTGGGATGCTACCATCCGGCCCTTTTTGCCTCTCCCATGTCTTTTGACGCTGCCCAACTGCCCCCTCCTGGACGATGATTGGACGCAAGCATTCATTGCATCCAAAAGTTTCACTTATTTTTGGCCGGACTTGCGGTCGCCATCTAGTCGAGTTCAAGTTCATCAGGGAACGAATCGTCTGTGTCAAAAGTATTAATTACCTCGAGAAGTTAGGGTGCATACTGACAACGCACATGCTTATCCGAGGATCCAAAGCAGGTGGAAACGGACGACGACCCCTGTTGAGCTCACCCAGAGCCTTGCTCATGCTTCGATGTCAACCTCTGGTGTTTAACCCCAGGCCCATCGTTATCATCAGTGATCATGTTGTTGGTGAAAACAATCCAAAGGAGCAAAATTGGCTCAACTGTGGCCAACTTGACTTCCTCCCCCCCATCACCTCCCAAACCATCAATGAATGAATGGATTGCTCTTGCTCTTTTGTCCCTACCAACACTCGAGATTTGTCTCTTCACTACTACACTTGGGGAGGTCCCCCTTTTCCACCCATCTTCTTTTTTGGTACCTGATTGATTCGCCCCCCACCATGTATTATTATGCTGCTCACACCCATACCCATCAAAATATTTGTGTCGGTCTTGATCTTGATCATTATGTGTGGACGGACCATCAATCAAATTTCCATGTTGGGCTGTAATTTAAGATACACAAAGGTGAACTTCCTCAGAAGTCGAGATAAATGGGAGTTAAAATTCAATATGATTCATACTACTAAAGAGTAAGTGTAACTACAGATAAGGTACTACTCTCTCTCTCTCCCTCTCCCCTAATATTATTATACACATGACTTTTGTTTTTGAAGTCATGGATCTTCTTCACATCCCCAGCCTCCAAAGACCCTGCAAAAGTTTTTCGCATGACTCCCTAATCAGATTTCTTGTTGGACAATACCCCAAGTTCCAAATGAGTAATCATCACAACAAAACATCCGGGGCCTCTCCTTGATCTCTATCATTTAGTCGTTCATTCATTACCAGTAAACAGTTGGCTTGAGATGGCCATTGCTCTTCCTGGCTGGAACTCCACATTCCAAAGATTCTGCAGGCTCATGTCATCCCATGTTGCCGATTGACCTTGCGTTTGCTGTAGTAACCGAAAAAGAAGAGACGTATCGTTGAAACTAATTGGAGAGTATATTACAGTGAAGCTAGAGGTTTCGAGGAACTTCTCGGTAGCTGGCAAGGGGGAGCTTATCGTCCTCCAAATGCCCGGATTAGGATTAACTCCTGATCGAGCCGCTGCGGGTGAGGCTATTTGATTCACCAGATTAAAATGGAGGAAGCCTTGGGCAGATGAGCCAGAGAGCATCTCCGTGGATGGGAAATTGGGTGGGTGCGCAGGCTGGAGTGATCTGTAACATAACAAAAAGCGAAGAATAAAGATGTAAAGAAGGGATGCCACAACAAAAGTAAATAGAAAAAGAAGATGCGGAAAGGAGAGGATTTCACCTCTTTTGGAAAGAGGGTGTCAATGTCTAAGTCAAGCCATGGGTTGGTAACAGCCAGTTTCATGGACAAGAACTGGAAAGTAAGAACTAAACCATGATAAAAACAAGGATAAAACACTAATCTGCGTAACAATCCTCCTCCTTTTTCTTGAAAGGTCTTACCTCCACTTGCCTTTGAAGGGATTGGACATAATTGATGATTTCATCGAGCATTCCAGCTTTCCCAGTGATCTTGTCGCATCCCGGCACCAGATCTTGCAGGAACTTCATCCTCTCGCTGATCTTTTCCCTCCTCACCTGAAATCCGTCGAATTAACCGTCACTGTGTGGGTAAAGCATCACCAGAAAAAGACAACTAAACAGACTTCCCAAAGAATGACTTACTCTTTCAGCTAAGCTGTGGCTATCCGTGGCCTGGCCGCGGCGTGCTCGAACGTGGATGTAATCCGTCTTCAGGACCTCGGAGTTCTTGGCCTTCTCCTTGGAATTGGTCTCCTCCTTGTTGCTCTTGGAGACGTGGTTGCTTTGGGCGGTGTCCTCCTCCATCTTCTTCTCTCCATCACCATCTTCACTCTGCCCGTCATTTAAAAAACGACCACATCCAGAAATATCATGCTGACATACATAATTTTATTTTTTTCTTTTAGTTATTGTTACCTTAATATTGTTCAATATATCGAACTTCCTCTTCCCCAAGCTTCTATCTCCCGCTCGGCTGCTTTCCTGATCCACCAACACAGACGCCTTGACCTTCTCCTCTGCCGGGACCTCCATCGACCTGCCCGCTGCAGCAACAGGAGGCAGAGGCACTGACGTATTCATAACGGTCCCATAATTCACCCCTAGCAACCCCGTGTCGCTCCCGAAACCATAATTCCCTCCGAACCCTCCAAAGTCTGGCCAACCGCTGTACTCTCCTTGGTCGAGCTTCCCCGGGTTAATGCTGCAGTTGTTTCTCTTCAACGCATCGGCAACTATAGAGCCCTGACTGGTCATGGAGAATGCCCCAGTGGTATTAAACCCGGGGACGAAATAATCGAGGGAACTCCCCTGGTGTTGCAGTAGGCACTTGCGCTGCCGCTCGAGGACAGTCATGTCAGGGCAGTGATTCCAAGCAGGGTTGACACACTGCGACGTCTCAGATAACATTGTTCTGTTCATCCCAAGAAGCCTTTTCGAAATAACAAAGCTAAACAAAATGAATGTGACAAATAAAATAAGGGAATACGATCGATTGATCTTGGTTAGATCACTAAAGTAGGAGGGGGGAGTGTATTGATTGGTGAAAGAATGAGGATGAAGTTGCAGATGACTACTAAATTTGAAGGCTTAAGAGGAGAAAGTGGGGGAGATGGGAAAGCATACATACATACATATTGAAGTTCTCTTTTCTTTTTCTTTTTTTTTTTAATTAATGATTATCCAAACGTTTTATCTCTTTAAAAAATTCCCCTTTCCATGCCATTGTTTCATTCCCTACCCCATTTGGTATGGTCGCATTATGTCCCTTATCCGATATGTCTTGGTGTCTGTATGGGTGAGAACAGCCATGGGGAACAACATTGCTAACTTACACATTACATTATTATACTCTTCCTTTTTGTTTATTGGCAAGTTGTTTGTGGTGCGCGTATGAAGAAACGCAAATATCACCTGTCTGTCCATCCGAACCCTGGCTGAGTTTAATCGGTGCTTGTCTTGTTGATCTTCGATGGCATGAGAGCAATCCTTTTACATGTGTATGTGTCTTTGTGAAGGCCAGAACAGGAAACATGAATGAAATGGGTGTGACCAGTGTAATTGGCAAGACATGACCTGCAATCGTTACACCCTAGTCCTTACACTTCCACACGATAATAAACGATGCATGGCGTATGCGAGAACGCATGGATTCTGTTTTTACCAGTAGTTCGGTCATCGATTAACCAGACAAGGTAGTCTAAACATTTAGTTATTAGGTAAAAGTGGAAGCCAAAGAATGTATGAACAAATAGATTAGCAATTTAGAGGAGAAAGAGGAAGGAAAACAGTAGGGGAAATCACATACATTGCATCTGGTGCTGATTTTTTTGATGGATTTGAAGAGGAGGGGATTCTAAAATGTTATATACAACTGGAAAGACAGACAGACAGACAGGAAGACACATATCATCTGCCAAGCCGGGGCTTCTTGCTTTTCTTCTAATTCTTTCTCCTCTCCCTCTCCCTCTCCCAAAGAGTGTGTATGTATGACCAGGCAGTGTGTTTTCCATCATCAGTGCATCGTGTTTTTCTTCACTCGAGAGAGTGAGAGCAAAACTCAAAAACACACATCCAGTCTCGCATGGAGTTGATGTTCTCCTTGCCCCCGAGTGCAAGAGAAGATAAAAGGAAATTGCAGTGGGTCAAGTACCATTATCATAATTACATTTTGTCAAAAGGCAACAACACGCACAACTTGAGTTAGTGTGTATGCCTTCGTTGATTATGCCATTATGAATGAGACATCTTGGCATTTGTCTCCCCACTTCGTACAGGGGAAAAGAGTACGTTATCTTTGAGGTTTTGTGTCCAATGTCTGTCTATGGTTATCATTTCTTGAATAATTGGGTGGGTTGGGCTGGCCTCCATCAAATCAGGCCATCATGATTTCCTTTTTGATCAAATGATGATTCCTTCCCAATCATCCATCCTTTTATTATTATTCACAGCTGGAAAATAGAGGAGCCAAAATTCCCCACAGCCGGATCTACCCTTAAAATCAAGAATCTCATTCTCATTCTTGGGGGAAACAAAGGGAACGAGATTAAAAATTCCGAGGTTTCCCTAACAATAAGCCCATTAACAATGGGCCTCACGTATCATGCCCATGTAAGGAAGAGTAGTGTTGGGCTCATTTTCACGGCCCATATTTCCCCCTGTTGTAGGCCTTAAACTTTTCATGCCCATGTAAGAAATGGACCATTAGTTAAGGCCCATTAATAGATTCCGTTCCGAAGGAGCCGGGTCTCCTCGTTCCTTCTTCTAGGGTTTAAGCGTGAAACCAAAACCCGAGTGTTGAATTCATGGCGTCCATCTGCAGGTCATTGAGGCTGTGCTCTCGCGTCGCTTCCAAAATCGAGTCGCCCCTGGCATCGTCTCGTCTCCGATCGGCCACGAGGTCCATCCCCAATGCTCCGAGGTAGATTCGATGTGACGATATTCTAACGCTTTGGGTCGGCGGGGATTCCCTTTCTTACGATTTTCTTTGTCTTGTTGTAGGGCTTTGTCAGGGCTCGGAGGAGTGGAGTCTTTGTTGCCGTTGCACAGCGCCATAGCTTCTGCTCGTCTCAATTCTAACATCGCCTTCGACTCGTCTTGCTGGAGCTTGCTTTCTCTCGGTGAGTTTCCCACGGCCACGATATCCTAGAATGAATTGTTGTGGTTTTCCATTCCGAGTGTTCCTCTCTGACAAAAGAAAGAGTTGATTCGCCCCTTATGCAGTTAGATCGTCTTTCTGGTGCTATTGTTATGGCTTCGTTGCTGCTGTTTTCTTTTGTCGAACGACACTGCGAGAGTATCTAATTCTTGTGCTCTGACTCAGTTACGCCTGATGCATAGGGCTGGCCGTACCTTTGTGATGACGGGCTTATCAAGGGACGACTAAAATGAATTGAGATGTTTCAGATTTGATTTCTGCGAATTTGTCCTCAAGACCCAGTTTTATCAATTTGGTTTTCAAAGTTTAATGAACGAGCAATCCGGAGAACTCTGTTTTTGGTTATCAATCACTTTATGCTTCTTTATTTTTACATGCAATGTTCATACCACAGATGGGCTGTTCTGTTATTGTTTGTTGGTTTTGGTGATTCAACCTTTCTGATACACCCAGTCACAGTGTGGAATAAGATTGCCGGGAGGAATTGTATTGCCTCAATAATTATGGTACTGTTCTAACTTTAGTTAGTGACGTTGTATCTGTAGTCATGTCTTAGGGAGGGAGGTTGTTTCTTCCTTTTCCAGACTGATCTGTGGAAGTTTGTGCTTCTGTTTAGGGGATTGAGAGCTTACTGATGGTGGGATTTAAATACTTTTCTCGATGTGTATGCATTGTATTCATTGTCCCCAAGTATTTGATCATGGAATGAACATGTATTTCTTTGTTAGCCTGCTTAGGTATCAAATCATTTCCGCGACTTGATTTTGGGGTTATGGTTCTTCCCCTTGCAAAAAACAAGATCATTCTTCCATACTCCATTGATTAGATGTTTCTTGATTTTTATTTGTATATCCTAGACTTTGCGGGTTCCGCAGTGATGATGGGTGGGTGGGGGGATGTCATTCTTATGGAACTTTCATAAATAGGGGCCGAGTCTCCACTTCCTGGCCACATCTTTCATGTTCTCTGGCCTGCTCACTTTTGTAGGTGATGACTCCGCCATTCCTTGGTTGTCACTTTCTATTTCCGATTGAAGCAGAGGGTAGTAGTGTTAGAAATTGGCGAGGACTTGAAACCAGTCAAGAGTGGGGTGTGGTGATTGTATCTGAATGTCTGTGAGTGGGGATGACAAAAGGCCTTTTTTAGTTTGGGTCATAATGATGGATGTTGGGTTTAAGTTTTTACTGTTGTGGAGATTAGATCCTAATGGTCTAATCCCCTGTCCGAAGTTCCAAAATGGAGCTTCTTCGCGCAGAAGAAAGATAGTGGTGAGAAACGACGACGTCGTAAGGTAAAACAATTGTCCTCTTCCTGGTAACAATGGCATCTTGCTAAAGCCAAAAAGGAGACTGGGGATGGTAAGCCATGCAGGGGCACGTGAAGAGTGGGATGATAAAAACCCACGTGCCTTGAAGCACACAGACTTCACTTCACCTCCTTGGGGGGAATCAACCACGCGTCCTTTGAAGCTGAGATATACAGACCCGCTCTTCCTCCTTTTGGTTTTTAGTTTGTCCTGTGTCTGTGCCTGTCATAACTCTGTCTGACAGAATGCGGACACCCGCTTTTTAATCAAATGAAGAATACTTATCTAAGATGTCCTTGAGATGATAAAATTATTGATTAGTTTGTCCAGATTGATTACATTGGCTTTAGATTAGGGGAGGATGAGATCCGATGTGGGGGGGTAAAGTGCTGTTTGAATAAAATATCTTGAAAACAGAGAAACAGCTACCCATCCCTTTCGAGTAATTTAAGGGCCCCCTAGTGATGTGAACCCCAGCACACAGAACTATCATCATTACCAACTCCACCCAAAATTTGGAGAACCCTTATTCTCTCCCCTCCTAGGCTTAAAACCTAACTCAACTATCAAGTCTAATCCTGACTATTAACGATTTCATCTTAGATGAGTGGTTTGTCTTATCAACGTGGGATTTCTAAGCAAACTCCCCGTCCCTTCTGTGTACGTTGGTTGTCTGGGGGTGGGTCGAGAGGAGATTTCTAGACAAGGGAAAAGGGATAGTTTCCGTCTTATTATTTTAGTAAATAAATCAGTTTTTGTCTTGTTCTTGATTTTTTTTTCACTCCACGGCCTTTTTGTGGGTTGGCAAGATTTTGGAATTAGTGGGTAGAAAAGATCACATTTTTTTGGGTTGAGGGGTTTTTTTTTTGTCATCTTTGCCTTCAACCTTTCCTTCCCTGCCCTGTTTTTTCTTCTCTTCGATTCACCTCCACACACACACAGAGACCCCCCCCCCCCCCCAACCACAAAAATTAAACAAGAGGAAAAGGAATTTGCATGGTTGCTGTAATTCTATCGAGGAGGATACGCGTTGTTGAAGTCCCCGACTTCCCCCTTCATTTCCTTGCCGTTTCTGCGCCGGTTCGTCTCTCTTCTTCTTTTCCTTACCCACGTCTTCTTCTCGAATTTTCTGCTGATTTGGAATTCAGGGTATGCATCAAAATGTCCCCTTTTTGCCTCCCTTTGGCGTCGCTCTATCCGATCGGTGGTCCTGGCTTACCCTTGTTTGAGTTGGCTCTTTACGTTCGGAAAAGAATTGTTCTGTCAAAAAAGTTCGATATTAATTTCTGAGCTGATGGATTAAAGAGGGGGGGGGGGTGATTATGTACTTTAGCCTCTCATGTTTATCCGACAATCGGATGAATTGAGCTGTTTTGTTGAGCGAATTTTGATGTGAGGTTTTTGGGTGGGTTGTTATGCGTTGGTATTCTTCTGCTGTAAATTGTTTCTCATCTCAGTGCTTGGTGTTGTGACCTCTGATGGACAATCTTTTTCCCCTCAGAACGGCGGAAGCCAGCCTGTCGAACCGACCCTGTCTCGGTTGTGTTGTATGGATTTTTGTGATTCATCGACCATAGTAAGGTGGAAGGATTTCAGGGACAGAGGAGAGAGAGCGGAGTGATTGACTCCTGGAATAATGGGTTTTTCATTCGAGATGTTGAACGGAAGTACACCCGTGCCCAATGGAAATGGCCATGTTCTAGACGGAGATGGCCCGATTGAAAATGGTCATGTTATGCGCAGGAACCCGCTTCAGAGCATGAATGTGCCGCTGTCTTGGTTAGAGTTGAGGGTATTCTATGTCCGAATAAGCAAATGTGAGATCAGTGATTCCATACCCGAGAGTCTCACGCTGAACCATATACCCTTAACTCGAGATACTCTTTTGGAAGTGAATGGGGTTCGAAATGGCATTTACTCGGATGGGGTGTCCACCCTTCTGAGAAGGGATCGATGTGATAAGAGGTCTGAGGAAATCATATTCGTGAGCACCGATAACGTGAGGATGACGAACAGTGTGAAGTTTGAGGTGTTTGACAAGGATTTCCTCATGTTATCTGGGCAACTGGAGCTGTGTAACACGAATGGGTGCATCCAGGAGTCGAAGAGTTGTCCTGAGAAGTGGATCCTGAGTTGTGAGACGGAAGCGACTGTGGGATCAGGGATTTTCAAAGGGAGGCCTTTCACAGGTCCAGAATCAGGGTCACCTGCAGTTGAAGTTTACGTGGCTGGTGCATTTTCTGGGATGCCTATCATCCTGACCAAGACTCTGCACATCGGTTTTAGGAAGAAGCACTCATGGAATGGGACACTAGGCACGATACCGGAGTACGAGTCTGCAGATTCTCCTAGGGAGTATGGTTCCTCACTCTCAATGCAGGTAGACTCTCCACTTGTTCAGAAATTCATGTTCTTCACTCCATCTCTTTATGGATCCCTGAAACTGTAATTCCTTCCACACTGGAAGAGCTGCTGTGTTATTTACTCGGTCTGGAAAGCAGACCCACCTATTGGGGAAGCCGGCTGAATGATTCATCCCCTCGAATAATCCTGCTACCTATTCATGTGCTCTAAAACCATCCCATCTAGGATGTGCTTTACTTGTGATGTTGAATATGCAGATGGAAGAATATCAGAACAAAACGGAAGGAGGAGAGGAGTTCGGGAACCTCTACTCTGGTGCAGAGTACATAGAAGGCGAGGACGGGGAGCTCACGTGGTTCAACGCAGGCGTGAGGGTCGGCGTGGGTATCGGTCTGAGTGTGTGTCTGGGGATCGGACTGGGAGTTGGAATCCTCGTCCGGACATATCAAGGAACTGCGAGAACCTTCAGGAGGAGATTACTGTGATGTGACGGCCTGACGGCCAAGACGTTTTTAATATGGTCCGAGTCTCTGTTGTCGGAGGATCGGCGAATAAGTCGGGATCGCAGCAGCGCTTGTTGTGTCGAAGTTGTAGAGATTCGTTACTCCCCGTTCATGCGACGTTTGACCTGGAGTCAATTGTAGATCGGTGTTATGTGTGTGTGTGCGCGCTCGTTCGTGTGCAGGTAGAGTGGTCTGGCTAACAAGTTATGTAATATGTGAGGGACTACTTTCCAGAAGTAAATGCCTCTGCAGCATAATATCGTGTGTTCGCGGGGGGGGCGTTCTTCCTGGGGCTGGGGCTCGAAGGTTAGAAGGAGAATCCGCTGACAAAATGGATAGAGATGGTGGAGACAGATGACGATTTGATTATTATATAGACCCAATTCGAATACCCCTCCTTATCCACTACACTCTTTCACCGCCATGTCTCCTCCACCGCGAAAACGTTCCCGCTCCGCCACCGCCATCGCCACCTTCCCCGCGTCTTCCTCTTCCTCGTCCTCATCCCTCACGTCGTCCCCTACCTTTGACGACCCTTCCACCGCCGACGTCATCCTCTCTCTCACCCCCTCCTCCGACTCATCCCCATCCCCCGAGGTGCAGGTCCACCTCCACTCCTCCGTCCTCCGCCGCTCCAAGTACTTCTCCACCCTCCTCTCCGACCGCTGGCTTCCTTCCTCCCCTCCCTCCCCTTCCTCTCCCCTCCTCCTCTCCCTCTCCACCACCTCCCCCGTCGACTCCTACCTCTCCGTCCTCCGCTTCCTCTACTCCCCCGATTTCCCCTCCCCCCTGACCGCCTCCTCCGCCCTCGACCTCATCCCTCCCTCCCTCCACCTCCTCTTCGACTCCCTCCTCTCCTTCCTACTCGACTTCCTCGACTCCGTCCCCTGGTCCCCCGATGACGAATCCCGCCTACTCTCCCTCCTCCCCCTCCTCGACCCTTCCCAATCCTCCTTCCTCCTCGACCGCCTTCGGATCCCGGCTCGCACCCCTCCTACCTCCGGTGCGGCCGATTCTCCCCCAGACCTCTGCCACGACATGCTCTTCGGGCTGATCCAGACTGCCATCCACACATCCGGAGGCAGCGGCCAATCCAATATGGCCTTCGCCAAGGCATTTGTCTCTAAGATCCTCCGGGAGGTCTGCGACCGTGACCTGGTCCGCCAGGTACTTGACCGGTCCTTCCTCAAGAGCCTCAAGGTCACCAGGGAGTCCCTCGAGGAGTACTCGAGCCCTGATTGCCGGAGCAATCATAACGAGACGGAGGCCATCCAAAGGCTGCACCTGCACACCGCAATGACAAACAGCAGGCACCTGCTGTGGCTGATGGAGAGAATGATTGAGCTGCGTGTGGCTGACACTGCACTCCGAGAGTGGAGCGAACAGCAAGGTTTTACCCTGGATTTACAGAGGGCATTCAGGGATGATGATGCCTGGAGGAATATTGTCCCAGGCTTGCCAGTCGTTGTTCTCCGCTGTACTTCTCGGCTTGCACTGGCCGTTGCATCTGGGGCTATTGTAGCTCCGAGGGAGGTACCGTAATAGATTATTCCAGAACGAATCAAATCAGGTCAATAATTGTTAACGTACATTATTCAAGTGTCTGTTAGTGGTGAACCTTCTTTTAGGATAGAAAAGGCTTATGTTCCACTTCCAAGTTGAATACCTCAATTGACCATCCTAACATGAAACTGCAGTTTCTCCCTGGATTAAGGATCTAAGAGATCATTTAGCAGGCTAGAATGATAGTTGTCACTATTGTGGTCGTGATTTCGAAGAGTTAACCATCCTTTATGTTGCCTGTTGATGTTTCTACCTCAAAATGGTTACCTCATTTAAACAAATATATGTGAATAAATTTGTGCATTTGCCCGAATGTGATAAAAAAAAAACTCTAGTCTTGCTAACTCTGTTAGAATGTGTCTGTTTAATTTGAGTAACAAAGTTGGGAGTTTTTTGTTTGAGTAAATAGTGGTAATAGGCATTCTACACGAGCAGCCTCACATTGGCCTTTCCAATGCAACCCATTGCACCATAGTTGATTGCCAGTGCCATGGCCTTTTCCCTGTAGCGTTTTGACGGGGTGCATTGATTTTTCATGGCCAACTGTAATCTGAATACACAATTTTAATTTCCTCTTTCGTGAAGGACTATGTACTGAGTCGATCTATTCCTTTGGTTAATGATGCTGGAGCCACATTCTGACTTCTAGTGGCCGGGCGGAATTTCATCCTGATTATGGTTAAGTGCATGCGTAAATTACTCTAGCTAGTTGGGCGCTGACGGTTTGGCCTTACTTTCAGGTGAGGACCAAATTTGTGAAATACTGGCTTCCGGTTTTGACTGTGTGCAAGGACAACATAAATCCTATGTTCTGCAGTCACAAGATAGAGCTGGAGGAGGCGTTCTTGAAGATAATATCCACGCTCCCCTTGTGTGATTCCCAGGAGTTACTGCAGCAGTGTCTCAGCTTCTCGACCCGGGATATTGACGACTGCTCTCATCTGGTGTCGGCTTTCAATACGTGGTTTCGCCGGGCAAGCCAACCCTTCCCGCCAGATAACTAGAAGTGGAATGGCCGCGAACGGGGAAGGTGCACAGTCTTTTTCTCTCTAAACTGGGCCTGGTGTGGGTTATGTATATGGTCACGGACGATGCACCACGACCAAGTGGGAAGTGAACGAAGGGGCTGTCACTCTTAAAGCTGAATATTGCGCTGGATTGGTGGTAGTAGTAGCTTCCGGCACTTGTGGTGAATGCTGGTTGGATTAGTGATTATGTCACATCAATCCCCAGGGGGAGAAACAATGTAAGGGAGAGACTTTAACGACTTGTGTAATGAGACGTGGAAATAATCAGCAACGAGTTATGGAATTATGTAATTATATATGTGGAGTGGAGGTGTGAGTGAGTGCCAAACCATTTAATTCCTTCATTCATTATACTACGCTCCTCCTCCTCGTGTTCGTTCTGTTTCCTTCAAAAAGGGAAGTAAATGTTGGCACCGTGTGAAGGATCCAGTTGTCTCGTCACCCCTTTTGCTTAGGATTTAATTATGTACTTGCTTTTTGTTGAAGAAAAAAGGGGATAAGAATTTGCCTGGAAATATTAGACGTCAGCTACATAAAACGACAATCCTTATTTTCCATCTTTTCCTTCCCTAATAATTCTAACCGTTAAACTCTGCTTGTCCCACCCCACCCCACCTCTTCAAACATTACTACTACTTCACTTACTTCAGCCAGAACACCAGACATTCTCCTCCTTCCTTCCTTCCTTCCTGACATCTTATGGCTCTCTCCTTTTCCATATCTCACTTCCTCGGTCTCAGTCTCCACGTCGTCATCCTCGCCCTCTTCGTGCCCTTCCTAACCATCTCTTTTGTCACCATCGCGGTTTGCACTTGGCTTAGCCGCAGGTCAAGGCTTCTGCCCTCGGAGAATGCTTCCGGTATGATCCCGTTGGTTTCCAATGACATCGATGAGCTCACCAAGGTCAAGCATGACCTAGAGAGCCTGATGAAGCGCAGCGACGCAGCCGGGGAACAGGAGGAGGATGCGAGTCGCGAGAAGAGGAACGGGGGGAGCGATGCGGAATCTGCCGCATCGACTGTTAGTAGGAGTGGGGATACTGTTCCGGTGGCCGTGGAGGGCCAGGGGAACATAGGATGGGGGAGGTGGTATACGTTGAAGGAGCTGGAGATCGCCACGGCTGGGTTCTCTGAAGAGAACATCATCGGCAAGGGCGGGCATGGGATAGTTTATCGGGGCGTGGTGGATGACGGATTGGTCGTTGCCGTGAAGAACCTTCTTAATAACAAGTATGCATTTCTGACTTCACCATTAAGGAGTTCTGTGCTACTACTACTAGTTCTCAAGTTTATGCTGTGCTCGTTAGCTAGGGAGAGAGCAAATGGCAACTTCTTCAAGATTACAATTTCCTTCTGTTGTCGATGAATTGGTATGATGATTTTATATGGCACATGAGATCTTGCTGGTGTGAAGACTCTGCTTCTGGATGAAGCTTTTTCGGATCTTCCATCCATGTCGCGTCGTTGGGGATTCGTTCGTTGAATAGAGAGCTTTATCTTAGGGAGTAGACGTTGGGGAAATCCATACAGTTGCTTTGGTATTTAATATCAACTCCTCTCTTTTCACCCATCTCTCT
This sequence comes from Melastoma dodecandrum, assembly GCA_029817715.1. Classification (NCBI taxonomy): domain Eukaryota; kingdom Viridiplantae; phylum Streptophyta; class Magnoliopsida; order Myrtales; family Melastomataceae; genus Melastoma; species Melastoma dodecandrum. The sequence continues at coordinate 3,853,330 of JARUPY010000182.1, forward strand.
TTTACTGAACTTCATAATTCGAGGATATCAGAGGCTCCTTTTGGTCTTTCGCTTGGGGAGGGTTTGCTTTTTCTTCTTAGCTCATGGTAGCAAGCCATTATTATTGTCTCTTCTACTTTCTCCAAGAAGTGCAGGGGCCTTAGCACAAAAGTCTATCGATACATTCTGTTTCCAAAGCTCTCTGCTTGTTTGTTTTCGTGTTTTCCTTTGGTATAGGAAATCTGTGATGCAAAGGATTGATCATACAGGATTTAGCTGGCTTTGGTCTGTATCGCTTCGTTGGCCTTGTGCGTCTTGTATTGTATTGGTATTGGATGAAAGACGATGAGTTGCTACGACTTGTATTGATTGATGGAGATGGGAAAATGACTAAATCTATTTTCACAGGGGTCAGCCTGAAAGAGAGTTTAAGGTGGAAGTAGAAGCCATTGGAAAAGTGAGGCACAAGAATTTAGTCGGATTACTTGGTTGCTGTGCAGAGGGATCTCAAAGGTAATGCAATTCTCTCTGTATTCGAATTAATTATTCGACGAAGAGATTCTTCCCTTTTCTTTTTGCTTGATTTATCTCCTACATAATCGCACGTAGTGCTCCCAATTCCTTGCAGGATGCTTGTGTACGAGTACATGGATAACGGCAATTTAGAACAATGGTTACACCGCGACATTAGACCAACTAGCACCCTTAGCTGGGAGATTCGAATGAAAATCGCTGTTGGAACAGCGAGAGGGTGAGACATTAGTTGGCATAATTCTTGCAGTTGTCCGTACGCTAGCTTTTGCATAACTTCTTTAGCCCCGATGCCGTTTGTCTGATAAATATTAACAATTGGCAAGAAAACAGAAATTGTTGCCGTTGAATCTCCACTTGCTGCAGTAGCACTTCCTTGGGACTGATGTGTATTGCTTCTCCAGGCTCGCGTACTTACATGAAGGACTTGAACCCAAAGTGGTACATAGAGACGTAAAATCCAGTAATATCCTCTTGGATAGGAAATGGAACCCCAAGGTGTCGGATTTTGGACTTGCAAAGCTCTTAGGTTCAGAAGCGACTTATGTAACTACACGAGTGATGGGCACCTTCGGGTTTGTTTATCCTCAAATGCCAGATCTTATCACCACGACATGTGCTTTGTGTTAATCGTTTCTCCATTTGCATACAGTTATGTCTCTCCAGAATATGCCAGTACTGGTATGCTCAACGAAGGGAGCGATGTCTACAGTTTTGGAGTTCTGGTCATGGAGCTCATCAGTGGAAGGACTCCTGTAGACTATTCTAGGCCGGCAGGAGAGGTGAGAATAAAATGCTGCTGCGATCTACTCAGCATCCCGATTTTGTGGACTAGTCCTTTCAAAAAGTAATCCCCGATGATTGTGCTATCTTCAGACGAATTTAGTCAAATGGTTCAAAGGACTTGTAGCGAATCAGCGTTTGGAAGAGATTGTTGATCCCTTGATGACCGTTCCACCACATGCAAGAGCTTTAAAGCGGGTAGCTTTGGTGTGTTTGCGATGCGTAGACATGGATGCCTACAAGCGACCGAAGATGGGGTAGATCGTTCACATGCTCGAGGCAGACGACTTCCCTTTCCGTAGCGTCGTGAGTCAGACCCCGTCTCTGCTCTTAATTCAGTTTCATGAGCTGCCTTTTTCACTGTCTAGTTCCCATGGAAACCTGATGTTGTTGAACAGGTGTAAGAACGCTTCAACAATGCGGACAATCTCATCCTTTTTCTCACGTTGTAGTTTCTAAAACAATGTCGTCTTTACAGTCTTTCAAAATTCTGCAGGGACAGCGACTGGATCGAGTTAAGGAAATCCCGACAATCCCGGAAGAGCCCCGCAGATTACCGAGGTTCCACACCCCGTCCAACCTAGGCAGAGTTCCTGAGGTGGAGAGATGATGATCATGACGACGAGTGGAGGTAGACCTTGGGAATGTTTGTCGGATGCAGCTATGACCTTTGTCGTCGCATATTATTCCTACAATTTTTCGGCGCAACACGCGAAAGAGCATAGGCAACCGCAGCATTGTCTCGTATTGTGTTCTGAGCGTGTATTCCTTCTTGTGTTGGTTAATGCTAAGCTGAACTATAGCTGTAAATAAACCTTGTTCCAAAACCAGAAAACGTAATATTATTACCAGCAAGCAGTTCCAATGAATTCAGATCAATCTTCTTCTTCCCATTGCTGCTGTTGGGCTTCCATGAGTAATAACTTCGCCAACCCACGGTCACGCTCTCTTTCGGCGCCTTTTTTTGAGTCAAAATCTGGAATGTAACACGAAATATTCTCTTCGCCAGATATATTACTATATATATATGAGAAACGTCCGTGTTGGTTAAGAACCAACCGAAATGTAACTACTGCAATTGCATTTCAGATCTCATCATCTGAAACCATCGATCGCAGCCTTTCCCAAGGTGATGGAGGAGAAGTTGATTCAGAGGCTGGAGGCCGCCGTCTCCCGGCTGGAGGCGTTGTCGGCCGGGGTAGAAGGTGTTCCCGACGATGGCGGCGCTGGATACGCGACGGATCCGGTGTCGTTGGCATTCGACGATCTCATGTCCAATTACGTCGCTAGGGTTTCGAGCGAAGCAGAGAAGATCGGCGGCCAGGTGTTGAACGTCACCAGGGTCGTCGAGGAGGCGTTCCGTGTTCAGAAGGAGCTCCTGATTCGGATTAAGCAGAGCCAGGTTGGGGGGGGGGGGGGGTTGGACGGACGTGTTCTTCTGGTTTCTGTTGTTCCCTATGTTTCGATTAGTGGATGATTCTCGTTGGAGGTTTCCCTCCGTTTGCTGGGAACCGGGTTGAAGTTTTGAGTAGAGGTCCCCGTTGCAATGGGTGCGTGTGCCGGTGCAAGAAAAAAGTGAAAGAACAAATGGCCTAGGAGAATTGTTAGGGAAAAGTTGTTTAAACTCGTTGGGTCGTCCTGTGTTCTTGTCTGTATCCCTGTCTGTTGTAGCTACTTTGTACGGCTACCCTTGAACCCTCCATTTTAAGTTTCTCTCAAATGCTACAATGTACTGACATTTTCTTCTTGTTTTTGCTTCCCGTCTGGGGGAAATGGTGAAGAAACCTGATATGGCAGGCTTGGCCGAGTTTCTTAAGCCACTGAACGGGGTGATTGCCAAAGCCAATGCATTGACTGAAGGCAAGCGGTCTGACTTCTTTAATCACTTGAAGGCTGCTGGGGACAGTCTATCGGCGTTGGCATGGATAGCATTCACCGGCAAAGATTGTGGTAAGTGATTGAAAAATGCACGAAGAATTTGACCACGGACAGCAAAAAGCTTCTGTTTACACATTTTTTTTGCATTATTTTCAACTGCCAGGCATGAGCATGCCCATTTCTCATGTTGAGGAAAGCTGGCAGATGGCAGAGTTTTATAGCAACAAGGTACACTGATTTTTTAACATGCCACTGAATGGTTATGCGGTTCCCCCGCCTTTTTCCACAATTTAAATTGGCATTTCAGGTTTGTCTTTTGCTCATCTATATCATTCCATATTCACACCATCCGTTTAAAGCAATAAAAAGTGGCTGGCAATTCTGATAGATTTAAGTTTTGCCAGAATTTGCATGGCCGTGCTTTTTTAATACTTATGGATTACTCTTGCCCGGTGGTGAATTAATTTGAATTAGCATTTCAGATATTGGTTGAGTACAAGAACAAGGACGTAAATCATGTGGAATGGGCCAAGGCTCTGAAGGAGCTCTACTTGCCAGGTTTAAGAGATTATGTCAAGGAATTTTATCCACTCGGTCCAGTCTGGAATGCTTCTGGCAAACCAATTGCTTCTGCCCCTGCAAAACCTGTGGCAAAAGGTGGACCTGCGCCTCCACCACCTCCTCCGGCTTCGCTCTTTTGTTCTGAACCATGCCAGGGATCATCCTTACGCCCAAAAGAAGGGATGGCTGCTGTCTTTCAGGAAATTAATTCTGGAAAGTCTGTAACTTCTGGTAATCCCTTGTTTTATCTTTTACTGGTCTGTCTAAGGACACACTGATGCCTGATGTTTTGAGACTCTTCTTTGTAGGTTTAAGAAAAGTCACAGATGATATGAAGACAAAGAATCGAGCTGATCGTACTGGCGTGATTGCTGCCAGTGAAAAGGAAGTACGCACTAGTCAACCAGCAATCTCAAAGGCAGGACCTCCTAAGTTTGAGCTGCAAATGGGTCGGAAGTAAGTGTCATGGCTTCTCTTCTTACTTTGCTGTACTATATGGTTGAACTCTAACAACTACTTCCGTTCCTCACAGATGGGTGGTAGAAAACCAAATCGGGAAGAAAGATTTGGTTATTGATGACTGTGATGCGAAACAATCTATTTATATTTTCGGATGCAAAGATATTATCTTGCAGATTAATGGTAATTAAGAAGGAACTTGTGGGATTTACAATTTTCTTGTTTTTTGTTTTGGAGTCAGCCTGTACCAAAATTTTTCCGGGATAAAAACTGTTCTGAGAAACGTGTTGATAACCAGTACATACTCATTATAATTTTGCAGGGAAGGTCAATAACATCACCGTTGATAAATGCAATAAGCTGGGAGTTGTATTCACGGTTAGTATGAGTGGATCAAAGATATTGTAATTTCTTGTCAGTGCCTAGAGGAACTTGATGTAATTAAATCAAACTTCATGTCAACAACAGGACGTGGTAGCTGCTTGTGAGATCGTCAATTGCAATGGCGTCGAAGTTCAGTGTCAGGTATTGGTATCATGGGACTTGTTATCCCTTTGGATTGATAATTCTCCATTGTTCAAAAAAGTAACCACCACCTAAAGAAGGCCTTGCTGGTTTTGGTCTGCACGATTTCAATTTTTAATTTCTGTTGTGTTTCAGGGGTCCGCTCCCACGATATCTGTGGACAACACAGGCGGCTGTCAGCTGTATCTGAGCAAGAACTCGCTCCACACATCGGTGACAACAGCTAAGTCGAGTGAGATCAATGTCTTGGTTCCTGGTGAAGAGCCTGATGGCGACTGGGTATGTTGATGCTTCTGTGAATTACATGTGTTTTTTCAGGGCATGAACGTTGGATGTTCTTGCACCCCCATCATGACTCATAGGGGAGGAGTTCCAGTTTCTTGGCAACAGGCTGACTTTACTGCATCTATAATGCAGGTGGAACATTCGTTGCCTCAGCAATTTGTGCATGAATATAAAGATGGGCAGTTTACAACTACTCCGATGTCGCACTCTGGAGGTTAAAAAAAAGAGCATGTCATCAGCCGTTTCTATTTTTTGACGATTACATTCCATTCATTTTTTTGCATTATTGATGACGGCTTCTCTTTTTTGTTTCTTGGTTTGCTTGCTTCGATGTTCTTATTTTGCATGCCTATTTTTTATTGCCTTTTGTTGGTCTATACGGATTCCCTTTTCTGCAAAATTAGGCTTTGTTTTACCGGGGTATGAGATTTGTTCTCGCGAACGAGTTCCTTATAGAAATCGAATGACAACGTTTGTAACAATACTGAGGAATGTCATTTTCTGAAATCAAGCTTGTTCTTGTGTTGGGATAAAAGATTTCTGTGATTATTTCATCCTCTCGTGATTCCTCTGGTTTGCTCTTTCAAGAAGGGGATCCCCTTGTAAATGCAATTGCCATAACATGCATCAGAATTACATGGAAGAGATTATCAATAAAGGCATTATAGTTTTCGAGATAGAGGGAAGATCTTCCAGGATGATCCGTGCAATTCAGCGACAGTGAACTCCCAACAACAATCAACAACAACAGCCAACAAATTTATATTCGCAACAAACAGAGTAATAGCCAGAGAGCATTCAACAATTGCAATCCACTCCACAAGATCTACGAATCGTTGTCAAACCTCCGACAGCCCAATCTTCACAGTTTACTCCGCCTTCGGCGCACCTCTGCACACTTCTGCAGATTACAACTAAACGACTAACTACCTAACCGACTCCTCCCCCAACTACTTAATGGGCATTATTACATCATCCAACTCCCGGCCCAAAAGCCCACACATTACAGGCCCGCCCGACACTTCCTAACTAACGTACACACCCCACAGTGACACAGCTTCACTCTTCATAACAGCAACACCAACACTCCGCAACTCCTCAGCACCGGCCGCAGCTCATTCTTCATTCCTGCACGCTGCATTCTTCCTCCAATTCTCTTCTCTGCACTCACAGCCACCCATCTCAGTAATCTGCAATTCTTCCTGCAACACAGGACGAGGGTACCCTACTTTCAGAGACGATCTGGCCGGTGCCTTTGAAATTGCAGTTGCTAAAACCCCCCAATAAAAAGGGCAGTTTGTAGGAGTTCATGGCAAAAGCTGCATGAAAAGCGAGGATGTTGGGCAAGTAACAGCGCTGGCTGGGTTTGATCTCGCTCCCGCATGCGCAGTCTATGTTGGATTGGTGCCATCCTTGGGCAGACATGTATTCATCGCCCAAGGAAAATTAATATCGGTCCAATTGCTTTTCCAAACTTCGGTTGGTCCTTTCAGGTGAGGGGGAGAACTGGAATAACAAGGGAAGTTGATTAGCAATCACCAAGGGGGTTTGGTCTTGTTTATATTATACTGTCTTATACATTTAGTTATAAATAAACAGCAAAACGTATTATTATTGTAGTAGTAGTAGTAGTAGTTGCATTTGTAATTTAGAGACTGTAACCGAGCCAAGGTAAAGTCAAAATGTATGAATTCCTTGTTAAGATGAACCCCCCCCCCCTATCTATTTTTCTGTGTCAAGAATAGTAATTAAGAGTGAGTTGGATTTTGATTACATGTTAGTCTGAAAAAGCATCCGTTATCTAAATCCACTCTCTCTCTCTCTCTCTCTCTCGGGCTTTTGTAACTTGGGCCGGTGTGGCCGTATGGGCCAAGCGGCGTCAGTCGGAGCAGCCACCCCCCCGGTTCTCTGCCTTCCTTACTGTTACCACCCGTTCATAATCTCACACTTTCCAACTCCCGGAGGAGACCGAGAGTTGGCAATGTCCGTGACAGAGCTGAAGGACCGGCATAGGGCTGTCTCGGATACCGTTTCTTTCCTCCGGGAGAGGTTGAAGCAGAGGCGGATTCAGCTTCTCGACACCGACGGTGAGTTGATGATTTCGACAGTCGGTAGGTCCAATGTTGTTGCTAAATTGGCATGAATGTTAGCTAAAATATTCAGCTAGCAACCAATTATTTGGAGTATTTGATCATTTCGGGATTTTATGATTTTTTTGTGACAGATGTTTAGAGTCCTAAAGGTTATTGTTTTCAACACCAACCTTGATGCATTGAGTGGGATTGTGGAAGTTTTGTTGTGGCATATCCTTCTTAAATCTCTCTCTCCAGCACCAAAAGCTCAGGGGTGTTGGTTTTTTCAAGAAATGCAGGTGTATTCCCTGGACTGGACTCCAGAGAAGAACAGCGTCATCAGCGCATCCCAAGGTGGGAGATTGATTGTTTGGAATACCTTGACTAGCCAGAAGATTCACGCCATAAAGCTCCCCTGCTCATGGGTGATGACATGCGCTTTTGCATCCAATGGTCAGTCTGTTACCTACGGTGGCCTTGACAGTGTCTGCTCTATTCTCAACCTCAATTCTCCAACCGACAACGATGGGAGCCTACTACCTGTTGCGAGAACTCTGAGTGGGCACAGGGGTTACATGTCATCGTGTCAGTACGTTCCGGTTGAGGATAATCACCTAACTATGGGTTCCGGCGACCACATATGCGTTTTATGGGATATTTCTACTGGCCTTAGAGCTTCCATTTTATGGTGGAGAATTCCAATCAGGACACACAGCTAATGTCCTGAGGTAGTTGAATTGAATTCATGATGACATCCTCAGATTGTGATGTCTAGTCGGTGGATGAGTATTGAACTGTACAATTTGGAGAATGTTGGCTTATGAAACACCCGTGCCCATGAAAGACTGAAGCAATTAAAACTCATTCAAGTTAATGACTGAATTTTGTCCATGATTTTTCAACTTTGGCAAAAGCGACATACTCTCTATCTTTTAAACCATGTTAAATTGCTATGGTTTTCGTTTTTCAGTGTGTATATAGGTGATCCAATTCAAGGGTCTTTCTGTCTGGTTCCTGTGATTCAACTGCCCGGCTATGGGACACCAGAGTTGCAAGTCGAGCAGTGCGCACCCACCTTTCATGGGCATGAAGGAGATGCTAATGCTGTGAGATTTTCTCCTGATAGGAATAATTTGGAACAGGACAGGATAACGGTACTTGCAGACTGTTTGATATCCAGACACGCCGCCAATTGCAAGTATATTATCCGCAATATGGACACAATGAAATCCCACATGTCAATTCAATTGCTTTTTCTATGTCCGGAAGACTTCTATTTGCCGGTTACACCAACGGGAGTTGCTATGTTTGGGACACATTGTTGGGTCAGGTATTGGTTTATCCCTTAGCTGATGCTTTGCTTCAATTGTGCTGTTTTGTTTCTAAAAGTGGATGTACATGCTGTGTTGCTCCATTTTATCAAGTTCTCCCTGTAAAGGGCTAAGAAATCCTTCATTGGCATGTCCAAGTAGGTGGCCTTAGATTTGGCATCTTTGCAAAACTCACACGTTGGCCGAGTTAGTTGTTTGGGCTGTCCGCAGATGGAAGTTCCTTGTGTACTGGCAGCTGGGATGCAAACTTAAAGGTCAGTCTCTGTTTCTGATTGTTGTTCGAGATTCTTTTGAACCGGTCATTGACCCTTTGTTTTGTTGTAGTTGAAGTCCTTCTTATAATTGTAACTGTGCTCTATTCCTTTTCCTCTTCTTTTGGTAGATTTGGGCTTTTGGTGGTATTAGGATGGTCGTTTAACTTCCAGCCGCAATCCCTGCATAACCTGGTTGTTTCTCATCCCAGTACCCTCGACTTGTAGAACTTATTTACGGCATTTCTTTTTATAGATCTCCAGATGGAGATTGAGAAACAACAGTAGTGCTCGTGTGTTTGTAATTCTTCTGTACAAAATTAAGTTCATAAAAGAAACTCAGGATGTCTCCTCACGACTACACTCCTCTGGCATTTAACGTGTTCATAAGCTCTTACAATACTAACTCGACCTTTTTCTTATTACTCTGGTAAATGTGGGAATGCGATAACTCTTATTCAGCAGATAGAATGAATAATTCCCTTTAACCCCTGTTTATACGAGGCTGCTATGTTGCATGACCAACAACTTTTCCTGCTGTTAGGCAAGACTGAAATATACTTCAGGGCCAACATGCGATTAAATGGACATAACAGCATAATTTGATTCATGTTAACTCTCTAGTCAAGAGCTAACACCCACTGACAGTAATCTCTTGACAATCTCAGGCGTTCCATCAAAATTTCTAATACACTTGGAGACAAGAAAGCCCCAGGAATCGGCGTCAATGCCTCCGCAGGATAAGGCAACGGACAGGATCCGAATAGCTTCACCTCCTTTACCATAATTGAAGAGATTCTCAACCAAGCAGCATAATATGGATTGATTTGGAGTGCACCCTTTCTCAACCATCTCTTTAAGGACTCTCACACCTTCCATTGGATTCCCGACTTTGCAGAACCCTTTGATCAACATGTTGAACGTGAAGGCATTCGGAACATGACCCTTTTCGACCATGTCATCCCATAACTTTCCCGCCTCACACAACTCTCCTTTCTCACACAAACCTGCAATCAAGGTGTTATAAGTCAACAGGCTCGGGATAGAACCTTTCTCGAATTCATCAAACAACTTCTTCGCCGCCTGGAGTTTCCCGTCTTTACACAGCCAATGGATCAACGTGCTCGATATCACGTTATCCGGCATACAGTTCCTGCTAAGCAACCGCTTCCACAGCTCGTATGCCTCATCGACCTTCCCTTCTTTGCACAATGCATCGATCACCGCACAACAGAGGCCGGAGCTCGGAACATATTTTTTATCAACCATGTCATCGAGGAGGCTCTGTGCTTCCCCTGACTTCATTTCTTTACAATATGCACGGATCATGACCCCGTAAGTAACTTCATTAGGTTCCACACCATTCTCTTCCATATCATCCATCACCTTAATAGCATCCACCAACCTCCCTAATCTACAATACCCATCCATCAAAACCGTATAAGTAGTGGCGTCCGGCAACCAACCTCGATCCAACATCTCGGAAAACACCTTCTGGGCACCCTCCATATCAGAACGTGCCGCATGGCCCCCGAGGATGGTGGTGTAGGTCACAACGTTAGGAATAATCCCCATGGAGGGCATTTCATCTAATACTTTTGTGGCACCCTCGACGTCGTTCTTGAAGCATAACGCCTTGATGAGGATGTTACAAGTAAAGACATTGGGGACGATCCCGAGCTTCGGCTTAGAGTACTTGAAGATGCTATGGACTAAGTCGAAACGCTTGTTCTGGACAAGAGCATTCAGCAAGGTATTAAGAGACCTAACAGAAGGCCGGACGCCGAACCTGGGGATCCTCAAGAAGGTGTGGAGAGCCGACTTGGGTTTCCCAGCGAACCCGTAATTGCGGATGACGAAGACAAAGACGTTCTCGCCGCACTTGACATCGGGTTGCCTCTGGAGGTGAGATAGATAAGATTCAACACGATCGAAAGCCCGGGCGCGAGAGAGGCGGTGGATGATGGCGAGGTAGGTATCGTAGTTGTGAGAGAAACCAGGGTGATACTTGCCGGCGTAGTCGAAGATTTGGACGGCGAGGTCGAGGTTTTGTTGGCGGGTGATGATGGAGATGAGGCGCTTGGGGAAGAGACGCTGTGGCCATGGCTTTATAGGAGGAGTAACAGTGAAGGACTTGAGATCGACGTCGGGGGCGGTGGATGCCCACCGAAGGTTAAGGTTGCGGAGGCGGGGTCGGCGGGGGCAACCTCCCAGAGAAATGTTCCCCATCTCATCCCAAACTCCTCCGTGGGCCACTTTTGAGCCCTTGAGAAAAATATTTAAAGATTTTCTCCACTGTTGCAACCACAGCCTTCGACTTCCACCTAATGGGCCTTCAAAAGGGCCTTTGGTGCCGTGGCCCAAGTCCGTTTGTTGTGACTGGGCCCACTTTAACCCACTAAGTGGGCCTGGGTTAGGGCCTTCACGGTCACTGCCCAGAAACACATGAATTATTATGGATGGAAGCCGCCTCTCAAGAAAGAAAGCCATCTTCTTCTTCCACTGACTAATTCTTTGATAATAGACGCCAATCACAGTCTCGTTCCTTTTCTTGGATTGCGTTGTGTCATCCGCTCCGCTGTCATAAGAAAGGAACGGAACACTCCATCCCTTTCTCAAAACTAAATAAAAAAACACGCTGATGCGGTGAAGGAAAGAGGAATGAGAGGAAGCTGAAGGAATAAGCAAGGAAAGGAATAAGCAAGGAGAAGATGGGAGCTGATAAGCTGAGGAGGGATGGTGCGGTTGCTATGGAATGCAGGAGAGAAGAGACGGAGAAAGTAGCCGTTAGTGTCCGTTGGTCTTTAAATGACCAGGAGGGGAGAGTTGTAAATAGGTTTGGGTCGGGTCATGTGTGGAAGGCCGGGTCAAGACTGGAGTCGGTTAGGCTGGCCAAGTCCATGGACTGGGGGCTTAGTGGGTCAGGTCCACACAAACTTAAATAAATAGAGGAGGAGTCGAGGACCGGGGAAGTTAGTTAGCTTTCCGATAATAGGTGGTGGCGGACGTTGGTGTCCAGGAGGTGGCGAGGACGCTGGTATTTGGTGTTGTTGGCTTGGGCTCTCGGAGTTATGGCAATTTGAGGATGATCGGTTGAATGTGCTGTGTCTGGTGTTGTGTTTGCTATGGATTGTGTGGTTTGGTGTGTTGGGCAACGGCTGTTGTAGTTTTTTTTGTCAGGGGTTCGTGGGTTGGTTCCATTCTTAACGGAACAAGGGTATCAGAGCTCGCGACCGGGACGGCGGGATGGAGACTAGATACGGGGAGCTGAAGAAGGAGCAAGAGGCTATGAGTGTGACGATGAACGAGATGTTGAAGAGGATGGAGTGGGTGACTACGCAGGTGAAGGAGATGAAGGAGGGAACTGCTGCTCAGTTCCAACAGCTGCAAGTACAACTAATGGGGTCGGATAAGGGCCGGGATTCTAGTTCTCCCGCGCTGGAGAGGGCGGCGAATGATAGGTCTGGAGGGGGAGAATTCGAAGTAAACAGTAGGAGGACAGCTTCGTTCGTAATGCCTAAAATCGAGTTTCCCGATTTCGAGGGAACTAATTTAGAGGATTGGCTCTACAAGTGCCAGCGTTATTTTGATTTGGAGAAGGTGCCGGAGGAGAGTAAGGTAGCGTTGGCTTCTTTGTACATGTTCGGAGACGCACTACAATGGCATTATACTTTTGTTAGGAACAGGGCACCGGACCTGCCATTAGGATGGGATGAGTATACAGTGGCCTTGAACAAACGTTTTGGGACTGAAGTTTTCGAAGACCCTATGGGTAGAATGAAGAACTTACGTCAAGAGGGGAGGCTGGATAATTTATACGCATATATGTCCGCATTTGATGCTTGCTTGAGGAGGGTGTTAGAGCAAATTGAGTTACCGATGAAGTTTCAAGTAAGTTTGTTTATTAACGGCCTTAAGGAAGAGTTCCGGACCTCATTGTGGCTGTTACATCCCGAAGATGTGTTGACCGCTCAGGCCAACGCAAGACTTTTGAGTTTGGACACACCCATCGACGGAATACCCAGAGAAGCTAGACCATTACGGATTCTGAACCGACCAGTGTCGAGGGGAATCGAAGGAAGGGAAGACAATGGTTGGTCCACATCAGGGAAGAACAGTAAGGCGTTGACGACATTTGCAGGGGGAAACAGGGTTGGAGATAATACAGGGATGCCACCCATACGAGGGGGAGGGGATGGCAGGAGCCCGACGTACAATCGTAGACGCTTGAGTCAAGAGGAGATTGAGGAGCGACGACTGAAAGGCCTCTGTTTTGGATGCAACGAACCGTTTACACGGTCTCATCGTTGTGCTAAAAGGCAGTTATACTCGATGATTGTGGAGGAAGGGAGAAGTGAGGATGAGGAACTGGAGTTTTGCGAAGGAAAGGCTGAGGAACCGAATGAAACAGAGCAGGAGGGAATTAAAGTAACAATGCATGCCATTAGAGGGGAAATCGGGGGGAAGCAGGTTCAAACAATGAAGGTGGAAGGGAAATTTCGAAGGAAGAGTCTTCATATCTTAGTAGACTCCGGGAGTACGCATAATTTTCTTGATTTGGGAGTAATCAAAGGAATGAACCTCGCGACCGTGCCAATAGCACCGGTCAAGATAACGGTGGCGGATGGACGAAGCTTATTTTGCACCGCTATGCTCAAGTAATTCGAATGGTTCATGCAAGGGCACAATTTCGTGGCCGACTTCTATTTGATTAGCTTGGGGGGCTGCGAAATGGTATTAGGAGTGAAATGGCTTGCTGAGTTGGGGGACATCATTTGGAATTTCCAAGAGGCTGTAATGAAGTTTAACCATAACCAGGAATCAATCCTCCTTACGGGTATTCGGGAGGAGGGCATAGGCAAGTTGCTGCAGGTTCTGACCAATGAGGATTTAACAGGGGAAGTCCCAGCCTATGTGTGTTATTGGGCACAGGGTGAACAACCCGAAAATACGGAGGGTATGCCGAATTGCAAATTGCTGGAGGAGGGAAGCTTAAATGACAGATTGGAAGAGGTGTTAATTCAATTCGGAGATGTGTTCAAGGAGCCGAAGGGATTACCTCCTTTTCGTGGTCATGATCATGCGATTTTGCTCAAGGAGGGAATACAAGGGGTGAACGTGCGTCCGTATCGCCATTCGGCGGGACAAAAGGATGTTATCGAGAAAATGATCCAAGAACTATTAGATGTGGGGGTGATACAACCAAGCCGAAGTGCTTTCTCTTCACCGGTGGTCCTAGTTAAGAAGAAAGACGGATCATGGCGGATGTGTGTGGATTATAGGGAGCTAAATACTCATACGGTGAAGGACAAATATCCTATACCGGTAATAGAGGAACTCTTGGACGAATTGTTTGGAGCTACCATTTTCTCAAAAATTGATTTGAGAGCCGGCTATCACCAAATTCGGATGATTTCGGAGGATGTTCATAAGACGGCTTTTCGTACGCACGAGGGACATTACGAATTCTTGGTGATGCCATTTGGTCTCACGAATGCCCCCTCCACTTTCCAAGGCCTTATGAACACGATATTCCGACCCTATCTTCGGAAGTTTATCTTGGTGTTCTTCGACGACATACTAATCTATAGCAAGACTTTGGAGGAGCACATTCGGCATGTCAAGTCAGCCTTGTCAGTTTTGAGAAAGAATGTATTATTTGCCAAAAGATCTAAGTGTTCTTTTGGTAGTTCACGTATTGAATATCTAGGCCACTACATTGACGCTCATGGGGTTGCCACAGATCCTAGTAAGGTACAAGCGGTGCAAATGTGGCCGGCGCCTAGGAATGTGAAGCAATTGAGAGGCTTCCTGGGTTTAAGCGGTTATTATCGGAAGTTTATGAGGGGATATGGGATAATTAGTCGACCACTTACCGAGTTACTACGGAAGGATGCATTTGTGTGGTCCGAGGCCGCTCAAGTAGCTTTCGAAAGACTCAAACAGCTGCTGATTTCCTCCCCGGTTTTGGCCTTGCCGAACTTTGAAGAGTTGTTCGTTTTGGAGACGGATGCATGCGACGAGGGCATTGGGGCAATATTAATGCAAAGGGAGCATCCTATTGCTTTCATTAGTAAGCATTTGGCTAAGAGACACCTCGGATTGTCAGTATATGAGAAGGAGATGTATTCCATTGTTTTTGCGGTGCGGAAGTGGCACCACTATTTGACCGGGCGGCATTTCGTGATACGGACCGATCATAAGAGTTTGAAGTACTTGCTCGAGCAACGGTTGCACACGGAAAGCCAATTCCGATGGCTCACCAAACTCATGGGGTACGATTACGAGATTGTATATAAGAAGGGAAAAGAGAACAACGCGGCGGATGCCCTTTCACGGATGCAAGGAGAAGAGCTTTTTGCTTTGGTTGTGCAGGAGCATTCCCCGACTCTATTGGCAGAGGTTAAAGGAAGCTGGGAGAGGGAGGAGAGGCTCCTCAAATTGATTGATGACTTGAAGAGGGGGATGATTACGGATTCCAAATATAAATGGCATCAGGGCATTCTCAAGAGGGGCGCGAGCGTGGTCGTCGGAAGGGATCCAAACCTGAGGAAGGAGATTGTGCGGTTGTTCCATGATAGCTCATTTGGGGGACACTCGGGCGTTTTGGCCACGACCAAGAGAATTAAAGCGTTGTTTTTTTGGAAGGGCTTGGAGAAAGACGTGCGGGACTATATCCGCAGTTGCGAGGTGTGTGCACGGTGCAAACCAGAAAATGTGGCTGCGCCGGGGTTGTTGCAACCTCTTCCAATCCCTACGGGGTTGTGGCAAGACATATCGATGGATTTCATCGACGACTTACCAAAATCGAGAGGCAAGGATAGCATTTTGGTAGTCGTTGATCGATTGAGCAAATACAGCCACTTTGTTGCACTACATCACCCTTATTCAGCCAAGGATGTGGCCCAAGTCTTTCTTGACAACGTCTACAAATTACGTGGGCTACCGTCGACAGTGGTAAGTGACCGGGATTCTATCTTTCTTAGCGGGTTTTGGCAGGAATTGATGAAGTTGCAGGGGGTCGAGTTGTGCAAGTCAACTGCTTATCACCCGCAAAGCGACGGACAGACAGAAGTGGTAAACCGCTGTTTGGAGACGTACCTACGTTGTATGGTTGGCGACTGTCCGCAAGAGTGGTCCAAATGGTTGAGCCTTGCGGAGTGGTGGTATAACAGCACCTTCCATTCGGCCATTGAGATGAGCCCTTTCGAGGCGTTATACGGCTACCAGCCGCCGCTGCACGTTCCTTATATTCCGCATGACCATGTCAATCCGTCGGTTGATGGTTACCTGAAGGCGAGAGAGGATATGCTCAAGTTGTTGAGGTTTCATCTTGATCGAGCGCAGCATAGGATGCGGCAGATGGCGAATAAACATCGCACCGACAGAGAATTTTCGATTGGGGACAAAGTATATGTTAAGCTCCAGCCCTACCGTCAACAAACAGTGGTGAAAAGGAACTACCACAAGCTGTCCCCTCTCTACTATGGACCCTATAAAGTGATTGACAAGGTGGGGAAGGTCGCTTATCGGTTGGAGCTTCCTCCGGGCACGGCAATCCACCCTACCTTCCACGTATCGAAGCTGCGAAGAAGCGTTGCAGATGGAGATCGCGTGTCGCATGACTTACCTGTTTTTTGTGCAGCTACAGACAAGCATCCGGTCGCCATTCTCTCTCGTCAGATGGTCAAGAAGGGAAACAGGGCGGTCACGAAGGTGCTGGTGCAGTGGTCCCATGAGCCGGAGGAGGATGCCACGTGGGAATTTCTCTATGACATCGAAGGCTGCTTTCCAAATTGCACACTTGTGGACAAGTGTCTTTAAGGGGGGGCGATTGATGCGGTGAAGGAAAGAGGAATGAGAGGAAGCTGAAGGAATAAGCAAGGAAAGGAATAAGCAAGGAGAAGATGGGAGCTGATAAGCTGAGGAGGGATGGTGCGGTTGCTATGGAATGCAGGAGAGAAGAGACGGAGAAAGTAGCCGTTAGTGTCCGTTGGTCTTTAAATGACCAGGAGGGGAGAGTTGTAAATAGGTTTGGGTCGGGTCATGTGTGGAAGGTCGGGTCAAGGCTGGAGTCGGTTAGGCTGGCCAAGCCCATGGACTGGGGGCTTAGTGGGTCAGGTCCACACAAACTTAAATAAATAGAGGAGGAGTCGAGGACCGGGGAAGTTAGTTAGCTTTCCGATAATAGGTGGTGGCGGACGTTGGTGTCCAGGAGGTGGCGAGGACGCTGGTATTTGGTGTTGTTGGCTTGGGCTCTCGGAGTTATGGCAATTTGAGGACGATCGGTTGAATGTGCTGTGTCTGGTGTTGTGTTTGCTATGGATTGTGTGGTTTGGTGTGTTGGGCAACGACTGTTGTAGTTTTTTTTGTCAGGGGTTCGTGGGTTGGTTCCATTCTTAACGGAACACACGCTAAGTCTCGATACCCTCTTTTTTTTTTAGTACGTTTTCTGGACTTTGACTACAAACACTTTGCCGTCGATCTGCAGTCTTTTGGTGTCATGTCTGCCGTCCTGCACCCCTGGAGTGGCTTTGATCGTACTCTCCCGTCGTCGCTCCACCGTAGTCCTCGTTGCTCATGCCCACCTGGCTATCCGTGCCCTTCTTCCTTAAACTCCTTAAGCCTTCTCCATAAGAGCCCGTGCTTCCATCGAATGTCGAGCAGTTGCCTTGCTTCACCATCCCGTGCAAGTCGTCCAGCGACACGTCTCCCTCGAGCGCACGTACAATATTTTTTGCCTGAAAAATACGTTAGTCGAGACATTCATTTGAACCAATGATTGGCTTTTTTGAGCGTGCCAAACAGAATGAGTTTCTTTACCTGGCTCATCTTGGGTCTCGTCTCGGCCGAGTGGCGTATGCAAGCAACCATGCGAGATAACTATTGCAAGTCACAGTTACCTTCGAGACGTGCATCCACCAGGCCCTCATACTTACCTGCCTCGATTGCCTTCATGACCAGGGGCCTTGCCTGCTCAATTTTGAGGAATCAATTCCATGTCATCTTCCTTACACAACATAACAATAAAGATTAGAGAGGAAGGGATCATCCGCGATACCCAATCCACCAAGCTCTCATCAAAATCAGACTAGACAGGACATTTCCCAGAGATCAGTTCCAGCAACATCAGGCTGAACGAGAACATGTCAGACTTCTCCGTTAATTTCCCGCTTGCTGCGTACTCCAGAGCCAAGTACCTGCAAAAACTATCAAGTCCAACGCCTCATGCTGGGAAAACTACAATATCCAACATATCAGTGTTGTGTCCCAAGGGAAAATCAGATGAAAAACAATGTGTTGTTGTTCGAACCAAATCGCACACGCAAGTATACGGGTCGTGCAAGTAATATAATGATGAGAAAAAGTATCGTTCCCACGAGGACTAGTTAGAACCTACTGCCGATTACCAGCAAGTCTCAGATTCTAGCCGTAAACAGTTAACTGATTTAATGAGTTGATGCAAGTAACTAAAATTGCAGAAAACAAAAGTAAAACAGTAGTCAATGGAAGAAAAGCCTAGGACTATGAATCCCCTATCGTTTCATCAATTATCCGCACTCTCTCTTCCTCAATTCATTCAGTTTCTGCGTTTACTAACCACAATTCCTAAATAGTCGTTATACCTCTCTCGAGTGTGTAACGGTGAATCAGCGAACACTCATAAACCTATATCTCTACAGCGTGTTACGAGTATCTACGATTCCTTAAACTCCAATTGCTAATCGGTTACCCACGAGTGTATATCTCTATACTCTCTAATTAACCCGATCTCTCAGCCTTAACTCAGGTTACGTTTCCTCTCTTCTAATCCTAAGTCTCTCTCGAGTTCACTTAGCGATAAGAAATCAAACAAACCGGCGATCAACCCGATAAGTAGGCAATGCACACAAGGAAACGTAAGAAAACGCAGAACTTCATAAATTAAATATGAAAAGAGTGTAGACAACCGACTACGCGAATCGGTTCATCACAATCCTATAAAGCAAATTAGTTCGACATCGGAAACATCATGAAAACGCAGAAACTAAGGGAAGACATGAAGAACTCCCTCAAGATCTCAATTCTCCGTTTCCAGCCGTCAAGAGGTATCTCTGATAACCCTAAACCGAGTCCTCACAAAGGTTTTTATACTAGGACTTCTAAGGAAATAATAAAGGAAATCAAATAAAATATCTCAAGTTGATCCTCGTCCGGTGCGAAAACACACACCTTTGGTGCGGCCGCACCTCCGCCACTGTGATGTCCGTCTCCCACCTCGACCGGTGCGGCCGCACCTTACATTCTGCCTCTTAGCTCCTCTTCTAATCTTCCTGGTGCGGCCGCATCTCCAGTTAGTGCGGCCGCACCTTGAATTCTGCTCATCTCGTCCTCCCTTTGCTCTTCATGTGTGGCCGCATCTCTGCTTGGTGCGGCCACACCTTCACGTCTGTCCATTCCTCCTCCATTTATACGGCTTCCTCCTCATGGATTTCGCTCCGTATCACTCGTTTCCCTACAAAACAACATATACGTGCACACTCCAAAACAAACCATGAGAAACGCACAAACGAGACTAAACAACGGAAACTAACATCGAATTTGTTCTAAAATGTGATTTGTAACTCTAATTTCTTAGAGTTATCAGTTGTAACCCAGATTTTCCCATGATTCGAGTAGACACGTAAGTGTGGTTGTCTATGGTGATCTTAGCCAACCCGAAATCGGAAACCTGAAACGGTAAAATCGCCGTCGAGACCAGCATTCGCGCAAAAGAAACACCCTATGTTTGAACAAAATATATCAGAGAACCCTGTTTACCTTGGCCTCGTAAGTGAGGTCGAGAAGGAGGTTGGAAGCCTTGATGTCCCTGTGAATGATCGTTGGGTGGCCTGAAAGATCAAATTTAAAACAACAGGGAAATGTTATGACAAGCATGAAATTTGATTTTTGTAGTCTGGAGGTAAACTTAACAGTCTTCATGCAGATAAGCAAGTCCTTTAGGCGCCCCCAACGCTATCCTCTGTCTTGTCGCCCATGTCATTGTCGGAAGACCACTTTCTGTGTCCAAAACAACAATGATAAATTATCATCGAGCCAAATTCTTATGCCAATAAATATGTGATTAAGTAGGAGATTCTTTTTTTTTTAAGAAGAAGAATAAGAAAAGATATCCACCATGAAGTTGGTATTCAAGTGTCTTGTTTGGGAGGAACTCGTAGACCAATATCCTCTGGGACTCCCCGATGCAGTATCCGACTAGAGACACGAGGTGATGGTGGTGGACGCGGCTTATGATCTCGACCTCGTCCTGGAACTCCCTGTCGCCCAGCCTGCTTTCTGACTTTAGGCACATGACGGTGATCTCCTTCCCATTGGGAAGGATCCCCTTGTCGACATACCCATACCCACCTTCTGACCATGTTTGCATTCGAGAAACCTCAAGTGGCGGCTTCCAGTTCGACATATGTGAACGTGCTCTTGGTGAAACCAAGGGCGAATGATGGTGGGGGAGGTGGCAGCAGGGGGCCGAGGTTTCCCGAGTAGTCGGCTCATCTCACCGCTGCTGAGGACGGAAGAGTGTGGCGCACTCAGAGTAATTGCTCCTCCCTGCTGAGGAGGTATTCGGACGGCATGGTCTGTCGTCTTGGGGGCAGCATTGGCGTGCCAATTGCCGTATGTTTGCTGATTTTGTTGAGGTCCACTATAATACGCACTGACTGTAGGCCAAAGAAAGTAAAAAGAAACACGGCATTTGATTCACTCATTTAGTAAAGATTATACTACAAGGGGGGGGGGGGGGGGGGCTCTTTTGCTCACATTTAGATCCAGTGGAATTGTCTCTGTAGTAATGCATCTGATCATGCCGCCTTCTGTTCTTCTTTCGCGTGCAAGACACAATGAACGTGATCATCACAATTAGCATCAATGCTGCCCCCGCCGCTATTCCGGCAAAAAGAGCCACATTGGCGGTAGAGCATGGGGGTGAAGGGGGAGCTAGGGAATGTGAATGAGAGGATGCAGTGGGAGGGGGTGGGGGTGGCGGCAGAGGAGGAGGAGAAGGAGGTGGAGAAGAGTCGATAGGGGGAGGCGGTGGGGATTGTCGAAGAGCAGGATCAGGAAGCAGAGGACAAATCGTCGGAATAGGACGGGGTTTGGGGGGGAGAAGGAATTCAGGCAAACGTATGAAAATTAAGACGTTCTAATCCCATGAGAGAACAAGCTTTCGGAGAAGCTAAGCTCCTTTGTTTCTCCAAAGCCGACCACTCCGTTTTTCCTCCCTTTTTCCAGAGGAAAAACCCAACTTTCATGGAACGAAGCCCGGCCGGGGGATAGTAGAGAGGAATCCCGAGGTGTAAAAATGTGGGGGAATCAAAGGTGGATAGGAACAAAGGAAAGGAAGAGACATGCAGGTGGATGGATAGAAATGGATTGAGGGAGGTCTCCCTTTTTCTCTTTCTCAATTGTCTCTCCTACAAATTGGGAGAAAAGAAGGAAATGTCCGAACATAAGAAGAGCTACACGACACCACCTTCCCCCACCATCATCTCATTCCGTTTTCCTTACCACCTTCACATCTCACCTCCGCTGTCATAAAACGTCTTAACCGCCAACGCCAGCATGCAAACCCCTATTTTTGATGCACAACATTAACAACCCCCGCCTAACAACATTCCCCCCCTCCCCCCACACCAAACCACCACCACGAATAATCTACTGAATATTCTGTCGTGTAAACAGATTGGCGGCCAAGTACTGGGACGGCCCAGACTATCTAGGGTTACAAAAATATATACACGATACAGAGAAGTCGCGGACACACAACACAACAGATTAACTGCATTTACCACTTCAAGGAATTTGGCCCATCTGGAAAAGACGGATGGGTATCAACTCCCAGCAGTTGAAGTGGACACGAATGTGTTCTGCGGGTTGGGGGAAACATTGCTCATCGTCCTGGAAATAGGCGGACGGAGGGAAGGCAAGCTGGCAGCAGCCCTGGGCCCCAAATTCACAAAGTTCATGGCTACCCTGTTGGCAGACAATGTGGGCAGCATCCCTCGGGGACCGGAGGCAGCATGTGCACCTAGTCGAGATGCGATAATCTGCGCCCTCTCTTGGTACAACCTCTGCCTCAATCGGTCGAACTGTTCCCTGACTCTCGCTATCACGTGATCTAAGTCATTAAAGAAGGCTAACTTTGCCTCCAGCTTGCGCAACTGTTTCATAATCAAAGAAAAACTTCAGTTCAACGGGGTAAAAGTAAAGGAAGAGAGTATTAAGCAAGAGTGATGATTTCTTACCTGCTTATCTATTAAGAACACAGTGAGCCGCCGAATCTGGTCTTCTTCGTCTTCTGCCAGGAGTCTAGCTTTCACAGTTGCAGCAGAAAGTGCAGAAGCTGCGGCACGTTTCAGTTTATCGATGCTGCAATTGCTTTCTGCTACCAAAGAATCATTCTGATCAATAACTTTCAATGCCTTATCATCATCTGAAAGAAGAAGAGAGCTCATTTTAAACAGTTTACCAGGGGAATCTATCTTTGCTGTTGTACATAAAGGGTAAACAAAGCATCATATCCATGACCTTATATCAGTAATCAAGTAATAGCATCCAGCATTTCAGATGTCATAAATGAAGAATCATTTTAAACAGTTTACGAGGGGAATCTCTCTTTGCTGTTGAACATAAAGGTTAAAAAAAAGCAGGGTACTCACAACCTTATATCAGTAATCAAGTAATAGCACACAACAGATCAGATGTCATACATGAAGCAATTAACTAAGCAATTGTAGAAACAGCAATATGAAAAATTATGGATGGCATATCCTTGATAACAAATTCAAGAACATTGTCACATAAAAGATCAATCCGACAACAAACTTTTATCTCAATTTGATTAACCGCTGTTCGGAAAGGAAAAACACTTCCTAAAATATTACATGAGAACAGGAAAACAGTATTTCTTAATACAAATCCCATATTCCTGATCTAATTCAGCTCCCTACGGCCTACATCACACTATCCAATGCATATAGCACACACACACAGAGCAAGAGAAAAGAAACATACTCTCTTCATTCGCAGCAAGTGTAGGCTGAAGATCGCCATTCTCAGTAGTGAGAGAATCAGGAACACACTCTGGCTTATCCAGCAACAGGGATGACACTCTGGCCACAGATTTCTCCGGCTGCTGGGATTTATTTGATGCAATAGGTTCCTTATTTTTATCATCGTGTTCCATGTCACTGCCATTGATTTTTGCATCTTCACCTGAGACAGTCAGGTTAGGCTTGCGTGGTTGTTGATCCGTTGATTCCAAAGCTGAAGGACTTGTAGACACGTCTACCTCCTTCGATCCAGTACTTGGCTCCCCATCTTTAGCATCCTCTTTCCATACGCCCAATCCTGTACCACTTGATTGCCCCAAGGAATTTGGCTGGCTCTCTTTTGAATTTTCTACCTTTTCAGTTCTCGAATCTGACATTTCTGTGTCTTCACCTTTCTCTTCTAAAATAGGGGATGCACTGCACCGACCATTATCACCATTTGAGTGATCCTTACCATCCTTACAGGACTTATCGATGTCCACCTTCTGCTTCTCTTCCGACTTATCGAAATCGCTGGTGGGTGAGTTGACCATTTCAGCAAATGGCATGGTCCACAAGTTATTATCAGACAGAAGCACAAGCAATATAATCTAAGACAAAAGAAAAAATCCATCTTCATACTCCGCATACCTCTGAGAAAGATTGAACTCCGCTTGATCTGGTGGATCTTCCATGATAAAACAGTGCTTCATAGCCAACTGGATACCAGTAGATCCCTCACCAATTGATTTCAAAGAACCACGTAAAAATGCAGATGCAAAATCAGATCCCACCAATTGCGATAAAAATTCAGCCTGTAAAGGTGGAAACACATCATTTTGAAAGCCAATGAGTGCAGGTCAATCGGTTTCGACATCAGTGGGACACATTGGACAGTTGATAGCTCCGGCAAAAAGAGACCACACGGATAAAGAGAACAGCTGTCAACTACCAGATGAACGATAAAATGTCTTAACAGGAAACTGAGGAGTTTAAAATCAAGTATTCTGTATGATAGAGCTGCAGAAAGACAATAAACTCACCATTGCCATTACAGGATTTCCAGCTTCAGAAAATGAAAGACAACCGTCGGGTATTGAGGAGCAACTGACAGCTTCAAATGATTCCCTTAGTGTCTTCACAATGATATTTTCATCTTTTTCCTTAACATCATCCATAGTTTCTTGAACTTCCTTCGGGTCGATAGCATCTTGGTTTGAAGGTTGTGTGTCAGCATTTTGTTCACAAATGTACTCTGAGTTTGAAGTTTCCATTGGAGATTTCTCAGTTTCACCCTGACTAGTATCCACCTTACTTATGGTGCTTTCAGGGATATCACCAGTTACACTTACATTATTATCCGGAAAGTTCACATCGCCACCCTTATTAACATCCATGTCACCCTCACAATCAAGGAAAACATCCTCTATCGGCATCTGAAGAAAGTGCAGCATGCATTGAGCTTTTGTCTTGGTAGCTACATGCTCAGCTATCTCGCTCCAGTTGTCTTGAAAAAGTTCTATAGCTTCAAGGAGGAGAAGTGTCTCCTGATCTGTCCATTTCTCCCCGATTGCACCAGGTGCATCAGCAGGTTCCATCAGAATGAAATCTAAGGATGACATGTTAGAGCCAAATTTCCCGCCATTAAAGCAGTCTGTACATAAATCAAAATCTGCCTGCCAGAGATGAATGACATCAGTATGCCAGTAGCAAATATTCATTCATGAAGTAGAAGCAGGAGTCGTCCTAAGCTTGCAATAATCTACCATGGCTAACCAGTAGAAAGTGAAAGTAGAATACCTATTCATACAGCCTGGAGCATCTCCTATTTTTAGTACTACTAGATGCTGAAACTAATCATTAGCCAGAATAACTTGTGCAATTCTTTAATTCAATAAATTATTGGTAACTGAACCATATCTCCTGAAGGCAATAAACACCACCATTTTGAGCAGGAGATAACCATCCTACCTAACACCAAGGGTTAGGATGCTAGATACAAACATCTACAGCCATGGAATCAGAAGGGATGACCTGTTTCTGACAATGGTACCGCTTCCGCGAGCAATCGGCAGAACAGCTGTTACAATGGTACTCCACAGACGGGCCCTCGGCCTTTGACAATTCATCAGCCATGAGTGCTTCAGAAAACAACCCAGAGGATACTTGCTGGGTAGATAAACTGTCACCGGGAGAAGCTACAGGAGCTGGTTGTATTTTGTTGAATTGATAGAGTTTGTCAATCAATAAATCCTTCTTGTCCACTCCTTTGCTTTCAGTTCCAGCTTCAGTAGCATGGCTCTCTGGGAAGGGGTGAAAATTGATCAAACCCCAATAATCCAGGAACTCCAGTACCTCTCGCCTGGCTTCAGAGTCGCCCACTTCAAGATCTGACAGGTCCTTCAATTCGATCTGTATGTTGGGATTCGAGTGAAATTTTTGCAAAATCATGTTCCGTATATCCATGTACACACCAGGTGTCCGATTCTCAGTTTTTCCATTGAAAAAGGATGGCAAGGAATGCTCCTCAAGAGGGTGAACCTTTGTCCATGAAAACCAACCTATCAAACAAAACCATCTCCAACAAATTAACATCTGAACAACACGATACATGGATCCTTTCAAGATGAGACAGCAACAATCAGAAGGCATTACTATCGACATCCACCTCCTGCCATTTTTAATGTGATCAAACATTCTGCCAAACAGGAACTTTGCACTTGGAAATCAAATGCAAGGTACAAAGGTCAGCAACTGCTCTACTTTACTTCTACCTTCTACTCCCACGGAGAGCTTCCATATCGTGCCCCCTATCTATATACACTTCAGCACCATCAAAGCAACAAAGAAAAGGATTGCCAAAGTCCATGTAATAACGCCTCAACTTACATGTCCACCATCCTTACAGTTCAGATCAGTCCTATATAATTTCCCTATATTAATAGTCTCCAGTGCAGCTTCGATTTGAATAATAAAATGCTAGGAAATCGAAGCCGTCATCTAAGCCCTCCCTGGGCATTCAATGGAAAGCTACAATCATAGCCTGACAGGTTTCCACATCCTTATCCTTTGACAGATAACTGATCTTTACTTACGAAGTAACACCAAATCAACACATTCACGCTAATTAAGCTTTACCAAAGAACGCATTTTACATTTTGCTAATAATCAAGCGTTTCCTCCAAACAAAAGAGAGAATCATAAAATATATACCGCAGTGATTGGGAACCACATGGACATTAGTGCTGCGGGAGCTAATCCTCTCGAATTCAGCCTCGATGGCAGCCTCCAACGCCTCAGCAGCCTTCCTCGCCTCCTCGGCCTCAGCCTTCCTCTCCTCCTCGGCCTTCACAGCAACAGCGGCAGCAACCTCCTTCGCGGAGAGCCTCTCGCCGCCATGGCTACCAGGACCGCTCTGGCGAGCCCTAGTCAGAGGTCCGTTTTGGATCTGGGAGTGAGGAGTCGCGGAAGAGGACTTCTCACGGGTCGCTCGCTTGGAAGGAGTAGGAGAAGAGTAGGAGGGACTGCCAGCGTTGCCGTGACCGGAGGAGCCGAAGGCGGCGCTGGCCTTTCGCTTGAGAGCAGCTGCACGGCGACGGGTGGAGACGGACTCGGACGCATGGGTAGGGTCGGAGGACGGCGGAGGTAGGGAAGATGAGGAGCCGGAGTCGCGGCGTTTCTCGTCCATGGGCAGTGATTGGGTGAGGAAGGGTTTACTCTCTTGCTGTGAACTCCCTCCCCCCCCCCTCCCCAATAATCTCTATTGCAGCAGGCTACTTGTAATAAGCAGTGGTGATGTCATTTGTGACGTAACCACTCTCCTCGGAAGGTTTTTTCTTCAGGGCCCATCAAATTCGTCGGCCCAATAACGGGCCCATAATAGAACAGAACAAGGCTTCGAGCAGGCCAGGGAGTAAACAAATATGTTTTTTTTTTCTTTTGTCTTTTAGCAAACATTAGTTAGTTCAATTATTGACGGGCCCAAGCAAGTTAAAGGGAGAGGAATGGTATTATCTGTTTTTTTAATAAGTAAAATAAAACAATTGAAAAAAAACCAATATAAATAATTGGTTGGCCCTAATCAGATTCGCCGGTAATAATACTGGACAAATATTTTTTAAAAATAATTAGTTGTGCTTATGGATTAATGGATGATTATATTACTGGGACCCCCTGCTGTAATAAAATGATCATATCGACATTGTCCTTTGCAATAATGCAAGTTCATTATTATTACAAAACCAAATATAATCAATACATATGCAAACAAGACTATGCAATTATTAGTGAGAGGATAATGTTCTCCACGTGAAATAAAAAATTACGAGCAAAAGCCTTCGCCTATCCCTCGCCATTCGCCCACATGAGATTTGTCGATGCCTCACAGCTCTGCGCGATAGGACCTTCTGCTTGGAATCTCCTCCGGCGAGTCATGGCCTCGGTGATCTTCTCGCTTCTTCTCCTCGTACTGATTGCGGTAAGATGGCCCATGTTCTCGCTGTTTCTTCTTGATCGCTCGGTGTACTCAGCTGAAACTTGGAAAGTAATGATCTGGGGATGTTTGGACATGATTCGTGACAGATTCATGGAGGTATGTGCGCGAGGGATGTGTTGAAGCTTCCGAGTGAGAAACGGGGTCACGAGGCCCACGGAGACCACGTTCATGGCGGTGAAGGTTCACACCTTGACCATCTAGATCCGTCGATTATGATCTTCTTCACCCTGGCCGACCTCAAGGTCGGGAAGACCATGCCTGTCTACTTTCCGAAGAGGGACACGTCTTTGTCTCCCCGGCTGCTCCCAAGGGAGGAGGCCGAGTCCATCCCATTTTCATTCTACCAGTTGCAAGACCTCCTTCGCCTGTTCTCCTTCAAACCAAATTCACCGCAGGCTAGAGCCATGGAGGACACCCTCCACCACTGTGAGACCAATCCCATAAAGGGGGAGACAAAGCGCTGTGTCACCTCCCGCGAGGCTATGCTCAACTACGTCCGCGAAACCTTTGGGGATGAAGCATCAAACTTTCAAGCAATCTCGACTGCCCACTTGACAGTGTCCCCCACCCATTTCCAGAACTACACCATCATCGACACCCCACGTCCTGTCCTGGCCGACAGGATGGTAGCGTGCCACACATTGCCTTACCCTTATGCAGTGTTCTACTGCCACAGCCAGGAGACAGAGAACAGGGTCTTCGAGGTTTCGCTGGAGGGTGAGAACAAGGACAGGGTGAACGCAGTGGCAGTGTGTCACATGGACACATCACAGTGGAGCAGGAATCACATGTCCTTCCGGGTGTTGGGAATCGAACCGGGGACCGAGCCAGTTTGCCATTACTTCTCTGCCGATAACCTCGTCTGGGTTCCAGCCACGGCCAGAAACGCCGAGTGACAACGAAAATGAGACATCCCTTGTCATCGGATCCGTCAAAAGTGTTTCGCATTAACGTGTGCTTGAAAGTTTGCAAGAACTGTATGTCTGAGGCTGGTGCCTGAGCTTATAGACCATGCCAATCATGCATGTGTCATGATATTATCTTAAAACTTGGTGTCAGTACGTATGAATAAGTTTATTATCCACAAATTAAGAGATTATAGTCCCCAATCCCATTATTAAGGTCGCATGATTATCCTCAATGTTTTGTAATAAAATAAAGATAAGTTGGAATTTTAATTGGAGACCAGTGAATTTTCATTATTCCTATCAAACCAAATTACAACGACCTTAGCTGCTGCGGCCGCCGTGTACTTCACAACTAGTCCCTAATCGATCGAGACCGGAGACGTCCAGCTTCATCCCGCACGATCACAGGATGATATCGAATAAGCTTACGACTCTGGCCCTCATGGGTGTTCTGCCTTATCCTCGCGGTGGCCGTGGTATATTATGACGTTGGGGTTGAAGTCAAAATCCCCGACGAAGCTGGCATCAGTCTCGGTTGCATCCTTCACGAGGAGGCCCTTGATGGCAACCGGCATGAGTTGATCCTTCATTACCTCCTTCCAGAATGACTCCGGGGTGTTCCTTGCATGGTTCGGGCTCGGCAACTGTCGCACCAAGAACATAAAGAGGGGGAGAATAAGGGAAGCAGCTGTAACGACCCGAAATTTCGGAAATGAAAGAATATTATTTGGACTAGAATGTTGACCAGTATTAGGTCGTTTGACCGAGTCAAATCCGACGTGGCACGAAAGTTTAATACTTTCGTTGTCAACTGACGTAATATCGAATATTATCGAGGTTTTGGTTCGATTTCGTGTGATTATATCACACGGGAACGGGGACGCCTGGACTCAAACGGAATCGAATCGAAGTTGCGATAATACTCGTGTTACGCCGTGGATTTGATTAGGCATAATTGATTAATGAGCCATAATATTGCAGACATAAATTGGTGTCCGGTGATAGACAAGCTACAGTGCAAGGGGAGATAACGTTTTCTTTTTATCTTCCTCCCTGCCACACGTTTTGGGGAGGAAGTTTTAAAAAGAAAAAAGAATTGAAGGGAGTCTTATTGGAGGAGCTACCCGAAGCCAGTACTCTGCCCTTATCCGGATCTGCATTGCGGCCTCACCTCGTCTTAGGTTTGCGCTCCTCCACGGGTGACGGTGAGATTCCTCCGGTTTTGGGTGTCCGACAAAGTAGAAGCCGTGTTCGAGCGAAACCAGGAGGAGGTGGGTCGGCCGTTCAGCTGGGCGCAGCAAGGTGTGGGAGTGGGAACTTGAGGTCGAAACTCGGTACGTCTCACCCCCTCCCCTCTCTGATCATTGTATGGCTGCTATTATGAGATGCTTGGGGTAGGATCGTTAGGGGAGGAAAGGGTAGGTCGGGGATCGTCCAGACCCGTGTTCCTGAGTATTTCGGTCGGTCTTGTGGCTGCGAGATGAGGAATATCCAACGTCAGGTGAGTCTTGAGTCGGGAATGATGTCTCCGTCGGTACGGTCATGAGTTTTCTGCTTGCACGACCCGCTGTGGTCGTCTCGTCGACATTTGCGTGTGCGCAGTCGACCCAAGGCTACGAATTATTCCGTGGTCGCTTGGAGTCGGGACGGGTGTCCTTGCACGGGGTGGCGATATCCTTTACGGCTGCGACCGTGGGATTCCGCTTGTGGGTTGCATTGTAAAAGGGCTGAGTGTTGCGTGTGGGGAATCGTGGGAGTGTGGGTCGTGCGAATGAAGTTTGACAGTGGAATCACATATTTCCTTTCCCTGGCTTCTCACGATTGTTTTCATTGCTGTGGAGAAATATGAATTAATACCTTGGGATGTTGGGTTACAAGTCTAGCCATGGCTCGAGTTGGTCATTGCTTCAATTGTGGGCTGCGCAAATGTGAGGTTGGGATTGTGGCGCTTGTTAAAATTGAGCCTCTCGTCTGATGTTGCTGTGTTGACACGTTATTGTTGGAAAATTTTGCAAGGTAATGGTGGCTAAAATCCCTCTGATTAAGGGAAACTTTGACAGCTTGATTTACGTGCTGCACGTCCTTGAATTTGATGAGCTTGTGTGAATTTCGCTTAGCTAATGTGGGAAAAGGAAAGTACCTAGGGGTCTTACCGAAGAATTGCCCCGTACCCCGAGCCGAAAAAAAACGAGGAGACCTTGGGGTCTTATAGGAGATTTGCTCCTATACCCCGAGCCGATTAGCAGTGGATGAAAGGACTGGGGTCTTACTGGGGAATGGCTTCGGTACCCCGAGTAATGCGAGATAATTGTAGGACGTGAGATTCTTGATGAGAGGATTCCCGACCGTGGGTCGGAGGAGGGCGGGGGGGTGACGACCACGCGCGGTCGTGCCTGCTGGCCGTTTCCCGGGCGCTCCCGGAGGAGGGGGTGGGGACGCACTGCGGTGGTCCTGGCACCGAACGAAGTGTTGATATGTGATGATGGCGTTTGATTCATGGGAGTCGCATATATCTATTTACCGCTACTTACGATCGTGATGAATTACTTATATTTTATCGTTGTGATTTGATATTATCTACTTATTGGAGACTCAGGCCTCTTTCTGTTTAAGTCGTATGATGCATAAAGGGTTTTCAGAAAATGCACGTTAGATGTGAATAGTAGTCTCATGTTTCGCGTGTGCATAGGGTGAGGCGTACTCGGCGATTTATCGCTGACCCCAATAGGGGACTATTTTTTTAGTGTGACGCAGGAATAAGATGGTACAGAGTACACGTGGCTCGGACTCACGAGATAAAACAATAGATGATGCCACGGTGGAGGTATAGTTTCGTCGCTTCCGCTGTTTGACCGTCAAATGACGGGGAACCATCCTGATTAATTTGGAAAAATTTTGTAGGTCGTTTCAGCAGCCGACCACATAAATTAAGGATGGTAAAGAAACAATAAGGAAGGAAAAACTCACCAAGAGGAGGAAGGTTAAAGAGAAGGGGATGGCGAGGGCAAAAGCCGTGGACTTCATGTTTTGATGGTAAGTTAGATTAGTAAAAGCGAGAATGACTTACATATACTTATCTTGAATGTATAGCCTAGTTGACTTGGAAATATTAGATAAAATTTTTTACACAACGGGAATTTTTATATAGGATAAAAGGGGATAATCCAGAAATCCGGCTATTATTAATTACGTAATGAAATTTTAAATTAGTTTTTAATATATATTTTGAAGATTTAGTAAACATGTGTGCACCAAAATAAATGATGGGGATTGGTCAACGAGCTTAGGATCCTCCGTCACTTGATTTGATGGGATATACATTTCGAGAAATAATAGGAAGTCAACCACACGCTCAATTGGACTACACATCACCCACAACAACACGAAGCCAAACTGCGAGCTAGCTCATATCTGTGCTTCATCAGCATCCATCTGTGTGCCTGTATTTGAGGTCCACTGCTTCTCGACAGGAAGTGGTGCTTTCGGCGCCTCCACCGGATCCAACATAAACCTGCTGGTTTTCGATGCGAACGAGGGTCATAATTGTCGAGTTGTCGGCTAATTATCATAATTGGACTCGAATGAGATACAATCAGTGAACTAGATTATGTTTGTTCGCGATTGGGGTTTCATCTTCCTTTTTTTCTCAAATGTATTGTTGATGATAGGGATGATGGTTGCCGGAAAATGACCTTTACCCGGCCAACAAACAAAAAGATAAAGGAATTAATATCATAATTTTTTGTCAAACAAAAAGCATAGCGATGGATAATTCAAATAATCCACAGTATTCGAGAGAGAAGGGTTGTTAGGTGGATGGATGAACGTGGAGTTTTACATATGGTGAAAAGCCAAGAAAAAAAGCCGAGAGGAGAGAGATAGTCATCTGAGGAGGAGAGTAGGGAGGTTTTGGCCGTAATCAAGGCGTAAAATGATGTTGAGACATGAAGAAGTGCAGTGTCAAGTGTCGTAGGCTCGTCCGGCCAGACTCAACGCGACGATATGATGTCCAACATGCGTAACCATGACACCACCCTCCGACCAAACGTGTCTTGTTCATGTGGCCCAATGGTAAAACTTGTATATTGTATATGGACGGAGGATATCATCAGTTGACGACACAACAGAAAGCAGGACAATTGTTGTTATTGTTATCGGTTGTTGTTTCCAATCCGAGATCAAGTGTAAAGATAGTTTGCGCCCCCCCGCCCCCCTTTCTTTCCAGCACCGTGTCCTGGGTCCATTTACGTATTGTCTACCATTTTATTTATGCTTCTCGCTAAGGATGAAAATCTTATCTGGGTTTAACATTTCTCCTCTTACTCCATGTCATTGCCCCGGTTTGTATGCCTTCCTCCATGGCCGCCGTTGTTGGTGTTTTGCCATCGTATAGAAGGGGGATGTGTGCTTCATGGCTGCATTTCCTTGTCTTGGTGCATGGAAGGAAGGTTTTTGGTACATAGAGAAAAAGATTATCATGGCTGCCAGGGTTTGTGCACCCTGCATGGGTGGCATGGACCCTCAGCTAAGATGTTGCCGGTTTACTACTCTCACATGAGACCTGAGAAGACGCCCAAGTTCCTGTCCAGAGAAGAAGCCAGAGTCTATCGGTTTTTCATCAACCCAACATTCGCTTCTCCTTGAGTTTTTCTCTTTCCCAGTAAACTCTCCTCAAGGGAATGCGAAATGTAACCCATCAATGGGGAAATCAGCTTCTGCACTATTTCCCCTAGAATCAATGCTCGAGTCAAATCGTCTCGTCTTTGGACTGGAGGGTCCATTCATAATTTTAACCATGAAGATGACAAAGGGCTACGCCGCTGCAAAACTACACCATCCTCAATATGCCCGAGCCAGAAATCGTCCCTCGAGTCATAGGATGCCACACAATGCCTTATCCCTACACAGTCAGTCTTCTACTGCCACAGTCAGCATACAGCAACGAGACTTTTTTACGTTTCGCCTCGCCGGCGAATATGGCAAGAATGTTGAAGCAACTGCCATATGTCACATGGACACTTCGCTCTGGGACCCTTATCATGTATCGTTCAAGGTCCTCTCCTTGAAACCTGGGAAATATCCTGTTTGTCACTTCTTCCCTTGGGATAACCTTGTATGGGACCCTACCTAGGTCATCTCAACTCATGCTTCAGTCTATAATATCTGTGGGCTGTCCACAATATATGACATTTGTATGCCTATAGGAAAACCATATCTAAGAGAGCAACTGAGGTCAAGCACAAGTAAATCACCACTTGTATATGCATGCTGCACGATTGGAGAAGGGCTAGTATCCGATTGCCCAAAGAATCAGAACTATACCACGAATCAAATGCATTCCTGGTGAAGATACATCCACAAACTACACTACAGTTCAATCCATTGCGAACAGCAGAGGAAGGCACCGAAATTATAGAATTATAAGGTGTATGTAAAATCCCATAACAGTTGTTCTACATAACTGAAAGGTTACAGGCCTTATTCATCGTCTGAACATTACCTTTTCTATCCAATAGATGGGTTACACATTCATATTAGTTACCTATGGACGTGGTAGAAGCTCCACATTTTACTTTTTCCATGTGGGCACTCGTGACATCATTTTGTTTCCAGAGTGTATCTCACTTACCTGTTAAGAGGCATAGAAATTGTTCATATGTCAACAATCGGACAAAACAATTTGACTTAGAAAATTGGTACATGCCAATCAGAGTTGTTCAGAGAGAAAGCACACGCAAGACATTAGGGCATAGATTAGGGAAATATTATCCAACAATAACGCACCATAGTTTTGGCGAACCAAGGTGTACTTGTAGATAGCATTTATGAGCGCACCATACTTCATGGACTTCAGAGGTCCCATGTGTCTGCAACACGGACGAGAAAAATCATAAAAAGGAGTAACGGGAAAGAGCATGCTTTCTCTACAATTCAAACCATGGATTTCCGATTCTGCAGGTAGCAAGTGCTAGCTATATAATCATTCATGTGTTGAGGAGTCAGCACCAATCAACACCGATCGGAACACGGGATTGGCATGAAAAGCCTGAATACTTACACAATCTCCGTGTATCTCAGCCTCCATGCAGGGAAGCCAAGGTGACACCTAGCCGGTCCATAAACTAACAACAGATCAGGTTCAGGCCCCCTGCAACCTATGGTGTAGAGAAGGAAATAAGAGGCATAACATGATTCTGTGAAAACAGAAACCAATTTAAAGAAGGGACAAGTACGAACCAACTGCTTTTAGAGACTCAGTCATGCGTTCTTCGGTGAAGAAATTTTCCTCCTTGTCCTCACCAGAGCTTTTTGACTTCAGGTACTTAACAAGAAGTAGATTAGCAGCTCTTGCTACAGCTTCTTTTCCATCCGATTTTGAAGCAACTTCAAGAATCAACTTCTTCTCATTGGCAGGAGATACGCCATCAGTACTATCCTGCAGGCGAGGTCATGAATGTTAATATTGCTGTATTTCACTCAAATAATGAAAACCAAGAAAATTGATGCTATGCCAGATCAGCTGAATCGGAAAGAACTTGAAATTAACGAATCTAAAACTCTCGCAAGAAGCTAGCTACGGCAGGATATTAAGTTCATATGGAAAAGTAGAATTCATTCCGCTAGACAAACAACATATCATCACAGAGCAACAACGGAAGGAAAACTATCATACGTAAGATTCTATCATCATAATGCGCGGCAAGTGATGAGGTTGTCAATGGATGATAAGTATATATGGATGACAGAAATGTTAACAAAATTGTCTTAAGCATACTAGGGTCTTCACGGGAATCTGCAAAGTACCTCTAATAAGCTGATGAAGTTCAGTTTCCCCAAGATCACGTCCTTTGATCTTTCCAAGACTCCTGAAAGAAGAAAAGAACAATGTCAAAGTCATTATGTATGGAAAAAACGGGCTTGGAGTAAAAAGAAAAATATGGCATATACCTTCAGGGTCATAAAAACAGGCACATCTCACACCCATCTTTGCTAACCACTGCAACAGTTGAATGACCTTCTCAGTCTGCCGTGCTTCCTCACTATCAATGACAACAGCCAGATAACGGAGCTTCCCCAAGTCCAAGGCCCGATACTTCCGTAACACTCCGGTGGAAATAAGGTAACTTTTAATGGCCACGGACAGTCCAAGAAGAAAGTAACAAACGTTGACTATGAAATGGATGTAGTGCCACAGAAGGAGGATGCCCAAATTGACCACCTGCTCGGCAAGGTAACGCCTGTGTTAATATAGCAAATGCCACCCAGAGGCAATAGCTACAAATACACAGCCATAAACAACCTGGAATTTCCAAACAATAATCATTGGAAAAAGAAGTCCAAGCACTCACTTTGGTCGCCCAGGGATCTATTGTCCGCATGGTCGCCATGCCAGCCATATCTCTGAATTAGGTGTGCATCACATAAGTGTGTCAGAGCCAACTAAATACCGGGAATAGCAACAATTGATAAAAAAGACATGCATCAATAGTAGTCAATCCAAGTGGAACTCGAAATCTTACGGATGCAGAATAATCCAGCACTAAAAAGCACGGACCCTAAGCATAACTCAAAGATTGAACACACAGAAATAATGTTTTCATCTGCCTATGTTAATAAAATGGAATGATTTTGTGGGAACTGGAGGTACGACGAACAGAAAACGGCAAAACTCGAAACTGCAAAAGTCTAAGCATCGCCCCAAAGAAGAACCCAGCTGCAAGCAAAAGAATCGCCGGTCACACGAAATACTCCATCGTTGACCCGAAACTCCATACCGCGACAATGAACAAAGGGATAGTCCAGTCAATCCGCACAAACAATTAGCAAAAACGGATAAAAAAGAAATTTCCAGGTCCCCAAAACAGAGGGGAGATGCGAATAGATTCGAGGGGGGGTGTATGGCGATTGTCCGAACGGGATCGCACAGGAGGAGAGAAGAAGAAACCGCGACCTGTGATGGTGAGAAACGAAGCGGATCGTTAACAAGGCAGGAGAAGAAGACGAAAAGGACGACTTTCAATCGCGGGAGGAGGAAGCAAGTATCAGTGCTGCTTCGCGTCTTGGTACGTGGGAAGAGTGTGGAGTGAAAGGCGCCTTTAACGACGGCCAGAAGGAAGGAAGGGACAAAACACTGAAAAGAAAGGACAAAAGGACAAATGACGAGAATTTGTGGCCGGTGGGGGCTGAATGCCTTCCCACCACCCGCCTAACGTGCGTTGATGAATCCGCCCCCTGCAATAAAAAATCAAGAGTCCACACATATGGGCCATTATTGGTGTTGGACCCGGCCCACTATTTGTTTTGGAGGTGGGGAGGTCAACGTCAAAGCGGTCAAGTGAACAGTGAATCCTCCAATCCGGAGATCCCCGCCGTCGAGAAGCCGAATCCCCACGGACGGCGCAGATGAACTCATTGGATCCCTATCCCAGTTAGCTCGATCTGCGACCCGTAACAGAATTCTCCTCCCGCGCTTCCCAACGACATCGTTTCGTTCGTTACAACACCGTAACAAACCCCTTCCTCCCCCACCCCTCTCCAACCCCCACTCCTTCCCTCCCTTTCAACACACGAAAATCTCCTCCTCTTCCTCTTCCTTTCTCATTTCTATATGGTTTCAAACACAGTCTTCTTCTTCTTCCACGAACTTGGGTCTCATCAGCTGTCATGACCGGAGACGCGGATTTCGGCAGGAAGCGGAAGAACTTCCTCCTCGACACCCTCTCCCCGTTCAACCCTGTGGACGGGCTCGGCAGCAAGGATTATGACCTCCCTGACCATGACCACGATCTCACTACTCTCTCCCTCTCCTTACCTTACTCCTGCCACCATCGTCATCTCGACCACTACTCCCTCCAGTCCCCTCCCTTGCCTCCTCCGCCACAGGTTGCACTCCATGATGCCGGTGCTATGCCCATCCCTGATCCTGTGGCTGCTCCGGTCGCATCTGCCCCGAGGGGATGCGGACGGAGGAGGGTGATGAGCTCCGCGGCCAGGGAGATGGCACGGAATGAGACAATTGTGCCGCCTTTCCCCTGGGCGATGGACCGGCGTGCCACAATCTACAGCTTCGAGTCCCTGGTGTCGAGGAGGATAGAGGTGATCCAGGGGACAGTGCAGTGCAAGAAGTGTGAGAAGAGCTTCGAGATCGAGTACAACCTGAAGCAGAAATTCATCGAGATCGGTAGGTACATCGCGGATAACAAGGCCTCAATGAGGGACAGGGCGCCGCTGGCATGGATGAACCCTGCCCTGCCCCGGTGCAAATTCTGCGATCAGGACAACATCGCGAAGCCAGTGTTGCCACATGACAAAGACAGAATCAACTGGCTGTTCCTGCTGCTGGGGCAGATGATCGGGTGCTGCACCCTAGATCAGCTCAAGTACTTCTGCGAGCACACCAAGAACCACCGAACCGGGGCCAAGGACCGGATCGTGTATTACACTTACCTTGGTCTGTGCAAGCAGCTCGATCCTGCCGGTCCCTTCGATCCGTGATCACACCCAAATCCTCCTTTCCTCCTACCGTCGTCCAGCTAACGGGATTGATTTTGTTTGTTGTAAGTAGTATTCGGATCGGATTGCACTCCTGTTCTGTGATTCCGCTTCTCGAAGGATCTCCTTTGGCAATTCCGAATCCTGATCGAACAGGGATATCAGTGGGAGTCAGTTACTGAGGTTCAGCTCGTTCCGCAAATGTTGTTGTTTTGAATTCCGGAGAGATCTGTTGTCCCTGCTATCGGATTATTACTCGGACTATGATTTTATTCGCGACAATTCTGGAAGCTTGAAACGCTAAGCCCAAACAAATGCTAGAAATTTAGAATATTATCCCATTCTTTTTTACAACAAGACTTGATCATTGAGATCAACAAAACCCCAAACTTCAATTTTGAGCCGAATAGCATCTTTTCTGCACCCTGGATTACTGGAAACTGGAAGCTGCTTGTACCGTAAGTTCTACAACACAGCAGCACTCAGAACCAAATTTACAACCTTCAGCAATTGTAACGGGTGTTCCACAACCCAGCGAATGGTCTAAATGCACCTGGGGAAGAAGGTGTTGCCCACGTATCCCCCAGCCATAGCCCGCCTCACATTTGACTCGAACAACCTGGGGTTGTCCCTCAACACATCAGCCGCATCGCGGTTTAGGGGATCCTCATAATTGGGTTCCTGCAGAAAGTAAAAGGTCATCATCATTAACAGAAGATGGACTAAGTTGTCAACAGTTTGTTTTGACAATGATCACCCGGAAAGAGTTGTTCGTACCGTGAATAGATGGAATAATCCATATACAATGGTGTTTATGTTTAGCACAGGTTTCCAGTCTTCCCTAAGAATGTTCAGGCAAACATTCCCTTCCAAGTCAATGTTAGGGTGGTACACCTGCATCCAGAAAGAGCAGTTACGGCCCCATGCTCTAAGGAAAGCTCTTGAAACATAAATATAGTATGTACTTGCGGCAGCACACTCACTTTCGTTTTGCACTTCACCTTTGGAGCCTCATGAGGATAAACTGGGGACACTTGAAAAGTGAAGACAAAAGTACCCCCTCTGCAGAAAGAACGTCATATGCAAATGAATTCTCATTCATGAGACCTACTAATGCTTAGAAAATTGAAACCAGAAGCAGTGGAATATTCCTTAAGGAGGATGAAAACAGGTTTTAAATGCTCGATAAAAGTAAGATAAGGGATGGGCAATAGTGTATGCCATCACGCGTTCAGATACTTCAAAAAAGAGAATCTGAAGCAGAACAAAAATCTTTTCGCCTTTCTATTCTCATGCTCATGCTTGCCTCCCTAATTCATCAGAAAGTATCAATCCACATATCTATACTAAAATTAAATGCCATAAAAATAAATACATTTCCAGAGGTCAATGACGTGCGAGATTAACTTCCATGAAAAGATTATTAGACTCACCCTCAGGCACAAGAAAGATGATAGCTCCTTAATCAACAACCAAGCGACAACATAAAATGGATAAAATCAATCACTTACACGTAGAACCCTTCGTCAGGATGTACGGTCACCTCAAAGTTCATCAGGTTATCTTTGCCATTTTGAAATAGTATGCTACAGGTTTCTGGCAAGTTCAGCTCACTGATATCTGGTAAGAAGAAAGTGAGTCTTCAAACCGATATCTCACTAACTCAGAAGGCTAATGAGTCGTTGTATCCCAAGAGCTATGCAGAAATTATTTCATCCATTACGAACCTCCCTAGTTTTCTGAAAACAGAGAGGAAAGCGACAAAGAGAATTTCTCCGGCTAAAAAAATAGGACTATTCTCAAAAAGGGGTCATGCAACTTGCAATCTTTCAAACTCGTTAACCTCAAAAGCATGGGATAACAGGGAGCGGAAGCAATAAGCAAGAAAAAATAAACCTTTGTGAAGACGTAGTTCCCCAGCACTTTGCTTCTTGCCGGGCAATTTCCCATTAGCATTCTCTGCTATCTCCTTCTGCTTTGCCTTCACTTTGAAAAGATTGATCATCTCGTAAAGAGTCACCAAGCCCTTCCAAGATAGAAGGAATCCTACAAAAGCAATCCCAGGAAAAATTTACTAGGATGCAGCATATCCAGCAACAAATTATACTGTATGCCTCGCTATCTTTCAAAATGTCATGGCACAAGAATGTCAAAGAATGGAAGGATTAACAAAAAAAATCCAACAAATATAACATTTCACGTGTAGAAACACCTGACTAGAGATCCATCAAAACAGTTCTTGTCCGCCACCATTTCGAGTTTGAAAAAAAAAAAACGGAAATCATCCAGCCTTCTCCTTCCTCCCATTACATCCAGTAAAGACTCCATAGGCCCAAACCTCACTCAAACATGGAGGATAATCCCGTACGAAGCCCCTAATGCCCCCATCGGCTAACCAAACGAATAACCTAAATCATCGATTGATTCAACAGCAACCGACTGACCATCTCAACGAAATCGAACTCTCATAAACGCATCAAAGAGCTCTAAATCCCGCAGAAGTCAACAACTAACACTAATACTAGCACTAATCCCCTCCCGCACAAACGCAATCGATCATCCGCCTCCGTTCAACAAAAAATCACGACGCAACGAGAGATCCAACCGAAGAAAGAAGAACTCCTGAATCAAGGATCGCCACACGCGAACTTCATCGAGAGAGATTGGGATTTCTACCTGATGAGGAGACGGCGATTCCGGAAAAGGGGGAGAAGGTAAAAATGGAACGACTTTTGTGGTGCCGAGGAATGATTTTGTATTTATAGTACATGCGCCGTCACGGGTCAATTATTTGTCTTCCAATGTTAATCACCCTGTAGTTGTCTTGCCATTAGCTGTAAAAATATTTCTTGTTGGGGGAGTTAAAGCGGAGCATGATTAAAGCCCTTTTTAATATTAATTCTGTCACGAGAATGACAACTAATTACGACGACATAAAGGGTTTAGGACTAGAGTATGTGTAAGAAGTGAAAACGATGCCAAGCCACGCGCGCCTCTCTCCAATGATTGGAACTTCCCTTTATCTTCCAGACGTAACCTGGACTTCTGGAAGGGGCAGCGTTTCTGTGATCCCGTTGATGAGCACTTCCTCAACAGCCTCGTGACCTGCTGTCGCCGATCGTCCTTGCTAATATGGCAATTCAACAAGGAAGAATTGGAAGCCGTTTAGTTGTAGATGATGGCAGTGCCAGCCAGATTTACTCGAGGACTCTGGAGATGCTGAGATGGGAGTTGGGGATCCATCCACTGAGGAATTTTTTCCTGATCTTCTGGTCGCTGTACCGTCACCGGATCTCGATGATCCAGAAGTTTCCCTTCGAGCTTGCTGTGAAGTCCAAGGGTATTGAGGCGTGTAGGAATGTACCGAATGAGATATTCTCCGCAATGACCATGTCTGTGCAGATCTGCACTGGCGTGGCGGCGGCGGCGGCGACGGCGACAGTCCCTCCTGTTGCAAAAGTGGTGGAGACTGGCGTTGGTGTTTGGGCTGCATCTCTCTATCCATGATCTGGACAATCTTCGCAGGTTGG
Organism: Melastoma dodecandrum; assembly: GCA_029817715.1. Taxonomy (NCBI): domain Eukaryota; kingdom Viridiplantae; phylum Streptophyta; class Magnoliopsida; order Myrtales; family Melastomataceae; genus Melastoma; species Melastoma dodecandrum. The sequence goes on from JARUPY010000182.1 coordinate 3,894,479, forward strand.
TAAGGAAGGTGAAGAACACTCTGGAATTCAGGACCGGACAATCGGTTGCAAGGCTTTGAGAAGAAGAAGACGTTCTTGAACTTCACCAAGAGAGTGGACCACCACGGGAAGCTAGCAGGTGCTCCCGAAGAAGAGATTTGTGGCGCAGAGGGGTGTGCTTCACCAGATGGTCCTTTTCGCATGCTTGCTTGACTTGGTCGTTTTGTTATGGGGATTGCGCATGGATAGCCACTTTTTGATCCTCGTCGCGCTTCGGCAGTTTGATCGGGAGGAGGCCGAAGGGAAGGAACCGGATGGGAGGTGGTATACGAGGACTCTGGAGGAGCTGAACAGGTTCACGGATACTGAGGATCCTTTCACCGACAATTTATTCGCCATCTTTAAGTCCGTTTACTCCCACCGAATGGCGATGCTCAGGAAGCTCCATGTCTCGGAAGACCAAGCTTGACAGGAAGATGAAGTACATCCAGGCCTCGGGAGTCATATTTGCCATCAATGACATGGTTCGGACTGCAGACCTTGCGGTTACCCAAGAAGCAGTATGCGTCAAGGAGATGAGGAACAAGCTGACCAACTTCATGAAGAGCGTGGACAAGCTCGGGATGCAGGGAGATAAGTGCGGGAGGGACGTCCGACGTGCGAGGACCGTCGTCCTGCAGCGGATCATCAATAATTCCAATGCTACCACTCGAAGTTCAGTGTTTCGATCTTAGTCGTTAAGGCAATTCTTTCATTTTATGTTCATAATTCACATGCTTTTCTATGTGTACCAGTCTTTCAAGGATTTAGACAACATCTAGAACATCACTTGGTTTAATTTAATTACCCCCCAATTTTCTCCAGTAAATAAGACACAGGACTCGACCCAATCATATATGGGCCTGTAGATTTCAGCCCAATATTTTAAAGCCCATTTAAAAGTAAAAGCGGCCCTATGAAACGAAGCCCTAACTGGACCTCTAAATCCCGATACTCTAGCCCATTTATTTTCCTTTCTTTTTTCCTCCGTCTTCGTCTTATACTACTCCTTGCCGTTCCGGTGGTCGAGAAATCCTCGACTTGGGCAAGAAGCAAGCGAAGATATCGGGGATCGGTTCGCTTCCCTTCCCTTCTGCACAAGAAAGGCCAATGGAGATCGACTTCGAAGAGTACAAGTTGCGCTGTGAGCTCCGCGGCCACGAAGATGACGTACTCTTCCCGAATTCCGACCGCCTTGATTCATTCTTTCGTTCCCCCTTGTGGATTCTGATCTCGAACTATGTTCTTTTTCCTGAATGTGTTTCGGATTGTTGCTTGCTTGAATGCATCCCCGAAGCCTTTTGACTGTGATTTGGACTAGAGCGAGTCTCCTCGCCTTGTTTGTTTTCTCTACGTGGTTAGGTCCGTGGAATTTGCCTGTGTGGCGGCAGTAGCATAGCCACTTCATCACGGGACAAAACGGTGAGGGTGTGGGATGTCAACCCCACGGACAAGCGGAAGTACGAGGCAGCGAAGGTATTGTTGGGTCACACAAGCTTCGTTGGGCCCCTGGCATATATATCACCAAATGATAAGTTCCCGGGGGGTGGAATCGTGTCTGGAGGGATGGACACAATGGTTATCGTCTGGGATTTGAGGAGCGGTGATAGAGTAGAGACATTGACGGGGCATCAGATGCAGGTGACGGGGATCACGTTGGATAATGGCGATGTCGTGTCTTGTTCAGTTGATTGGTAAGATTGATGTCTTGTCTGCCTCTCCATGTTTTTTATGTCGGATGAATATACTTAGTGCCCAAGGCCGAGCGCTTCCCTCTGGAGTCATGGGGTGGCGTGGTATTCCACGAGGAAGGTTTTATCGTGGTGCATTACGTGCAATGGGCATACATTAAAAAATTGTCGTTTTAGGGCCTCCATGGCCGCTCTGCTGCTTTAGTATCGCAGTCGGAGTGAGGGATTGCCCTTACATTGTAATTAGGAGTTTTCACTTCACCTGATAATGAAATGATGCTTGTAGTAGAGGCAAATTTTGTGAGATGTTCTGGCCCATTTTCATTTCAGTTCTCTGAGGAGATGGAGGAATGGAAAAAGTGTTGAGGTCTGGGAGGCCCACAAGGCCCCAGTGCAAGCAGTTATCAGGCTTCAATCAGGGGAGCTTGCCACAGGTCGAACTATGATATAGTCAAACTTTAGTACAGTCGTGCATGTCTGCATCATTTTTTGAATGTTTAAAGAAGTCTCCTAATCGATGCCAAACACATTCTCTTACATCCTTTGGAACAATTATTCTCAGTATGATCCAATGTTTGTCGCTCTTCTTTAATGGTGTCTTTGCGAAAGCCAAGGGTTATCATGTAGACCAATAAATTCTTTATTTTCTCATTAGCCTGAACTATCCAGCAAGTATGGAAGGGTTTCAAGTCCAGGGGCAAGCCTTGTGTCCCCTATAAAGTTTGGGATTCTCTAAGATCAGACTTCTGTCGCTTCCTTTTGCATCACATTGAAGCACTTCCTTTTTTGAACCATCTTGTTAACTTGGATGCTCATATTTGATATTTCTCGAAGCAGCTTCCCTCTCCAAATTGAATCCCTTTTGATTTAATGTCTGTTGTTTATCCTAGAAACCAGTATCAACTTTTTTAATTCATTGTAGTCATTTCTCATTATCAGGAATGCTGCAATCACTGATCTGACAATAGGCATTAGTTGGCATAATCCGGTTAAGTTTTGTGCTTCTCATCATGCAGGTTCTACTGACACGACAGTCAAGATTTGGAGGGATAGGACATGCAGTCAAACACTTACGGGGCACACAGGTTCCTTTTGATTAATTTATTCCCATTAGCAAAATCTTATGTAATTAGACTGTCCCTGTAAATTAGGCTACACGTTTATTACCAAAAAACGACAACCGGAGTAGAGGAGTAGAATACAATTTTATATTTTTGATTTATCTGTTAAGGTTGGTTGAAGATGTTCTTTATGGGGAAGAAGAATGTCAATTTTATTTCGTGGATAAGATAGAATGTACTAATTCAGTTGATCATAATGCAGATACAGTTCGAGGCTTGGCTGCAATGCATGGCTTGGGAATACTTTCTGCATCACATGATGGGTACGCTTTTCCTTGGTTTTTGTAGTATGTTCCTAGAGTAATCTGCTATTTTTTTTTTAAGGGATGATTTTTTGTTGATTCTATGTGAACTTTTTTAGAACACATGCAATATAACGTGGCTTTTTCTAGGTTGCGACAAGCAAATATACTGGCCACATCAGGCTGATCCATAAAAATACCACGTGAAATTTTGGACAAATCATGTTTTGAAGGATCCACATTTTCTGAATCTGAAGCTTCCACATTTTCTGAAGTTTTGGACAAAAAATCATCATTTCATGCCAATCAAGAGAAAATGTCTCATCCGTAAAGTGTGGTTTCTATCAGCAGTCCTGTTTGTTAGATTGTCAGTCGGCAAAGTATTTTTTCTAAATTTACATATAACTCTGATTGTGGTTGGATTCTCTCACGCTGATTTATCCTGTATACATTTAGTTGAACATTTGTCTGCTTTCAACAGTTGTATCAGGTTGTGGGCTATAAGTGGAGAGGTTTTAATGGTGATGGCTGGCCATTCTTCCATTGTCTACTCTGTTGATTCGCACGTTTCTGGTCTCATAGTCAGTGGCAGCGAAGATCGCTTTGTTAAAGTATGGAAAGGTGATTGTTCTTGGATTCATAGTTCTTTTTCATCGTGGTTTCTGATTATTCATTGATTAGTTTCCCCAGTATATTTATTTTGTATATTAAGCCTTCAAACTCTAAGAGTTCAGTTGTCTGATAGGAGCTCCCTTTGAGAAAATTAGATCAAGTAGATAGCCTTCACTACCAATAAGATCATTTTGGATGACTGTAGAATTTGTAATACATTCTTCGTGGATGGGATTGCACAGTTCCCTTTAGCAAATACTTTTGAGTGGGCGAAATTATTAGCAGCTTAACCATGTAGAATTCAGCATATGCTTATAGTCTTCGATATGCTGTTACTATAGATCAATCAGTTCTTGTGGGATGTATTGTTACTGTAGATCAATCAGTTCTTTGTACCATTTTGTGATATTGCTCAGACTAAGAAGTTTTAAATCTTTTAAAAGTGGATCATCTATTTTTTCAGATGGGGTTTGTGTTCAGAGCATTGAGCATCCTGGATGCATCTGGGATGTAAAATTCTTGGAGGACGGGGACATTGTTACAGCATGCTCTGATGGCGTTGTTCGTATTTGGACGAGACAAAATGACAAGACTGCTGATTCGGTGGAGCTTGATTTGTTTGCATCAGAGCTATCTGTATACAAACTCAGCAGGTACTGGTTCCTATTTGTCATCAATCAGAGTGATATACTTGACATCTTCACATTATGTATGAGGTCTCACACTTACGAATTAATTTTTGAATTTGGGGAATACTAGACTAATTGGAGATCGTCAATTTTCATCTGTTGGCTACCTATAGTATCACTAGTTGGCTGGTGTTTACATTTGGCACTGGCCGTATTGTTATGTTAGGTTGTTGACTTTGAGTGTTCTTCTTTTGTCTGTTCAACAACATCCCAAATCGACCTATTATTTAAAATTATTGTGGATGCAACATACAAATTTATGATTTACTGGTTCCAGTACAAGTTAGGATTTTTCTTACCATCTATTGTGTCAGGAAGAGGGTTGGTGGGCTAAAGCTAGAAGAATTACCGGGGATAGAGGCTTTGCATGTTCCAGGTTTGCTTTACCCTGTACAATCCTTTTAGAGGTCTTGGACATGGAAAGTTCTGTAACAGCACGTGCTACATATATTGTTATTTAATTACATATGATTGCTTTGGTTCTTTCTAGGAACTAGTGATGGCCAGACAAAAGTAATCAGGGAAGGAGACAATGGAGTAGCATATGCATGGAATTCAAGCGAGATGAAATGGGACAAAGTACTATATCTTTGTCTAAAAGTTTTCAGTTAAAGTTCCCTTGAAGTACTTCAAAACTGTTGTTTGTGGCCTTTTCCATCAAGCATATGCCATTTCATGGTTTGTCCTTCAAATTCATTGAATCATGCAATTCGCCTGGCACAGTAATACATGGAAGAAGCATAATTTTTCCATCTAGATATCTAAGAGAAAGTTCTACTTTCTTTCGTAATATATTCTTTCTGGATGGTCTAATTGATGGTTTACCTAGCCTGCAAATTTATCTGTCTAAGACCATGTTGAGCACTGGTATTAGTCAGCTGCTTGTATATTAAATATTTATTATTGGCTGTGTTTCCAATTGAGCTTTGTCTTTAAAATAATAGGAAAGGTTACTACTGTGATTTTACAATTTCTTTCCAATTTTAAAATGGGTAACCTTGATGCTGAATAACCTGCTGTATGTTGTTACTGCTGTAATGACCCCATGTTTATGACCAGTAATTCAGAACGTATTTCATATGGTCTGTCAGCTGTTCCAAAAGAAATAAAAAAAGAAAGAAATTTGGTTGGTTATATTGGCACTGTCATTTTTTTGCATGCCTTTCATTCAGGTCTTTTACAAATGCTTATTCTTCCTCTCATTTGAATTTATTCACTTGTTTACTTCTTCAGATTGGTGAAGTTGTTGATGGACCAGATGATAGCATGAAACAGCCTGTCCATAATGGCATTCAATATGATTATGGTCCACCTCTAATTTCTAGATCCTTTCATGTTTCAAGTTTCTTTCATGTATCCTTAATGTTAATCTGGCGTTTTTCTTGTTTACAGTTTTTGATGTGGATATTGGAGATGGGGAGCCTGTCCGCAAGTTGCCATACAACCGATCAGGTCCTGTTGTCCTGAAGGGAATATCTATTGTTGATTCATATAGTAGATTCTTGTTTATGGTATCATTAGTTCAGATTTCTTGCACAGCACAATTTACCAAAACTTTTTATCATTTCAGACAACCCATATGATACCGCTGATAAGTGGCTCCTTAAGGAGAATCTTCCTCTTTCTTACCGCCAACAAGTTGTGGAGTTCATACTTGCAAATACTGGGCAAAGCAACTTCACACCTAATCCCTCATTTTGTGATCCCTATACTGGTGGTAAGTGTAAACATTTGCAACATGGGGCACACTCAATATTTTCATACTTGGACCCTTATTAATTGGCTACGTGATCTCTATTTCCCAGCTAGTGCTTACGTTCCTGGGGAGTCTTCATTTATGGCAGGTATGCTGTTACCTCTCATTAGAGTTTCCTCTTTTAATGCTTGTCAAGATTCTATTATGTGCAATGCCACTAAGATTTTGTTTAGTGTGTCCTAATTCACATATGATGTCTTGCTCTCAGCTAAACCAGCAGAACCTAGCTTCAAGCATATCCCAAAGGTAGATTTTATCATGTTATTTCTTTAAATGTTATACTCATTACTAAGTTATGCAAAATGCCCCAGCCACTTGGGATTTTTCATCGCGAATTCTTAACCTTATGAAATCGTTTCAAACATAATTTCATGAGAAATTCAACGTTGCTTTATATTTTATCGTAAAGTGTACTTTGTAAATGTTTGCTAGCTTTCTTGTTAGTTCATCATCAAAATTTTGTTTTGAAACTGCTGATTGCTTTTGAGGCATTTTTCAGGAAATAATTTTACCAAATTTTGAAATTAAAATGTTGATTTGTGTCGAGGATATTAAGAAAACACTTATTGGAAAGTTGTTGGATCAATCCTTCTGGATGGCTATGCCGGCTGCTTGTTTTGTCTATGGTAAATTTTTATATTGCCTTTTCTTTTCTTTTGTTTTTTTTCCGATTCGCTACTTTTATGATTTGATATTGCGATGTTTTTGTGTGTTTTTATTTTATACTTGTAATTGAATATATTTATTCAATTATAAAGTTAATATATATGTGTGTGTTATCATTGTGGTGCCTTCAGAAAGGAATGCTTGTTTTTAATGTGGCTCAATATGATGGAATCCTCAGAAAGGTCTTCGAGTTTAATAGTACCTTATCGTCTGACCAGGTAGCCTTTTCCCCCTTGGCTGATGCATTAATGATTAGTTCATAAACTGAAGCCAGACTGATAATTTTATGTCAATTTTTGAAGCATAAAAGAAATGTAACCATGAGCAATGTGGAGACTGCCAGATTAGAAGCCCTTGTTAAGACTTTGAAGGACACGTCACACTACCATACAAACAAAATCGCGGATGTTGACATAATCTTGTTGCTTCAATTGCTAGAATCATGGCCAGATGAAACAATTTTTCCCGGTTAGTTCTTAAATATTTATTTTCTATGATCTTCAACCATGGGTCTTTAGACAAACGGTTCCATTCAGTCTATTGAAAGTGAAGATATTTATTATTGATGGAACTGCACTCTTCATATTGCTTTGTCTTGTTTTTGCAATCCTGTGACGCTAGTTTGCTCCATCTCTATTGCTTGTACAAACATTTGTAGTGGTGCTGAGGCAGAGAAGAGAAGAGATTTGCATCTTATAGGGTTAGGAATCTGATGGTGTTTCTTGGGTTGCATGGCACTTATTCATGTTTGCTATTTCTGCAGTGTTTGATCTTCTAAGAATGGCTGTTCTACATCCTGATGGTTCAGCTGGACTTTTGAAACATATTAACAGCTCGACGGGTAATAATTATTATCAATGTTCAACTTGAACTTATGCTTGGGTCTTGATCTCAGTTCAAATATCTTGGTCTTCTGGAAGTTCCTTTATGATAAAATGGGTCTTATTTCTTAGACATGTTTTGCTATAGTGATAAACTTGTTATACATGACAGGTCATGTACTAATTATTTGAATCTCATTGTGATAATGTGTTCCTCATTCTTCTCCGTAGATGTTTTTATGGGAATACTTAAGAAAGCAACATGGAACTCTAGTGCCATGGCAAATTTCTTAACCAGCGTACGAGCTGTTGTTAATCTTTTCAAGGATTCAGCCTTCTTCGGTTTCCTGCAACAGCATCGCAGCGAGGTTGGTGTGATCACAATCAGTGTTATTAAAGGCACTAGGCGTCTCCAAGGCGAGACACCTTCTCATCGCCAGAAGCTCTAGGCGCTGGGCAACATGTTCACCTTTATAAAAAAGGCGATGACAGTAATAGTTGTAGAGCACCCTTTACGTAGTTTAATTTCTAGGTGGGAAACAAACAAAATGACTCCAAAGGCTGTTGTTGCTATGGGTAGTACCACCACAGGCTCTATTTGGGAGCCATTGCAGCTTGCAGGATCCAGCTGCTGCTGGCAGTATAAGGTAGCCAGAACCAGCAGCAACATGTTAATGGTTTCTTAGGCGGTTTTGTTTGGCTGTTTAGGCTAACCCGTGACTTTTAAAAGGCTGTTTTAGCGCCTTGGGGTGCGCCTCAAAAAGGCGCCAGGGACTCGCCTCGCCTTGGCGCCTTGGGCGAGCGCCCCGCTCGATTTAACAACACTATTCACAATGGAAAAAAAAAAGCAGAACTAAACAGGATGGTTTACCTTCACGGTTTAAAGTTGATTGTTGGCTTACTTGTGGCTTGTGTTGCAGATTCTTGATGCATATTCAAGTTGTTGCTCGACATCAAACAAGAATTTGCAGTTGTCTTACTCGACATTATTATTAAAGTATGACTGCTCTTGGGCTTCTCTGTTTTTAATTTGTCCCTCGTGTTGTGATGAATTTGTATTATTTTGCATGAAGGTGACGAATTATTAATGAAGTGCTAATGTCTATTGCAGTTATGCTGTCCTGTTAATTGAGAAGAAGGATCGAGATGGCCAATCTCAAGTCCTATCTGCGGCACTCGAGGTGTGACAAAATCTGGCTGGTCTTTTGATGTGCTGTCTAAATGCTAGGAAACTCTGTGCTTCTTATGCTTTTCTCTTTTCACAGGTTGCAGAGCAGGAAAGCCTAGAGGTTGATGCCAGATTTCGGGCCTTGGTGGCCATTGGATCATTGGTATGGCTCTATCAACTGTTTGCAAAGTTTTCTTATGTCTGTCTTTTGTGCCATGGAGCACCGAATGAATTAGTTCTGATCATTGCCTAGTATGACCTTACGGCATCAGCATCTGCTGCCCCCAATGTGAATGATTATTGATGTCACGTGATACAACATTGTGCATGATTTGTTCAGATGTTGGATGGGTCAGTGAAGCAAATAGCTTTGGACTTCGATGTCGCGAGTATTGCTGCAGCAGCGAGGACTTCTAAGGAGACCAAGATTGTTGAAATCGGAGACGACATTGCAGCTCTAATCAGGAAAAATTAAGTTGTATCGCAAGGGGTGAGACCGGTTGCATCAAATTGCATCCTGTGCATCGTATCTTGCTTTGTGCTTCTGACTGTATATGACATAGACAAGATCAAGTGACCTTTAACTACACTGCTTGTGAGACCCTCCAATGGATTCCAACGCGAGGGGGTCATGACTTTCACATGATAAGTTAGGTCGCTGTATTTTTTGTTTTTCATCAACGATGCCAAATAAATAATTTTGCTTCTTGTTTAAGGTGATTAAATGTCTTTTTGGGGTTGATCCGAGTGATTATTGAATTCAGCCCGAATTTGTGAAGAGACCAAGTTCTTCTGTTATTATTAAAACGATTACATTACAAGAGCAAGCCTCTTACAACACACTGTTACTGTGTCATGGTCTATCAAACTACACGGTTTCATGTCGATAGCGATTGTTTTAAGACCACCTGCCGAGCTTCTTTCCCGTGAGTTCATCTACTAGCTGAAGATTTCAGAAATATGTACCTTTTTAGTTCTGCCCTGCCAGTCGAATCCAGTAGCATCCTGATCTTGAGCTTCATCTTATGCGAGTTGCAGAAGTTCTTCCCGTTTGAGGTCGAAAACCTTCACCAACACATCTTCAACAACCTTTGTTCCATAAAAGAAGACCCAAAATAGCATCAGGTCTGAGTAGCAAATACTCTTTCACGAACAAATTAAAAGTAGACATTTCACCTTGTCAGGGGTGGAGGCCCCGGATGTCACGCCGATTGTGATAGGACCTTTTGGTAGCCAGTTCTCTTTCTCAACCAACTCCCCGTGCTGTTGCAATTACATCAATGGAAGTCATCGACCAGACAAGCCAATTATCATCAGAGAACATGGGAAACAAGAAAATCAAAAGGCTCACGTTTAATTTGTATGCGATTTTATTTCCGGGACCAATCCTCCGTTCACTGTCGATCCAGTAGGAGGGTATTCCCCGGTCCTCAGCAATCTCCTGAAGGTGGGAGGTGTTGCTAGAGTTCCACCCACCAATAACTAACATAAGATCCAACTTCTCATCCACCAATTTATACATGGCATCCTGGCGTTCCTGTAAGCAGATGATCGCCCGAGAAGATTGATCAACATAGATGCTCTAGGACTACTTTTTCCCTTCATTTCTTTGAATACTATATCACATGCATGCTTATGAATGTCTCTGACTAATCACTTACTTGGGTTGCATCACAGATCGTGTTAAAAGCCATGAAATGATTGTTGACATTTTCCACCCCATACTTCCGCATGAGAGTCCTTTCAAGTAGTTTACCTAGAAGAGAGGGATACAATCCATCGGATTCAACAAGCTTGCTGAACACAGAACTAAAAGGGATGTTCTCCTTTAATGGGCCTCAAGTGCTCGCCCGCTTACCGATTTCCTCAGTTTCGCCCTTGAGCATGGTGGTTTGGTTGGCAATGCCAACTTTAATGAGATCAGTGTCCGGGTCAAATCCCTTGGAAGCAGCATGTCCAAATTTCTGCCACAAAGCCACGGGTCATGAAAATGCATGGACACTATGCAAGCACGCAAGCAGTGCCTGATGTCAGACAGCATCATCAAACCTCTAAAAATGCTTCTCTGGTTGAACTAGAACCATCGAGTTCGCCCCCGAGAATGTAATCACAGACATAAGTCGCCTAAACAGAATAAAAAACAAATAATGAGGATGGACATTGGAATTCAAGTTTTCACAAACATTTAGTCTCTTAGAAGAGTTACCTCTTTGATGTTCTTAACAATTAAATACTTCCCAGCGAAAGACGCAGTCGCGGTGGTTTCCTCGTGACCATATTTACCGTGTATGATCGAGGTGTAGTCTCCCCTCTTGTGCTTTTCCACCATATTCCACACCTTTTTCCATCAATTACAGATAAAAAATGATTCTCGTTAATAAAAGACAAGCAGGATTGAATGGCAAGAAAAGCACAACACAGCGAATTTATTATCCTGTTTTTTTCCCATGAGATCTTCCTACCTTTGACACCCATGGACAAGTTGTATCAACAATTTGCACGCTCCTCTCACTCAAAGCCAACATCTCCTCGACAGCAGCACCAAAAGCGGGGAGAATGACAACATCACCTTTGTCCACGATATCGAATTGTTTCTGACCTTCTTCAATCGGAATGGTCTTCACCTCCATTTCCTCCAAGCGCTGCAATTTTGAATAGTTACATAAGCACACCGATACAGTCTTCCGAAAATGCTTCAGACAATTACTCACAGATGTGATGGATGGAGGACACGGAACAAGGAGAGAAAACTAGAAGAAACATTCCAGGATGGCTAGTTCAGCTAAACAGCAGAAATATGAGGCACAGTTCTCAGTGAGTGTTGCAGCATTAAAAAGCATCCATTGTCATATTTTCCTCGATGATAAATGCACAGGTCAGACATCGACTCCCAAAAAGAGAGAGCAATCGGCTGCTCCTATGCATGAATTCTACGACAACATATAGCAATGAGAACGTGACCGTTGTACCTTATTGACGGTAGGATTATGGATAATTTCGTTGGTGATCCAAATCTTCTCAGTGGGAAATTGCTTCCTGGCTTCATAAGCAATCTGGACGGCCCGCTCGACGCCCCAACAGAAACCAAAGGCTTCGGCAAGTTTCACCGTAACGTTTCCCCATGTGTACTCGTTCCCATTTTCCTTCAAAGTTTTGATTATATCACCTGAAAAATCCAAAAAAGTCCCATTAAAATGAATTCAACAGACCATCCAACAGCAGATGTCAAATTCTCGGAAACTAAACTCAGCAAAGCCTAGAGTTATTCTATCTGCTGACGACGTACTGGTGTACTCCCGGTTCATGAGCTCCATCGTCTCCTCCTTGTGACCGAAACCCTTGCGGTTGTAATTCTTGCTCCTGGTCAGGTTGTGCCGGAACGCCTTGGCATCGAACTCGGCGGCCTCCACGGCCGAGGAAGAGGAAGAAGACGCCTCACATCGCAGTACGAGGGGCTTCCTGCCGATCCTGGACAAGGACGGAGGTTCAGAGGAGGAAAGGTCCACACCAAGCGCGGGGATGCGGCAGAGCTGGAAGCGCACAGCCATCGGCGGCGCAAGTTAGCAGGAGTCGGTCGGTTTCAAGGCCGGAGATTAATTAGTGGGCGTGAATGATGGGAGGTGGAGTCGTCATTGAAGGACGGAACTTACTGGAAGGAGAAGAAGAAGAAGAAGAACAAGAGAGATTCGTGTTCCGTGTTAGTTTGGATGGATTCTGAAACTTGTCGTTTCCCGAATTCGTGGATGCTGCGGGGCGTTGGGTCGAATCGCAATTCCTTTCTCCCCCACTACGTCCACACACGCACGTAGGGCTGTAAATGATCCGGTTCGGATCGGATTATGTATATTTTGTATCCGTATTATTATTATCGGGTTCGTAACTTTCTACCCAAATTGTTAATCCAAACCAAAATAATTTTTTTAAAACCGAACCGATTTTCTTGGTACGGTTCGATTCGAGACTCGATAAATTCATAAAACATAAATCACTTTATAAAAATTTCGACTTACAATTTTGAAGTTTAAAAATTTTGACATATAATAATTTTCGGATTTAAAAATAAGGCAAAATATCAATTTATGGCCTCAAGTTTGAGTCAACTTTCTGTTTTGTCATTAACTTAGTTTGTTATATAATTTTGTCACCAACTTTTATTTTTATTTTGATTTTGACCAATCTTGAATTTTATCGTCCGTAAGCCAAACAGACCTTAATAGACAATTTTCATTTATCCACTAAAAAGTAAAAAAAATTTCAAAAAATATGAAATAATATTGAAACCTTTCATTTGTATTTTTTTTTATAAAATTTTGATGGACAAATCAAGTGAATTGGAAGCAGAAGTTAACGATAGTTGCTGATGTTGTCAAAAAATATGAAAAATCGATGAAGGTCGGATGATGTTCTATTAGGGGGTGACTACTACGGATAAAGTGGATTATGTGACGAACGAATGAGAGGTCGAAACTCAACTATTATAGGACACGGGTCAGACTATATTAAGGCTTTGTTTGGCTTTCGCTAAAAGAAATTCATGATTAGCCAAAATAAAAATAAAAATAAAAGTTGGTGATAAAATTATATAACAAACTAAGTTAATGACAAAACAGAAAGTTGACTCAAAGTCGAGGCCATAGACGTATATTTTGCCTAAAAATAAAGAATGGTAATTATAAAAAGTGTAATTTCACGTAACTTTAAAATGTCAGCTCAGTTTAACACACAAAATTCACGTAGGCTTGTGCGATAATATCTTACTATGATAAGAATTTAAAAGGAAAGGACGAAAAAAAGTAGGGTTTTTTTTCTTTATATAGTGATTACTTACAATGACAAAAATAACCCTGGTTATTGGGTTTAGAACCGAACCGAAATTAAAATATTAAAATAAAATCAATAAAATCAAAAAATAAAAAATTCAAAATTTCGATTCGGTTCGGTTCGATTTGAATTACCGAATTATCAAATTTTATCGGGACCCCTACACGCACGCAGGTTCGTTGGTTCGGACAGCAACCGTTTTTTTTTTTGGGCTCGGCCAGCCCCTCGACGCCACCAAATTTCTATCAAGCCCTTCAATGAACTGGGCTTCAGCTAATACAGCCCATATTTTAATGGGCTTGAGGCCCACATAACGTGCCTTGTTAATGGGCCTCCACAGGTCGGAGACGGAAGAAAGGGCGTAGGGTTTTCGTTTGGGGTAGTGGGAAGACGAAGACGGAGAAGAAGAAGAGAATGGAGTGGGACGACGGGAAGACTTCCGACGACCGAACCCGCAAGAAGGATACGATTCCTTCGTCGGCTACGGACTACCTTAATCCTCGCTATTGGTAAGACCAGCGACACTTGGGACGACTCCTGGCCATTTTTTTCCTTTATCTTGTTCGCGGTTGTTTGTTGCTGATGGGCGGTTACTTTGGTAAGGGACGAGAGGTTCAGTGAGGAAGAGCATTACGAGTGGTTCAAGGGCTACTCCCATTTCCGTCATCTCGTCCTTCAACGCGTTGTGCCGGGCTCTTCCGTGAGTAACCCAGCGTTGGTTGGATTTTTTCTGCTTCCGATCGAGTGTCTTCCTCTCAGTGCTTCTATATGGATTCTTTTTGTTTCCTCTGATCAGAAACTCGGTGATTCATTGATTTCGTGCCATTGTCGTTCTTGATGTGAAGTTTTTGGTGCTAGAATTTTTAGCGGCTTTTCCGCCACTCTGTTCCCGTCAGGCATTGGACAATGTAGATCTATCGGCTCATTTCGTTTTCCTCTCGTGCTGATGCTTCACCGTAGGAGTTGTGCATGCCATTGACGGTTATCTTTTGGAAACGATGAAGGTTCTGGAGCTTGGATGTGGAAACTCGCAGTTGTGTGATAACATGTTTGAAGATGGGATTGCTGACATAACCTGCATTGATCTCTCTGCTACCGCAGTAGAGAGGATGCGCAAACGACTTTCCGGCAAGGGTTACGAGGGTATGTTCCTTTCTGTATACTTTATCAGTCTAGTCTAACTATATGAAAAGGAAATGGTTTTCAGTACGCCTTCATTCCTCAAGATTGTTTGTGTCAAAAGGTGATTGGTGTACGGAGTATGTCACTATTTTGCTTGCTCAGTGCTTTTCCATTTTTTTGATGCCGAAGGATAGCGTCTTACTTAATAGGTGCATAACGCTTCGTACATGGTTGTTAGTTTGCGACTAAAGTTATGGGTGTTTTTTTTTTTGTAATTGGTTTTCTGCATACATTCGAGTATGCTGGGGAGGAACGAGAGACTATCGCCCTTGGATTTTGTTTTCTTTCTCAAGGAATTCCAAAGGGCCCTTTCAACTATTTCTAAATACAGGAATAAAGGTACTTGAAGCTGACATGCTGGACCTTCCCTTCCCTGATGAGCAGTATGACGTGGTTATTGAAAAAGGAACAATGGTAACACATTAATATTTTATGTACATTTTCACTTGCTGATGCTTTATCGCCGACTGCTAGACTAAGACACCTCTGTATTCCTTGTGGACTGCTCATGAAGGATGTATTGCTCGTGGACAGCGGTGATCCATGGAACCCTCATCCGACAACTGTATCCAAAGTCATGCAGATGCTTCGAGAGGTACATCGAGTCTTGAAATCTGATGGGGTTTTTATATCCATCACTTTTGGCCAGGTTAATTACGACAGACTGATTCCAATTTATCCTGCGGAGGGCAATGTATTGTTGCTAACTCATTTGTCCTGCAGCCGCATTTTCGGCGACCTCTTTTTGAGTCTCCAGAGTTGAGCTGGTCTGTTGAGTGGAGCACTTTTGGTGATAGTTTCCATTACTTCTTCTACACCTTGAAGAAGGTCTCTGTGGTCTTTTCATTGAAATATTCACATTCATCTCATTTTCGTTCAATGGAATTGACTTCTGTCCGAGATAAGTTATGAGACTTAACTCATCCTCCCACTGCCATTCTGCAGGGACACCGATCGGCGACCAATGATGTTGTGCAAGATAAAAAATTGGAAGTTCCATCCATTAGCCTGTTTCATGAGGAACTGGAAGGCGAGGATTATCTTTTCCGGACTAACATTGACGATGTTGATTCCTGAGCTCAGAACCCCGCAATCCCAGGCATATTTCTTTTCGTTCCTGAAATGGAGCAACACCATGGCAAATGGTAGCATGTCCAGTATGGGAAGCTTGAACAAGAAAATCGCCCGGAAAAGCTAAACCTGTCCCAGAGGCTTCTGGTGCAGATGTTTGTGGACGACGATGCAGATCCCAGGGCAGAGGTATTGCTGTGCTGTGTTCATTTGATTTGTTCAACCAGCCGGGGAAGCATTCTGTCCATGTGCTCTTGGTCTTGACCAATTGTTGTGATAAGCAAGGTGGCACGTCTTAGAGTAGTGTCTGCTATCAATGAGGGCATCACATTATGGCGTGGTTTCAGGGACAGTGCTGGTGGCCTTACCTTTGCCGTGGCTTAAAGTAAGGGTTGGGGGGATCCTTCCCAGATTTTAAGCTTTTGTGTGAGTCTGATTTCAAATCATTCATTTTGACTGGACCCGGGGCAGAGAAAAATGCGGTTCCGTTTTGGTCTCGTGGGTGGTCTGATTGCGCCTATGTTTTTATGTTCCTGGTTTTGGTTGGACTGCCTTATTCTCATGGAGGAATGTAAATATAATTTGGGCGCCCCCGCCCATTTGAGATGGAGGAGGAGATGGGAGAAGCATTTGATTGAGACTTGCTGTATGGCGTTAGTACGATGAATTGAGCAGAGTGTCCGAAAATGATTGAGGGGGTTACAGGGGAGGGTCCTGCGAGTTTCATTCCATTGACCTGTCAGTCCTGGGCTGGGAGGCCTTCGGGGCTGACTTTTCTGCTGGAAACGACGACTCCACATTTATTATTATTTATTGAGAAAGGTAGTGAAGAGTAGAGGGATTAGCTCAACTACGACCTAGCAACAACAAAGAAGGTGAAGGAGTGAGAGGATCTCGGAATAATTATTATCTTTCCCTTTCTTTTTATTATTATATATAATAATAATATTATAAACGTCACTTCCAGTTCCACGCCCGGGGATTAAAATAACACACGCTCCGACTCCCACTGTCGTATGTGACACACACGCCCCCACAGAGGAAGGGGGAAACAAAGAGACGGAAAGCCGTCTGACGCTTCTTCGGCTCTCGCTCTAATCGCTGGCCGGCTTCCTTTCCACTCAATTTTATTCTCCCTCCGATTGATCGTCCGATCGATCACCCTTTCCTGGGGTCGTCTTCTCCGGCGATGGTGTTGTTGTTGCTGGGAGCGGTGTGAATTTCGATTGTTTTCTCTTTCTTTCTCCCTTTCTCTTGGGGGTTTGGGTTTTTTAGTGATTGTTGGAATCAAGGCGGGGGGCGGGTGGAGGAGATGGAGGATGATGATTATTTGAGCGGCGTTGACGCTTGTTATTACTCGGATAGGGACACCCTGGATGGGATTGAGAGCGATGAGGATGATGTTAACCGGTTTGCTGCTCATCGGCATTCTTCCTCCACTAAGGTTCCTTTCGCTTTTTTTTTTCTATTTGCTTCATTCTTTCTGCTTTGGCTCTGTGAATTGTAAGCTACTTAATCCCTGGCCATTAGCTCTTGCTGCGTCCGTGAATTTTGGAATCCGCCCATTTCGAGTCAGAGAAGTCGTTTCGCCTGCTGTTGTTACATTTCTCCGGTGTATGAAACATATGTTGTGATCAATCCAATTTTTTCTCTGTCCTGTGCTGAAGCTGGTTTAGGGCAAAATTCAGGCTTGATTCTTTTATCTTTTTATGGGCTTCCTGGCATATTTATTTCCTCGTTGCATTTTGCAGATTATCACTAGGGAATCTCTACTGGCTGCACAGGTAATTGTTTCTTGCTTTCGCTCAATGTTCATTGTCCCTGTGAGTTATGTGCTTGTCTTATTTTCAGTTAATGGGTTTTTCAATTCGCTTTGTCCTGTAGAGAGAAGATTTGAGAAAAGTGATGGATGTCCTGTCGCTGAGGGAGCATCATGCTCGTACTTTACTTATCCACTACAGATGGGATGTTGAGACGTTGCTGGCGGTGCTGGTTGAGGAGGGTCAAGCTAAATTGTTCGCCGATGCCGGGGTCCCTGTGACTGTGGGTTCGTCTGTCGGTCTGCCTACATGCGTTGCATCGTCACTAATGTGTGACATCTGCATGGAAGAAGTACCTGGTGAACGGACATCGAGAATGGACTGTGGTCATTGCTTTTGCAACGACTGTAAGCAGTTTGCTCGAGACTCTTGCATATTCCTTTTTCTGTCCTCTCTTGAGATGCTGTTTTCTGCAATGTGCTTTTCAAGGTTATGTTGCCCTAATTTTCTTGATCTCCGCCTTAGGAGGTCAATTACTTACTTCTATGGTCAATACTGAAAGGAGATAATCATATGTCCTTTTCTTCTGTTCCTGTTCTTTTAACTGTTCGTTTATGTTTATCTGTAGGCTGGACAGAGCATTTTATTGTGAAGATAAATGAAGGTCAAAGCAAGCGGATCAGGTGCATGGCACACAAGTGCAACGCAATATGTGATGAGGCTATAGTTAGAAATTTAGTCAGCCAAAAACATCCAGATTTAGCTGAGAAGTTTGATAGATTCCTCCTTGAATCTTATATTGAGGACAATAAGATGGTGAAGTGGTGTCCAAGTGCTCCTCATTGCGGCAATGCAATACGTGCGGAAGAAAATGGATGTCATGAGGTAGAATGTTCGTGTGGCTTCCAGTTCTGCTTCAGTTGTTTATCAGAGGCGCACTCACCTTGTTCATGCGTGATGTGGCAACTTTGGACCAAGAAATGTCGGGATGAATCTGAAACAGTTAACTGGATAACGGTTCACACCAAACCGTGCCCAAAATGCCACAAGCCTGTTGAGAAGAACGGCGGATGCAATTTAGTCAGCTGCATCTGCGGGCAGGCATTTTGGTAATTCTCCTCTTCTTGGACTTGTAATACGGGTCTCGGATATTCCTTGCACACAGAAACAGACAGATTTGTATTCACAATTTGGCCACTTTCGAAGATTTTATTGGTATAATAACCTTTTAAATGTGTGCTTTATGTATCCTGATTGTGTCCTTGATGTATGGTAAGGTCGGAGCATGATGCAAATAATTGTTTTGATCTATGCAGCTGGTTGTGTGGTGGAGCTACCGGACGGGACCACACTTGGTCTTCAATTGCTGGGCACAGTTGCGGACGTTACAAAGAGGACGTGGAAAAAAAGGCTGAACGTGCAAAGCGAGATCTGTATCGATATATGCATTATCACAGCCGCTATAAGGCTCACCTGGACTCGTTTAAGCTTGAGAATAAGTTAAGAGAGACAGTTCAACAGAAGGTATCGGCTTCGGAGGAAAAGGATTCAAATGTTAGGGATTTCGCGTGGGTTACAAATGGACTGTACAGACTTTTCAGGTCTCGGCGTGTTCTTCTGTATTCTTATCCCTTTGCATTTTATATGTTTGGGGAGGAACTATTCAAAGACAAGATGACAAAGGAGGAAAGAGAACTAAAGCAACAGCTGTTTGAGGACCAGCAACAGCAACTTGAATCAAATGTGGAGAGGCTTTCGAAGTTCTTAGAAGAGCCATTTGATGAATTTGAGAAAGACAAAATGATGGACATACGAATGCAAGTATTAAATCTGACAGTTGTCACCGATTCTCTCTGCCAAAAAATGTGAGTATGCATTGTTCTGAGGGTTCTTCAGACCCAGTAATTGGATGATTGGAAAAGTGGAGTCTTACCAAAACAGGCATTTACAGGTACGACTGCATTGAGAATGATCTGCTTGGTAGCACGCACGACATTGCTCCTTACAGGTCCAAGGGCATTGAGCGGGCTTTGGAACTTTCTGGTTCTTTTAGTTCCAATGCTAATGGAACTGATTATCATCCCCTTTTGGACTTGGTGAAAGTTGGTATGGATTATATTATTATTATGTGAATGTGTTCCTGCATGTGAACATATTGTTTCTACATGGTCGTTGCATCATCGCATGAATGCATGGTGTAAATCAGGGCAACATGCATAAAACTTATCTGAAGCATGAGTAAACTGTGCATCACTTCATGCATGGTGATTGCCCCTCTTCTTCTTTTTTAGGAAGATGTAAATCTTCTACATCAACAAATCACGTAAAAAATATGGTCTGCATTCTGTGGATCACAATGATGTAAACAAACGGAGTAGATGTCTATTGGTTGTTTTTATGGGTTCTGATAGTCAAGAAAGGTGGAATGTGGCAATGCCGCTTAAATTCTATTACTACTGGCGTATCGTTACTTCATCCTTGCCTAGTCCATTTGTAAAATAATACCATCACATAATGTGGTTCTATAATATAGTCATGGTCACTCAGTCTGCTACTGCTGAAACCGTGGATATGTGCAGGAGGACCAGCGGAACCAGATCGACCATCAGGGTCCAGGAGTTCAGACAACATCGGACGGCCAACAAGGAAGAGACCTAGGAAGGATGGTACATCGGGAGGACTAATTGATCTTAACGTCCCTGCAGGTGGCTACTGAGGGGAATTTCTCATCGGTAGATATTTCAGCAATTGAAATCAAGAAAAGAAAGAAAGAATTGGAACTTTGCATTTTGGGGGGGCAGATGTACAGTGTCTTCTTTAACATATAAAGCACCGGGGAGGCGGCTTTTGCTACTACAACTGCTATTATTGGAAAGAAGGGTTTAAGTGGTGGTGGCATTTGACGTATGCCTGCCTAATCTCATCTCTGCCCTTTTGCTTATCATCACTGCGGTTTTGATTGCCTATACTCCTCCCCCAGTATTCTTACCATTCGCTTTCCTTTTCCTCTAAACCGGTTCTACAAACTGAGGTATACGGTTAAAACCCGAGTTACGGTTACATACAGTTAGAAACTTCAGGAAGGGTTTGTTTGGTTTTGCGAATATTATCTCATATTTTGTAATATTACTCTTCATTTTTCCCGCTTTCTTTTGACATAATTTGCGGGATTTTCTGCACCACAAATAAATGGGAAAACAAACAGGTCACACAAAGTCGGGGCACAAGAACGCGCCTCCATCGTCACCCCTTCACTTCACGACTGTCTTTTGTTGTTGTTGTTGTGTGAAACCCTAATCTTTCGAGGGAGGAAGAGGAGTAATGGAGGAAGAGGGAATCGGGTTGGTTTTGTCAAGGGCGACGGAGCTGAGGTTGAAGATCAGCAACTGCGTCCACAAAGCCACACCGTCCTTCGCTTCCCGTGAGGTGGAATCCGTCAGGGGAAGCAACAGTTACCGGCGCTGCTGAGGCTGAGGCTGAGGAGAGGCTGTTGAGTATTTGGGACGCATTCGAGGCGGTCGAGTCCCAGCTCTCTTCCTTGCAGGTCCAAATCGAGCTTACATCCTTCATCTCAGTGGCTTTTGTTTCTATTCGGTGGTGTGATTGCATCTCGAAACGGGCTTTTAGGTTCAAGTAGAACTGCCTTCTTAGGTCGATAATGCTTTCAGACCACGAGGAACGCTCAAAACGTTTGTGCAAAATGACCAGATGATGCGACAAAACCACCGTTACGAGAGGGAGGTTGCGCTGTCGGAGATCGACTTCAGTCGCAAGATGTTGCTCGACAAACTTAAGGACTACAAAGGCCGGGATCTGGAAGTTATACAAGAGGCCTCTGCATTCGCTAGGGATGATGCAGAACACGACACTAGTCTCTTGCTTCCGCCTTATCCGACCCGACCGCTGCTCCACCTATCGAGCTTTTCCTCCCCTGGTAAATCCATCAGAAATGGGGTGGCATCTCCTGAAGTGGTCAGGAATTTGAAATCCCATGCCAATGATGCAGAGGAGAGTCGGCCGCGAGATCCATCGTCGAGCAGGGGATCGGGGTTTGGTCACGTGGTTGGGGCTGTGACCAAGACAGTGATTACAGTTGTAGGGATCTTTTCATTGTTGGGATTGTATGGCCTGAGGCCGAACCGTCAGAGAAGAAGTCACAGCCCTCTGAATGACCTGGAAATGTTGCTTGGCTCAATTGTTGGGGAAGGCAGAGAACCGAGCCTCCGCTGCCCGCCCGGAAGGGTTTTGACGATGGAAGACGGGGAAGCCCGATGCATGGTGAAAGAAAGAGTAGAAGTCCCATTCGAGTCTGTAGTCATGACACCAGATGTAAACTATGGGAGTGGCTGAAGTTGTGCAATGTCGTTACTCTTTTGAGATGTCAACCTTAATTTTTTGTGTAGTCGTATTTGGAAGGTGGTTCCTTTTCCAGCAGGGGTGGGAATTCAAGTTGGACACTGATTCTGCTCTCAAGTCCAACCCAAATTCAATCTCATAGGGAAGTGAAGCCCCACAGTAAACATATCCAGACAAAGAGAAGGGTGATTATTATTGTATTTATGATGGAGGAGGGAGGACATGGATTCGGAGACCGCCATCTTGCTCTAAAGCTCAAAACATCCCCATGTGGGTACATTTTTTCCTCATGTTCCCAATGTTGTTCTGATACAATAAAAGAACATCAGGTTGGCCTTATGCTTGGTCATTTGCATGTGTTTGGAGTTTGAAAATGATGAAATATAAATTGATGTCTAAGAAGCCGTCAACTCAACTCCTTGCAATCAGAGACCCAATTACACCAGCGATTAGTGTTGTTGGATCACCCAACACGGCTGAAATCACAAATTGAAGGGCTAAGCCCGCCACCTCGCTGTACTTCTCCTTCTTGCTCTTGCTCTTTCCCCTGCCGTGGCCACTATTTGCACCACTATCAAGTGTGTCCCTCAAACTCGGGATCCTGGCTGGGGACGCGGGTCGGCCCCTGACCCCTTTCCCTCCCTTCTGGTAGATCTCCTGCCAGCTCGCAACGAGCAGTTCCCTTACACAGGCCACATGCAGGTTGTACTTCTTGCACGTTGATCGGTAGCTCCAGCTCCTGCCTTTCCTGCCGCACCGGTTACACCTCGCGCTAACCTTCCTGTACAGATACAGTTGGACTCGCCCATCGTCCAACATCGTTGGCAGCTTCGCACAGCATGGGTGGAGGTTGAACCCGCATGCACGGCAGTGGTAAACGAACCCCGGAACGTCCTTCTCACATGCATTGCAGTACCTAGGGACATCCCCTGGTGGCCTCGGCAGGAACTGGAACGAGCACTTCGGGTAGAATGGGTGGGCTATGGTCGGGGTTGGGATGGCACAGGGCACGTGGAGGTCAAAGTCGCAGGAAGTGCACCTGTAACGAGAACCTATCCCGACTTCCTCGCATCCGTCGCACTTGAATGGCAATTCGGAGCACTCGAATAGGAGGGAATGCCTGGGGTGGAAAAAATGGGAGATCTCGGTGTACCTCGTCAGCATTGATGGGGCCACCTCTCTCCTGCCACTAAGGGAAGAACCCATCTCACGGAGTTCGCGGAAGGACGATATGCTCCGGATAGATCAGGATGCCTTGAGCAGGGTTTCGGCTTTATATCCGAGGTAGCTTGTGACTGAAGGAATTGGTGAGAATAGTGCTTGGGAAGGTGGAAAATCGATGGGTAAACATCAGAAGAATCAAATCTTAGTCTGGAAGGGAAAGGACAGACGGGGGCATATGTTTCAGGTTGTGTGCACCTGGAATTTTTGCCACTTTTTCTGCACGAGGTCTCCATTTTTATGATCAGTTGCTTAACCCTCTGCTCTGTGATGGTGAAGAATATCACCATCAGCTATTGTTGCAGGGAGTTCACCACCTGCTATGGGATAAAGGGGAGGGATGAATGGATCTGATTCCTCCATGTTGGCCAAGCAAACAATACACATTGTGATGTCCGGATCTTTGACCGGCAGCTCGTGATTATCATCCGGAGGGAAGTAAGAACTCCGTGAATTGGCTCGCCGAGAGAACAGACCGCGTGGCAGGAGAGGGGGCAAAACACGATATTGAACAGGAGGAACGTTTAGGAATTCAAAAAAAGAAGGCAGCCGTTAGTGGTTAGTCCGAGGTTGTCGTCTTTGGTGTGGCGGTAATTAAAGAGGGCGAAGATGGATGGTCATAATTTGGGCCTCAAATTGGGCTGGGCTGGTCTGATTCTGGTTTTTCTATTGTTGGGCTTAATGAACCTCTATTTTCGCTCGACCGATAAAAGCCCAACTGGATCACGAGAATCATTTGGTCTTCGTCCACCGGCCCATGACTTTCTAATGGGCCACATTCCTCCTCTCATAGGTTTCCTGTCCTACGCCGTGTTTGGTGGAAGTAATAATAAAAGAAAAGTTAATCCCATTTTTCTTTTGTGAAAAAAAAAGTAAAAAGTGTCAGAAAGATCTTAGTCTAAGCCCAGATCAATTATTATTATTTTTTGCATTAACTAGTATTTCTACGGAATTGGAACCCTCAAGTGGTCTGTTTACAAATTGGGATCATGAACATGAAATCAGCTTATATGCAGTTCATGACTCGTTTTTTGGTGGGGGGAGAGCAGCTGCGACCAACTGAACTGTAACAAAGTTCATGGAACTGAAAGAGCCAACAACTACACGAACCCACCGTATGCATACATCCACACATACACATCTTTGCAGAAATGCTTCCCAAAAAAATCAACAAGGGGAGAAGCGATCCATGATAAGGCTTAGGGTTGCGTCGGAGATGGTGGTGATCTCCGTCTTCCTGCGAACGAGGACAACTCCTTTGCCAGCTCTCTTCCTGCTCCCAACATCATCTTCTTCTACCTCTTCCTTGTGGGGATGGTTCTTGGACTTGGATTCCAGAAACCCCCACAGCTTGACCTTCTCCGAGAGCTTGGCCGGTTCATTCTCCATCATTCCAACCAGCACTGACATCCTTCTCCAAAAAAGGGAAGAATTCGGGAACTAACTGAACTTTTTTTTTTTCTTTTTGGGTTGAGCTCTAGTTCACGCTTCTGAGGGAGGCATGACTACACACACCCATATGTATATATATACACAAACAAAACCCAGAGAAGAAAAGGGGTTGAGGAGGAGGGGAATACATGCATACCATGGAACAATTTTGATGCCTTTTGTGGTTAGATGGGTTTTAGTCCACATACCAGAATTATTGGTTGGTTCGCGTGAGGCCAAAACAATGACATGACTGACTCACCTTTGGGATATAACTTTGGGATATTCTCCCAAGTAATCCGTTGTTCTCATCCTATTGGTCACCTTCTGATCATCCCATCGCCCACGTCGACCCGTAAAATTTTTACACGCTTTCGAACATAATTTATGGGAAATTGTCCTGAGATGACACAACCCAGTTTTGGGTTGATGTTTCGAAAATTAATTTGTTTGGACTTATCCTCCTCAATCGTCCTTGGAAAGAAAGTATGGGAGTGCTTTGAGTCAAATAAAAGTGGGGATTCCTCTCTGGGAAAAATATCCCATAATTGGCGAGAGTGGGGAAAATATCTAATTAACCAGCCTTTTCACAGAAAGCAAGGAAAGAGAAGAAAAATATCTTCTTGTGTGGGGGTGGGGGGGAGGAAGACAAGACTTTTTAATTGATCTCTGGGTTGTCGGTCGAAAGCGTTGCTATGTCCGGTTAAGTTTTTGTTAACTGGATTCAAATTCCCCATATCTTGTTTGTTGGATTCAAGGGACTCGACATATCCAAGAGATATTTCTTTTGCCAGCATGTTACATAATCATACACGACGGGCACTCGACCATTCAGTTTACACTAGCCAAAAGCAAGAGCCCAAAAAAAAAAAAAAAAAAAGCCACTGACTTTTAGAGTAAGAGGAAATTGGCCTGGTCTCTTTGTTTTGATCACTCAAGGGCTGAAACACTGGACTAGCATAACCACTGAAGCCTCCGATTTGACCGACCCCGCCATTTTAATCCTGCCTAAAGCAGGGGACATCCACCCGAAGTTCGTCGGAGTTGCTGCACCAGCCTGAACCTCGGCGGACGGGCCGCTGCCGGAGAATATGGCTTGGCATCTCTCGCTGATCTTTCTGGTCCACTTATCCACCAACCCTGACATGATGATTCCTTTGAAGCTTGGATCACTTGAGATGAAGGAAAGGAAAAGATGGGGAGGGAACTTGGTTTTAGCACGACAGAAGTAGGGAGGGTGTGGGGCTCCTGGGAGGAGTACCTAACTATATAACAAGGGCTGTGATTAATTGTTTAATAATTTCCTGTGGGCTTTCTGTCAGAGGGACTTGCGTTTGCAAATTACTGTTGGCTTCCCATCAAGAAACAGCAGCTTTGAGTCAGCAAGCAAATGGTATCTGATTGAAAAGAAAGACGAATAGGCTCGTAGCTTAAAAGAAAAATTGCTAAGATTAGAAAGCTTCCTTCCGCATGAAAAAGATACTAAGACATAATAAATTAGGGTGTCACTCACTCATTAATCAAATTAAATGGGACCCTTCTTTCCCTATTCCTCTTCCGTTCGTAGTTATCCTTATAGAGACACAATCATTAAAGAGAAGCAATTATTGCATTCTGTGAACTTGTTTTGTCAAAAATTTAAAAAAAAAACAGGATAAGGTTGCTCTCCCTTATCCACTAGACCAGATAGAAATTCGAGAACCTTAACGACGGTCTCTTTATCGAAGATGAACTAAACCTGTACTTCAACTTCAACTCAACAACCCGGGACTTATAATCAACTAGGTAGATGTGCGGACCTCCTTTCATGCTGGCGAATCAACGACTTCCCCTGAGCTCGGGCCTAATATCCGATCGACTATGCCTGTCTGCCGACTCAAGCTCACTGTACAACCCAACGATGAGCGCCCGCGCCCCGTCTGTGTTTGGGACTCCTTGGGCCGGTCGCCACCAATGTACTCCATCCATGAGCAAAGGCCCGATCTAATAAAGAAAACGAGGAAGGTTATCATGTCTCGTCCTTTAAAAGTTCTTCAACCAGAGAACGGGCAAAACCACATCATACTTGTTTGAAGCTTTGCATCAGACCAATTGGAGATGCACAAGCAGCCTGCGGCTAGTTGGACCGCTCCATAAGTGCAATATGCTATTTCATATTGGCATCAGAGCCCGGACTGCTTCGAAAGCAAAGGCCGCTCTGTGGCCCCAAGCAGTGAACCACATGGCAGTGTGATAGCTTAACAATCTTCAAGTCGAATTCAGATCCATGGTGTCCAACCTTCATACATATTACAAAGGTTGTCCACACTTGTCGCTTGCTTAATCAGATAGTCAACCTGCTCCGGAATATTTATTTTTCTAGAACAAAGAGATTCACAAAAGGACGTCACTTTTAAATTTGAATGTTTCATGGCCTCATAAATACGAAAGAGGTTGATAACATGTAAAAGAGTACCTACCTGGAACTGGCAATATCATGACCATCCAATTTCATTTCTATTCTTCGTAGAACTGACATAGCATATGGATTTTTACCTACGCATGCATCCAAGAGGGCGTCACTTTTACATTTGAATGTTTCTAGTTAAACATATGACACCTTTTTCTTTTTCTACTTCACATTTCAGAAATCAAATACAACTAGATAGTTGCAACATGGCAAATCGCAATCCGACTGGTGTGGGAGTGCACGACTAGGGTGAGAATGGACATGTATGCATACATCAAGGGTCAAGGATCGGCATCCCCACACATCAAAATATTCCCGAAATATTGCAGAAGTACTAAGCTACAAACAATACAATACACAAGGACCAAAACAATTGAAAATAATCCAAGCATGGTGAACTAAGTCTAAAGATCCAATTCACGTGCAGTACTTACCCCGAGAACGCTCACAAGAACCATGACCATCTGGAGGAGGAGCCACAGTTGCTCCCTCACTGTTAACTTTCTCAGGGATTGCCTCATCAGCACGGTCAGATGTTAATCCAGAAATTTGTTTAGCTGAGATTCTTGAAGTTTGATAATGCATTGCTTGTTGTTCATAGGTGGAAGATGGCTCAGTTTCTGGAAGATCACCGGATCCATCAACAATTGATGTTACAGATGAAACTTCGCCATCGTTTCCATCCTCAAAGGAGTGCTGCATCAGTGAATCATTGTCATGCTAGATTCAGAAGATCCACTGAAGACAACATATTTAGTAGCGTAAACTCGGAAAAAGGCATACCAATTCTCGTGGAACGTGAATGAAGTTATCCTTATCGGAAGCACTAGCGTCAGAGGAAGAAACTTCAGATCCGAAACCACTGGTGCAGATGCTCTCAGGGGCAGATAGAAATCCATTGTCGTCCAAGGTAAGTCCAGCAAAGCCTTGAAGTTCTTGGGTGTTTATTAAACCAAAGCTTGACAGTTCATTATCATCATCCTCTACTGCAGAGGATAAATCAGTATTATCTGGCCTTGACAACTCATGCCTGGCTACTAGTTTCTTTTGACTATCTCTTGCATCTCCAAGAGCCTATAAGGAGAAACATGTGCATTTGTCAAATGGCCCGCAAAATAATCAAAACATGTGAATAAAAGAATACATAACATAGCTTTCCAAGGAAGTTCAATGCAGTATAACAGCGGCAGTGGACCTGGTCCAGAGGCAACTAAAAACATTGATCCTTTGGGACAGAAAAAACAGCCTGGCTAGACACCAGAATGACTTCCATTGGCAACCCAAAAGAAAGAAACCAAGCAAATAAACAGGTTATCATGGCCACATATGAAGAAGAATCTTATTTAATACCGCAATAACGAAGCCTGTAGAACAATGCAACATCAAAATCACGGGCACCACTATACAAGTGAATTCTCACATTTTGAAATGAAAATATTCTCCTTAAGCTGAAAAATTAGCTAAGAGTGCATTTTAGTCTTTAATATGAGAAAGCAAGAAAGGAGCTTCTTTCCAGGAAAGTTTTTCAAATTAAGTAAGATGCCTTGGAATGCAAAGTTTTTCAAATTCAGAGAGTCTGAAGAAGCTGGAAAACAAAGCTTCCAGTTCTCTCAACTTAGGAAGTGAAAAATAACTAACTCAACCATTGTAGAAAAGAACTTCATCGTTTCTGGTATGCCATTGTCCTGCTTATGCTTACCTCATGCAGGTTTCCGGAATGTATACTGGCAGCTTGCGCGAGCTTGCTTATCATAGAGTAAACTCCTTTCACAGACACGATAAGTGATGGTAGCAATGGCTTAAATAGTTGAGAAGCTTCTCCTATTCTGTGACGGTAGGACTGATATATGGCTTGTCCATGAATGGGAGATATTTCTGCTTTTGTCTCTCTTTCTCTTGCTATAGCATCAGTCATAGCAGTAACATCTTTTGACAGAATTGCTTCAAGTGGAAGGAGGAATGCATTTGCCTAACAACAAGAATAGAACGAACATTCATGTAAACCGATGAACATCTGATGGAATCTTTAAGTAAAAAAGTATGGGTCAAAGAAGTAGAAGTGCACTATTTGACTGGTTAACAGAGAGGAAACAGAATAAGGAGTCACTTAGTGAACCTTTGTTAGGTTTTCCATAAGAGAACAGTGAACTGAAGAAGCTTCCTTTGCAAGGCTATGTACATCATGCAGATCTTCCGTGATTGCCAGCACCTAAAGAAGAGTGCTAAACTATTATAACCAAAATATAAGAAAGAGAGTTTGTAATTATAGTCAGAGGATGCAAGCCAGAGAAAAGAAAAAGGACAGAGAGACGGAGAAACGAAAACTGAAAGTCGAGAGATCTAGTATCATGATTAAGCATTAAAATAA
The DNA here is from genome assembly GCA_029817715.1 of Melastoma dodecandrum. NCBI lineage: Eukaryota > Viridiplantae > Streptophyta > Magnoliopsida > Myrtales > Melastomataceae > Melastoma > Melastoma dodecandrum. The sequence continues at coordinate 3,923,922 of JARUPY010000182.1, forward strand.
TAGACCACCTCTTCCAGCATTGTCCCACATTCTGAGGTCAAAGCTGTATGTCCCCTGGACACTTTACCAAAGGTAGACAGTGCTATGCTGGCTTCATATGCACGGTCCCTCATGGCAAGCACTGTGATCTGAAGGTCATCTGCATAAATAGTGAAAAACTTAATGTAGATGTCCAAGAAATGCTTCCAAAAGACAAAAATTGGACTTATCCCTATTTGACCACGACATATAGAAAGGAGAACCAAACCTGATGCTGACTTTACTTTGAGAGAAGCAATGGAGAGCTCATTACGGGCTGTGGATAAATTACTGGAGGCTGCTTCCATGCTACTTTGCGCAAAGTTCCATTCTTGTTCAATGCCTATTAAGCAATAGACAGACCATCAAAGTGGTTAAAAGAGACCCCATCAAAACTTGAAAGAGATACTAATGTTTTTGCCATAGTTAAACCAAAAGCATTGAGATTAAATGTGAAGTGTCCAAATTGAACCCCAAAAGAAGTGTCCCAAAAAGAAAACATGCTTCAAAATACGTGGCATTTAAGTGCCTTAGATAGAAATCCTTAATGAATGGTATGGATTCATACGTGTGAAAGAATGAAAAGAAATATCCAATCTAGCAAGCGCATTGAAGAATGCTTGCTGCCATGTTTGGCAATCACCGGATGACCTCAACGAATGAATCTCCCCGGGAGCTTGAAAAATGCCATCTCTTGATGCTTCAAACTCCAAAATGGACATACAAATTCTCATTATCTCTGATGCATTCTCCTTAGCATTCCACATAAGTCTGCGCCGTCTAAGAATGTGATCATGAAATTCAGGTGGAATATTAGAGATCCTATTTGAGCTGTTTCCAGTCATGTTGGAGGAGCCACCACAAGCCCATACCATTGCTCTCTCTAGTTGTCCTTCCGCAGCACCAGAACTTCTTTCGATAGCTTGCAGGCCCTCAACACACTGGACAATTCTTTGGATGGAAGATTGCATCATGTCCAACAATTTTTGCCTGTTGAGGTTCAGGATAACCATATGCAAGCTATCATTGGTGGAGATGAAATTCTGCAACATGATTCGACTATTTGGACTTGGTGTTAAAACAGAATCATGCATCCACTCCATCTGAACAATCTCCATGCCAGTGTCTCTCAAACTATTTCTCAGTTCATTTACCTTCTTTTTCATTAGCAAAGCTGCAGATCTGGCAGCGTGAGCAGTTTCGCATGCATTACAATACTCCTTGAGAGCATTCTGAACATTCCTAAAGGGTACAAAATCTTTCTGCAGATTCTCAATAGAATTTTCAGGAGCAAAGCCCTTCAGTTGCCTGTAGTATTCAGACTTTCTCTCTAGCCAAGACACCAAATTAGGAAGGATGCGGTCTTTTAAGTACTCGCCAACTTGTTTCTCTAACTGGATAACAAGGGTCCTCTTCACAACATTAAGGAGCTGATCAAATCCGAAGCTCATGTTGATTGATGAATTCACACTTTGAATGCATGAATCCATGAATGAATACAGAACAGATAATTTCCAGATGAAGAACGAGTGGTCAGTCACTAACCCACCCAACTTCCAGGCCATAGCGGATTTCGACGGCCCACAAATGCCAGTATCTCCTGTACATGAAGGTGTATCAGCAAGGACTGAAAAGGCAGAAAATGAGGTTAAAGCCTTATCAAGAGATACCAGTTCATCGAAGGGCCTAATCATTGTTGTGAATAGATTTTTTCCTCCAGCAACCTCAACATCTGCATTATCCTCAGAATTCACCAAAGACGAAAAATGTTGTTCACACAACTTTAAAGCACTTCTAATATCAGCTTCCCTCTTGACTATAGAAGTAGTACGCTTTTCTCTCTGGTTCCAAGTCTGGTGTAGTTTATCCAACTGTGTCCTACAAGCTTCTTCTTGAGAAGCTAGTTCTTCAGCCTCTTCCCATGAAAGATGATCCCTACCCCGAACAGCAGCTTCTTCAAGAGCTAGCTGTCGTTCAGTGATGCGTCCAACGTCAACGAAGTAATTCTTTTCGAGTTCGTTCAGGTTCTCGCGCTCCCTTTCCACATCCAACTGCTGTTCCAATGCAACGTTAACAGAAATATGAACTTGTGCAATCGATTCGAACAGATCCATAACTTCTGTATTAGATATGATAGCAGCACTAATTAAATCTGGCAAAGCATTATCAGACATTCGATCAACCAGGTTTTTGCACGAAATCAATATATCTCTTAGTGAAGGCAGCCACTCATCAGCAAATGCTTCCTGATTACCAGCACCAAAAGCACCACCTTGAGCTGACTGCAGTTTTTCGATTAACTCCTCTATAAATGTGCACTTCTGGATTTGCTCTTCGAGTTGAAAACATAGAGATGAAGCATTGCCAGTAAAATAATCAGAGGGGTCTTCTTTGTTGCCATTATCTATTGAAAGAACCTTATATTTCACCTCATCATACAGAGAAGCTGCAGCCAAATTTGTAATAAGATAGCTATTATCCTTCTTCATCATCATCTCATTGTGATGTTTCGCGTCCTTCGCAGGTCCATATGTAGGTCCAGACTTAGGAGGCAAACAAGTGTCCTTCCTTTCCAAATCAAACCACAACATGCATTTCATGATAGTAGATAAAAGTTCACCCTCGGCTCGTTTTTCAGTGTCAGAGCCAAAATAGATCTCAAGTTCAGCACATTCTTCCTCTGCTTTCTTTATCTCATAAACATAACTATCCAGCTTAAGACATAACTCAGCATGAGAATGTTTAACAGAATCTGGGGAATCATTTAATATCTTAGAAATCAACTCTGCCGCCTGTATCCTGGCAAGAGAAATAATATCAGAGGAAAGGGCATTTGAACATAGCTGCAGAATCCGTGCCCAACCATGCACAACACTGGTGGTAAGGTAATTTAGAGGAAGAATCCTTTGCAAAGCTTGAGAATATAGATGGAGGGCAGTAAGAGATGAGGACACAGCATGATCCAACTCTGATATTAATTGGGAGACTTCCCTGTCTATATCAACACACTGTGCTTGAGTTGGCTCTGGAACAACAGAAAGGGGCACCCTGGCATCAAGAACTGCGGATAAAAGAGACCATGCATCTCCTGAATTGCTCAAACTTATCCAGTCATTAATTTTTGGAAGAAAATTAGCCCGAATGGCATCAAGGATCCTTCCATGTTGCTCTATCCAATTCATTGCTTCCTGAGCTTTCTCACTTACCACGGCCTTTGCCTGAGAGAACTCGCGAGCCTGAATTTCAAATGAGGCGCGGATTTTTTCGGTGCTATTAGACGTTTCCGTGACCATTGTCTTAGCAGATGTTTCATGAAGAAGGAGGTTAGACCTTTCTTGATCAGAAATTGAAAACAAAGCAGACACAATTTCATACTTGTTGAGCACATCAGAGAACCTCTGTAAGACAGATAACATAATTAGATAAAAGAATTACAATAAATAAATAAATAAATAAATAAATAATACGAAAATTAAAATTCAAACCTCAATGGCGGAATTGATGGCTGGAAGACTAGTTAACAAAAGATCATGATGTTCCTGTTTAAACCATAAGATTAAAGTACGTCAGACCAAAATATGGAAATCAAACCTCTGTGCAAGTCCAAATAAAAGAACATCCAGCAGTTACTATCGTGACATTTTCTGCAATTGTCCATAATATATGCCCAACTTCTGTGCATTTGAACTTACCGATTCATCTAAGGCAACTCAACATTTTTTATTGAAGAAAAACTTCAAAACTTGTCTGTAGCAATCTATCCCATAAAAACCATGAGTTTTGAATTTAGCTTAGGGAATGAAGCTACGAATGTGATAAAAAAATTAATTTTACTGTCCATGAGCCTGGATTAATCTATACCTGCAAAGGAACTCGAAGTTCTTGCACCCGAGAAGCAAATAAACTCAAGCTCACAGCTAGTTCCATTCCCTTTCTCTCTTCACCCCCTACTACTGCATCATCATGAAAATCTCCTCTAGTCCATTCTACCAAAGGGTCCCAAACAAATGCCTCTAGTAGCATCAACAATATGTCCTTATTCTTCCTTAAAATCCCAAGAACTGCTTCACAGTTAGCTCTAAAAGAGCCTTCTACCCCTGTTAGCCCAAGGGCCGTTTCAATCATCTGAGTAAGCCTAAAGGGAACAATTTCTGGGATTTTCAATCTCTGTCCTTTATCAAAGCAAATATTGTAGTCAATGTGAAGAATATCCCCAGTACAGAAATCTACAAGGATGTTGTCTAAATGTCTGTCTCCGAGACCAAGAACATGGCCCACAATACTCATTGCAGCAACACTTCCGGAATATCTGCAATTAGATTCCAATGAGTAAATAAAAAATTTTTGTATCAGAAAAAAAATATATAAAACATTATTTTTCCTGCAAGCATGGCAATGTGAACTAGCTAGGACCAGAATCAAAATAAGCACAAGACTCCCAATAACTACAATAGTTGTTTGTCTAACATAATATCAACTAGATTTTGCACAGCATTACAAATTCCTCCATATATTGTGAATAAAACTATTCTTATTTTGAGGCTCTTCTCCACATTTACTGGTACATGAAGGTCAATCTATAATGATCAAGAAAAAAGAGCATTACAGAAACTCGGAATTCAAAGAACTTTTCGGATTGGATGCACATGAAACATTTGCACTGGCAATTCTTCCTTATGAATTCTTGCAGTAGTTTTAATTCTCATAGAAATTGACATTACAAACAACTTGTGCTTAAAACTTCAACCAAGTAACCAGTTGCCTCTGGGGAATGCAATTTAGTACACAAGACTAGCACACAAGAAATGAAAGTCAGAGAACCATACTTCTTTATTTTCTGACAGAAAGCTTTGAAACCTTCGCTTGAACACCAAAGTTCCTGTTGAAGAAGATCTTTTGGAACCTCCATCATCAGATCCAGGAACACTTTACGCTTAACTTCATGAGGCCAGTCCCTTCTGGAAATGACCTTCTTTATGCCTTTCTCTTTCAGGGCCGGTATTATCTTTCCATAAAACATGTCACTTGGACGGGGTACTGGTAGAGTTGCGGTTTTGGAAATGGTAGTACCAGAAGATAATAGCTGAGCTGCTTGGAACCGTGTCTGCCAGCATTTGTAGATACTGTATATACTTGTCATATTGTCCACCCACTGGATAAGACCAGCCCGTCCACTAATTGGAGTCACCGAGTAATGTCGAATGTCGACTGAGTGTGCACGTTTTAAATGTGATAAATGTAATAACCCATTGATAGCTTGCAAAAGTTGCATTATTCTGGCATCAAGGCGTAGATCTTCCCTTCCTTTCAAGAGAAAGGTGTATTTTTGCCCATCTGAACCCAGTATGCTAATTCTTTTTGGTTTTGTCTTGGTTGGCAAGATAACAACTTCCTGAGAAAAGGAAGCCACTGTTGGGATACTTGGTACAGCAGCCAGTGCTCCATCAGCTTCAGGTAAAGAGAACCGTTTCTCAAGGCCAGGCATAGGTATGTCCGAATGTGATAAAAGAGCCAAGCGTGGAGCAACCTCCCCCAGGGAGACTGAAGACTTCCGTTGGTAGGAAGCCAAAGATGCAGCAATAGCATCAAATGGCCTCCATACATCTCCGAGTGAGGAAGAAGATCTAGGAGGACTCTTGAATGTTGCAATAGCAGCTTTGATTTGTTCAATATATTGCTCATGGAACCAATTCTCATGAGGAGTTTCAGGTTTACGAGAAGTAGATGCCAGACGTCGTTCCAGAGCCACAATGATGGGAGCCATCATAGCTGAATATTTTGCTCCATTTATTCTGTTTTTCTCGTCTTGGCTGAGAGTCACACTCTCTGCTATTCTTGCAGCTTCTTCTTTTAGGACATGGATTCGCCTCATCACATCTGGAAACATTTTATCAGGCAACTTGAATCATTAAATTTGCATGAATTTCTTCTTTTTTTCATTTCAATCAACTCCATGGATGAACCAGTGGCAATTCTCACGAGTGAAAGTTGCAGAAAAGAAAAATTGATTACCACTATATATTATAAAATGTAATTAAGAAAGCTATCTCACCAGATTTTAGCTGCAGATCTTAAATGAGAGAGTTACCTGCATGAAGGTCTTGAAGCGTGCTCAGCCACAACTCCTCCCACAGAACTGTAACGTTAACAAGCTCACTTATCATGAGTTGAACGTCCTGAATAAGTCTTGGATGAAGCTCTCTCTGGATGAAAGCAAAACTACTTCAGGTGACACAGGAACAAGTGCTTCCAAAGTGGAAGTCCAAAGACCCGAGAAAGATATAAAGCCAGCGTTTCAACCAAGTAGACACAGGCTAAAAATAGCATGAATGATGTTAACAAAGTAAGCAGCTAAATCAGATCCTCGTATTACCAGACAGGCCAGCACATGCTGAAGCTCACTGGAAGCTTCAGATTCATTAGCACTGAAATCAACTAAGGTTGCATACACAATTGACCAAGGTGATCGCCTGCCCAGCATCACCAGTAAGCTTTGCAATTGCCTCCTTACAACTTGTTCGGGATGAGAGCTTAATCGAGCAAACAACTGAGGTGTCACGTCCTACAGATTATTGTGAAGACAGATCAGAATTAGAAAGTGTAAAGGGAAGCTCAAGCTTAGAACAGGTGTTACCTGCCATGGCAACAAAGGAATAGCCGAAAGGGAGGACTCAACAATCTCTTGTAATTCCATTCCAAAGTTCACAAGAATGTGGAGGACAAACAGTGTAGCCCTTAAAGTGAGCGAAGAAGTTTTGTGCTTCAAAGACTCATAACCTGAGCATTGATTATGACAAATTCTGGAAGATGAATATAAGAGGTATTGCATAAAGCCATGAGCAGCATGACCAAACAGAGATACCCTTCTCCTCCGCAAAGACCACCAAACATCGACCAAATGGTCAACTACAGTAACAAGGTCGTCCTCTGTCAATTCAACATTAGAATGCAAGAACAATGCTCGCAGGCTAGAAGCCACAGATGTAGAAAGGCACTCATCAGCAGAGCTTTCAGCACCAGGTGCCCCAGCTTTCTCTTGAAGAATTTTCACTACTTCTTGCACCAGATCATTCATAAGCCACATGTCATTCTTTGCTGAAAGAGGATTACCATTGCTTTCTGCATCATTAAAGTCCATAACATTACCAGATTTAGGAAAAAGCTGTTGGATTCCCCATTTTACTTTCGCAATTTCCTCTGCATTCAATTCAAAACTATCACCCGTTATTTCTGAAATAAGAGAAGGAGAAAATAAACATGACGGGAGAACTTTTTCACGCGATTCATCAAGCGCATATTTAGCTTGATTAAAGCACCATGACGCATAGGAAATCCAAGACTTTCCCATTGCTGGACAGAGTTGTGTAGACAACTTTGTTACTGTGCCAACTATTCCTTCAATAATGACAGCAGCATTTCGTCCAGAGCTCAAGCCTTCATCTCTGACTAAGATATCCCCCTTGCAAAGAAAAGAAGAGTCTCCAGCCATGAAATCAGATAGTAATTTATTGGAAAATATCTCCAAGCAATTATTGGAGTAATCACACTGAAGCCAGTTTGACAGTTTCAAGCATGCCTTTGCCTTCAAGATATTTTGGTTAGCATCAGAAATCAATGGAGCAGGAACACTCATGCAGGGACGAAGAAATAGCCAAAGATTATTCAGCGCATCTTCATATTTATTCTCAGCATACATCAGCAGAATTCCCTCGTATTCCAGTTTCAGCGATAAAGAATCACACAGACTCCCCTCTGAACAACGAGGAACATGATCACTTAGGTAAACTTGCAAACGTTTCGCCAAATTAATGTTATCGTGTTTTCTAGCTAGGCTTAGCATGCTTATGCACAAATTCAGAGTGACCGGTGAAACTGGGGAAATGGTCTTGTAAACCCTGAGGATCTTCAACCACAGGCGACAATCCTGAGGCGTAATGATAATAGGATGTTGCATTGGCTGGACATATGTACTTAAGATTGAACAGGGTGGTCTGCATTCATTGGGGTTGTCTTTGGAACAGTTTGCATGTTCCATCATCCAGATACAGTGCAATTGTGTAGCATATGATGAAGCATCTGTTAACCCATCCAGGGGCAGAACTGTCAAAACCTCCTCAAGCATTTGCTTTGCCTTCTGCAAGTCAGCATGCACCTTATCCACTTTCCCCTCCTCGTGAAGTAGCATCGCTTGTAACAACATCTGCTCACTCCTTTGCACTGCTACCCTAGGGACAAGAGATAGGTTACTGCTACTTTTTGGAGTCAAATTTAGGCATCCCCATGATCCCTTAAAGTCACCCTCATCAAAATGTGCAAGGGCGTGAATGGAATTCATTTCATTGCCCGCAGTAGTCAAAGCACCAATAAAACTCTTACCAGCGTGTTTCATCCGGAGTATCTGTAATTCAAGTAACCACGACTCCAGGCCTTTCCAATCAGATAGAGCAGAATAACTTTCAATTATGCGATCAATGACAAATTGCATCCCATCAGAATCCATAGAGTTGATGGAGTCAGTCTGAAGCAAATTAATGAAATATGCAGTAGCCTTCTCATATTGTCCACGCGCCTGAAATACAAGTCCAGGAAACCATGCCAATGGGCCCATGTCCACACCATCATTCATATATCGGCTTTCATCAATGAAAACAGAAGAAAATGCCGATGAAGCCCATGACTGCAGGCCCACAAGAGCTTCCGGTTCCTGGCATCTACACAAAGCCAAAGCCATCTGACGAAGGGCCCTGAGCATATCTCCTGAAAGTCGGGCTTTTGAGTTACGAGTATTCTCTGAAGGAAGAGATCCTGCCTTCTCTTTTAAAGTAAGAGTGTAGGCACTCTTGATTTCATGCAGTCGCAGAGAGCAATACTGGATTGTTGCACATTGAGAATTTAGGGCCATTCCCGCATTCATCATGGGCTCACAGATCCGAGAAAACCATTCTTCGCACACTTTCTTATTAGCCCGAAAAAATAACGAACTTTGTCGACTAACTGATGGAAAAACAACAGTTCCCTCATACGCATTGTACACATTCTTCTTCAAGGCTTCCACGAAATCCAATAATAACCTCATCGGCAAAAGATGAGCACCAGAAGGATTGGTGACGTTCAAACTCCCATCAATTTGTTCAACATCAAGCGTCAATAAATGTGCAGCATCCAAAAGCATTCTCTCCAATGCAGCAAAAGTTTGGCTAGGTCCACCAAGGTTTGTACGAAGCCGTGTTCCAATGCAGTACCTTGCTGCCTCGTTCACAGCCCACCACAGACCTGCCAATACATTCACTGAACATATATCTTCTAAAGCATTTTCATTCACAGTGATGTCTAGCCATGCAGCGGTAGCACCTGAATTTCCGATTTCATCCAGTTGACTCGGGATATTCTTCCGACAGCTTTGAACGAGTCTTTCAATCCAAGAGGGAAAAGGTGGTTTCCATCTTTGTGAAATGTAACTTAAAAGAGAGATCAGCTGTTGTGCATGAAGCTGTTGAGGCATCTGCTTCAGAGAGAACAACTGTTTCCACTGCAAATAATACTTGCTGTAACTCTGAAAACCAGCCTCATGTGCGATACCACCATGATCAAAATCACACAGGCCACATGAATACGCCATAGTAGGCAAGACATGGGAAAGCAGCCCCTTAAAACTGTCCTTTATTTCACTATTTGGATCACCAAGTTTGTCTAAAGTAGCTTGAGCTATCAAAGGCAAATTCAATGGATGGACAAGCCTTGTCTGTAGAAGCAGTTCCAGAACTGATGCAACACGCAACCTCACCTTTGATTCTATATCAGAAGAAGCATCCAACAAGGAGATAATGATACTTCCTAAAATTTTGGAGCATATAAATGAATCAAAAAGAGAAACCTTGGAACTCCAAAACTCCGTTCCAAGAAAATTCTCACAGAACTTCTGCATCCAATCAAGAGCTGCAACCTTGACAGCAAGAGGAGAAGATAAATTGAGAGCTCTGATTATAAGGCCACCATATTTCTCCAGATATGCTGTAACAATAGATGAGTAGTCTTTCTCAGGATTGACAAGGCAGACTAAATTTCCACCAGCAACACCAACAGGAGACTCCCGTTTACCTCTTCCATGACAGCCGAGCAACTCTATGAAGCTTAACCTCGCTAAGGTCACCATAACAGTGACTTGCAACTCTGCTATGACACTAATGGGAATCAGAAAGGGATTCAAAACTTCCAGTAGAAAACATGTTACCATCTGTGACCTCTCAAATTGCCATGCACCAATGCAAGTTGGACCAATTTCGCCCCCATTACTACTAGGAAGTGCACTTGCCAACAAAACTTTCAAGTCAAACTTTACCAATGCATACAACTCAAGTTTTGAGTATAGCTCATACTCAATGGCATTGGCATTCTCTCCACGAATTATGCAATGTTCCAGCATGCTCTTTAGTGTTCTCAATTCTTCCAATAATGAGGCATTTGCCTGCTGCACAACTTCATCACTTCCATGCTGCACCAAGAACACATACGTTGCAGCACAACTGGCAGCTACTACATGATCTGGATGCAAGCGGAACTTGGATATTGGAGCATCAAACTGCAATAGCTTCTCTACGGATGATGGCCGCAGGCCAAGCTTCTGCAAAGACAACAATTGAAGATTTGTCTTCAAGACACCCCGAACTTGGGAGGCACTCACTCTTCCAGATCCTACCATAAAATCGCTGTCGTCAACTCCCAAGCTCCGGAAGAGTATATCCAAAGCAAGGGGAAAAATTGGAGAGAACCGCTCACGAAGAATTTCGGCTAGAAGTGTAAGACACTTCCACAAGTCCCCGCTCCATTTTGACCACCCAAATCTCTGTCCGACCATAGATAAACAGCCCAACAACCGAGGAAGCATATGCCCAAGTGGCTCACTTATTTGTTCAAGAAGATTGGCCTCCAGCAACCCTGAAGCAGTGCATTTCAACACAGACATGAAACAGGATATTAATGCGAGAAGCCTCCGAAACTGTTGTGGAGTTCCAGTGCTACTGTCCTGCAGCAAAACATCCATGTCACCCAAAAACTTTGATAGCAGTCCCAAAGAAAACTGCAGACTTCCAACCCAGTGTTTTTGAAATTGCAAGAAACAATCCATGATGACAAGTCGATCGGAATCTCCAAAGTCCGGAACCAATGCCCATCCAAGAAGTAAATCCACTATGTCAAGAAAATGAGGTTGGAAGCATCTGGGGAACTTCAATGAGATTATTGTGATGATATTGAGAAGCCGGCGTAACAAACCCAAGGAGGTTCTCTCATCTTCAAGCAATTGTTGGCAGGCTTTGAGAATTGGCAATGCGTATCTCTCGATGCCAATGACATCTCCCACATCAAGAAATTCACGGAGGCTGTCCAGAGACAACTCCGCAGTCCCATCTCCAGCGCTGATAGTACTAAGAAACGGAAGAGCCCAACCAATGAATCTATCCACCATAGCACCCAACATAACATGGTTCTGCCGCCCATGTGACGTGATGGGGATCGAGCAGACCACAGCACAAAGGGCTCCATATGTGACAGCTGCAGATTGCCTGACTGCGAATGATCTGCTCAGGCAACAATTCATTCGGAAGCATGTCATTCAGGGCACAGGGCACTTCCATCAACGTTACAAAAGGACAGAAAACCACTCCCTCCTAACCATGTCCATACTAATGCCATGAGGTTTGAATGTGTGAAATAACAAAAAAAATCTTATCCGCAGCGCCTCCTTCCACAAGAACAATATATCTCTGACCCTAAATCCCGAAGAACTCAATCGACAAGAATAAATAAATAAAACAAACTCCCAAAATTGGTACTAAAAAAGCATCAGTCCAATCACCAAGACGCAAATATTACCACAGATAATCAATCGGGTTATGGACAAAGAAGGCTGAGCTCACTCACTTGTCCGAAACAAGCTGAGACAGTCCCTGGGAGAGGAACGCCGCGGAGTGACTCACGAGTATGGAGTTGTGAGGGTGGACGATCGCATGGTGGAGCGACTCGATAGCGACGAGCCTCGAAGACTCATCATTTCCCGCGGCACCTGGCTTAGCCGCAGCAGAGACGGCAGTACTAGCAGAGGAAGGAGGAGGAGGAGGAGGCAATAACGGCGATGACAAAGAAGCGGCCGAGGAAGAGGAAGAAGTGGTGGCCGCTGCGGCGGCGGTGGCAGAGTCGTCCTTGGCGAGGGCGGCGGAAAGGAGGGAGAAAAGTTGTTGCTGCTGCTGTTGCTGTTGAAGGTGGTGGTGGGGGGCTCCGTTGGGATCATGGAATTGCATTTCCACCCCGTCGGGGAGAGCGTTTCACATAAGTCAGACCCACCCAACACTGACCTCACCTCACTGACTCCCCCCCGCAACGAAGAAGAAGAAACGTCGTCGTTCTGGTACGTGGCTGGGAATATTACATGTTTCTTAATAATTTGTATTGTTAGATTATCAATTTATCGGTAATGCTATTTAGAATTCTACCACGAGAACTTCATAATATTAATTAAGAAGTCATACTGGGCCTTACATAACGGGCCCGGCCCACGTGTCGAGGGGACTTCCATTTTCGCCGTAGCAAGTGCGGGGCAATCGTGGCGAGACCGTCACCTCCAAGGGCGTCGTTTTATGGAGGGTGAGCCCGGGCCCTTCGCTCATATCAACTCCCGACACATCCGCCCTCCCGAACTTGAACCCGTGGAGGACCCTCGCGAGGGTCAGGTGCAGCACCTTGAGCCCGAACGACACTCCAGGGCACATCCTCCGTCCCGAGCCGAACGGGATGTAATGGAAGCTATGCCCCCTGACGTCGACATCCGCGTGACTCGTCAAGAACCTCTCCGGGACGAACTCCGACGGCTCCGGCCACACCTTCGGGTCCCTCATGATCTTCCACAGGTTGACCAGGAGCTGAGTCCCCGCACGCACTTCGTAGCCAGAGACAGCGCAGTCGTGCATGGCAAGCCTGGGGACGGAGACAGGGACGGCCGGGTAAAGCCTGAGGGTCTCCTTGAGGACGGCTTGGAGGTAGGGGAGGTTCTTGATGTCCGTCTCGGAGACCTGCCGGTGCAGCCCGACTTGTTCCTCGAGCTCCTTTTGAGCCTCCTTGAGCTTGTCGGGGTTGTTGATGAGTAGGGAAAGTGCCCATGTCAGGGTCAACATGGTCGTGTCATTCGTGCCCAGTATTATGCTCTGAGTATATAAAAGTCCATAAAAAACAAGAATCATGACAAACATGAAATGAGAAATTGACAGGATAAGGTCATGGCTTTTGGTCTGTTTTCTTCTTCTGCGTGGGACAAATTAGTGCGGGTGATTGTCAATGGACATATTCTACACGTCAGTCTGTAGTTCGTCTTCTTCCCGAGTCGTTACTTTCGTTTCGATACAGCCAAAGAGCAGGGAGATTTCGGCTTACCAGGCACGTCGCCTTGATGATCTTATCGGCTTCCTGGATAGAGAAGTTGCCGTCGTTCTCAGTGGCATCAAGCAAGAAATGGATGAAGTCCTGCTCGCTGTCGGAGATTTTCCCGGCTTCCCTCCGGCGACGACGATGCTCCTCGACCCAGTTCCCCAGCACCCAGTCCAATTCCACTGCCGTCTTCTTCATCTCCCTGACATTCCCCTGACAAATACAGGAAAACTTTTCATCGTTCTTCTTTTCCGTTCCTGTAACGAGTAAGCATTTTTCGAATGATGTTAATTGATTTCTACCTTAATCACGTCGACCCACCAAAGGGAAGGGATGGAATCCGAGAACATGTACTGGCCAACCCAGTAGAAGAAATCCCCCATAGCCTTTTGGCCCCTCCTCGACTCCTCCTCATCTCGTGCATCCCCCGAGTAACGTTTCCCGGCAACCGTCCTCACGGTCATGTTCATCGTCATGTCCCCAAACCTCCCCTTCATCTCCACCTTAACCGGCCCCCTCCCTCCAGCCCTCGACCACTCCTCATACAGTTCCCCTAGGAAGGTCATCGTCTCCGTGTCCCTGATGTGTGCCAGCTGATCGAGCCTGTGGTTTGACAGCAGCTCGAGCACGGCCAACTTCCTCATGCCACGCCAGTAAGGGCCGTAAGGGGCGAACCCGAACATGGCGTGGTCATAGCCCATGATTCGCACGGCGAGGTACCTCGGGCGTGTCGGGAAAACGCCGTCGTGGGAGGTGAAGCACTCCTTGGCTGCTTCCCACGAGTTTATCACGAGCGCCCGATTCGATCCCAGCCGGAGGAAGAACACGGGGCTGAGCCTGTCTGACAGGGAACCGAGGACCCTGTGAAGGAGCTTGTCCGTGCCCCCGAGGAGGGGCAGGTGGCCGAGGACAGGCCATGAACCGGGGGGCTCCGGTGCTGCCCTGCTTCTGCTCTGGGAAATTCGTAGGAACGAGCCGGTTGAGTAGCGGAAATAGATGAAGAAGAGGGCTAGTATAACCGCGGGGACGGTAAACATAGGAATTTGGGTGGGGAAGGAGAAGGGAGACGACTCCATTGCTGAATCCAAGAGGAAGATTTTCTTTCTCACAAGTTGAAAACTGTCCAGAAATGTTATAGCCGCTGGTAGGCACTTGCCCAACAGGATAGATATGAGCATGTATTCGCCCCACCGTCCGTACTAATGACCAAAAAATGTAAACCCACGTGTAAAAAAAGTTGACAAACCGTTTGAATAAAATCATGTATCTGAAATTTCTCGAACATAGTGGGGTCGAGCACGACAAATATGTAGAAAGTTTAACGTTTGAATTTAAAGCTTAATCTACTAGACGAGACTTACTTATATATTATATAGTTTAACACGCCTTCTTAAGTGTTTAAGGCTACGAGGACACTTTTGGCCTCACACCTTATTTTGGAGATTTTTTCGTGCGCGAGGATTTAAACCAATGATATCATGTTTGATATTAGGTAAAAACCTTAAGCTATTAAGTGAAGCATGATTATACATTCTATAGTTTAACAATCCAGTCCAAATTTCGGCGAAGGCCAGACGTGGACTGTCGTGTATTGATCACCCGCTAGCCATGGAAAAGGAAAAAACTCGCAACGAACGTATACTATACGGTTCATTGCTTGTTCGGAGGAGTTTTTCCTTAATTGGGTATGTACAACGACTGGTAACCTAGAATTAATTTTGGGATGTTCTTGTTCATCCTCCTCTACTGCTTCAGCTCATATTTGGAAATTCTGATAAATGAAGGGTTTGTATATTTTTTTAAGATAATTTCTACGAACAAACAGGTAACAACGACCAATAAATGGGACTAATAATAGTAATAACATTAACCCATCCAGGGAAGAAGAACAGTCAAATTTTGATGACTCATCTTCGTTGCAGCATATGACGACGATGATGTTTTTACCCAAAAAAACAACAAATTTAGATTACATTAATCGGTCGACGTCCGACTACCCCTCCACAATTTACTCGGCCTCGGACTCTTCCACGAAAGCCTCCATCCTCAGCAGGACGAACCCAACCGCCACCCCGACGAGGACGAGCCCGTTGATGATCGCAGCGATCCGGAATATCTCCCCGGCGGCATTGCACTGTGAAGACAACGCCCCCCCACCGCCCACGCGGCGACCACCCTTCCCCTGGGTCCTCAACGAGCCGACCATCCTTGCGAAGGACCGGTCTGCACAGTCGGGCACACCCAACGCGGCCACGGTGCCATTTTGGGCCCTGAGACCCGCAAACGGGTTCAACCCAGAGACGTAGTTGACTCTACTGGCCTTGCTCTTGGAGACTGTGGCGGTGACCGAGGAGGAGATGACCGCCAGAGGGGAGACGGAGGCAGTGGAGGGTGCAGCCATGGGAGAAGATAGGGGATCCTTGAGGCAGAAGAGTGGTGCGTGTTTGAAATCGTGGGAATGTTAGGAGATTGGCGTGGGGGTTTATTTTTGTATGTGGTAGTGGTGGTGAGGAGGAGGAATGAATGGGATAAGGGTGGGGGGAATAAATTTGGTTGGCTCAGGAGCAGATTACGAAAGCTTCATGTTTCCAGCTTTGTCCTCTGCTTTTATTTTTTAACTTATCCTTAATCGACTTTTAATTGGGAATGGTTTTTGATAACACGTGTTTGATGATCGAGGATTTCTTAAATATAATTTTAATTATTTGATTTATCTCCTCTACTCGCCTGATGTTACCCGACGGGATTTACGGCAAGTACTACTTGTTATCCGAGGAAAAAAGTGACGACACAGGACAATCAACTACTTTAGTTTAGTTGACGGCATCCGCATTAACATAGAGTTTTGTTACCGTTGGCCTACGAAAATATTTCCAAATTTAATATTATAAGTTTCAAAATTCCACGTATACAACCCCAAAATCGAATTCTATAAGTTTCACTTCGAAATAAAATGAAGTCGAACTCATAGAGTTTGAATTCCAACCAACCGGAGTGAAGTCGAACTTAAAGTTCGACTATATGGTTGCATGATTAATGCACATCAAGTCGAATTCTATGAGTTCGACTTCCTTAAATGCAAGAAGGAAGTCCAACTCTATAAGTTTTATTTCGATTTAAATAAAAAAAAAGTTCTCGTCCAGCCAATGGTTAAGAGCTTCTTTTTTTACAAGAGATCACCGTTTGACTACGCAATTATAGAAGTCGAACTCATAGAATTCGACTTTTATAGCGTCTTAAGGAAATCGAACTCTATGAGTTTGACTTCCATCCATGCTCCAATACTTAGAATTTTTTCTAAGCATTGGAATTCGCCTACATCTACATGAAGTCGAACTCATAGAGTTCGAGTTCGTCTTACTTTTTTTGAAATCGAATTCTTAGAGTTTGAGTTTGAGATTGTAAATCAAAAAATTTAAAAGTTTTAACCGTAAATTCAAAAATACTTTTCGACGGTATTTTGAAACAAAACTACAGTAACATAACCAAAGCCAAACCAAACCAACCTGTAGAAATTTGTTGTTGAAGCTGATGTGTTTGTCCTAACAAGATTAAAAGCACAAGGAGAAAAAAAATATATCCTCAATAAATAATTTCAAATTTTGAAAATAATATTTCAAAATGAAACTTACAAAGGATAAGTTAAATCGAACTTTATAAGTTCAACATTGAGACAAAAATTCAATATTATTTATCTTAGTTTGTAAATTTTTTACTTGCGTTAAGTTAAAATGTAACAAATCTCGTTCATTTACTTTTTAAATTATAAATATTATAAAGATTTTCTTAACAAGAAAGCGCCTGTAGCTCAGTGGATAGAGCGTCTGTTTCCTAAGCAGAAAGTCGTAGGTTCGACCCCTACCTGGCGCGATTTTCTTGTTTAATTCCCCCCACCCCAAAAAAACGTATTTTCTGACTCCCTCCGTCCGATTGGATTGCCGCCAAGAGGACAAAACGCCTTAATTCTTTGTTAACATTTCTGCATCCAGCTTACCAAAAAAAAACAATTCTGCATCCCTTCTTCCACAGAGCGGGCGGCGGGGAGAACAACACATGGGTGGTGCCCGCAACGTTCGAGCCATAGGGCTAAAATGACTTTTTAAAGTCAGGAAGGACCCGGCGGGAAATACTGTCAAGCACAAAGCTCGTTTAGTTGCGAAGGGATATGCTCAGCGCCAGGGGGTGAGTGTCGCGCATGGAAACCGTGCGACTGTTGATTGCGCTACCTTTCTTGAATGGTGATCTCGCTGAGGATGTCTATGTGCATCAGCCTCCAGGTTTCATTGCAGCAATGGTGATAAGCAAGTGCTCAAGCTTCACAAGGAACTCTATGGGTTGAGGCAGGCGCCACGGGCGTGGAATGCAAGGTTGGACAAGGAGTTGAATACGCTCGGATTCAAACGGAGCAAGTTGGAACACGTGGTTTACAGAAGAGGGGATCAACACTCTTTCTTCCTAGTCGACATGTATGTCGACGATTTGATTATCTCCGGGCCGGACATTAGTGGCATTGTTGTTTTCAAGCATGAGATGATGCAACGCTTCAACATGAGTGTCCTCGGGCTTCTAAGTTACTACTTGGACATCGAGGTGAAATAAAGAAAAGGTGAGATCACGCTATGCCAAAGTTCCTACGCGGCTAAGATCCTTGAGTCGGCGAGGATGAGTGATTGCAATCCTTGTCAAACCCTCATGGAGAACCGGCTAAAATTTAGCAAGAAGGAAGGTGGTGTGATCGTGGATGCCACGAGATACAGGAGCGTCGTCGGCAGTTTACGGTACATTGTTAACACCAGGCCTGATTTCGCTTATTCTGTGGGCATCGTTAGCTGATACATGGAAGCGCCCGAAGCACAACATTGGGCGGCGGTGAAACACATACTACGGTACCTGAGTGGGACAATTGGATATGAATGCAGCTACAAGAAGGCAACTAGTCTACAACCTACGGTTATTGGGTTCAGTGATAGCGATTTCGCCAGTGATGTTGATGATCGAAGGAGTACGACGAGTGTCGCATTCTTTCTCGGGTCAAGTCTTGTCTCATGGATGTCACAGAAGCAAGAGGTTGTGGCACTCTCATCCTGTGAAGCGGAGTACATTACGGCAGCGACGGCGACGTGTTAGGGAGTGTGGCTGAGTCATTTATTAGGTGAAATGATAGCGCAAGTACCGATTCGGTTAGTAGACAATAAGTCTGCGATAGCGCTGAGCAAGAACCCGGTACACCATGATAGAAGTAAGCACATTGATACAAAATTTCATTTCATTCGGGAGTGCATCGATGATGGAAAGGTGAAGAAGGTCAAACACATCGGCACTGACGGACAACTGGCCGACATTCTCACAAAGGCACTCGGGCGCGTGAAGTTCGTCGAGATGAGACGGAAACTTGGAATAGTTCAGGTACAACGGGATTAGGGGGTGATTTGTTAGAGTTAATCCGTTGTAACGGATGAGAGTTATTATGGTCGGAGTTAATGTTCGGTGGGTTGAATGGCCGAGAGTTACGTTTCTTTTGTATAAATTTATGATAGTACTAAGGAGTTTTTTAAGCTGTCCAAAATTCCTCTTATTCATTCTTCGCATTATGATCCAATTATTCCTGATTGATTGTTACCAACTACCAAGTTCGATTCCAACATTCCTTTCCCTGGCCTACCTTTTTTTCTTGACTTGGTTGGTTCTGAGCTTGTGGGTCATTCTTGTATCGCTATATCTCAGAATCCCTCAGGAGATGTGGAATCTCTGATGGATCAACGTATGGTCCTCTTCAGTGAGAGGGGCGATGATGACCTGGTTGAGGAGTTCAAGGAGGCTACGAACGAGGGTGTTCAGAGCTTGACGTTTGGGGCGCTGGACAATAGCTTTTTGGTGAATGACTTGGGTGTTCAGGTTTATAGGAATTTAGCTCATGGAATTTGCGGAAAGAGCGCATTTGTGAAGTTCGGTGGTGGTGGTTGTAGTAGTGGCATTGGCGGTTCTGGTGGAGGGTTGTGTTTGACGCTGAAGAAGGCAATGCTGATGAGAGATGAGGCTAATATGATGTTGATGAGCTCCTTGAAGGAAGGGAAATACAGGCCACAGACGGGGAAGATTATGACTAAGTGGAAGTTTGAGAAGGACGGCACGGATATCACGATGAGGGATATTACCAATGATATGAAAGGGTCACAGCTAGACCCTTCGAAGTCGACTTTCTTAGGATTAGATGATAACAGGCTTTATCGGTGGGATATGAGGGACAGAGAAGGGATCGTGCAGAACTTTGAAGGCGCCTCGCCCTTCTTGCAGTGGATACAGGGCCACCAGTTCTCTAGGGGGACCAATTTCCAATGCTTTTCCACCACAGGCGATGGTTCGATCGTTGCCGGGTCGCTGGATGGCAAGATAAGACTTTACTCTAGGACTTCCATGCGGCAGGCGAAGACGGCTTTCCTGGGGCTGGGTTCTTCGATCACCCATGTTGATGTAACGAATGATGGGAAGTGGGTGTTGGGTATCACGGACACGTACTTGGTCCTTACATGCATAGTTATCAAAATCGCGATTTTACTCGTGAATCAGTGTAGAAAACGTTGTCCAGTAAAATCATAAAATCGAAAGCGGGAACATAGGATCGTAAAATCGTAGTAAATCGTAAAATCGCTTGAGGTGGGCCAAATCTCAGAGATAGCCCACTAACGCAGCCCATCTAAACCTAAGCCCACCTAACCATTTGTTTATTAGACTAATTTGTAAAAAATTTCAAATGTGAGGACTAAATTGAATTAAATAAAAAATGCAATTTGTTCATTGCCTCATCCTTCCTCCTTTTTGCTTTCCCTTCGGGAACACACTCCCCCTTCAGGATCAGGGATCCAGTAGGCCCTGAGCAGCCGGCCCTCCAAGCTCGCTCCGAGCAGCCGGCGTGTCTCCACCTAGCAGCCAGCCCTCTAAGCTCGCCCCCGAGCAGCAACCCTCGAGCAGCCGACATCTCTCCCCCAGCTCAATCCCACTATCTTTTGTGGGGTAGGTGGGTTTGTTCGAATTTCAGTATGTTAATAATCAACTTTTTATTGCATCGAGCTCAATCACTACGAAACATCAATCTTGAAACAAAAAACTGAGAAAGATGGTTTTGTTCCTTTTCAGGAAGATATGGCTAAAAGAAGCTGTCGAACATAATATATGTATTGAATTGTTTCTCCAGTTTTTGGCATGGAGTCGTGCTAGTCTGTAGTCTTATTTATGGGTTCCCGACATTTGATCTTCTCGCTTGATTATTCTTTTTTTCAGCCAGAAACAATAAATCTATTTTAGAGCATACCTAAATTTTAAGTAGACTGAAGATGTTATTGAGTTTACTGAGTTTTTTGATGGGCATATTCTCGTGAATGAGAAATGTATCTCTATTTAATCTCCTTAAGTCTTTAACATCAGAGCTTTTTGAAATGGATACGCATGTTCTTTCTCCGGACAATGCTAGTATTTTGTGTTGTTGCAAGTGGTTATTTCTAGTGTTTTATTTGTTATCATGTATGCACTTCAAATCACAATTTTATAGACTTTTTCGATTTTAACGATCCTACGAGTTACGATCTTACAGACTCCTCCCGATCCTACGATTCTACATGAGATCTCGATTTTTATGCGCCTTATTTACCGATAAGTACGGGAGGACGAAAACTGGGTTAGCTGCCGGATGGGGAACAAGATTCCCGCTCCGAGGCTGTAGAAGCTCACTCCGTTGGATTCCCACTTGGCGGGCGAGAATAACAAATTTCACGGCGGCCACTTCTCTTGGGTAAGCAAGCACTAATTGCTCCCTTCCTACTGCCTGCTGATTCTTACTTTTCTAAGGTTTTGTGCCCTAACATCAGCCTTGGGGAGGGAGGGGGGGGGGGGGGGGACTTTCAGGTGACGGAGAACGGCAAACAAGAGCGACAACTGGTCGCGACTGTGAGGAAGTTCAGTTTGATATTGGGACTTCCAGCAGGTGAAAAAGAGCGGGCACAGGTGCTACCTAAACCAGACTGGGCTCAAGAGCTGCTACTGCTGCAAGATAGTGTTGAAGGACGAGTCGATTGTGGAGAGCCGGTTCATGCACGACAAGTTCGCATTCGGAGACTCCCCCAAGGCCCCTCTGGTGGTGGCTACCCCCATGAAAGTGAGCTCCATCAGTCTTTCTGCTGGTGGGAAGCGGTAGAGATATATATATCTCTTTGATTTGGCTTCGAGATGTGAACGTTGGAATCAATTTCATGTGGTGTAAATATTTTCCCGCTTTTTATTGTGTACAAAATGTCAAAAAGAAACACAAAAAAGAAAAAAGCAAATGTCTTCCCTCCTTTTGTTCCGTCAAAATTTTGATTTTGTTCCATGGCCGGCACTAATATTCAATTCGTTCTTTCTCAATTTAATCAATGTAGTAGTAGTTTAGTAGTCTCATATCCTTTTACACCCATAAAATTTAAATTTTTTTACTATCAAAATTTCAATAAATCCTTCTCATAATATTTAATTAATTGATTAAATTATTTATATATACAGTTTTTTTTCTAAAACCCTAACACCTCGGAGATAAAACTCTCCGACTCCCCCCATCCCAAGGCGTCCCTTGCGCCGACCAAGGTACGCGATTCGTTTCTCTTTACTTCTTTCCATTTATTACTCGTAATTTTTATGGCCCGGCCCTGCCGGAGATGACCGGTGCCGATGAAGTTGGTTAGAAAAACGGGTTTGTCGGCCGACTGGGGGTGTACACTGCTGATGCTTGGTGGTGTTGATCGGGCGGACAGGGGGGGTTCCAAAGTCAAATCAATTGTCAGTCGAACGTGATTCGAATGGTATTGCTGGTTTACGATCGAATTGGATGGTTTGGATGTTTGGCCTGTTGCTTTTCCATTTACTTAGGTTGTCTGATGCTTGATCTGCGTTTGGTCTTCGTTCTTAGCTCACCGTCCAGTGTCGTTCTGCTTTATCAGGAAAAGATGTAATAGAAATCATCCCTGAATCGTATACTTCCTGTTATATTGACAATGAAGACTGTTTCGGGACATATCATCTCTTCAAAGCCAGTTTCGCTCTCTAGAGCGGCCAAATTCCTCTCCAACTTTGTCGAGTGTGACAATGGCGCCTCCGGTGCTGTCACCGCCATCCTTCAACAAACTGCAGCAGCGTTCGATGAGTTGTCCGAATTACATAAGAAACTTAAATCCTCTGGTCCCAATCGCAAGAGCATTAGTTCTAAGGTGAGTTCCGGCATTTCTACTCCTCGTAATGAGCCCTCTGAGGTATCTGCTTGGAGTTCCGAAGGGGAGAAGGTTTCTGAAAAAAGTAAGGGAAAGAACAGGCGGAAAGAAGCGGGTAGCAACCTGCCCGCTAGCTTGCAGGAAATTAGGGTTGACGGAAGCAAAACTGACCAGAGACGTGGCCATGGTGAGGTTACGGGGATTGATCTATTGGGAAATCCGGTTAATGGCAACGAGGACAACTCTGGAGCTGTGAGTGAAAAGAAGAAGCGTAAAAAGAAGCAGCGCCAGAGGAAGGACCGAGATGATGATGAGTCAGCTGAAACTAGGGGAGAAGCTCGAGAAAGAGATGAAGAGAGCAATTGCAGGTATAATACATCATCCAAGGGGTCAGAAGGGATTGGGGATGATTTGTCGGAGAAGCTTAACGAAAAGAAGAGAAACAAGAAGGAAAAGGGCCAAGGAGGAGACAAAAATGGGTTGCTACAAAATGGCACTAACACAAGAGAAGAGGAGGATGGTAAGACGAGGAAGAATGAAACGAGGATCGGGGGAGATGATGGATCGGTTGAATGCCGCAAAAAGAAGAAGGCGAAGACAAGGGTAGGAGCAGAGGATCAAAATTCATGAGGCGACTACGCCATGCCTGGGAGAGGGAGGGGGATAATCCAATTTTTGTTCTTCTTTTGGGTGTTGCTGTGTGTTATCTACTTTTGGCTGGTACACTCAGTATGTTGAACTGATAGCTAGTGGATTAGAAGTAGCATCGTACTTAAAAAATTTTCTTTCTTCAAATGAAGGCATATTATCGATATTTGACACCACAAATAGGCCAACTTTTGGCATATCGTTTAAAAAGTTTTGAATTTGGCCTTATTTCGATTTTACTTTTGTATTTGACCTTATTCGTAACGGTCGTTACCTTGTCGACTATCAAGCTATCAAGGATTTTTAGTTATTCTTACGTGAACTATCAGGCTATAGGGATTCGTTAAGCCGCCCCCAACTTGCTGAACTAACACCGATTTGGGACGATTTGGGTCTCAGCATCTTCCCTCTCCTACCCTCCCTCTCGTTCCCCTCTACCTTCTATGGCGGTCGTCCCCCCTTCCGATATCGCCGCCACCACACCTCCCGGAACCCCTATAAGACCCTTCCCGGTGTTGAACCGTGGGAGACGTTCGGAAGGGAGGATGAAGAGGAGGAGGCGGAGGTGGAGTTGATGCGGTGGAGGAGGACGGAAGACGTTGCTTTGTCAGAACACTAACCCTTCGATTTATTTAATTGTCATTGACACGTAAGAAAAATAAGAGACACGTTGGACACACATAGAAAAGAGAAAAAATCCATCGCAGACACGTCAGCTATGGGTAACGGCCGTTACGAATAGGGATAAATCCAAAAGTAAAATCGAAATAAGGCTAAATTCAAAACTTTTTAAACGATATGTCAAAACGTAAAGTTGGCCTATTGATGAAGCCAAATATCGATATTTTGCCTTAAATGAATTATTTACAACTTTTCACAAAATTTAAAATTTCCAACGTGGCCGAAATTTCTCTATTGAAGTTATTTAATTTGCTTTTACAATGTTCTGAATGTGATTTTTAAAAAGTCGAAATTCTTGATAATTAATACGTAGCCACTCGATTATGTAATTTGAAACAAACTCAATGTTATAAATAATGTGACAACGCATAAGCAATATATTATATATATGTGGGCGGGTGCCACTTTTGTCTCCGAAAATCATCCGGAAATTCAAAATCTCACCGTGGCAAGGAGAATTATCATTTTCTCCTGCACCCTACCCACCAGTGCACTAACCGCGCCTCTCTCTCTCACCGGAATCGTCAAGGATGCCGCCCCCTGCACCGCCTAAGGGAGGCGGATCCGGCGTCCGCTCGATCTCCCAGGGCGCGTTCGACGATCTTGTGAGGGAGAACATCGAAGATCTTGGGATGGATCCCGCCGAAGCCCTCCAAGACGCCATCGATACTCTCACCCTCCAAGGCGTCGATCTCTCTGGTGCGTTCCTGAAATCTGTTGTCCCTCGCCTATGATTTGTTTCCTGGCTTTGATGTTCTTAGTGGTGGACGTGGAGATCGGGAATGGCTCCTCTGGATTTTGAGGTCTCGATTTCTGCGATCACTTCTTGTGACTAATGGCGATTTGTTTGATGTTCTCTAGGAATCGTGACTTGCGTCCCGGGAGAAGGTGGCGTGAAAGATAATCCTGTCCTGCGTTGCTTGGACAAGTTGAAGCAGCTGCAATCTGAACTAAAGGATCGAGTCTATGAAAATGATGAGTTGGTGGAATGTCTTGAGGAACTCTCCAGTCTGTGTTCCTTGGAAGGTTCTGGAAATGCGGCCGTTGCCACAAGAAACGGTGCCGTGGAATTGATTTGTTTGTTTTGTGGCCAGATCGAACTCAGGTATAACCGCGCCCTCAATGCATCACTGAGGGCTCTGGCTCCCCTGCTTAATGGTACCTCTCTTTCCTTTTACTTCGACCGTTTACTTTTTTAATTGTTTTGCTATAGTTTATTTGGAGCTGTAAACTTGCTGCTCTTTATTTGATGAAAGACTGTCAGATATTTCTATCACCTCAATTGGTAAGATTTGTGTCATCGTGTGGTTTGCAGTTTCTTCCTTGCTAGTATATGTATAAAAATGAAAAGGCACACACTTTTCCTTTTTGTCTAAATTATGAAATAGGGTCATATAGCTTGGTTCTTTAGGTCTTGCATCTGGAAGAATGCTTTAAAGCCATGTCTCGGTTTGCTTCTTTGTTGTCCATTCTTTCAGATATGCAAAGCAGGGAGCAATTTAAAGACTGTCATGGACCAAAGACTATAGTTGGCATTCTTGATGTAAGTGAAAATTTAGAGACCTTGGATGCAGGATTTTCTATAGTGGCGTTAGCAGCCACTGCCAATGAAATCCTCAAAGAGTCATTTATGGAACTAAAGATCGATGATATTATAATACGGGTTCTCACCAGGCCAGGAAAACAATGTATCCAGAGTGTGTATGACACTATACGCGTTCTATTAGCTGCAGATGACAATAGAGTTGTGGCTTCTCAAGTAAGTGGAGGCTCTTAGCTTCTTGAATATTACATGACTAGATTCTTCATGAAGTTTAGTGGAACGATGTTGGTTTGATGTCTTGTTTTGTTTCCCATCTTACTTGGCTAATACATTGCCAGTTTCAAATTGTAGGTGTTTCTTTTATCGCATTTGTGCTTTAATTTAAGTGTTTAGTGAATTTCAAAAAGTTGCAGTATTAATATGTTTTAATATTTATTACATAGGTTTATGGTTATGCCCGAAGATTTGCTAAAATTGGGATTGTGGTAGTTCTGGTTGAATCACTGCATGAAGGGATCAGTTCACCCAGCCTAGTTTCAGCCTGCATTGCCTTGAAGGCAATTGCTGTCAATGTAGGTTCATTTTTTGTTGATTATTGTACGTTCTAATGCGTACTAATTGTGCTTTTTGGTCATCTATTTTAATTGTAAACAACAGGACGAGATTTGCAAAAGTATTGCGGAAAATGGCGGCATTGATGCACTTTTAAATTGCATTGATGATAGTGGGGCACAAGGCAACAAAATAGCCGCTAAAGTCTGCTGCTCGTTATTGTCGAAGGTAGGATATAAAATTACTGATATTGAGCCATGGTGTTTTTTTCTCAATTTTTTTAGCAGAAGCTAGAAACCTGGTAAAGAATATGCTGATGGGTCCTCTTGGTTGGCAAAAAGGAAAAAAAAAAAGAATTCTTATTATATTTACTTCTGTTTATCTTTTACTTCCTGAAGATTCTTATTTTAATTTCAATAGTTGGCAGGAAGTGACACAAACAAGAACACTATCGTTGAGAAGAAAGGAATGGATAAGCTTATCATGTTATCTTCCCGATTTGGGGACGATCCCTCTGTATTGCAAGAGGCAAGATGCCAATGACGTTTGCATATGTGATGACTATTTTCAAATTGTCCTTGTTCCTATTATTATTCGCATGTTGGTTGTTTTGATGGTGACTTTTAGTGTCTGTTGTGATTAATTGTCGGCTAGGCCATCTTACTTTTCATATGGTTCTAATTGATCTTTGCTGGAATTTATCTTGTAGGTGATGTCCATAATCTCTATTCTCTGTTTGAGGTCTCCTGATAACGCAGCCCGTGCCATTGAAGTGGGGGCTGGTGATTTGGCTTTGCTAGCCATGCAGAAATTCCCTAATGCGCACCAAATGCAAAGGAGCTCCTGTCTTATGATTCGCAACCTTGCCGTACGTAATACCGAGAACAGGCAAGTCCTCCACTTGAATACATGGGCTGATGGCATCCTTTTGTTGTGGCTTTCTTATCGCCCTACCGTGCTTTGATAAATTTGGACCTTTAAACAGGACTCTCTTTCTCGGTAATGGAGTGGACAAGTACATCCGGAAAGCTCGGCAGAACCATGAATGCTGCAAGGATGCTGCCACCGATGCACTCAGGGATTTGGGACTGGATGACTACAATTCGTAGCCCTTATCTGGGATCAGGTCAAACGTCTTTTATCTATATACCTAGACGGTATGCAAAAATGTGACCATATTTGCTGTACGAACATGACAGCCCTTTTGATTCAAAATGTAGATTTAGTGTAGTACTCTGATTGGACAAAGACATCTACGAACATGATGGCGGTATTGATTCATATTCGGATGGACAAAAACAAAGATGAAGGTGGTCTTGATTGATACTCTGATGAACAAAAACAACAACAAACTCTCAGTGAAAATTAACAAAGAAACACCAGGAGGGGGGAGGGGCTTCCGATGAAGAGGCGGTCGGACCTGGGTTTTGGATGTGTGCACAACGTCCATTTGTTGATGGTGTTGTAAAAGCAGAGCAGGGAGGGAGGGACCTTCACTAAATTCAAGCACCCGCATTTCCTCCTGAGTGGTATCACCCCGACGCTTCCCATCTTAACCATATGAATGCTATTATAGTTTTGTTAATGGAGTTCATAGTTCAATTGTTAGTGGGTTGTTTAGCAGAATTACACTAATCCTGGGATAATATCTAAAAGTGGAGGATGACGTTACAAGGAACTGACCGATCCATTTTTTGGTTGGGGAGGGGGGGGGGGGGGGGGGGGGGGAGGGGGAACAAAAAAGAAAGATAATATCAGTTGCTATGAGAAATTAGAAATGTTTTTGTCCAAATCTCTCGAGGTGATATTTGGAGATGCAAATATCTCTTTGCCCAATTCCAAACTAGAGTTTGGTCAATACTCTCGTGGAAATAGAAAGGCTGCCGCTGCCGCTGTCGCCTAAAAGTCAACCTGAAGATAACTAGCACACAATCAAAAAGTGAGTGCCATTCCATCATCTGATCATCTCTAAAGCTAACCATTCATGCATATAAATGACAAAAAAGAGAAGTCCACACTGGGGCCTGCTGCTTCTCCCATCACTGGGTCTCTAGTCATTGCATTCACTGAGCTTTTTCTCTAAAACAAAGGCGGATTGAAGTTAACCCAATTTCCTACCCATCTCTCCTCAATGCCTTTTCCCAGTCCTACACACCTCCCACAATCATTGCCGACCAACATGGATTCATCCCAATACTGATCAGCAGTTGCATTATCTAGAACAGCCGGAAACAAGAAGGAAGAGGATTAGCAATTCTTTGAACCTGGTCACAGAATCCCGGCCATGGTGATTTAAGTGTCCACAGTTCCCCCAAAATTGGGCACACATCGTGCGCTCAAAGATATGTACAGCTACTTCCCGTGACACCTCAGTTGCTTGCCTTGATGAAGTGAGATGTAAGAAGCTTTGTCACTGAGAAGCCTTGGAAAGAGTCGACTTCAAAGAGGTCCTTTAGTTTGTCGTCGCATATTATCCTTCTCTTGTCCGATGGGTCCTTCACAGAAAAAACCAGACACTATTCATTACAGGATCCAAAGCTTCTAAATAACTCAATCATCTGTTATCTATATCAATCGCAATAGAAGAAACAACGTGGTATTTGTCTTAGTACCATCAGTGGTGCAGAAAACTCTAAGTGACCGAATAATGTAATCTTGCAAACAGATTTCAAGAAGAAATTGGATCATCAAACTCGATTTACATAGCCCAAAAAATATATAGTTTTTGTGAATGAAATAATGAAGTCTAGCAAGTAGAATACATGACAAAAATGGACTGAAATTAAAATCAGATGTAAATGCCTGTGTCAGTCCAGACAAACTTACAAGCATGGCAATAGCATTTGTCTAGCCCACTTACTTGCAAACCATTTTCTTTTATGTAGTCCCACATACGCTTCACCACATC
The DNA here is from genome assembly GCA_029817715.1 of Melastoma dodecandrum. NCBI lineage: Eukaryota > Viridiplantae > Streptophyta > Magnoliopsida > Myrtales > Melastomataceae > Melastoma > Melastoma dodecandrum. The sequence goes on from JARUPY010000182.1 coordinate 3,952,921, forward strand.
CCCGCGAGACAGTTCCTTTTCACCTGTTCCAAGGAACTTGATGAGAGCATCTGAAAGAGGAAGAGGAGCAGTAAGGCCACCACCTCCTTTCTTTGGTTTCTTGTCTTTCTGCTCTGTATCATCTGGGCCAAATAAAACAAACAGTTAGCATCACTCCATCGAACAATTTATCATCAGTAACAGGAACACTCATCGAATCGAATATCACCTTCGTCACTTTCATCTCGTCCTCTTTTAGACTTCTCCTCCTTTAAGACATTGTTTGAGGCTGGGAGACCACCACAAATGTAAAAATTAATAAGGAAAACTGAGTAAGTCCGCCATCTAAAGATTCAAGAGCACTGCCTGCATAAAAAATAAAGCCCTGGGGATAACATATCCCAACTACATCACGTATCCACAAAGTTAACAACAGAGCGACAACCTACTAAGACTTACCATCCCCATTCAATGGCCAAATATGCTCGGAAAGAGCTTTGTTCATTTTGAACATGTTGATCGAATCAACAGAGAAAAGAGGACGAAGTAGCTCGTCGCATATTATATTTTGCTTGTTTGAAGGATCTTGCAAATTCTTCTCCCTAATGTACGCCCAAAGCTTCTTGACAACCTGAAATCAGAAGCAACAAAGCCATATTTATTGTTTTGAGCATCAAGCAGCTGAAATCAGAGATATTAGAAGTATTTCATGGGTCCGCACATACATCTGGCCTGGCCAGCTCAGCCTCCCCGGTAACAGCTTGAAGTTGAGGAGAGAGGCTGCATGGTTTGTTGAATCCACCTCCTCGCTTCTTGACATCCTTGCTATTTTTAATGGACCTACAAGAGACATCAAACAACACAAATCAAACCACTGCGACTTTTCATAACCTTAGATAAGAAATTTAGCAAGAGAAAGACAAATGCATTAGGTCAGCATGCCAGAATAATAGGCAATAAGACTCAGAAAACAACAGGGAATATCAGAACAATGCTGGCATACCTTGGATTAGGATCACATGTGACAAAGAACCAAGTCACAATTTTTTACCAGGATCACACTATTAATTTATGCCTCCCACCCACCCCCCCCCCCCCCCGCGGCAAAAAAAAAAAAGACTCTACAACAGGAAAAAGGTAAGAATGGAGAAAAATTGAGGTGCCTAAAGTGTATTCTGAACTTCAGGGCATGCTCTTCCTCATATCTACAAACAAACAATTGACAATCATACTAACAATAAACTCTTGCCAGTGAAATAGGCAACAATACCATGTGATACGGATATTTACAAAGTAACCACACGATGCACTAAAAGTAGAAAAAAAGCAACCCATAAACAGAACATGCTACTACGTGATAGTAGAGGGCAAAAAGAAAACTAATCGAAAGCAAAACCAACCTCTTTTTCTTCCTTTCAGCTTCCTCAGTTCCATCATCATCTTCATGTTCTGCCTCGGCTGCTTCTTTTCCAGTAGTATCGACAGCTTCTTCAGATGCAGAGCCAGTTTGCTCCTCGCTTTTTATCTTCTGGGGCATGCTTTCTGAAATAAAAAATCAGGTGCTAGTCATTACAACCAAATCATGAAGCATCTGCTAATTATAGGAGAATATCCTCCACCTTCTGATAACTGCAGTCTGGAACCATTATGAAGCAAGAATAATCCAAACACACCTTGAACTTTTTAGTATCAACAGCACTTCCCCCCATAGTTAAAGTTAATCCTAAAGCATGGATGGATAAATTTCCACTTAATTACCAATCATACAGTATATGTAGATATCTTTAACAATTAAAACTTTTTGGATAAACTGAACAGGCTTTTCTTTTAATTCTCAGGGGTTGGTAAAAAGTTAGCAAAATTCTTGTGGGCCTTATTGCAAATTCAGACTGTTATTTCTATATGGCAGATGAATTTGTAATATTTTCGAACAAACTCCACAAAATAGAAATAAAAAAAAAGAGAGAGAACATAACAAACATAATCCAATTTACATAACAACTATCCCACAACATCTTCCTCTTCCACCATGTAATCTAGTACAGAGTTCTTCAAATTGCTGCTCTCGCTCAACAGAAGTGCTAAAGGTCGATTGACAAACAAAATGAGTAAATAAAAAAAATAGAAAAACTTTTCAGAGCTAATATTAATGGCTCATAGCAAGTATCTTGGTTAAATGGCACAAAAAGAACAACCCGAACAAGAAGAAATAGTCTTACCATCTAACGGCCATATGTGCTTAGCAAGGGCTTTATTCATCTGAAACATATCAATGGAATCCACAGAGAAGAGTTTCCTCAAAGTCTCATCACACAATATCCTTCTCTTGTTAGTAGGATCTTGCAAATTCTTTTCCCTAATATAGCTCCACATCCTCTTTACAACCTAGCCCCGACATTTCAAAAGAAAACTTGAACAAAAGCCACTTTCATGAAATTAAACACAAAGAAAAAGGAAATTTTACCTCAGTCCTGGCTAATATAGGTTCTCCTACAATATCTTGAAGCTGTGGAGAAAGGTTACATAGTTTATTGAAGCCACCTCTTCTCTTCTTTTCCTTAGATGAATTTCCTGATGTGCTGATCAAACCATTTCCGGTGGTTTATTATTATTACAAGCAAAACACTGACTAAAGGCAAAGATACATGCTTGAAATACAGTAAATTGGGAAATCTAGTTACTTAGGGAAAATGCTAGAAACAAAGAGGAAAACGGTCATTTATCTGAACACCTGATACTGAAGTAAAACCTTTCCAATGTGCGATGCACAATGCATAAATTGAACAGTCACTGGAATTCATGTCCACACCCATATCTGACTGGAATAAGAGCAATGCCAAAATTGAGTAATATGCTCCTTGCTCCAGTGAGAGGACAAACAATGCCTATTGAACGGTAGCTTTCTCCCCGACAAAGCCCCATAAAAGAACAGGACATCACATTTACTTCCACCAAACAATTCCCTCCCATGGTGTTTGGTTTCCTGAATTGCAGCCAGGATGGAATGAAATTGCATAATATCCTTTATTCCATTTTACCCATTCCTTTACGAGACTTAGTTCAGAACGGGAATTCCTTTCTATTCCATCCCACATTGCATTTCAGAAACCAAACACACAATCAGTTCACAATCACATGCAGCAACCTAAAGCTTCAGATACTACTCCCACTAGAAACAAAAAAGCGCAGCAGCTCCTCCAATCAAAATGAAAAACACAACCGTACCTTTTACTACCGCTTTCCTTCCCATCCTGCTCAACTCCTTCCCCCCCCTCCTCCTCCTCCTCTTCTTCTCCTTCCTCCTCCTCCTCGACATTCTCCAGGGACTGAAGGTAGGCATCAATCTGCTCCCTTATGAAGCCCTTCCTATCGGACAAATCAACCTCGAATTCCTCTTCCAGTTGCCTCCTGACAGAACCAGCCGTCGCCTTGTCGAGGTCCGATCTTCCCAGTATATCCCGCAGCCGCTCCACCAGCTCCGAATCCGACACCATCTCCCTTGTCTCCCCGGTTCCACTTCCTACGCCGCTGCCACCGCCGATTAGGAATCCCAGTGGAGTGGTGGTGACGTAAGGTCGAAGGAAGTTCGCCTCAGGAACGACGTCTTCTCGTGCAAAGGATGGGGGCTCGAAGGGGAGGGAATGGAACGCCACATTTCGACGCAAAGGCCGAAGCAGAGAGAGGGATCGAGGGTGGAGGGCAGGCCTAAGGTCGTGGGGGTATTACTGACATTTTGATGATGGCCGTATTAGGGAGGGATCCAATGTGGCTCGTTATCCGTGACGTGGAAATAATGGCAGGACGAAATTAGCCTCGTGGTATGTAGGCCCAACTCGTGGGGCCCAAACGGGGATTATGACCTTGATCGGAGCCCATGGCTTTGAGGCCCAAAAGTCAACTCAAGTCAAGAGAGTCTTTATCGTCTCAGAACTGCTACTGCCAGAGAAAAAAAAAAAAAAAGAGCAGGACGAGAGCAATACAACACCGACCGACACAATTGTCGGATTGTCTCACGGATGATATTTATTCACGGAAACAATGGCAGGTAATGGAGCCCTGTGATCTCTGGGAATCCCATCATCAGATTGAGATTTTGAAGGGCCTGACCAGAAGCTCCCTTCACGAGATTGTCGATCGGCATCGGACACAGGACACATTTGAAACTATTAACTCCATGCGCTTGACATTGCAAAAGAAACTCCATGGTTTTAGGGCGGAGCAGAATATTAAAATAGTTAAAATATAGCCTAAATCAACTCACAGAATGTATAATATAATTTAGATAAACTGTAAAATACACATACTCAGAAAAACGTATCTAGTAAGTTCCGACGAAACCAACGAAATCTCAAACGACTAAGAGCCCTGCGTGTGCGTGTCACTCCTCCAGAGACATCCACGCGCACGCGATCATGAACACTCGACGATACGAAAAATGTTTTTCTTTTGAAATCGTCGCGCTATTTGTTTTCTCTCCCAAACTTTAAAGAAAATATATCTTTTAATTCTTACCAAAAATCATCATAACCGATAGATCGACGCTTTCTTTCCCCTTTTTTTTTAATTTCATAAAACGCCACATTGCATTCATGACTACAAATTATAGATAGTTTCCGTTTTAAAATTAATCCTCGCTTTTAAAACATTAGACGTGAAATCAATTGATTTGATTTTATTATATAATATATATATATATAAATTAATAAATATTTATTTATTTAATATCCTTTTACCCGAATAAATTCATATTCAATCTTGGTCAATTTATTTGTTTCCGATATTTCAAAATAAATTAATAATCCAATTAATTTTAATTATGAAATAAATGATTAATTTTAGTTTCCACTAAAATAATCAATAATACAATGTTCATCGACGTGTTATGCATGCGACCCTCTAGGTCCTGTCCTATACACGAAGGCAGTGTATATCCATGCACAAACTAAGGTAACCATCTAGCAACAGTTTTTAGTCACCCAACGTATTAGGATAATGATTACAAATCTTATACCACTATTAACCGATTACTGTGTAATTCAATTTCTTCATTTAACAGATATCTCAATTAATTTGGCGCAAAATACATCATCATCAAATTAATTGTTTTGCTTGATTGCCAAAATATAATAGACTCTCTTGAATATAAAACATTCCTCCCATGGCCATGGATTTCAGAGTAACTAATATCTCTATCAAGTGGTTTAGATGTCAACTCTCTAATCCAAGAGAGCGATGAATCCTATACTGACTCAACAATATTCTCTCTACGCTTTGTCACACACTCAACAATCGTATTAATCACAATCCGGTTAAAGACTACTTTTAACGACGTCAAAGTGCACAAACTCCACGCATAGAATAAATGAAGGTCTCAAGTCAAAAGATCAGTTACACTCGTCCATAAAGAAGATTGACCAATTATGTTTAATATATGGTATCCTTTAAACGGGTCGTGTCCAGTATCCCTAATCTTAGGGTACCTCTAAGTATAACTTAGATATACAATCATTCGGTCTAACTTGACCTCACTTATACTCAGCGATGATCTAGATTTCCATGTCCCCTCTAAACATCTACCCGACCACGGACTATTTCAGATTAACTGGCACATAAGTGCACACGCTAACAAAACTTTCAAACAAAAGAGAGGCTTTTTACTTACGACATATATTATGATTGCTCTTCCTGGAATGCGAACCGGGAATATATTCATCAGGCAATGGTTTGAACCCCGAACATGTCGGGTATGAGGAACAACTCCTGCGGGTAAAAAAGTTTGACAAACTCTTCGTCCTGCAAAGTTGATATTAAGACAATGAAGATAGCTTTTTTCCAAGGAATGCTATGACCATTATATCTCACATTTGCATGAGTATAATGGATTGGTAATAAGTATTATTTACCTCATACGAGACCTTCAACTGTCGGTACAAATCATCCATTGTCACCTCGGGCTCGGGAGACATTTCCACATAAATGGTTGATTGCATTCCACGACTCTGAAGAACAGATCAAGAGAATCAACATCTAAGTGCAGAAGCTCAAGTTAGAAGCATTAGATTAATATACTATTATTGCAGCAGCACCATTGGCATCAAATGTGGAGTAAAGCTGACTGTTATTTTTGACTTGGCAGCATCAGAGAGCCCCTTCTCAATCTCCGGAACTGAAAACATGAAGCCAACAAACAAATGAGTCAAGACAGCAAGATGTAAATAATACCTTTTCCATCAGTGGATAATCCCAGTTTGAATATCAATAGGTCTCCAATAAAAAGGATGACCCACAATCAACCTTTATATTAAACTAAATCAGAGTAAGTAAAATTTACCATGCCGATGTCTTGTAATGCCATAAGAATGGATGCCTCAGCTATTTCAATGTACAAGTTTGCCTCCTTACCACCACGTCCTGCAGTAGATTTTTGAATAATAAATGGACGAAGAACAAAACGGAAATGATGGAGAAGCAGCACAAACCATGGCCATCTTAGCATTATAAAAAATCGTCTTCAAGGAAAACAAATACAAACCTGCTCCACTGACACCAGATTTTGAGTCAATAATGATGTGCAAAGTTTAATAAGATTCGCCTGCAAAATTGTTGAGAGTCATGAGAAGATAGATAAGCTCATGAGAAATACAGTGAGAAGTACAACTAATTCAGCTCAAACAGAAACGAATGGAAAACTTTAACTCTTTCGCGTTTGTATTCGGCGGCAGGACAAAAATGTAAGCATGGCATGGATTTACCTTTACTAAGGAACAAGAGGAATTTGAATAGTAGTAGGATAGCAACCAGGGTTCGCAACAAGGTGGGCATTTCTGATGTCCTCCCTCAAAATCTCAGTCAAGCCATATACAGCTTCTTCCTGGAAAAGGCCAAATACTCGGGGAAAGAGGACACAAAGCAAAGGATAAAGTGGAACTATATATTCCAATGCCACAAAGATAAAGCAGCGGTTATACTGTTATAGTCACACGGCAATCGTAAGTTGACTATATGCATGTCTGATCCTACATGCAATGCTTGAAAGAAGAACACGTCTAAATTTATATGAAGAAAAAGCAAAGGTCTTCAACAGCTGAAGACCTGGTCCTCAATAAGGTGGTAAAGCGGCCATGATAAGCTTCTTTGTAGTCATCAGGAACTCATGCAAGTCAGATCAATGATAACGAACACACAATGATCCAGTGTACCTGCAATTCCAGAGCTTGGTGCAGTTGACCATACCATTCTTCATACTCTGAAATGTCTCTCAGTCAGAAGTCCTACATTTGGAAAATTTTAGAAGCTTTTAAAAAATCGGTGATTGTGCAATATTCTTGATAACTGTATGAGAAGACACTGTGAAACATCAAACCAAAGAAATGGAAATCATACTGCAGAAAGATCGACGATCTTCAAGCAGCTTTTTGGCAGAACTTTAATTATGTCCTGCATTTAAAATCGAGAACACAACCACAAGCCAATAACCCATGAACGGAAAAAACTGAAAACCACTGTTTTTTATGGTGAAACAAACGAAGTGATGTCAGTAGGGCAACCTCGGTGGTCCCATGCGGCAAACAGCAAAACACTGCATCCACCTCAGAAATCGGCATCAGCTATGGCAACCATATTTGGCAGATCCTACAAGCATAGAGCTCTAATAATTAGTAAATGTCCTGGGTTAGATAATCACGAGACTAAACTAAATCAATTTCTACTAAATCGAGAAAGAAGCTGTACTTGAGTGCTCAGATGAGGAAACACGGTCCCTACAGATTGACCTGCTTTCCTATCCGCCGTCGTCACGGTTATACCAAAGTTGGGATGGTTTGCCAGCAACCTCACGATCTGTCAGGAAAGAGAAAGCCAATCGTGATTCGATCAGACAGAGAAAAGAAACATATATCAGAGCCTAAAACGCTGGGCACTAAGAACGTCATCCATTGGACCGATAATTCCAACAGAAACCCAAAAATGTGGGACTATCAACATCTAATATTCAATCAACATGCGCCGTGAGCACCGTAAATGCAATCGGATCAACACATTACCAACAGAACACCATCATGGACGCGATATCCACGAGTGAACAAGAACGACGCACCTCGGAACCCGTATATCCTCTGGCGCCGAGCACAGAGATCCTAACATCCTTCTGAGGCTTCAATCTACTTTCCCCAGCAATCCTCAAGCTTGGCAGGGCCGATGCAATGGAGGCAGCGACGTATAACCTGTCGAGACCCCCCGCCACCGCCGCCTTGAGCTTGGAGCCTTTAGCTTCCTCCTAACAATCCAACACAGCCACAGAATCAGTGACGCCGGAAAGGAAAGACGACTCGAGAAGAGTTGTTGCACACACAGGGGAAACCTTCGAGAAGGGATGGCTGTACACACGATTCGCGGTGATAGAGAATGATACCATGCTGTTTTCCTCCGTCGTTCGGTAACTTGTTAAACCGTAAGGTTGTTGGACGGTTGATGGTTGACGAGTTCATCGGGCTCAAAGACTTCACGGGCCCCCGGGCCGGATACCACCGTATACGGTGATCGTGACAGAGCAAGGCCGGAGCTGAATGGGTTATCGAACTGCAATAGGATCCTCTCGGCGGACAACTGTGATTGTTGTCTGCGGGCCGTGGATGGAAACATGCTCCACACCTGTGGTTTTACCCTCCCCACGGAGATGGCGCTGACCGATTGTTACATCAGCTATGTCAACATTATGGTTATCGGACTACAAGCCTCATAGCGCCGAAAAACAATCTGAATCCAAAAAAAATAAAGAAATGTAGTTTCTTTTAATGTCAATAAGACGGTATTTTGAAGATCCACGTTGATATACCGCATTAATTAATGCTTAGCTTGACGTTGAATTTTTTGGGATTTGAGGTTTGGAATCCTCCTATCTCTATTCGCTCGAACAAGTGACATGCGATCGTCACTAGTTTCTCGAACTTGGAAATAGCTGATAGCCAAAGCCTATACATCCATTGACCGTCTATTGGGTCCCCATCGAGATGGTAGTTCATGATCTAAGAGACAGCAGGCCCCACTTGTGCAGCCAAAAACACACTGAATGCAGATGGGAATGCCCGGCAATCCAAAGTTTACATGCGATGCCTACAGTAACCTCCCGCCAGAGGATTGTGATGGTTGTATTCAGGAGGTAGACGGGGTCCTGTTCAGAGACTGAGCTTTTTCGAAGCAAGGAGGTATCATTTCTGGATTTTTATGTTAGTTATTTCAACGAAACGGTTCTCGGACAGAAGCACTTGATGTGGAGGGGAAATGAAACTTCGATTTACAATTACATTTAAGGTTCATTTTCCACTTTCATATGTTTTTTTTATTGTGGCATGAACTAATGCCGGCAGCGGCAACCATTCTTCTTCGGTCGGCAAATTATACTGTCGTCGAGCTGTCCTTTGACGAGATGACGACCAAATATGATGATGATTTCTAGCAAATTTTTCATGGGACTCATCACTGAGTATGGATGCATTGTCTGCGTTGTTCTTCTCCATATTCTTCCCGTTCAATATAAGGGGGGGGAACTATCAATGCGGTATTACGTATATAATCGACAATGAGGATTACTTTCGGAGCTGTGATGGCTATCACCATTTTTCATGTTCTCACTTGCAACGAGGTCAAAGGAGTTCCAGATACCACGCATGTGTACCACACCTGCGAGGGCCATCTAGTCCAACCATTGAGCGACTATTGGAATGCCATTCATATGGTAATCAGAGACCTCAGGGACCGCACCCCCCGCCGGCGCAGCCATTACCACTCAGTGGTTAAGGATGTGAATGGCAGCCGCTGCAAGGGTTATGCACGATGCAACGATGGCCGGCCCGCGGAGGATTGTGATCGTTGCCTGCAAGTCGCTGATTCGATCATGCTCCGTGACTGTGGTTTTACCCTAGGCGCGGAGGTGTCGCTGGTAGATTGTTACATCAGTTACATCAACGCAACAATCACCTGACAGCAGCCGAGGAGGCGAAGTGTTGGGAATCATTGGGATACCTATTAAAAGGTCGTCACATGGTTGGGTCTGGTTTGCAAAAAGGGGATCTCTATTTTATAAATATTTTAAAAAATTAATCGTATTTCGTGCAAATCAGTCAAAGTGGTACTCCCGGCACAGCAGAAGTAAGGGCTATGATAAGGCCGGTTAATTCATCTTTTTATTTTGTCAGTTATGTACTAATTATTGTTTCTTATAGGAGGCCAATTTGAGTTCGATTGATCGTCACGCACGGACGACAAATGCTGCGGACTTTCCAAAAATTCTAGATATCTCCGGTGAGTGTCATGTAATGCTGTCGGATTACGCTCCATTACGCCTGCGTGGTCATCAAGATGACGAGAATGATCAACCGGATTCTAATTATGAAGAAGAAGCAGAGGAAGAAAGCAACTGTGATGAGGATGCGCCGATGCCCGAACAACTGCAAACAAAGGCGAAGACCAGTAGATGACGAAGCAGCAGAAGTCGATGAGCCCGCAGAAGATATTAAGTCACTCCTATATGATAAGCTTGTCAATTGTCAACACTCCCTTGCTTTTACTTGAAAGATCAAAAAACAGAACAAAAACAGGGGAATGAAAGTGAGAAACCCAACAATTACCGCTGCAAAACTATCTTACAAGTCCTTCGACCTCCTCCGTGTTGTCCAGGATTTCAGGATTTTACATACATCACCACGGTGCAGTTGCTGCTTCCCGGAAAGCTTTCTCGTGCTTCTCCGCATCGTCCCTCAGCTCCTCGATCTTGTTGTCGAGCCTCCTCGTCAGCTTCCTTAGTTTTCTTACCCTGCCACGGACAATCTCAACCTCTTTCTTCACCGAATCTTGTCTAGCCTCAGCATCCTGATATTTCTCGAGTTCTGAATTGACATGGGTTAACTTTTCCAACCGGGCTCGTAAGAATGCCACTTTCATACCCAGGAGCTCGAATCCTTGCAACGTTCTGTCCCAAACCTCGTATTCTTCCCTTGGGGTAGATGAACTGCAGGAGCCAATGGCCTCTGCAATATTGACCGTCTCAGATATCATTTCCGCTGCTAGCTTGCGGCTAATGTTCCTGAGGAGGTTGTCATGCAGAATCATGTCTTGAGAGCAACATAGTTCGTGATATATTGCCCTATGGTATCTAGAAAGCTCCTTGTTTATAGATACACCAGATACTAGTACACTGAATTCATCAACGTGGTTCGCTGCTTCTTCAAACTCGTGATTGCATTCTGGAAGTCCATTTCTTTCAATAGCATCAAGGCCTGAGGTACTGGCTGCTAATTGAGGGGCCACAAGTCCAGAATCTACATTTGAGTAGTCCTGAGTAGTTTCAGGAAGGACATCTTCGGCTTTCTTTTTAGTCACAACTCCATTTCCAGGAAGAATTTCTTCCACTGCTACAGACAATGTGAAACGTCAGCGCGATGAACCTCAAAAATCAAATTCGAAGTCCTGAGAAGGGGCGAAGCGACAAACCAGAATTTATTTGCTTTGTGTTTGCAGCAACAAATGATCTGCCGTCTTGCTTGGATTGATCTGCCTTTATTATGTAAACCTACAGCAAGATTGTGAACGCAGCGAATAAATCTATAGTAATAAGATGGTCCTTTTCGGAACATTCCAGCAAATTACCACATCGCAGCAATCGTGGAACGACTACTTCTCGGAACTCTCATAACTTCAGAAAATCAAGGACCTGAAAATTGCAGGGTCAGAAAGTCCTACCTTGAAAACCGACGGCTTAACCAGTTGGAAAACTGCAACATCGCCCTCCGATAGTTCCCATGCACTTGAAAACTTCTTCCATCCAGCACTTAGGGCCGTCTTCTCAACAATGTAACTCACTCTGTATTCTTCTCCTTTCTCATCCACCAAAGATACTGTAGTATTATGTCTAGGCATGTACATTTTGCAAAACGGCATAGGAAGATGCTGCAGCAATAAAAGTTGTAATTTTATGTCTTTCTTATCCAGACCTATAACAAGATACGAACGTTATTTCTTAAAGTCTCACAAGCCAGAATCCAGTGACAACATTAGATCGAACCATCGTCTTCAGAAAGCTAGGATTGTCGACAGGCAAATTCGCTCGGAACTCTTCTGCCAGCTCTAGGGCAGGGTTTTTTACTGCAACTTCAACCTGGTCATAGTGGTAGGAGTCATCAACGGTGAGCTTCTTCTTCCTGCAACATGAAGGAAACTGTCAAGGGATTGGGTTAAATCTTGAGTCCTACATTTCGACATTTAACCGAAGACTCCACTGACCTCTTTGTTTCCCATGGATGGGTAGGGAAATCACCCTCCTTCACAAATAAAGAGATGGCGTCAGAAGCAGCAACCAGAAACAAGTTGGCCATGCAACTCTCACGATGACTATTGGAAGAGGATATCTAAAAACAAGCTTGCATATGTTTGAAATAAGAACTTAACCATATCATCTACGCAAATCTCTGCAACCACTCGTCACAGGCAGGCCTAATGAACACTTGACCATGATGCAAAGCAGACGACCAAACAAAAAAGACAAAAACAGAAATCCCGAAACCGCACGCCGCCTGTTTGTGAATCCAGGATGCAGCATACATGTCGCTAGTTTAGAAAAATTCAAACTAAGGTAACTTTTCAGCGACAGCAGGTGGAATGTGACGATTGAATTTGATTCCTTGCAAGGCAGGTGACATAACAACCCGATGGCCCAGAATGATTTCATCAGGACAGTGGAGATTATTGCAGAAAAAAGAATACCAAGGTTCTTAAGCCAAAATGCACCTAACCTGATAACATCCAGGAAGCCTGAGATGCATTTCAGGACATCCCAGACAGGGACATTGTCGGTAGCCCAAATCAGAAAACCCAGATGTTAGAAGACTTCTAACAGGAGAATGATGATCGACCCACATTCCATAATCACGACAAGTTGCAACACGAGCGCCTCCAACATCAAGTTCGTCCGGAAACCTAGGTTCGACTGCCTAGCCTAGCCTAGCAAAGCCTGACATTTTGAGAGAAAGAGCAACAGGATGAAGCTTCGACCAAGAATCTCTGCAGAACGCTGAGCCGACATTTCTGCGGGTGGTTGGTTTCGGGTCACCCATAATCGAGCCACAGACGTAAATCCTAGACCCAGAACAAATTAAATGCAAAGTTCCAGAAACCAAAAACAACCAGGGGCACGAGAAACAAAGCCCCCCAAAAAGCGCAACAACTGGGTGTCAGACAGCAAGTATCCACACCCGTTCTTGATCCTGCAGAAACTCGTGTCCCGGATCCGACGGGACTTGGAGGATTGGGGACATCCCTAGTTCGACCCAGCTGGACCAGTTCCTGAAAAGCCAGGAACTCTGTCAGGGGAGCAAAAGGACGGAATCCCAGGAGGAGGAAAAGAAAAAGAACCACCCCCTGGAAACAGACGAGAACAAGCGGAGCACCTTGGAGAAGAGCCAAATCAACAAAAGCACCTGAAATGCCTTGTTGCAGGGACAGGACATCCCATCTTTTGTTTTATTGTCCAGTTGGGTTTTCCAAGAAACTCTCCCCCGTGCCACTGTCCTAAAAGAGATGGCAATCCGGGACAAATCAATGTGGGTAGCTTTCATCTTTTGTGGTGCGCATTTTTTACTTGGAGGGGATTCCTAAACTCTATGCAATTGGGGCAATCAAGAATCCAAAACTATAGCCAAAAATAAATGGTGGGATTGATTTATTATCATTTAGGATTTTTGTGGGGTCATCTACTGCCAAGGGATTCCCCCGACATTGGTGTAGAGTTAAAAAGTTTCACTGTCTAGGTTTGTCTTTCAAGTAAAGCCCAAAGGGCAGGGCAGACAAAAGAAAAAAAAAAAAGGAGACTTGAAAGATTTCAAGGGCCTAGTAAATTTGTCTTAGGCCCAATAAGATTAGTCAGAGGCCCATCTCCGGCGTCGGGTGTAAGCTACGCGGTTGTCCCCCACCTCGAGAGATGACGTAATCAGCGGGTCATCATCTTTCTTCCTAGAAATACATGATTATGTAGTTATTAATCGTGTGGAGGGAGGAAGTCGGTCACTCGGCCGACCTGATTTTTGTCACTCTGACCTCTTCAAAAGGCACTTCTCCGTCAGTCAGTCAGTCAGTCAGGAGGTGTCACTCACAGTCACACCCCATCACAAATCCACATTTCTTCATTCCCCTCGTCAAAAAAAAAAAAGGAAAAAGAATCAAGCTACTTGGCGCACGTTTTGAATTCCATATTCCGTCCAAATTAAGGCAATTACTTTAATCGTCGCCCGCACATGCTTAATTAATCCCCGACTCTCTCTCGGCTGGCTTTGGTTTGGTAGGAGAGGAGGGAGGGAGGGAGAAAAATATTTATATATAAATAAAAAGAGAATAGGATTTGAATCCTCGTACCCACACGTGGTTATTGTGTTTTGATACAGTACAATATGCAACAGCAAAGGTGTTACTTCCCAAGGAAGAAAGATCCTTCTGCCATGTTCGAGAATAAAGATTCTTAACTATTCGTTTTCAGTGATCCAAACTGAAGGCGCGGCTGCCGTTGCTCGAATCCGAGGAATTGTCACCGAAATCCATCGTCCCCATCATCAGCTGCTGCATGTCCTCTTCCCCGAAAACCTCCCAGTGATCCGCCGTGATGCCGTCGGGATGGTGGTACTGATCGGCCTCTGAGATGACATTCCCGACCGTCGCCTGATCGCGGCCCCTGTCTGTCCTCCGCATTGGTGTGCCCTGTGCCGGCTGCGGGTGTTGTTGCTGCTGCTGCCTGCTGGAATGCAACGAGCGATCCTCGAACGGGAAATTCAGCTTCGCCCTCGGCCCGCGGAACTCGATCGCGGCCCTATCGTATGCCCTGGCAGCGTCCTCCGCGGTCTCGAAGGTGCCGAGCCAGACGCGGACGGCCCTCCTCGGGTCTCGGATCTCCGCAGCCCATTTCCCCCAGGGCCTCTGTCTGACTCCCCTGTACTTCCTCTTTGTGGCCCCAGTTCCGCTGCCCGAACTCGACGAAGAAGCCAGGTATCCCTTCCTCGTCTTGACGCCGCAGTCATCCGGCTGGACGGTGGTGCTGGAGGGTGGGAATAGCTCGCAGCCGAGGCACCCGTCAAAGCTGCAATGGATGCAAGAGCCAGGGTCGGGGGAAGGAACATGGACAGTGCTGGCGTGGCCTCTGGCATGAAGGCGATGATGACGGAGGTGGTCGATCCCAGGGAGGTTAACGTCAGCGAGAGCAGCCACCATGAGGGAGTGATCCTGGTGGAAGGAGGAGAGGTGAGGCCAGGAGGAGGGAAGGGACAGAGGAGGTTGATCGAGGAGGTGGTCGGTGAGCTCAGTGTTGCTGCGAATGTTGTGCATGGCTGATGTTTTTTGGATGGCGTGTTTGAGTTTGCTCTTTTTTTTCTTTAAGGGGAAGGAATGAAGAGTCAACGGGGGGGTTTATATAGAAGGGTAGAGAGGGCGGGCATTGTGCTGACGTGGTAATGATATAGCTGGCCCGGGGGGGGACAATTGAGACACGTGATTGGTGGAATTTGTGTGTGAATAATATTAACATAAAAGGTTTTTTTAAGTGTCACGTGCTGGAAAAGGCAAAAGGCCAAGAAGGGTTAGATTGGGGAGGGGGGGATGTCGACGGGGGGTTTTTTCTTTATTCTTATTATTATTAAAAGTTTGGATAAATGAAAAACAGTAAATTAGCAACCGTCAACTTTTGGTTACATGGATAAGGCTTTCTTTCTTTTTTTTTTTTTTGGGGGGGATGCATATAAATTGTATCTAGAATCTATATTTTCATATATTAAAATTAATAATATATATGTGTGTGTGTGTGTGTTTTTTATAAGAGGGACGGGGAAGGGGGGAAGTCGGGGTTGGGCGTCAGGACCAGCGTCAGCCCGCAGTTTGAGAAGCAAAACCCTGAGGAGAAAAAGGATTACCACTGGAATTGGATGGATGGACGGACTCCCTCCAGAAAGTTGACCTCGTCCCCAACCACAACCGCGTTCACACGCGCTAACCCAACCTCCTCCCCTTGGGGGTTATTATTATTATTATTATATAGAAGCACTAAGCAAATCATGTTTTAATTAATGGAGATGAGTTCACACATCCATTGCGATTAACAGTTATGTGACGATGCCGGCGATCCCCCCCCCGCCGACCTTTTTTTTCCTCTTTATTCTAAAAAGCCAAGGGTGTAGTCAAGTCAGTCAAGCCTCTCCTTGCCGACTTCTCCCCTTCTCTTCCTTCTCCCTTGTAACCAGGATGACATTGCTTCCAGTGGAAAGGATATGGAAGATACAGGTTCAAGGACTTTCAGAGAAGAAAGGCAATGGTGTTCCTTTCCAACTGCACGTCATTTGTCAGCCACCCCCGTTCCAAACTCCTCACGGGAAACCACCCATGCCTTCGATCTAAGCATCGCCATCGTCGTCCTCACAGTTCGAATCCAGACACGTAACTGCCCATCAACCAGCTACTAAAACAAGACCGAGCACATTCGTAACACTGGCGTTCAAGAGGCATGGTTCGAAACCACTCCATACTCTAAACAAAAAAGTGTGTCTGGCTGTTCGTGAACTGCCTGATGCTATAAGCAACTGTCAAACTACACAGCAAGAAACATTCCAATAGCTTACCGGATCTGATATCTTCTCCGACTCTGCCTTTGTTGTCGAGCTGTTTCTTGATCATTTTGTATATCGGGATCCACCAGTAAATGTGGTACACAGAGCAGCATGATTAGCAGCGCATTGACCCTCGGATGACCCAGAAGGGAAAGATAATGAGCCTCAGGATCACCCATGAAATGGCAAATAGCCCAAAGCACATGCTGGCTCCAATTTCTACACCAGTGTCTTGAAGAGCTTAGCGGCTTCCATAAAGATGTCGCTATCATCGTGGATAGCGAGCGTAATTGAC
The DNA here is from genome assembly GCA_029817715.1 of Melastoma dodecandrum. Taxonomy (NCBI): domain Eukaryota; kingdom Viridiplantae; phylum Streptophyta; class Magnoliopsida; order Myrtales; family Melastomataceae; genus Melastoma; species Melastoma dodecandrum. Next base: position 3,969,826 of record JARUPY010000182.1, read on the forward strand.
GCAAGTCGGAAGAACCTATCCAGGACAACTCGAAGTTTGTTATTCACATCACAGCACTCACTGACGAGCCACTGGGAGCTGATGTTTGATAATGCAGAGAACTTTACCCTGTCAAGTATGAGTATCCTATCAGGAAGACTGTGATTACATGACGATACATCATGACTGCAAAATCTTTCCTTCGTGTCTCCCATTTGACGAGGGCAACGATGCTGTACATGTAGAACCACATTGGCACATGTTGAAGAGCATCAGCAAGAGTCTCGCATGGGAAAAAGGATTCTCATGTCTTCTGTGCAGAATATGATAAAAAACGCTCTTCGTACTAATCCAAGTGATAAACTAGCTGACGATTTATCCCTTTGGAACCATTCCAGTACAATTCAAAATGTTCATGAAATGTTGAGAGCACATTAAGCTGAGAAGGTAATCATAATTCTACAGCCAAACTATACAACTCCTTTCAGCAGGACAAGCTGGAATACCCGATTCTATATTCCAGAGAAGAGGGGATTGTCTAGAAAGCCAAATCTCTTTGAAAAGCATAAAACACAACAACAGTAGCAGATATCATCAGGACATGACAATCATTCACAACTAATAACAACGTTCGAACAAACTTCTGCGCAACAGTTCGCACAAGCACGGGATGGTGACTGCTGCAACTAGAATATGTCCAAGGACCAGCGATTACAAAAGAAAACAAAGCCAATGCAAATCACAAACGGAATCCTTGACCTAACGTAAGTAAAAGATCTGCAAGAAGAATTTAATATGGCATTTGCAGACTATCATTTTTATTACGTTACACGACTTCCACAATCACATTCAAACTGACGAGTTCCTGGAGCAGGAACCATACATCATCCCCAAACGCAAACATCCATAATCCTCTACAAACGACGACTATCAACAGAAAATCCCTGCAATTCACGTCAGCATCACTCAATGGATGAACAATATAACTGTACTAGAAGATTACACTGAACAGGAACTTGTCCAAGAACCAATGGGCGGCAACGAAACCAAACGCGATGCAGATCGCGACAACGAAATCTTGGAGCACGGGGCCTTGCATTTCGCACGTGACACAGATAAATCACCAGAACTTCAGATTGTTCACGTCGAACCTTCGCCAATCTGCCGCAAAACGATCAAAACCAAGGGCGGCCACACAACCAAGGTGGATGACAAGCGCACTCCTGTTGAGAAGCAAACGTTGAACAAGGATTCTGGCGGTTACCAGATTCTGTTAGTAACAGAAGAGCGGAGGGAAATGAGTCTTTTGATTTCAACAGAACAGATGGTCGGATTGATGGGCTCGGTGAGCAGGCCCATTTTAATAGGCCCAGTAAAGAAAGCCCAAATCCCTCCACGTTCAAAATTCGAACTTCCCCTCCCCTTGGCCGCGCCCCGCCGGAGAGCTCCGTAGCCGCCATGGCCGCCGTCGACGCCACCAAGGACCTCCTCTCCTCCGTTGTATCCGACATCAAGTCCTACACGGGCGACGACCCTATCCTCCCCTGGCTCCGGTAACGGTCTCGTTTTCGGATTCTGTAGCCTGGAGTTTGATTTTATATCAGTCTTACGGTTGCGATGGCGGTTCTGAACAGGGGGATGAAGAGGATGAAGGAAGATTTGGAGCCTCAGTTGCTGAAGGAGAAGCTCCCCCGGTTCCTGCAGAGGTGTACGCAGAAGTTCGCGGCGGATCGTCGCTACAGGAATGACTTGCGTTACCTCCACGTCTGGATCCACCTTGTAATGCCAGAATTCCTTTCCACTGTGCGTCGGTGTTTAGGATCCGTTGTCAAGTGCTTGAGTTATTAACTAGGAGGTGCTCAGGATTGCTGTTAGCTTGCTGTAAATCTTGGTTGTGCCGATGCATCTGTGATGTCGGGGGAGTTATTTAGCCGCATATCGTAAGACATTTGCAATGTCGATTCTTGTCCACCAGCAAAACATTTTAATTGTTTGATCAAACGTAGTGGACTTATATGATGAGTTTTTTGCTTCCCCAATATGATTTTTGAATGTTGCAGATGGACTATGTGGATGACCCGGGCTTAGTTTTGGAGAAAATGGAGAGGAATAAGATTGGTATGAAGTGGTCCTTGTTTTATCAGGCGTATGCTCTTTACTACGAGAAAAACAAGAAGTTCGCGGAGGCTGAGAAGATGTACCATCTGGGAGTGCAGAAGTAAGCCTCTCCGGTCACAATGCCCATGTTTAGTTTGAGTGAATCTCGGTTTTGCTTTCCTTGCTTCTCAACGGCCATTGTTGTTTTCAATGTATTAAAAACAGGAAATGGAACTTGCATTTTGTTGCTATCATAGTCTCTAAGCCAGTGTTTTACTGTCTGAAGCCTTGCCGAGCCTATGGATGAGCTGAAGAAATCTTACGAGATGTTCCTTCTTAGGATGGACAGACATAAAGCCAAAAGGATTCAGGTAGATTACCTTAAGCTGCTGGGATTTCTGCATTGTGATCTTTTTCCAGGTTTTCTCTTGCTGGGCTCTTGACGACCATTCTCTTGCCACAGCATCAGAAGGGGAAGTCTTCCAGCAGGACCCGAAACTCTGATGATTGCTCGAAGAGCAGTGGCACATTGAAAGCATGCAGAGAACAAAAAGGTGCCATCAAAATTCAGAATAAGTCTTGTGATGTTGAAACAGGTGAAGTGTCCATCGAGAAGCCTAGAGTAGAGAATACTACCGATCGTGTGCCCAGGGACCCAAAGGTCATAACAAAAGAAGCCCAGGATGGTACTGAAAGCAAGTCCTTGGAACCATTAGAGATGTTCCTTGCTTCTGCGAGATCTCAAAGAGGCTACCAAAATGAAACTAAGAGTTCAGGTGATAGATTTGAGGTGTCTGGTGGTCAACAGATGAACCAAAATAATGAAGAGTTGGAGAGCCACAAAATCTTCTCTAGCCAGCCACAAGAGGAAGGATTTGACATATACATAGATTGTGAAGAGAGTGCTGAGCAGGGTGACAATCCTGAACTGAATCAGTCGCTCAAATCGTGTGAATCCATGACTTCCACCTCTTCAAATGCAAGCACTTTTGTGTTCCCCATTCCCAAGGACTTGTCATCTGAAAATTCCGGTGATTTAGGTGGGGCTAGCTCGATCAGAGGAAAGTTTAGAGAGGACACTGTAGTCCGCAAGTTTGTTGGCAAGACCGTATTGGACGATGAGCCGGTTGTTGAGAACGTTTGCCACCATGGCCTAGTTGAGCCAACCGTCAACTTGAAGCAGGCCATGGATGAGCTCAATAATATGTTTGGCAAGCCGATGGACTTTGTGAGGAAAAGAAGATCCAAGAAGCAGGATGAGGGGCAGGTCAGTAAAAGAGACGATGGTGCGTTCATGATACTTGCCGATGACGATTTTGAGGACCAACCGGTTCTCGTTTCGTCATCGGAAGAGAAGGTTCTCGATGTCGGGTTCTCTATCCTTCCTGATCACGAAGAAGATCATAAAGTCCTCGCACAACCTCATTCCTCAGCCAAATCTAGGGAATGTGATCTGTATGAGCCTACCGTCTTCACCAAGGAAGCCATGGATGACATAAACAAGATGTTTGGTATGCCACTGGACTTTTAAGAAGCTGACTGACATCCCGAGGCAGTTCGAATTGGAATGTAACGTACTCCAGAAGCCCCAGAGTGTAGCTGTTTACATCTGTATTTGAGCTCAAAACAGTTGAGAGTCTGTGTTGCTAATACCTCGATATGACTGAATGGGGAACGTACAAGGGAAACTTAATCTTATGTGAAAATTTGTCTCTACATCTCGATGATGGCTTGCCCAAAGAACTAATTCCCACTGCACGCAACCAGTCCTTTCATCAGGATAGGTGGCTCGGACAAGAACCACCCTGCAGGAGAAGCTCTCTTTCCAGGACTGTCGTGGCATCCTCTTTGCTACTTCTGCCCAGAACGCATCCATCCCCTGCATTTTCATGAATGCGACCGGGTCATTATCGATTCGAAGGGTACAGTTGGTGTTTGTTGCAAACAACTAACGACTTTGATCAAAATACCGTTTCGTCGATCAGCCACGTCATCCTCATTTTCGGTCTGTTCCCTCACGTTCCAAGATCCCGACATTCCTCGAGCGTGGCTTTACAGACTGGGATCACGTCATCTTCATCGCACCATTTTGGGCTGAAGAATCCGCCTTCCAAGAGATTGAATCCGAACATCCCATCCTTCACGGCGGGCATGTAAGCGAGGTCGTTTATGTGAGATGTCCATACAGGTGGTGTGATCCCGCCACCGTGACGTTCTGGATTTACTAATATTACAAGCCTTTTTCTGGAAACCAAAGTTTTGGATTTGAATATGAGTTTGCAAATAAAATATTAATTTGCAACAGAGAGACAAAGCGGAGCGCCTGTGGCCTAATGGATAAGGCGTCTGACTTCTAATCAGACGATTGTGGGTTCGAGTCCCACCAGGCGTGTCTCTTTTCCCAGCTCTATCCGCGCCTTGTATCCGTGAATCCTCAATTTCTTCTCATGAGCCAGTAGTGCCGGTATTAGTTCGTTCCCCTTATAACATTTAATTAAAGCGGAACAAACCGTGAGAAGTAAGTTTTGAATCGGCATTTTTTACCATTGTAAATAAAATCTTTTTTTTTTATTAAAAAAACAAAAACTCTTGTGATCTGGATGAGTTGTTTAAATTCTTAAGAAGAAGATTAATTGTTACAACTATTTGTTATTGTGCGTTGTGTTTGTTCTTGTCCCATACCTAGAAAAAAAGTAAATAAAGTAAAATGAAATTAAGGTGGTCCATCCATCCGACTGCAAAGCAACAACGGACCCCCCAAAACCCCACCCCCCCCGCAACTACCGACCGAACTGAACTCCCCCCAACGTCCTCCTATCCGAAGATTATTGTCCTTGTCCCAGTCCCAAGTTCAGTTGAGTTATGTTCTGTCGAGATCCCCCCCCCGCATCTCTCCTGACTCATAGGAAAACCAATTTTAGGGAGAAACTCTGCAACCCCATCTCTCCAGCACAATTCAACCCAACATGAAGGCATTCCATCCCCCACCCCCCCTTCTCTCTCAATTCTCTTGTTTTGTTCTTCCCCCGGTGTCGTTGGTTACATTCTTCCCCATTTCACCCACTCTGCAGGAGAAGAGGTTCAGCTTTAGTGTCAATGTCACTCTCTGGACCATCCTCGCCTTCTTCTGCGCCGCTGCCTCCGCTTTTAAGGTACTCCCCCTCCCTCCCTCCCTTCGATTCCCTTCCTTAACCGAGACTCCATGCGAGCGGACTCGGGCGGTAAGATGTGACCTTCGGCTCTTTTTTTTTTATGATCAGGAAGGACAGTTCTGCGTCTTGAATCGCGGCTGCGACTCGGGGCTTCACTGCGAGACGTGCCTTGCCGAGGGGCAGGCGAAACCGCGTTGCACTCGGATTCGCCCTGTCGACCCCTTCTCGCAGGTGGTGATTCTTATTAATGGTAAAAAAAAAAAAAGATAGAAAGAAATCCTTCTTTGATTTCCAATAGTTTTCTTTTTCTTAGTGCTTGCTTTGATGATTTGATCTCCCTTAGAATTATCCCGTGTCGCAGATGCGTTAACGTTTTTGCCGGTTGTATGCCCCGATCAGGTGAAGGACCTGCCTTTCAATAGGTACTCGTGGTTAACGACCCACAACTCGTATGCGATCATGAAAGTGAAATCTGCTACTGGGTCGGTTATTTTATCCCCGAGGAACCAGCAGGATTCCATTACCAGCCAGCTGAATGTAAGCTTCTTACCAGTTATTTATATTCCCAAACAGTGACCGGATCGGTTAGTTTCGCTTCAGCTGTTCTATAAAGTGCAAGGGCCAGAATAATTCAGGGTCGGCGACAAGAGGATTGGTGTTGCTTCAAGTTTAATATAACATGATTATTAGGTTTGGTTGGGTTGGATGATGTGAGATGTGGGGCATTCTACAAGTGGGATGTTCTTGGATTTTTTTTTTATTCGAGCTGAATTAAATAAACAATGCCGGGTAGTTTGACCTGTGTTTTTGGACTTTTTTTGCCTAGATCTAGAGTTTATCTTAATCTTTTTTTGCTTTCAATGACAACTTCTCTTTCGGTGTTTCACACCTTTACAGCTTATGCAGTCCTTTAATCATGTTCTTTATGTTACATTTCAACCAGAAAAGGTTAATTGTTCCGACAGACAGTTCATAGACCAGATCAGTGGATGGCGTGTCGTTTTCGGATGTTTCTCTGACCTTGACACTGGGTTTGCTTCGGATGTTTCACTGACCTTGACACTGGGTTTGCTGAAGGATTAGGTGTGGATTTCGTTTGAAGAAGTCAATGCTAATCTAACGATGTCATACGCCTCTTGACTTTTGAAATTGCAGCTGTCATTCCTTTTGTGTTGATGGGTAAATTACTGGCCCGGCAACAACTTGGATTGAATGGAATGATTATATGTTCGGGTTGTCTCCATTATCGATGGAGGGATAGAGGGGTTCTAGTTCTTGTGGAATGATCTGAGTAATTATCTTGATCTCTCTGGACGATCGTTTTTGTGAGCTTATGTCATCCATTTGCTTGAACTTTCTGCAGAACGGCGTGAGAGGGTTGATGCTGGACATGTACGACTTTGAGAATGACATCTGGTTGTGTCATTCCTTCGGAGGTCGTTGCTATAACTACACGGCTTTTGTAAGTGCGATGAGCCCGATCGACCCTCGGTCGCTTTCCTTCGTCCTGTGTTTGGAATCATTAGCATCAGTTAAAAGGATTTCTTTTTCTGCTGTTTCATGATTCCATGCAAACTGGATTCGTCAGCAACCCGCCATCAATGTTCTCAAAGAAATTCAAACGTATCTAGAGGCGAACCCAGTGGAGATCATAACTGTTATCATCGAGGATTATGTCTCATCACCCAAAGGCTTGACCAAAGTGTTTGATGCTGCTGGATTGAGAAAATTCTGGTTTCCAGTGTCACGTATGCCTAAGAACGGTGGAGATTGGCCGACTGTGAGCGACATGGTCCGGAATAATCAGAGATTGTTGGTTTTCACTTCCAAGTCCGAGAAAGAGGCCACAGAGGGGATTGCTTATCAATGGAGGTACATGGTGGAAAACCAGTGTAAGTCATCGGGCGGCCTTTCTATTCGAACTGTCTCGAGGCTGAAGAGATCTCATCATGATGTGTTTTTTTTTTTACTGCAGATGGAAATGGAGGAATGGTGGCTGGGTCTTGCCCAAACAGAGCGGAGTCTCCTGCCATGAACACAACCTCTCGGTCTCTGGTGCTGGTCAACTACTTCCCCGATGCACCAAACTTTGCTACTGCCTGCAAGGACAATTCGGCTCCATTAATCAACATGGTTAACACGTGCTATCATGCATCGGGAAAACGTTGGCCTCACTTCATTGCCGTCGACTTTTACAAGGTTCCTCTAAAATGTTTCATTATCGGCTTATGAAACTATTATTATAAAATGAATAACGCGAGTGTTTCTGCAAATTTGGAAAAAACAACCCAGAGGAGTGATGGCGGGGGAGCACCGGCAGCGGCAGACATTGCTAACGGTCACCTCATGTGTGGGTGTTCGAGTATTTCCTCCTGCAAGGTTTGTCATCTTCTCCGTTCCTTTTTAACAGGTCGAGTTCCGCTGTTAAATGCTGTTTTGGTGATCCTACTACATTGTCCAGGCAAACACGACTTTTGGAGTATGCAACGAGCCACAGCCAGAAGTCGCTCCTCTACCAGCACCGGCATCTAAATCAGGCTCCGCCAGCTTCAGAATTAGATCAGGACAACCGGAACTTTTGTTGGCCGCTGTTTTATCTGTTTCCATCTCGCTGCTCAGAATGAGATACGAAACATTATCACTATAACAAGAGCATGAGCTGAAATTTACTCCTATGACTGCTTTGAACGACAGTATGCCTCGATGTCCATCCATGGACACAATCATCAGACTCTACATCCAGATCTTGCCTGGAAAAAGATTCTTGAATCATCATGATATCTGCCAATGAAGACTTACAGTGAAGACCCCAAAAGCATTGGATGGAAAAGATATATTAGCCTACAGTACATTTCGAAAGGCCATTCCTGCACGAGGCAGGATAACTATCAGCCACAAGGGGTGATCGATACCCTGCCGTAGAGTGTAGGTTCCCAAAACTTCTGATCTTTCCCATCTTTCGAAATCCAAGATTGAGAATCCGTATCGGATAATTTTAACTTAAAAAAGATGGTTCTTTTGAGAGTATTCTTTTTCCCCGGTCATGTGATTAAGCCTGTGGCTTTACAAATGGGACAGAGATTCTTCTGGGCCAGCCACTGCTTGATGCATTCGGAATGAAACTCGTGTCCACAATCTAGTATCCCGAGATCATCTCTGTCAACGTATTCCTCCTGTTGCAGCAAAAATATAACAAATAGGGAAAAAGAACAAGGAACTCGAGAACTTAAAAAACTTGGTTAAAACAAGACTTCTTACGATCCATCGAACGAGTGATAATGTTACCTGGCAAATGCAGCAAGGCTCTTGCATCAATTCAGCAATGTTAGATTCAAGAATTTTCTTCTGTTTCATGCACTTCAAAATAGTTTCCTCCGACAGCCCGGTGCTTACGTCTCCTATACGTTCTCCCAAAGCCAATAACTCCTATATGATACAGAAACATCTGGGACTGAGAATTCAAAAATCCGATGAAGAGAACACTGATAATGGTATTCAGAATTCTCACCTCATAGGACATGTTATCAACATCCAGGCGCATATCTCTATGCCTATCATGAAGCTCGGCTAAGCCATGGTGAACAAATGGTTCAAAAACAAAGAATTCCTGAAAAGCACAAGCCAAGATAACAAAATCGATAGAAGAAGCTCGGCCAACTCCAAAAGAAGCACCTCAAGATAATTCAAAAATACATTTTAAAGTGGATATAAGCAAAGTTTTTTCTAGGTCATTTCTGAAGTTTTCAATTCAATCTTCCCTCTAGTAGTTCCCAATGTCCACAAGACAAACTAAACATATACCGACACAATGACAATACAGAGTTTGATGAACTCATTTAGCAGTGAGACCCAAAACCAATCATGATTCGTCTCATCACAGAAGCAAATACAGCTGTTCAGGAAACCATTGCATTGGAAAGTGGATGTTAGGTAAAATAATGGCCGAGGTAGGATGATCAACCGTGATGGGTTTCTCTAACGTAACTATTCTAGTGCTTGGCTTGTCATCACATCATTAGAAAAAGGCAGCAAATACAACATACCTCCATTGCCATCTGTTCTCCTCGGTGCAAGGCATCCAAGACTTGACGTATCTGTGAGAACAAATGAAATCATGTCAACTCAAAGCGCGGTCCAAAGAATGGGAAACCAAGTTACAACAAACACAGTCAGAACATAGTTAAGATGATGAACAAATCAAAACTAGGAGAAGAAATTCATTTCTTGGTGGATTCCACAAATCCCACTAAAAGCAAGTAGGAATAATCTGTCAAGAATGGTAAGGCCAGCACAGGAACTTCCAGACAGTAAGCTCTCATTTGCCATACAAAAGAGTAATACATTTGGAGGGAATGGACATGTGAGACAAACCTCAGATAGCAATCGAGTCCTCGCTTCATCAGCTTGCAAGTTCAGCAAGTAATTGGGCATGTAAGCGTTGTCGTCGTCATCTTGGGCATCCATGATCAAGGACCTCCTAGAGCGTGTAGGAATAGTCTGGGAACTGCCTCCATTTGAGCTTGTTGCGTCAAATACAGAATAAGAAGGACCCAATGACATTGCAGGCAGATTTGTACTCAGTCGGCCAGCAACAGAACTAGTGTTGGGGAAGAATGACCAAGGGGCAACTTCTAACGGTTGCTGTTGAATTGGTGTTCGCGTTTGGCTTGGTCCCCGAGAAGACAGAGAAGGCTGAAAATTTGAACTCTGACCCAATTGCACAGCAAGGTTTCTAGCCTGGTCAGCTGAAGTAAACACGGGAACTTCAGAAGTACTTCTCTCACTATTTCTTAGATGCAGATCATCACGCATACCAGCAGTTCTTGAAAGAAAAGAACTTGAGTTGCCACTTCTTGATTGAGAAGCCCCATCCCTTTGAAATGCCAGCATATCACCCGATATCTCAGTATCATTTGAGACATTAGCAATAGCTGGCGAGCTACTCATGGACCCAAGCCTCAATGTGGATCTCAAGATTCCTTCACTGGATGATCTGGGTCTATATGGTTGACGAAGAGCAAAAGGACGCCTGGAAGTCCGTCCAGACAATCTATTAAAAGGTGCAGGTTCTCGTTGAGGCATAGACTCAAGCTCAACATGCCCGTTGAAGAGTCTCCGAGCATTTTCTCCATTTCCAGGAGCGCTTGTGGAGGGGAAGGGTTCAGAGTCAATATCTCTTCCAGCAGTTTCAGCCCTGAGGTTTTGTTGCTCCAAAAAACTACTGTTCAATGAATGCCATGAGGATGATGGCAACAAACTAATTCCCCTGGAAGGAATACTGGGATCACGTCTGCCCAACCAATCAGGATTAGTTTCACCTGGAAGGTCGCTTCCTGAGCTTGATGAACTGGGCTGAGACGGCTGTGAAGTGCCTTCAAAAGCTCTTCTTTTGCATGAGAATCCCCACGCTCTGGTAGAAGAAGTCGATCCACCACCTATGCTATCCACTTGGTTGTGGTTTCTGGATGAAGTTAACAGGAGTTCAAGGGAAGGACTGGAGCTTCCATGTTCCACTGAATTGATACCAATAGAATCTGCGGGTCTCAAATTGGCGGTGTTCATTGAGTTCTGGAAACTCACTAGCCTAGGCATGAGCTGGTTGCTGCTACGGATAATTGAAGGAATGAAACTAGGAGGTTCAGCACGGCTTCCACCGAGATTGGAGTACGCAGAAGCTCCAGTCTGGTCCTTTGTTCCATCACCATTGGCTTGGTCTTCGAGACTCCTTGTAGAACCAGGATGGCTGCACCTCCATCCAATAAAGCCGCCATCAACACCACGAGCATTGGCAATACCAGAACCAGGACTGCTAGAACTCCATGTAATGAGGCCATCAATACCATGAGCATCGGCATTACTCGAAGCACTTGAAGATTCTCCAGAATTTGAAAGCAGGGTTCCTTCCTGACTTGGTCTGTTACTCATTGAATGATGCTGATTATTTCACTTCCACGGTAAAAGGATCCTGTGTTGATATCATTGGATTCAGGCAATCGGCCACTGGTGCTACTCCGATGTTGCGTAAGGGGCAACTTGATAACACTAGCAACCAATGAGCACAAAGAAAGGAAACTGATCTGATCTGACCTGTGAAGCAAATCAAAGGTCAATTACAACGTTCAGTACAGTTACTGCAAAAATCTTAGCATAAAGGCCAATAAACAGACTAAGATCCTGTCAGGAACTACCATATACACATTTCCTTAGATTGTCAATTGTCAGTATTGGCACTTCACAACAGCTTTTCTTGCTAGAAGACAAGCCACCACATCCCAGACAATCACATTCATTCTGATATAAATCATCCACATGTTTCCAGCAAGTAATTTGAGAAATATAACTCACCTTATGATGTTTTGTGTCACTCAGAATCCCAAAGTGAGCCGATATCTTTGGCTTTTCCCAGATTATTTTGCTTCCCCTTCGGTTCCAAAGGGAACCGTTCCCTGCAACAGAGACAACTTGTGTGAGAAAGCTATGCCAAGCTGGTTTGCCATAATGATGGATGATAAGCAGGGCAACTTCATCATAGCAAAGTGTTCTGCATCATATATTAACTACTCCATTCCACCTTGAGAAATGTGTTCCCCGGTTCATATAAGTGTTCACTGGTGAAGAATGCTAAAAACAGGGATCTGAGGCAATCATCAGGCCTCGCCCATGGAATCCAGAAGCCAATGATGCTGATTTCTTCAACTACCTGACAAAGGAAACCGGCAATAATCTGTAATTGTAAATTTTACCAAGGAACTGATTCACTAATACTACTCAGGAATAATTGCAAACAGTTTGTTGCTGAGTCATTGCAAACAGTTTGTTGCTGAGTCATTCATCCAATTGCCTCTAGGAGATTAAAACACAAAAACCCACCACAGATAAAACCAAACTACAGCCAATCGCCGACTGATAATCACATACAATTCATCAAAGAGATGGAGGGATCATAGATCATTCAGCTACTTTGATCAGAAAGAACGAGCCCCACTGCAGATTCCATCAGAGGGGGTCGAAAAACTGATCATACTGCTGCCCCTCCTTAGCTTGGACTGCTAAACAGAATATCGGCTGAGCAATTGCGACAAAAACAAAACGAGAATCACCTGCAAGAGAAGAGCATTGGACACACAGAGGGAAGGCCCAGTGACCACACAACTAATGCTTCCTGCCCATTTCTCTCTCCCACACAAGCTAAAGAAAAGAAACCAAACTTGCAGAGAAATCAATCACCGCAACATCACTCTGCAGAAACACCACCGAAGGAGGAATTCCCACCACACTCACAAAAGACAGCACATTTCATGTGACCGATTCCAGTAAGTGAAACAAGGAGGAAGAATCCCTCAACATTTCTTGCTCATTAAGGTCCGTCAGATTTCTGCCCAGAATCCTTAAAGACAACCCACGAGGATTTTTAGAAAAAGAAAAACAAAGCAAACAATCATTTCATGCTTTCCTCGACTAACCTTTTGAGAAGATAATCCCAAAATCCCCCGTTGCCTTTTGGTTCAGTCCCTTCTCTTCCTTTCCTTTTCCTTGCCCTGTCCAAGCACCCAAATTGAACAAAAACAAGGACAACCACCCCCCAACTGAACCAAGGAATCGATCCGACAACGAAGAGATTTGTGGGCAGTGTTTTGTGGGTTTGTTGTGGGGGTGGGGAGTTGTGGCGGTGGTGATGGTGGGGACTGGGGAAGCGTTAGACTACAACAGCTCCTCTCCCTTCTCTGGACATCAACAGCCACAACGACAACAAAGCAATAACAGTTTCATAATGAACGAACGAATAACATTTTCCTTCATTTATTTCTTAAAGGATCGTCCTTTTTCTACCAAAGATACAATATTCACCAACATTTCTTACAGTTCTCTCTCTTTCTTGTTGTTGGGGATTCCTCTTTTTGAAGTTTTCTTGTCACCGCTCCGAGATTGACGATGCCATGTATTTGTGTTCTCGCGTGCGTTGTTTTCTTTTTGGGGGTAGAGAGACGAGAAGAGGAGAAAGGGAGGGGATGATGCGATTGGGCAATGCAATGTGTTTCTTTCTGTGAACACATGGTGTGAACATCATATAAAAGAATTTCTAGTGTAGGTTCATGTTGGACCACCTTAAATAAAATTTTAGAACAAAAAAAGAAAAGGAATTATTCGTTTACGGCAATTTGTTTAAAGAAAAAGAAAGTCACGTCGTTAACTAATGGACGTATCCAAACACTTCCGGTTTATGTTTCAGTTCAAGAGGTTTGTATCTAATTACCATTAGTCCGTAAAAAAATTTACGAAATACGGTTCAAGTTTCAAAAATACCCTAAATATTTTCCCTAAGTCGCGGTTTCAAACCGCGACTTTAGAAAAATCCGTCAAAGTTGCCATTTCAAGCTGCGACTTATGAAGACTTAGTGAAACATTGAAAAAAGAGGGGGTCATGATGTCTTAACCAAAGTCGGGGTTTGAAACCCTGACTTTCAAATGAAAGTCGCGGTTTGAAATCGCAACTTATGAAAAGCTTAGTGAAAAATTAGAGAGAAGGGGTCATGGTGTCGACCAAAGTCGGGGTTTCAAATGAAAGTCGAGATTTAAAACCGGGACTTCCATAGAATATCGAGATGTCCTTTCGCTTTAATTTTTCACTAAGTTTTTATAAATCGCGGTTCTAAACCGCGACTTTGATAGATTATGCAATTTGAAACCGCGACTTCTTTCTAAAATGAAAGTCGCAGATTCAAATCGTGACTTGGGGGTAGTATTTTGGGTATTTTCAAAGCTCGAATCATATTTCATAAATTTTATTTACCCGGTACGATCCTCTTCGGTTCAAACCCCACGTTCGGGCAACCTCAAAATCAACCTCTAAGTCACTGCCACGTGTACAGTGACTATTCCCCGCGGCTTTTGTCCTCACAACCTGAAGTCCATCCCAGCCGAAATATGGAGTCTTGTTTTTATCTCATTTGGACCGATGGATTCGAAGAAGCTCTTGGCTTTTCCAGTCATTCCCCGTTTGCTTTGTTCGCTGCTCCGAGAAGGCCACGGCTGACACTGAACAGGAACCGTCGAATCCTAAACCATTTGCCATCGATGATGACGACGAACGGTTGCATGCCAAGGATTGCGACTTCTTTCTCAATGTACTGAAGGAGGAGAGGTGACGACGGCGGTGGAGATTTAAAGCTCGCGGGGGGAGTTCGTCTCAGAGTTCAATCGATCTACGCCGTTCTTCTTCCTCTCAATGAAATCTTCGATATAACAACGGGGTCGATCCTATTCCTGTTAACTGGTGTTGACATGACAGATTATTTTGAGCTTAAATCAATTCTGGCCAACGAAAAGCCACACTATAACTCATTAAGATCAGAAGGAAGGCTTAGGCCCGTACTAAGTCTACGAAGGCGATTGTCAAGTCTACACGGGTCCAAATTGATAAATGATATGGATACAAGCCATGACCGCCGTGATCAGATTGTTACCGAGATTTCCGGAGGTCAGTTGGGAGGAGCACAATCCGAAAAGATATTCTGAGAACGTGTTCGACATCCCAGGTATACGGAGATTCAATATAAAAGGAGAGAAGATCTCTCTTAACAGAAACGATAATCAAACTCTGATACATTTGCATTGATCGTCACCCTTTAATTTTAGTTAACAGGCGTCCAGACTTCGACCCGGGTGAACTGGCAAGGGTTCTTGGTCTTCACTTCCACCATCAGAGTGAGCAACCGTAGCTCTGGTAACCAATCTCCGCCATCACTTCACCGTCGGGGCGAGCAACCCTAACCCTGACGGCCAATCTTCGCCTTTACTCCATCGTCTTGGTGAGCAACCGTAGCCTCGACACCAAAGCTCCGCCTTCGTTCCACCGTCCGGCATCCACATCCGTCACTATCTTCAACCATACTCCGTCCGCCATCCCTCCAGAAGCCGATTTCCACCACTCCAGTCCGCAAGCCAACAGTAAGTCTACGGCATCACCACCATCCGCATCATCAACTTTTTCTTCGTTTTTATGGCTGTAAGCTTTTGATTTTATTATAAAGACATCGTTTAGTATCATCTATTAATATAATTCATTTGATTTCATTTACTGGCGACCACATCCGAATCCCTGTGAGCAATCGTGCCATATATTTTCAACGTGATTCGTTTCCGACGCAGACAAATGATTAGGTAGGTTGGAGGCCCATTTCTGTTCCGGGGGCATGTCTGTCTGTCCTAAAACTCTCTTGTCTGATCTGAAGCCAATCCAGCCCAAGGGTAGAAACTTCCTATCCTTTTTTATGGTAAGAACAGTTAAGGGTCGTTTTGTTTTTTCCTTTCTTGTTATCGACAGTTGGCGATCGGAATAAGTCAATCCCATGTTATTTGCAGGGAACCTTTCTCTCTTGTTGGGGGGGAGGCCGGGAGGGTGGTGAGGTGACCAACACCATTTGGTTATTATATTAAGCAAAACCCAGAAGATGTCTCCTCCAATCACCACCCACTCACCAACTCCCATCCTTTCTAACCTTCTTTCTTTGTTTCGCTTTTACTTTTGATAGGGAATTTCCCCCACCCCCAACCCACTAAAATCATTGGCGGATCCCACCACCCACAACTATTCTCCTCCCCTTCTGTACATATTCTATCATTACATTGGAGGCAGGAAGGAACATGGGGTCAAGCTCCAATTCCTAGACCAACATGTCACCCGCTCCCACATCAAATCAAACCAAACCTAATACCTTCACTTGCCCAAGACATCCTTATCATCTACGCGAGTCATTTACTCTCTCGATGAAGAAAGTTTACTTATACAGATTTTTGGTTGGGATGGGATTGTGTCAAAATACTTGCCTTTTTAGTGCTTCAGATAATGAGGATGAATTAGGAGGAAGTTGGATGGGTCCAAGTTTGTGAGAGCTCACCAACCCCAGACCGGCGGTCTAACAACCACCAACCGGTTCGGACCGAATACCCCCCCAAAACCACACCCACCTTCTAAACCTCTGTTCTGTATATAACGCCGCCCCATGTTATTGGTCTCTACCATCCCACCATCTCAGGTCAAACATTACCATCCATCACCTCTTGATCCCAACTCCCCCACCCAGACAAACAACATCTCATCTTATTCATTAAGGGATGGCAACCAACGTTGATCAGCAGCAGCAGCAGCAGAGCAGCAGCCAGGAGAGCAGGCACCAGGAGGTTGGCCACAAGTCCCTTCTCCAAAGTGAGGCACTGTACCAGGTTTGTGATTCCTCAACATGGTAGCGATCGAGTTATGTTTTTTGGGCTATCTCATTCATGGATTTTGGTTTGCTGGGTTCGCAGTATATATTGGAGACGAGTGTGTATCCGAGGGAGCCGGAGGCCATGAAGGAGCTCCGGGAGTTGACTGCCAAGCACCCCTGGTAATTTAACCCCCCGAGTTTGTGGATTTTTTTTTTCTTTTTGCTGGGAGATTGAAGGAAAGGAGCTGAAATTTTCGGGGCTGGATTTGTTTCTTTAAGGAACATCATGACGACATCTGCGGATGAAGGCCAGTTCCTGAACATGCTCCTGAAGCTGATCAATGCGAAGAACACCATGGAGATCGGTGTTTACACGGGCTACTCCCTTCTCGCCACCGCCCTTGCCCTCCCTGAAGATGGGAAGGTCCTGACAAAGAGCCTAAAACAAGATTTTTGAAAAAATGTTGTAGATGAGGAGATCTGAATCTTTGTATATGAAGATGATGGAGATCTGGGCTTGTTTTTTGTTGTGCAGATATTGGCCATGGACATTAACAGGGAGAACTACGAGCTGGGATTGCCGGTCATCCAAAAGGCTGGGGTTGCTCACAAGATTGAGTTTAAGGAAGGCCCCGCCCTCCCTGTTCTTGATCAGATGGTCGAAGATGTGAGTATTTGATTTCTTCTCCTTCCGTTCTGCTCATTTGGTGGTCCCGTGTAAGATTTACCGAAGTCAAACCTAACTCCCCGCATAATCGAGATGCATAATACCCGTATACTTTGGTCATCTCGACACGGCAGGAAAAGAACCATGGTGCGTACGACTTCATCTTCGTAGATGCAGACAAGGACAATTACCTGAACTACCACAAGAGACTCATTGAACTAGTCAAGGTTGGAGGCCTAATTGGATACGATAACACCCTCTGGAATGGCTCTGTGGTCGCGCCGCCTGACGCCCCGTTGAGGAAGTATGTTAGGTACTACAGGGACTTCGTGCTCGAGCTCAACAAGGCCCTAGCTGCCGATCCCCGGATCGAGATCTGCATGCTCCCGGTCGGCGACGGCATCACCCTGTGTCGCCGCGTCAGTTAGACGACAAAGAGCTCTATTCTATCATTGTTGATCACGATTTAAGCTGAAGCTTCTATAACGAATTGCCAGTTTAAAATTATTTGTTTTGTGTCATCAAAGGCTATAATACTATAGCTCGACGAGTTAATTGTGGCTCATTAATTCAACCTTTAGCGATTCTAAGGGTTGTTACTAATCCCAGGACATCACATGCAGATTAAAAGTCATAATGCAGTTAAAAGAAATCCACAGCCAACCTCATAAAAGAGAAGCAGAAGCAGAATTATGGTGGAAGCAGGAATAGGACTTTGAACCAACTAACCTAACTGAAATTATGGAGATCTGAGATTTAGTTCTGGAAAATGAGAAATAAGGTTATTATACCCTACTGTTTGATTCCAATCCCTTAAACAAAAAGCCCACCAAAGGTTCATCAGACCTAACTTAGAAACCAAACCCCATAAATCCTCCACCAAGGACAGCAACTCTCTAACGATAACTCTTTTGAAACCTCGCGCGTGCACCACGCCCACCAAACTTCTTCGGCTCACACCTCCTGGGGTCTGCAACAAGCAATGTCCTGTCATACCTGTGAAAAGAAGAAAGATCAAACTCATCTCAGTATTTAGTGCTACGAGAAAGTTCAATAAACGGTTATCCTTCTCCTGCATGATAGCAATCTTTCTGAAAGGGCATCTAGACTAGATGATGTTTGTCCTACACACTGTTATCTAGTGGGTAGGGAGGGTTTTGCTAATGCCTTGCCCTAAATCTCGAAGATAAAGCAAAATAATCAACTTATCAACAACAGATCAATATCGTGAACATATAAAAAAAATACTGACACAGGAACATAATCACATCAATACCAGCAGCGCAATAAATGCTTAACTATCCCATCAAGGTAACAACAGAAAACAACAACTTGTTCATTCTGTAGTATTCCTTCATTAGGATGATCAATTCAGAGAATATCTCCGAGTAGCAAAATAAGCCACCAACCTACTCACTAAGCCTAGCCGCGACAATTCTAGTTTTTCGAAACCGGAATAATGTGACGACCGGGGTTAGATCATGAGATCAATTACACGTCACCAAGAGAAAAGATTCCGAACAGAACCTGATCAGAATATCCTTGATCTCCTTCTTGCTCTGCTCGTCCACGAACTTCTGGTAATAAGTGACCAGAGCCTTGGCAATGCTCTGCCTGATGGCGTAAATCTGAGAGGTCTGACCGCCTCCCTTGACGGTGATCCTCATGTCGACGCCCGCGAAGCGGTGGCGGCCTAGGATGAGGATTGGCTCGTAGGCCTTGAATCGGAGTATCTCCGACTGGATGAGCTCGATGGGGACGCCATTAATCTTGATGAGCCCGCGTCCTCTCTTGCAGAGGGTGACAGCCACCGCCGTCTTCTTCCTACCGAAGCACTGGACCGCCTGCTGGTTCGCCAGGATTCCCATGTCCTCCGTCGCCGTCGGCTGATGGCGGTTGATCAGAGAGGGAGCAACCTGCAGAAACCCTAGCCCTTAATTGTCTTTGCGCGCCATTTATATACAGTCCGTGGGGAGGGAAATGACGTCGTTCTGAGTTGGGCCGAGCTGTGTCTTTAATGGGCTCAATGATGTGGCCCAATGGGCTTTGTTTTGTTACCCTTCTTATCCTCTTTCTTACATCATCAGTCGGGAAATGTGGACGGTCGTAACTTTGGTTGCCGATATGAGGTTCGGGGTATTCAACGGAGCACCGGCAGCCGCCGCGGCCATTCCACCTCCGCTTCGCCTCCGGTGCTCGTCCTCTGCTTGTTCCGGTTCGTTTTATGCCTTATTCCACGTCTATGTCCCCGTCTAAGGCTCCTTTGCTGCGAAAGTCGGAGTCCTTGTGCGGGGCTCGGGGTGTTGTTACCTGTTGTACTTTGTGGTTTTGATGTGGTTAAAGTGGGATTGGAAGGATGATGGTAATGGGAGTGATGAGGAGGTTTCCATGACAATGCAGAACATGCGTCTTTCATAAAAGAGATTGCGGCGACCCAACCTCCCAAGAATCTGCATCACTTGCTTAATGTGCTTCGGACGAGAGGTCTGCTTTTCCGGATTTGTATTTTCCTTGGAAGTGATTGTCATTTACCAGTTCATATTGTTTTCCCACTTCGAAAATATACTTCGGTATTGCCTTGACACCTGAATTTTATACGCGCTCTGTTATTTCATGTGTTCGGTATAACCCCGATGAGGCTTATCCGGTTTCCTCCATTGCTGGACATGTCTTTATCCACCGTTAGTTAATTGCTGCATATCCATGTTTCGTGTGAGAAATGTCTCTAAGTGACTACATCTGTTTCTGGACATTCTTTCTGTATATTGAGCTATTGACAGTATATGTTGTTGCGGTACTGGAATATTCTAAACTCCTCTTCTCACTTGGCTATATAGGTGAGGAGATGATGTCTCCTGGATCTAGGCAAGGGTTGATACCCCTAGTCATTCCACTCACGAAGAATCTTTCTGGTGACTAATGGTTCTTCTAGTGCTTGTAGTTCCTGTGGGACACGATTATGTAGTCTCATGTATTCTATGGAATTGCAATTCTAGGGACTGTGACCGGTTTACTGAGATGGCCAACAGCACCTCCTGGGTGAGAAATTAAGATAATCCTCTATCTATAGGAGTCTAAGTTACGATGCTGAATGGGGTTTATGTTCAAACAGGATGGACTTGCCGGTAGTTGAAGCTCGAAGGAATGGAGTTTGGTTACTTGCCAAGAATGTAATTTGCTAGCTCTATTCAACACTGGTTAAGTTACTTTAGGAAAATTGTTGCATTTGAATAATATTAAATTGGAGTTCATTTTCATTTTTTCAAAAAAAACTGATTCATTCTAATTCACTTTTTGGGGTTGACTTACCAGGTCAATCAGTATATTCACCGGATATTGGTGGAAGAAGATGCCACCTTAGATGAAAGCAGCACAAAGCTATACCTTGCTTCTTCCGAGGCCGGTAAGGAACTCTATAGCAAGGGTGATTTTGCAAATTCTCAGATTACAAATCTCGATGTTTATCTCTTGAAAAAGGTATTAAAGCTACCGTGTATGTTTTCCTCCCTTTTTCAGTAGCCTTTATGGTTTACTTTTACCTCGAATTTTCAGGTTGGAATGTTTCCTGATGTATTGGAACGCAAAGTGAAGCGTCACTTTGATGAAGGAGATGAGGTGGGCTCCCAGTGTTTTTCCTGGAAATTCAGCTTGGCTTCTCTGTATTGGTGGCTAACTAAGCATATTTGACATGTCTCTCTTGCAGGTTTCAGCAATTGTAACTGGGGAGTTCTACACAAAGAAGGACCTCTTTCCAGGATTCGGGAGACCCTTTGGTTTTTATTCTGAGATTTTGCTTAGGTGTGCTTGTCAATATCGGTGTCTACACCTTGTCAACTTATTATATCTTACAAATTTTGTTTGAAAGTTAAATTTTCAACCATTTGTTGATGTTGCTGCCAGTTCACGAGACACATTTTTGCGAAATCTTCTCTATGTAGTCAATTTGATATTGACTTATGATATCACATTCTTTGGAGTCTTTCAGACTATACGGATTAGACGCCACATTTTTCTAAGCAATGTTCTACCCTTTTTCTGAGAGTAGTTGTTCAATTCCTCATTTGTTTCATTTTGGGCAACGAAAAAAATCTCTGTTGGATAAACATGTTTCTTCGTCGGACAGGGTCGGACGGGCATCTGAATCCAAAGATGCTGCCAGAGCTGCTTTAAAATCGCCGTGGTGGACACTAGGGTGCGCATACGAGGTAAGTACCTATAGCACAGTCTTCCTGCTATATCTGTTTATCAGCTGTACTACATTATGGCAGTCGGGTGGAAGTCATGAAGAGCCATCCCGGAATGAGTTTGGGCTTGTTTTTAGGGTATCTTACCTGTGTGATGCAGGAAGTCGCACGGCTGGCTCATTGGGACGACGAACAAATCGAGTACATCAAAGAGAAGGTGTCCGAGGAGGGCCGGAGGGAAGACATAAAAAAGGGAAAGGACCCTGCTCAGGTGACGCCACAGTCATTCGATTCCTTTCATACTATGCAAAGATCACTTACCTTTTCCCAGTTCAGGTGTCATTGGATGAAGCTGCATTCTTGCTGGATTTGGCTTCTGTGGAAGGGACTTGGGATGATCACGTCGATCGCATCGCGGAATGTTACAAGGAGGCGGGGCTTGATGAGATGTCCAGCTTCGTCCTGTACAGAGATTAGGCAGTCGATCAATCCCATATTCTTTGTTTACGAATTCGAATACAAAATGCGTGCTTGCTTGGAACATTTTGTTACATTTTTTGTTGGACGTTTATATCGACTTATTGTCACGTGAAATTGATTTTCGTAAAACCACACTGCTCAAGAACGGACCGAGCAATAAATTCTTCTTCCCCCATTTGCAATCACGAGGACACGTCGTTTAATTATCGACTCCCTACGGGGGCAATCTCGTCCTACAAAAAGAATCTCCTTCCCCGTTTGCACCTCCCCTCCAACCCACCAAACCCCCGCCGTGACTGCCTCCGATCCCATCCCCACCGCCGGACGCCTGCCCGACCGACCGATCCCTGTACCCGCCCCCCCATGGAGATCTCCCCAGCGGCGGCGCAGAACCCTCCCCTGGCGCCATCGCATGACGCTGGCGCGGAGGATCTGCTGTCGCCTTCGTCCGTGTTCGCCGAGGGGGCGAAGGGATCTGCCTCGGAGGCGGCTGCGTCGTCTTCGTCGTCTCCTTCCGTTAGGAACTACGACGATGACGACGAAGAGGAGGATGTTTGCAGGATCTGCAGGAACCCTGGGGACGCGGATAATCCGTTGAGGTATCCCTGCGCTTGTAGTGGGAGTATCAAGTTTGTTCATCAGGATTGCCTCCTTCAGTGGCTGGATCACAGTAACGCTCGCCAGTGCGAGGTTCGCCGCAATCTGTTTCGAGTCGATTGTGCGTTCTTTCTTTTGAATTTTTTGTCGATTGATAGGATAGGTCTTTTTTTATTTGGCGTGCAATTTTTGGTCATGAAAGAAATGCGTGTTATGAGCACACTTTCTATTGGATTAGGCAATTATAGGGCCGTGCAGCATGGCCTGTCGATTGATTAATCTTTCAATCTTCTTCTCTTGTATGTTGACCAACACCTGGTGTCTAGTGTAGCATGGCCTGTCGAATTGTTATTGCTTGATGCTGTGTGAATTGCCCGTGTTTGTTCTTTCACGGTGCTTATTGTGACGGAAATCGTGCAGGTCTGTAAACATGCGTTTGCGTTCTCTCCAGTTTATGCGGATAATGCCCCAGCAAGGCTCCCTTTTCAGGAGTTTGTGGTCGGCATGGCCATGAAGGCTTGCCACGTTGTTCAGTTCTTCTTGCGTCTGACCTTCGTGCTTTCAGTCTGGCTACTTATTATTCCCTTCATAACATTTTGGATATGGAGGCTTTCTTTTGTGAGGAGTTTTAGTGAGGCTCAGCGCTTGTTCCTCAGCCACTTGTCCACCACTGTTATTCTCACTGATTGCCTGCATGGGTTCCTGCTTTCTGCGAGTATCGTATTCATCTTTCTTGGAGCCACTTCCTTGAGGGATTATTTCAGGCATCTAAGAGAGGTTGGTGGTCAAGATGCCGAGAGGGATGATGATGGGGAGAGAAATGGTGCAAGGGCTGCTGCAAGGAGGCCTGCTGGGCTACCTAATAGAAATGTGGTTGGCGAAGGAAATGGTGATGATGCGAACGGTGCACAGGGAATTGCAGGAGCTGGTCAACTGATTAGACGCAATGCGGAAAATGTCGCTGCTCGTTGGGAGATGCAGGCTGCTCGTCTTGAAGCTCATGTTGAGCAGATGTTCGATGGTTTGGATGATGCAGATGGTGCTGAGGATGTCCCTTTTGATGAGCTGGTTGGCATGCAGGGTCCCGTATTTCATTTGGTTGAGAATGCCTTCACTGTAAGTCTCTCCTGGAAATTCTGTCAAAGTTCTTGGCTCTTTAAAGTGCTCTTTTCATGTGACGGGCTTTGTTTTTTGTTGCAGGTATTGGCCAGCAACATGATATTCCTTGGTGTAATCATCTTGATTCCCTTCTCTTTGGGCCGTCTCACACTCTACCAATTGACATGGTTCCTTGCTAATGGTCCGGGATTGTCAAATGTTGTTCCTCTCACTGACTCAGCCCTGACTTTAGCAAACATTACTCTGAAGAATGCACTCACAGCTGTTGCAAATTTATCTTCTGATGACCAGAATGGTGGTGCAGTTGGTCAAGTCTCAGAAACACTCGGTTTTAATGCAAGTACTGTGAATGAGACACTGAACAACATGAGCAACCAGCTTCAAGGGGATCTTCTGAGATCTGCTCCTATTGGATCATCAAGACTTTCTGATGTGACAACTCTTGCAATTGGATATCTGGTTATCTTTTCTGCCATCTTGTGCTACCTTGGTATTGTGATCCTAATTCGTTATACAAAAGGAGAGCCGTTGACTAATGGGAGGTTTTATGGTATTGCCTCAATAGCAGAAACCATTCCATCTCTCTTTAGACAATTCTTGGCAGCAATGAGGCATTTAATGACGATGATAAAGGTTGCCTTCCTTCTGGTGATTGAACTTGGGGTATTTCCTTTGATGTGTGGATGGTGGCTCGATGTCTGCACGATAAGAATGTTTGGAAAGTCAATGACTCACAGGGTTCAGTTCTTCTCTGTGTCTCCTTTGGCAAGCTCTCTGGTCCATTGGGTTGTTGGAATTGTCTACATGTTGCAGATAAGCATTTTCGTGAGCCTTCTTAGAGGGGTATTTCCTTGTTCCCTGTTTCATTTGACGTTATGTCACGTAATTATGGGTTAGTTTCTTTTATGCTGCCACTTTCCCCTAATTATTTTTCCCCTTGGTGATCCATTTGCAGGTATTGCGGAATGGTGTTCTCTACTTCCTCCGAGATCCTGCTGACCCAAACTACAACCCATTCCGAGATCTCATTGACGATCCAGTTCATAAACATGCTCGTAGAGTGTTATTGTCGGTAGCTGTGTATGGAAGTCTGATTGTGATGCTCGTGTTTTTACCCGTGAAACTTGCTATGCGAATAGCGCCCTCCATCTTTCCGCTGGATATTTCGTAAGACCCTACAACTATTTATCTTCTGCTCTTTGGTCTACCCTGTTCAGATTCTTCTGTTGATTTGGCTACTTATATCTATATGCATCTGTACAGGGTATCTGATCCTTTTACCGAAATTCCCGCGGACATGCTTCTTTTTCAAATCTGTATTCCATTTGCCATCGAACATTTCAAGCTGCGAACAACCATCAAATCCCTTCTCCATTACTGGTTTACGGCAGTCGGTTGGGCTCTGGGCTTGACTGAATACTTGTTACCTAGACCAGAGGAAACCAGTGCTCAGGAAAATGTGAATGGAGAGCCTGCAAGGCAGGATAGGCTACAGATTGTCCAACAAGGTGGACAAGATGGAGCAATGGTGGTTGGTGCAGCCATCAATGACACCATTGTGGGTGCTGCATCTGACAATGCTGAGGCGGCAGAGGAATATGATGATGAAGTATCAGATTCAGAGTACGTCATTTTAACTTTTAGATATTGGTGATGAATCAATTGTGTTATCCTCAGGTTGAACCATATATTTTCTGGTTTTCTTTTTAATTTCTAACATCTCATTTCCTTTTCCTATAGGAGGTACAGCTTCGTCCTGCGTATTGTGCTTCTGCTCATGGTTGCATGGATGACATTGCTGATATTCAACTCGACCTTGATTGTTATTCCCGTCTCCCTCGGGCGCAAGTTGTTCAATGCGATTCCTCTGCTCCCAATAACTCATGGCATCAAATGCAATGGTATGCAATTCACCAGGACTTGTCATAGTCATTTTGATTTTGACAAGAAATAATACTTTCTCTGTACCTCCAAATATGTTTTTGGCAGATCTCTATGCCTTCATCATTGGAAGTTATGTTATATGGACCGGTATTGCGGGAGCTAGATATATTGTCGATCATGTTAGATCCAGAAGAGCTGCCATCTTGCTGGCCCAAATTTGGAAGTGCTGTGGCATCGTCTTCAAGAGCTCCGCACTTTTGTCACTATGGGTTAGGAAGAAAACCGTCCTGCCCTTTTCGTGTTTGCAATCTAATCCTTCGGATTACTATGGATATGGTTTGATATTACTATTGGCTCCATGCAGATATTTGTTATCCCGGTATTGATTGGTCTTCTCTTTGAGCTGTTAGTCATTGTCCCAATGAGAGTGCCAGCTGATGAGAGCCCTGTCTTCCTCCTGTACCAAGATTGGGCCCTGGGACTCATCTTCCTCAAGATCTGGACCCGACTGGTAGGTTCTGATAACCGAAGCATTATAAGTTGACCCAATTTCCTTCATTTTTCACTTTTACGGATGGATGTGGTGCTGATTCTTGTAAGCATTAGGTTATGTTGGACCACATGATGCCATTTGTGGACGAGAGTTGGCGGCTGAAGTTCGAGAGGGTGAGAGAGGACGGCTTCTCCAGTTTGCAAGGCCTTTGGGTGCTCCGGGAGATCGTCCTGCCCATCATGATGAAGCTCCTTACTGCTCTCTGCGTGCCCTACGTCCTGGCCAGAGGCGTATTCCCCGTGTTGGGATACCCCTTGGTCGTGAACTCCGCTGTCTACCGTTTTGCATGGCTTGGCTGCCTCGCACTGAGCGTCCTGTGCTTCTGTGCCAAGAGGTTCCACGTCTGGTTCACAAACCTCCACAACTCCATAAGGGATGACCGGTACCTCGTCGGGCGCAGGCTTCATAATTTTGGGGAGGGCTCCAACTTGAAGCGACAGAACAAGGCGGAAGAAACCACGGAGGTAGTCACACAAGGTACAGGCACGCTCCTACCTGACAGGGAGGCTGACAGCGGGTTAAGGTTGAGGCATGTGAATAGACCCGACAATGAGTAGAATTTTCACACCCGGAAGCGAGGCTTCTGTAATGAAAGGCTTTTGGTTGAGAATCTTCAACTATGAAGGGGGGCATGACATGTGTGTAGTTTTATTCTCTAAAGTGGGACCGTAGATTGTAAATCAAGAGAATCACTGTAGTTGTAATTTATGTTTATCCATGTATTAGATCGCTGGATAAACCTTGACAGGACCATTAAGGAAAACAATCACATTTCCCAGGTTAAAAGCAAGTTCCCGACTACATGGAATGGGCAAAACGAGTACCAAACAAGATGAGTGGAGAACACAAAACAAGCCAGGGTATCAAGCCACCCGTGATGTCTCAGTCCATTTCTGGCAGGAAGGATCAAGAGCTGTCGTTGAGAGACAAGGATCCGAGCTGATTCGCGGCGTTGCCGACCTGCGACTGCGACACTCCTCAAGACTTCCATAGCTTCAGCGACCTTCGCCTTTAGGGCCTCAGGAGACTCCAACAAGTGCAAGACCTCAGGCTGGTCCATTTCCAGGAGCACGCCGGTGACTTTGGCTGCAGCATCGGGTTCAAGCTGCTCCACCAGGGGATACAGATTCTCTCCAAGCATCTGTGAGACAAACATCCCACCAGTATACTTACTTAAAAATGTCATCACCAAGGAAAATGGCCTGAACAAACTGATCGCAGAGGAATTACGGGCAATCAGATATTAAGTGATATTCCTCCGTACAGTTCTCTGATGATCTGGTGTTGCATTGGCGAGAGCACTGGCCAAGGCTTAGGAACTTGCTGTAGCACAGCCGGATCCCGCATTGGCATCCCACCCATATCATATGGCATGGTCATCATTCCCCCAACGCCTGGCAATGACATATCGGGCATGCCACGGCCACCAGGATAGCAGTACACACGCCCCCTTGGGAGCATCTGGGATAGGGTGTAACTTGTGTTAAAAACACCATTACAAGCGAACCATCAAGTGGCTAATAATAGAAGCATCTCCCAAAATCAGAGACCTGTTGCTGCATCATTGGGAGTTGCTGCTGTCCGTGAGACGACCCCTGGTCGTATCCCCTGGTCTCGGGCCTTGCTGTGCCTGAGGAACCATGTGGGCCAGGAAGTTCGTCATATGAGCAGCACCAGGCCTCATACCAGGAAAAAGCTGCTGCTGATACCCAAAACCAGGCTGACCAAAAAGAGAAGACAATGGAATTACATCAATAAGATCAAACCAATCAAAATTAAGTTGGCACTTGGTTGACCTGGGGAGGAATGACCCCAGGAGGACCTTGTCCACAGAAAAGCTGCTGCCCGAGTCTGGGACCTCCCGGGGGGGTAGAAAGGCATGGAGCCATGGCAGGTGGCGTCACGACTGGACGCATCTGAGAAAACTGAGCCTCTGCACAAAGGACACAGGCCGATGTCAACAGGGAGGAAGGGGAGACAAGACTGTAATTTAGCATTCGACCATCAACTGATCAGCAGAAGGGCTGCACCTGCAACCTTGCCCGGCAATCCACTTTCCTCTGAGCATGGGCAACGTACAGAGGCTTGCTGACTACAATTTTCCCAAACATCTCACTCAACTAAAATTTAAGAAAACCAATGAAAGTACGAATTTTTAAAAATTGAGGGGAAAAGACATTATCATTCACATTCTCATTCATTAGATAGAAATCTCCAGATTAAACCACATATTCGACAAAAGGAATTGGTAAAAAAGAACAGAAGTGAGCAATGTATGGGCACAGCAGCTTACAGCTCTATTAGCCTCCTCAGGAATTGAGAATGCAACAAAACCAGATCCTCGATTGACTCCACTAGGGTCTTCTTCTTCTTGTTTACAGCGTCTCTGTTTTCTGCATTCTTCATCCTCTTCTGTAGTCTGACGAGTCTTTGAGCCAAACTTCAACTTTCGTCATGGTATCAGTGCTTTGAAAAGCCTTACCATGCTCAAACGACAGCGCTGCAGATGGAAGCAAAATCTGGGTGGTTCGCCTTTTCTTCCAGAGTAGCTGCAAACTCCAAGCTCAGGAGTGTCCGGAAGTGGTCTAGCTCACAGTCTGTCTGGAGTTCAAATACCACCTGGAATCTTTGCTGCCATGATCAAACTAGATGAGAGCAACTATCCTGTGTGGAAGGGACAGGTACTTGCAGCTATAACAGCTAGTGGGTTGGAAGATATTATTTTCGGGTTTTCTGTACCACCACCGAAGTTCCTGAATGTGAGTGAGACAGAACCGAACCCAAAGTATAAAATATGGCAACACAGTGATAAAGTAGTAATGAGTTTGTTATTCTCTTCACTGTCGTCTGAGATATTGAGCCAGGTGGTCTGTTGTCTAACATCGCACGAGGTCTGGGAAACTTTAAGGACCAGGTATGAGTCACCATCAACTACCCGAGTGATCAATCTTTGAAACCAAATGCAGCAGTTGAAGAAGGAAGGCATGACAATGCAAGGCTACCTTAATATGTTGAAATCTCTAGCAAATCAGTTGGCTGCGGTGGGTGAACCAGTAAGACAGCGCGACTACATCTGGTATATGGTAGAAGGTCTGCCGGCCGAATTCGATGCAGTCGTTACTGCAATATACATCAGAGCAGACCAGACCACCCTCGATGAAGTACAGAATTTACTTCTGAGCTTTGGGATGCGACTGGACAGGAGGCAGGGGCTGGAAAGCTTCATTCCCCAGGTACAGCTAACAACCTCTGTTCGTGCAGGGGATGTGAGGGCACAACACTCGCAACAAGCACTCTCTAAACCACCCGTCACAGTCCATTCTGATACACAAACCTCACCACCATCCTTTCATCAGATTTCTCAAAACCAGACACACCAGTTCTCCACACCCAATACAGATACAGGTCTTCTTGGTCGCCCTCCACCCAGACCATATGTGCACCCTGCCTTTCCACCCAGACCACACTTTTACATGCGGAATCAAACTAAACCAAAACCGAAGTGCCAGATTTGTTTTAAGATTGGGCACACAGCCTTATCCTGCTATCACAGACTAAATACCACCTATAATACCCAACCACAGGTTCATTTTACCTCTTTTCAACCTCCCTATCAACCTTTGTTATCTTCTCAACACCAGGCCAACTATAGTCATATTCAATCTCTGTTCTCTCACCCTCCTATACCTTACCTTCCCCAGCCCACCTCCTCACCTGATTTCCGACCACCCATATCAGATTCTACTACTTGGTTACTAGATTCTGGAGCGTCCCATCACGTTACTCCTTCCACAGCTGACCTTCAGACTGCCTCTCCATACCAAGGTACTGCTTCGGTTATGATAAGTGATGGATGTCTGGTAAATATCACTCACGTTGGAAGTATTCCTCTTAACACCGAGTCTGGCTGCCTGCTTCTAAAGAACAAACTTCATACACCTGCTCTATCTCAAAGACTTCTTAGTGTTTCCAGATTGTGTCAAGATAATCCTGTCACCATTGAGTTTACATCTGACTCCTTTTTTGTTAAGGACAAATCCACCAGCAACATTCTTCTTCGACGACAGATGACACAGGGTGTGTATCAACTGGTCCCCAGCCACTGTCCTAGTCAGTCTGCATTCTCGTCTCCCACACCGACGATACATATGGGGCCAACCTCGACTACAACTTCAGCTCTCTCGTTCCCTTCAACTTTTTCAACACTTCAGCATTCTGCAGTAGATAGGACCACCTAGCATCTTCGATTAGGACATCCCTGTGCAGACATTTTATCTAAAATTCCACTACTCTGTCAATTCCCTACTGCATCCTCATCAGATTCTCTTTGTCAAACATGTGCTGTTAGTAAACACCATCGTTTACCCTTTTCGCAATCTTCTTCACAAGCTCAAAAGCCTTTTCAATTAATTCACACTGATCTCTGGGGTCCTGCACCAGTTAAGTCAGTGACTGGAGATCGTTATTTCATGCTTCTTGTAGACGATGCAACCCGTTACTCCTAGATCTATTTTCTTCAGGATAAAACTCAAGCTCTCCAGGCCTTTAAGCAATTTCATGCTCTTGTCTCCAACTTTTTTTGCTCATCTATCTCCACTGTCCGCTCGGACTGGGGAGGTGAATTTCGTCCTTTGCACAAATATTTACTAACTCATGGCATTGTCCATCAACTTTCTTGCCCTCATACTCCCTAACAAAATGGGCGAGTCGAGCGGAAAAACAAACACATAGTTGAGGTTGGTCTGTCCCTGTTAAATCATTTGCATGTTCCCAAACACTTCTGGGTCTATGCATTTAATGAGGCTGTGTCACTCATTAATATTCTTCCATCTCGTGTTCTAAAGTTTCAAACACCGTATACACTACTCCATCATTCTGATCCTGATTATTCTTTGTTACGTGTGTTTGGCTGTCTCTGTTTTCCATCTCTCCGACCATATATGTCTCGTAAACTTGATTTTCGATCTGAACCATGAGTTCTGTTGGGCAGGAGTCTTTCCCATAAAGGTTATATCTGTCTAAACTACAAAATAGGTCGTATATATATTTCTCGTAATGTTCTGTTCGATGAGTCCCAGTTTCCATTCTTAACACCTCAGTCATCGCAGGCTCCGTCTTCCAATCAGTCCACTCTTTCGCCGTGCTATCTCTATCCAATTCCTTTCGTTTTTCCCTCTCCTACTACTGTTCCTTCATCAACCATTTCTTCTTCTAGTGTGGCAGCAGACTCAGTACAGAGTGGTTCTTCCACGTCACCCCAGTTGTCCTCACCTATCATACAAGAATCGGATCCTGGTCCCAGTTCAATCCCACAGACCTCAACCAACCTCCACCCTATGATCACCCGATCTAAAGCTGGGATTTTTAAGCCCAAACTTTTTCTTACAACTACATCCTATGTCCCTTCTATCCCCTCTGAACCATCTACTCTGCATGAAGCCCTCACATCACAGGTATGGATAACAGCCATGCAAGCTGAACTGGAGGCTCTGAAGCGAAACAGCACCTGGTCTCTGGTCCCGCGCGATCATTCTCATAAAGTAATTGGGTGTAAGTGGGTTTATAAGGTGAAACTACAATCAGACGGCTCTCTGGAGCGCTGCAAGGCTCGACTGGTGGCTAAAGGCTATCACCAAGTTCCAGGGGTGGATTTCAAAGAGACTTTCAGTCCGATTGTGAAACATCAGACCATACGAATAATCCTCAGTCTTGCAGTCTCTCTCAATTGGCCGCTGAAGTAACTCGATGTCCATAATGCCTTCCTTAATGGGGATCTGACAGAAATTGTCTACATGTCACAGCCGCCTGGTTTTGAGGACTCGGATAAGCCCACTTATGTTTGTAAGTTGCAAAAAGCCTTGTATGGATTACGGCAGAGCCCTAGGGAGTGGTATAACAAGCTGAGTTCTTGCCTAACAGAGTGGGGTTTTGTCAATTCAAAAGGGATGCCTCTTTGTTCTATCAGCGCAGCTCGACAGGCTCTATTATTATTCTGGTTTATGTTGACGACATTGTCGTAACAGGATCTAACACGGCTGGAATTGCTGCTCTTCTTCCCCAACTGAATAACAGATTTGCTCTGAAAGATCTTGGAGACCTCTCGTATTTTCTGGGTTTTGAGGTAGTAAGAAGGCATGGAGTACTCCATCTGTGCTAGGAAAAGTATATAACTGATCTTCTTCACAGAGCGGGCATGACAGACTGCAAGCCGGTTGCAACTCCAGTCTCTACTGCTGGAATCCTGTCCAAGTATGATGGAGAAATATTACAGGACCCTACAGAGTATCGAAGCCTGGTCAGGGCGCTGCAATATTGTACGAATACGAGACCCAACATATGTTTTGCTGTCAACAAAGCTTGCCAATTTCTGCATCAACCGACCTCGTCTCATATGAACGCTGTTAAACGTATTCTGCGTTATCTTAAAGGGACTCGCTCACATGGGATCACTGTCTCAGTGGCCAGTTCGTTTGAGCTATCTTGTTTTACGGATGCGGATTGGGCGATTTGTCCGGACGATAGGAAGTGCACCAGTGGATATTGTTCGTTTCTTGGTCCAAATGTTATCTCTTGGACCTTAAACAAGAAGAAAGTGGTGTCTAGATCTAGTACAGAGGCTGAGTTTCATGCTCTTGCAAATGGAGTGGCAGAAATTCTCTGGATACAAAGTCTGGTACGAGAAGTGCATGCACAGACTGAACATAATCCTCTCGTTCTCTACTGTGATAATCTGAGCACCATCCATCTCACCGCCAATCCAGTTTTGCATGCACGAACGAAACATGTTGAGATAGATTTTCATTTTGTTCGTGAGAAAGTGGCAGCAGGATTGCTGCAGATTCTTCATGTTAGCTCAGAGGACCAGCTTGCGGATCCGTTGACAAAAGTGGTACCTGTCCAACGTTTTCTTAATCTACGGGGTCTTATGACTGTACATCTAAAGCCTATTACAAGTGTCTCAGCTCAAGATGCACAGGTAGATGAAACAGGATGTCTACAGTTCAGGGAAAAGTCAAAGACTGATGTAGATGGAGCAGAGAAGTTAGACTTGCGGAGGAGTGTTGAACTTGATGGACAAACCATCTCCTACCAAGCCTTGGTTTGTGAGCACAGTAAGGATGAGAATGAAAAAGAGGAAGAATAGTTGGTTTTGCGGAGGAGTGTTGAACAGAAGAGTACACTTTGGGCTTGCGGAGGATTCTAGAGTAGTGTGGGCTACGGATAAATACAAGTCCAGCGAAGAAAAGTATAAGCCCAGAAGCTGGTATCTGGAATGGTTCCCCAGGTTGCTGTTGCAGAATCCAAGGTGCAGAATGTGAGAAACGGAATCGTACAGAATCGTGCACGCCGCGCTCAACAGAAGTTGGTTAAGATTAGGAATTTGTTAGAAGGGGTGAAATGTCTATAAATGCAAGTGTAATTGGTACAGAATCGTTTAACATAATGAAAAGATTTCTTCTCCTCTCTCTGTCTCTATTTTTCTTCCCTGGTCTTCTTCTTCTTCTTCTGGTTTACGGCGTCTCTGTTTTCTGCATTCTTCATCCTCTTCTATAGTCCGACGAGTCTTTGAGCCAAAATTCAACTTTCGTCAGTTTGGGCCCCTTTTCTCCCACAGACACAGAGGAAGAAGCTCAGGAATGTCATTATTAATCAACCTCCCCTCACCCCTCGCATTTGTATCCTCTTCGTTACATAAAAAAAATGAAATCGAGAGCGTTCGTTTTAAGAATGAAATTAGTCATTTGTTTAATTCGATGGTTATTTCTATTTTTTTAGCATTATAAAATTACTTTATTATATGAAGTTAATAAATTATTTCCTTCGGTAAGCATTCGCCAGCTCTCGGTGACGAGTCTTCTTAGTTGACCATGAAACCCCTCACGGCCTGCCTGCCAGTGGGTCGAGAAAATGATGCAATCCCCTCCCTCCCTCCCACCTAAAATCTTCTTTTATGGCCAAAGCAGTCACCGATCCACCTCCCTCCTCCGTTTCCGTCGCAGTCACCGTCACAGAGGCTATAGACTCGTTGAATACATCATTGTAGCGCGCGTGCGGCCCAGAATATCTAAGGGCATCACAAACCTGTTATTATGAGCTAATGTGGGACAGTTTAAAGCTTTTCACCGTGGATGTTAATGGAATCGGCCTTACAAAGGCCGACTTCAGAACATTCTCCGCCGGTTATAAGTCACCCTTACAACGAAATTCAACAAATACACTTTAAGCAAAATGGGCAATACATACAAATGCCGATAGGATACCTTCTTTCTCCGAATCGCTTCCGGAATAGTGTAGTGTCCATCACGTGGTTCGGGGAGGTGGGTATAAAGAGGTGCGATTCATTATGCAAAAATATTACTTGTTGGACAAAGAATTGTGTCACGTTCACTGTAGTGAACAAGATAATCCGATTTACTACATTCAGGTGTGCACTCAAACACATGCAGTTATGCACTCTTTGAATAGGAATTCATTTTCTGAAAGATCCTGGCTTTCGTGAAAAGGCTTAATCTGATGGCCTTTGTAAAAACCTAGAGCGATTTACCTGCTTCTTTCTCCCCAAACTATGATCCGACCAACTCGTAGTTAGGGGCGTCCCCCATAGCCCACAGGGCAATCCCAACGCCCAGGAATGGATTCGTCCGCGGAAACGCTCTGCGGTAATCTTTTTTACCTGATTTTTGGCCAGCATTAACTTGGCAAAGGTGGTGGTGTTGGAGGCACCGAAGAACTCCTCCGTAGAAATTCGAATAAAGACGGGATAAAACTCGCCATTAGCTTAGCGTGACATAGAGCTCTCTCGGGAGTTCAGGAAGGACAACAAGCGTTGTCTTTGAGCATGTTATGACAAACTTCTTTTGGTTGATGTAGTAGCATTCCTTGTGCCTAAGAACAGATCATAAACTGCTAACCGGAGTCCCTAATTCAGCGATTAGAGAAAGTCGCGGAGGCTTACAAGAGCGCTTGCAGCGGTCACGACCCGGGTTAAAATCCGGCTTCGAGATATTATTTTTAAAATTTCGTTTGCAAATTGTTTTTCAGGAATGCGGAGCTTCGGGCTCAGGGCTTTATAAACTACAATATATATTTCATTGTATAATATCGCAACTTTCGATTTTTATAGTTAACCTTTAGGTTTAAGATTTATGATTTGATTTAACTTTAAGGTTTATATTTTAACTTTTAGAGTTTATGATTTAAGATTTAAGGTTTAATTTTTTAGGCAAAATATCGAATTATGGCATTAACTTTAAGCCAACTTTATGTTTTGTAAAAAACTTAGTTTTTTATACAATTTTGTACCAACTTTTGCTTTTATATTAATTTTGGTTAATCTTAGATTTTATAGACCAACTTTGATCTTCATCTGTTGACTAAACGAGAAAAAAGATTAAAAAATGTGAAATAATATTTAAACATTTTATTTTAAGATTTTGATGGTTATATTAAGTACGTTGGAAGACGGATGATGGCACTATTGCGGGCTACTACTCTGGTTAAGGCGGATGAATTAAAGAGAGGTCGGATGAATCAGATGTGAGATTATGTTAAAGCCTTGTTTGATTATGAAATTCAAAATTAGCAAAAAAAAACGACATAAAGACAAAAGTTGATACATAAACTTTTTATATGTTAGGACTAATGATTTAGTATTATGTTATTAATTAAACGTCAAAAATAATCAACATGCAATCTAAAAAATTACTCAATGGTTAAATTAAAATGAAAGAATCCGAACACTCTCCATTTCCAATCAAAAATGGAAAGGATCCGGATCTCCCACGAGGTCGTATTAAGAAAGACGTCATCACTGCCATCAGAAAGTCTCCATAAAAGGAAGGTCAGGCAGCAGATGTTACGTCATCACCCCCGCCGGATGACAATCTAATCCATCCATATTCGAATTGCGGCAGCACAATGGTGATCTTGTAGTCTATATATATAATAAGCATAACCCTGTCAGGATTGTGTAGTTGGATCGGATTCGGGGGGACTGATATTAGAATGGTTACTATGGATTTGAAGGTTGGGGAAGCTGCTGTTGCGTCCGAGGATCGTCGTCATGGTCCTCCTATCGAGATCTACTTCTTCCCCTTCGTCGGAGGCGGCCACCAGATCCCCATGCTTGATTTGGCACGGCTTTTCTCCACCATCCCTTCCGTCCACGTCACTGTCCTCACGACCTCCTCTCACCACCCTCTCCCGCCGCTCCCTGCTTCGATCGCCGTCCTCTACCTCTCCGATGTCTACCTCGACACGTCCCTCTCCGCCTTGCCGGTCACCGACACCTCCCACCTTGCCGAGCCCCTGCGTAACCTCCTTGTCGACCGCTCCCCGGATTGCATAGTCGTTGACGGTTTCCATCGGTGGTCGCCCGCAGTGATAGGCCCACTCGGGGTCCCTCGTATAGCGTTCAGTGGCAATGGATCCTTTGCTCAGGCTGTAAGGGATGCCATCCAAAGGACTGGTGTTGCATATGCTGCTTCCAACGATTACGAAGAGTTTGTCGTCCCAGATATCCCAGACAAAATATTGATGACGAGGTCGCAGCTGCCGCCGTACCAACGTCGTCAGTTGAATCCAGGGGAAGAGAAGGGAATGGTGTGGCCTCACGACTTCATGGAAGGGTGCTTCGGGGTTCTCATCAATAGCTTCTATGACCTTGAGGGTTCGTACGTTGAGTACTTCCGTAAGAAGATGGGGAGGAGTTGGGTCGTAGGTCCAGTGTCCCTGTGCAACGAGGCCGTGGAGGACAAGCTTGGGAGGGGAAAGAAGGCGGACATTGACAGGGTCAGCTGCCTGAGTTGGTTAGACGGGAAGGGCGAGAAGGAGGTCATTTATGTGTGCTTCGGCAGCTTGGCCAGGATGAGCATGTCCCAGCTAGTGGAGATCGCCCACGGGCTCGAGTCTTCAGGATGTAGCTTCATTTGGGTGATCGGGAATGTCCAGGCAGAAGAAAGGGGTGAGGATTGGATGCCGGCCGGGTTCGAGGAAAGGATAGCGAGGACTGGGAAGGGGTTGTTGATAAGAGGATGGGCGCCACAGCTGGTAATCTTGGAGCACCCGTCGGTCGGTGGGTTCTTGACGCACTGCGGATGGAACTCGACCCTCGAGGGAGTCACGGCAGGGGTCCCAATGGTGACCTTCCCGGTTACGGCAGAGCAGTTCTTCAATGAGAAGCTGGTGACGGATGTCTTGGGGATAGGGGTGAAGGTGGGGAGCAGGGACTGGTCGTCTTGGAACACGGAGGCGAAGGAGCCTGTCAGGAGGGAGAAGATCGAGAGGGCAGTGAGGAGGGTGATGAGGGGAGGGGAACAGGCAGGCGAGATGAGGAAGCGAGCAAGGGAGCTGGCGAGGAAGGCGAGGGAGGCAGTGGAAGAAGGGGGTTCATCGTGGGAGGACGCTCGTGGTTTGGTAGCAGAGCTCCATGATCGAAGAAAGCTCCGAGCTCGCGTAAGCTCCATGATCGTACAGGGAGATTGAAGGGTCAGAGTCATCGTCAAGGAATGAGATGATATCTGTGTTAATGACTACCAAAGATATTGCGACACTCCGATAATAAAAAAGAAACAAGGAGTAGTAAAACTTTTCTCAAAGTACGGTGGTGACTACTTATCGCCTCTTTGGCGAAGTCCGATAATGAGGCAGCTTGAAATTTTCGAATTTTTTGATTTATTTTCCCGTATAACATTCTTCAAACATTATAAAGTGTCATGGTATTCATGTCTTCTTCTGGGACTAGAGAGAAAGTAAGACAATGACCTTGACTTCCTGAGCATTTCTATCCCCAACCCAATCTAAATCGTACTTTATGATACAAATACTTCTACTCTGACGACAACAACATCCTCGAATTCCGACCCCAATATATATATATATATATATATATATATCCCATTTGGCCGAAGATATCTAACATATATTTTTCAAAATTATATATTGCCGACAAACTTAGAGCAGATGTTATTTCAAGTCTAGCATGACCAATGACATATGTCAATTCTCCTACATGACCATTAATTCTTCGTCTTTCATTAAGCTAAAGTGATCTCACGACTATTTAAGAAAAATTGTTTAGTATTAAGGGAGAATACTAGTTAATTGCTAAGTTCTTTTTTAATGACTGATTGATCAAATTATAGTCACTAAATTTAATCATTATATTATATTATATTTAATCATATAAAATTAATAAAATTGATTCTTGTACAACTCTATCTCTTGTGTGTCCGTTAGTTGATCGCCGTATCCTTGGTATTAGAGCCATCGGCTTGTTTTCTTAGTCTTTTTCAAAGAGGGAGAAAGAGATTAAGTACCCTGCCAAATGATATTACCCTGCATCACTACTCATGGATAACCTAGTAGTTCTAAGTGCTCCAGTTACTCTAGACTACAACCCTATTATTATTTACAAATATTAGTTATTATTTTTTAAAATTAAAATTAATAAATATTAGTTTATTTAGGCTCGAAAGAAAAATAATTTGAAAGATTGAAAAAAGGTATTTTATAATAAAAGAATAATAAATGCGTACATTTAATACAATAAATTGATAAACAATATAATTTATAATATTATTTCCAAATACGCCTGCATATCATCGGGATTTTGTCGAGAATTGTTTTTCCAATCTTTTCATAATTGATCCTGCAAACAAAAACCAAAGAATTAAAAAAGAAATAGTAATAATATATATATAGCTATATCAACCGACAAGGCCTCTCCTCTTCACACTTTCATGACTACGGGATTCACGCTAACAGAGAGAAAATATGCCGCCATTTAAAGCATATTCTAATGTTAGTTAGAATATGACTTTTTCATAATTATATATAACACATTTTTAAAATAAAAATATAGTTCGTTCGATAAGTCCAACCACACACAACGCTACTGCATCAATTATTTATTTAAGCTAATTTCTAAAACATATTATATTTTTTTATTTAAAGTTCTTAGATTGCAATAAAATTAATTTTTTTTTTGTAACTTATTTTCTTTTATAATTTTTAAACAGGTTATAAGTCATTATAAGTAAATGTGTTTTTAATACACAAGGCACGGAAACAAACTGCCAAACCTAATAGTTACACATCACTTCCCGTTTTATTTCTTATTATATATATATAATTTAAAATTTTATGTTTACTTTAACTTTAACTAGGATTTATTAAGCACGAGATCTCGTGTCAATAAATTGTTTATATTTTTTAAAAACTATTGATTTTGCTGCCAGCCCCAATTTAAATCCAGGAACTTTTTTTAGATTGATTCGAACGAGTTTCTGTTTTTTAAATTATTATGGGAAGTAAGTATTGTTTGCTCAATCGTATAGCTGAAAAAGAATGACCTTTTGATAAAATCCAAACGCTAAATCCTAAACTTTCAACACTACTTTTTGGATTTGTAACAATAACGAGTGATTATCCGACCTAGAAATGGGGCACGAATGGCTTATTACATCCCAAGCGGAAGGCAATGACTTGAAAATATGAGTCTCAAAAAAAGCCGAAAACTAGATGCTCTTCTCGAAGCCGAAGCCTCCATCCCCTGTTTTTGCTGGCACACACGGAAACCCTCGGAAAATGATTCGATTAATCGACCTACGTCTAGTAGATAATATATTTTCCCAAGAGATCGATCACCTTTCTGATATTTCACTAGTGAATCTAATATTCTCTAAATCGCAATACATCTTACTTCAGGACATAAAATGGTTTCAACAGTCTCGACCGTGGCAAACTCCTCCTGAGCATACACCGCGGCTGTCGACTTAAGGCCAGCCATCATCGACGGCGACAGAGAAACGACAGAGCCACATGTCTAGCCCATCGACGCGCATCTTGTCGGTGATGCCGAAGACGAGGAGGTTGCAGGAGGGGGGAGAAGGGATGAGAGGAAGGAGGAGAACTGTTATCTCAGTTATCGACCATCAACAAATTTATAATTGCGTAAATGGGCCCATTCTTCTACAAATGTAATACAAGCCCAGCCCCAAAGTCTCCTCCTCTTCTCCTTTTTTCTGCAACTCTTGTTGCTTCTCTTGCTGCAATTCTTCATCTCCTTTTCGCTTCTCTTTGACAGAGGATGCTGCTGCCTGGGTTTGTTTTAGTGGATGATGGGGTGGAAGTGTAGAGGAGGGTAAATGTCATCTTGACAATTAAGAGACACCAAAGAATTACACGTATCTTCTAACCCAAGTCACTTGCATAGTCACAATGATTGATGCCATCTACTTCTATGAGAACCCCCCACTTCCCGAGGCGTCACTGTTACTCCACTCTCCGGTTTTAAGTATATATTCCGATGACGTCATCACGGCCATCAGCAAGTGGACTTCAAAGAAGGTCGTGCGTAAGATCTTACGTCAGCATCCCCCCGGGACGCAGACAACCTCATCCATCAATTCATCTTTGAATTGCGGATGTTCGTTTGCACATTGGGTGATCGCAGTCGATTATATTAACACCAATCCCCCCCCCCCCAATCCATATATAACCATAACCCCGTCTGGGTGTGTAGT
This sequence comes from Melastoma dodecandrum, assembly GCA_029817715.1. Classification (NCBI taxonomy): domain Eukaryota; kingdom Viridiplantae; phylum Streptophyta; class Magnoliopsida; order Myrtales; family Melastomataceae; genus Melastoma; species Melastoma dodecandrum. Next base: position 4,010,270 of record JARUPY010000182.1, read on the forward strand.
TGGATCGGAATCGGGGGACTCATATTAGACGGATAATATGGATTTGAAGGTTGGGGCAGCTGCACTTGCGTCCGAGGATCCCCGTGATGATCCTCCTATCGAGATCTACTTCCTCCCCTTCGTCGGCGGAGGCCACCAGATCCCTATGCTTGATTTGGCACGGCTTTTCTCCAACATCCCTTCCGTACATGCCACTGTCCTCGGGGCCTCCTCCCCCCGCCCCCTCCCGCCACTCCCTGCTTCGATCACTGTCCTCTACCTCTCCGATGTCGACCTCGACACGTCCCTCTCCGCCTTGCCGTTCACCGACACCTCCCACCTTGCTGAGCCCCTGCGTAACCTCCTTTTCGACCGCTCCCCCGATTGCATAGTCGTCGACGGTTTCCATCGGTGGTCGCCCGCGGTGATCGACCCACTCGGTGTCCCTCGTATAGCGTTCAGCGGCAACGGATGCTTCTCTCGGGCTGTAGGGGATGCCATCCGAAGGGCCGGGGTTGCAGATGCTGCTTCCGACGATTACGAGGAGTTTGTTGTCCCAGGTATCCCAGACAAAATATTGATGACGAGGTCCCAGCTGCCGCAGTTCCAACGTCGTCCGCCAAATCCAGGGCAAGAGACGGGAAAGATGGGGCCTCACAACTTCATGGAAGGGTGCTTCGGGGTACTCATCAATAGCTTCTATGACCTTGAGGGTGTGTACATTGAGTACTTCCGTAAGGAGATGGGGAACGTACGGAGTTGGGTTGTAGGTCCGGTGTCCTTGTGCAACGAGGCCGTGGAAGACAAGCTCGGGAGGGGGAAGACGGCAGACATTGACAAGGACAGCTGCCTGAGTTGGTTAGACAGGAAGGGCGAGAATGAGGTCATTTATGTGAGCTTCGGCAGCTTGGCCAGGATGAGCACGTCCCAGCTCGTGGAGATCGCCCACGGGCTCGAGTCTTCAGGATGTAGCTTCATTTGGGTGATCGGGAATGTCCGGGCCGAAGAAAGGGGTGAGGATTGGATGCCGGACGGGTTCGAGGAAAGGATAGCGAGGACTGGGAAGGGGTTGTTGATAAGAGGATGGGCGCCACAGCTGGTAATCCTGGAGCACCCGTCGGTCGGCGGGTTCTTGACGCACTGCGGATGGAACTCGACCCTCGAGGGAGTCACGGCAGGGGTCCCAATGGTGACCTTCCCTGTTACGGCAGAACAGTTCTTCAACGAGAAGCTGGTGACGGATGTCTTGGGGATAGGGGTGAAGGTGGGGAGCAGGGACTGGTCGTCTTGGAACACGGAGGCGAAGGAGCCGGTCGGGAGGGAGAAGATTGAGAGGGCGGTTAGGAGGGTGATGAGGGGAGGAGGGGAACAGGCAGACGAGATGAGGAAGCGAGCAGGGGAGCTGGCGAGGAAGGCGAGGGAGGCAGTGGAAGAAGGGGGTTCGTCACGAGAGGACGCTCGTGGTTTGGTAGCAGAGCTCCGAGACCGAAGAAAGCTCCGAGCTGGCGGAAGCTCGATCTTACAGGGAGATTGAAGGGGCCAGGTCGTTCGTCATTCCTGCATCACAATTGTCTTCAAGGAATCGTTTGGAGGCGGGCGGAAAAGCACCACCTTCCTTTTCTTTTATTTTATTAAATAAAAGGGGGCAAAATATGCGTATGGCCATTGCTTCTTTTGAACTTTTTATCCGTATCCTCATATTTATTTTTTTTCCTTCCTAAATCGAAGGGCTTTTTTAACCGTTGATTTTAGATCGATGTCGGGCTCGGGGGTGTCCCCTGAGGACGGGGATTTTAGGGCCGAGAAGTTCTCCTGGGTGAATGGGCCTCCGGACTTCGCCTTTGTGGGTCTTAATGGCCCAATAGGAGTCTCATGATGGACCTATTGGGCCGAAACGTTTAAAGCATGGGATTAAAATCTACAGACGATGGAATCGGCAGAAAATTTTTTTTTTAAAAAAAAGTTGAGAATGACTTTGTAGGTTAAGAGATTGATTGACCTCAAATCATGGATGACATTTTAATATATATAATAAATAAAGGCATCTTTTTTGGTTTAGAATCATGAAACAAAGACAAGTGAATTTGGAATTCCCTCCCCCCCGCCCAAAAAAAGAGGACCCGCCACCTCCCAATCCCAACACATTGTGTGGTGGTTTGTGAACATACATACAGCCAGCCAGCCAGCCTCCCTCCCTCAAATCAATCCAACACCCACCAACCCAACCCAAACCCACATTCACATTAATTATCCGGTCCTCCAACTCTGCATTCTACCCCCCTCAATTTTAACCAAGTAATTTGGTTAATATATGAATTAGAAGAGGAGGATTAAACAATAAAACCATAAATTAAACATCAAGAGATCAACAAACACCCCATGCCCCCATCGGTTTACTCGCCACACACCCACAGACACAACCCTCCCTCCCTTCACCCCCACCACCGACACATTTTCTCCCCCCCCCCCCAAAAAAAGATTACCAATTCGATTGTCCTTTTACATATAGCTAACGTACGTATATGCATGTAATGAATATTAGTCACGTGGTTCACGTGACTTGCTCCTCGAACCACACAATTCTTTTTTTTTTTTTTTTTGTGTCCGATATTTTCCTTATTCACCTCGTCCTTAAATCCATTTTCTGTACGATAAAACTTTTAACGTGTCACCACGCATCCCAACGTCCCTACAATAAAAAAAATACTTCAATTGTAACTTTTTATATGATATATTATTTATTATAAACTCTGATCAACTGACAACCCCTTTCCTCCTCCCATTTTCATATTACTATGGTAAGTGCGGCGGGATGACATACGAAACCAGACACGATTCCATAGTGTATTCTAATTTGCCCATGTTTTTTTTTAAATATTTTTAAGTTATATTACAAATGTTTTAATTTAAAATAAAAATATAGTAGTTTCAGTTCAGTAATATCCCTTCAAGGTTTAAGACACTAAATCTAGACGAGCATAATCCAATCACATTATTGAAACCTATTATTATATTTTAAATTTTTTTCTCCTACTTTGGAATAATTTATTAATTAAATTTATTATTATTATTTAGTCATCTTGTAATTTTAAATTGCAATAAAATTATTTTATAAATTACATTTTAAATTCATTTTACTTTTGATAAGGATTGACTCATATAACATACAAACATGTTATGTCTCATGTTTAAATTTTAATATGACCAAGATAAATGGGTTTTTTCTTCTAGTTTAAAAACATTGATATAACCACTAAACAAAACAAATTGCGAGCATTGATAGCTAGCTACACCTCTTTCCATAACTAGGATTTAATAAGCATGTGATTGAGTAAAATGAATTTTTTTTTATAGAAATTTGTTTTAAAATAATGTTCGATGGAGAAATATTTTGTAAAATAACCTAAAAAATTTTAAAATTCGTGTCATCAACTATGAAGTATGAAATTTCTTAATTTTATATTTTATTTAGAAACAAGCTCATTAGTTATATTTAGAAACTATTCATTTTTGGTTGGCCAAATTTAAATCCATCAATCAGGGGAACTTTTTTAAGATTGATTGGAATTGAATTATTCACCCGCGGGGAGAAAAAGAAGATTCTTTTGTTTGTTTTTTTTTTAAGGAAAAGAATTCAAAAGGGAGGCGACTGACGTAACTCTGCTGAAAATGACAGTGGCATAAACAAAATAATAAAAAAGAAAATTAATAAGAGGCAAAGGGATTAACTTTACAATTACCATTGCCATCATAATTATCTATCATTAACAAACAAAACAAAAAAAAAGGACACACAAAGCAAATTTGACTCATCCATAGGTGGTCAAATATCCAAATTAAAAACTCACTCCTCCCCATCATCCTCCTCCTCCTCCTCCAACGACGCCGTTTGGTTCCCCCGCGGCCGGCAGAATGTCGAGCTCCCAGCCTCCGCGGGCGGCACCGAGAACCTCGCCAGCGACCCAACCTTCTCCACCAGGTTCTCCGCGCACAGGAACTCCTCGCTCGACACCCTCTCCACCTCCCTTTCGCACTCGTGCACCATCACCTGCGTGGGTCTATCCCCGCTCCCCTTGCTCCTCGCCAGCACCGCCGCGGTGAACACGGCGGACATCCTCCCGGGGGAGTCTTCGTCATAACCCCTGGGGCCGTCTATGAGGATGACGTCCCAGGGGACGTGGTAGAGGTGGTTGGGGAGGTCGTTGATGGCGACGGGGCACTCCGAGAAGAGGAGGTCCTGGACGGGGCGGCACTCCCCGGAGGACTCCTCCCTGGCGATGCGGAGGAGGCGGGGGAGGTGGGAGACGCGGGTGGTGTAGGAGAGGTCGTAGGCCTCGAGGCGGGCGCCGGGAGGGGAGTCGCGCTCGAGGCGGGTGGAGAGGGGCTCGCTCTCGTCGAGGAAGACGGAGAGGCCAGCGTGGTTGAGGGAGGAGAAGAGGAGGGACTCGTGGGTGATGCCGAAGACGAGGAGGTTGCAGGAGGGGGAGCAGGGGAGGAGGGAGGAGAGGAAGGAGGAGAGCTCGGGGAGGGAGAGGTGGGGAGGGGAGAGGGTGGAGTTGGAGGAGGCGTAGTGGAGGAGGGCGGAGGAGAGGGCGGCGGGGATGGGGTTGGAGGATGCTGCTGCTGCCTGGGTTTGGGAAGGGGCGGAAGTGGAGAGGAGGGTAAAGAGGAAGGCGAAGGTGAAGAAGGAGAGGAAGAAGAGGATGAAGAGTCGTGAATGGGGCTGCTTCGGGTGGTGGAAGAGTATCAGCTGCTGTTGCTGCTGCTGCGGCGGCGGCGTCGTCTTCATCCTCCCCTGGCCGCGTGTCTGTGGGAGTAGTGTGAAGTGGGAGGGAGATGATGAGAAAGAGGGAGGTTGTGTTCTTCTCCAAATTTTTACTTAAATGAAACTTCCGCCTGCCTTTTCTTTTTTATTTATTTATTTTTAAATAAAAAAGTTGTTGTTGTCTCTCTATATACAATATGATGGCTTTCACCCCTACTGCTATGAATGAATTTTTGCTTGGATTCCTAGCTGAATATTATTATATAAAGAAAAACTTCCAATTTTTTTAAAAAAGATGGTTTATTATAAATATATTATACAATAAATTTGTTTGTGTCCACCGACATTTTTTGTGGGTCATAATTCAAATGGGAAATTGGTCTTTTCCCATTGGCCCAAAATCAGGTAATGATGGGTCGGTCCGTTTAAATGGGTCCCAAAATCAGTTGCCCATTTATGGCCCACCACTTAGAGAACGAACTAGCAAGCCACTGTCGGTCTACTTGTTAAGGGACTGCCGTATGTAACCCCCCTCCTTTGTGTATCTGAGAGAGCACAACAAGCTTTAGCTACGGATCTGATGTCTAGGGAAAAACTCCAGTTTTTGTTAAATACAATTTCACACGCAGAGGGAAGAAACAGGTAAGCAACAATCTTCCGTTCTATCAAATGAAACCGAAAAGGTTTTCGAGAAAAAGGATGTCACGCCACTAAATCATTCTGGACAAAGCTTGAAGGAGGGTTGGAGAAGAGAAGATTGGCAGCACTAGTTCAATTACTACTCTACGATCGAGAAGGCCTCTTAGCATGTCTATTGCAACTGGAAAACTAATGATTTGAAGCACTCTATGCGTGTTTCCCATTAGGGGGAACTCAAATCTATATTAAGCAACAAAAAGGCCCTTGTGCCCCCTCAGGCCCCGAGTGCCTGCATAATCAAAACCTGCATCAACAAAAGTTGTTATTTGAGGAAAGAAGGGGATGATAAAAAGATCTAGCTTATGATGCTTCATGAATAATCAAACAAATGAAAAAGCCTCATCAACTTGGAGTTTGCTTTGGAGGAGCTCTTCTACATTCCCCAAACAGAGTTGCCATTATATCATGTTCAGCAGAAGTAATCAAGATTAATATTAAAGTACTTCAGTACTCTTCTGTAAGCCTAGAAGCAGAATACGGGCCAAAACTAACCAATCTTCAATACAGCATTTCAGCAAACAAAAGACTATATCCTCCAAAAACTCCAATTCAATCAAAGTGGAAAAGTTAATCAACTTGCCTATTGGATCTTCTTTTCCTTCATAGGCATGGGGAGGTTCTTCAAGTAAGTGTTGTCAATGTATCTGCATTGCATTCGTATAGTTTTCCACGTTGTATGTAGCTTTTCATCGATGAGGTCTTGGTACCTCTCATACACCAAAGGACCAAACAAAGCCAGAACAAGTCCTATAGATAGAATCAAAAACAAGGATTACCGATTATATTAATGTAAAGGCTGCCAGAACAAGGGAACCCATCTTACCCGCATAAACCAGTGTAAGGAAGTTGAAGATACTGCCGAAGAAAGATATGAGCCACAGGGAGGAGGCAACCTGAACAGGAGATCGAAGCAACGTTACTCGGCCACAATCTGTGGTCGAATACTACACCATAGAACTCAATAAGAAAGACACTACCAAACCTGGACAAAGAGCCGAAAGTTCCTCTCAATTGTAATTTCACGGACGACATACAAGGAACTGTTAACCCATTCTAACATCACATCAGCAGCTTTTTCGATATTCTCCTCAGAAATCTCCAATTCAGGGAGGGGAGGCATCGGTCTACGTAGAAAAAAAAAACAGATAATTAGCCCAGCTAACTTCTTAATCCATCAAAGAGGAAATCCTACAATGTGGGTCGCCAATATAGTCAAATAACATCTCTCTGTTCAACGTGTTTCCTGTCGTGTACTAGAACATTCAAATAACATAAGCCCCACACCACAATGAACAGAGTGTCTCCCTCTTTCATCCGCATGCTATTACCAAGAGTGCCAAAAGATTCCTTACTCATTCAATTGATCTTCCCCGTTGGCTAAGAACAGCTTCCACAGGGCACGAAAATTACACCATTTCCACCCGTTAAGCCTAAAAACTGCCTAAAAGCCGTACAAGAACTCCAATCCATTCGCGAGAAATGTTCTAGCACAAGCTGGGAAGGCCTATTTAACACGACAACCAGTTCGAAGCAATAGTCGTCGTTCCAACTAACAGAAACTGATTCGACCCACTGACCTGTTGAGAAGAGACGCAGATTTGGCCCAAAGGAAGAGTATAACAACGAGCAAAAGCAGAACATTCGCGGTGAAACTCATGACGTTGTAACCGCACCTCTCGAACGCGAACCACGTCATCGCGGCGGCGATCAGTGCCGCAGCGCTCGAGCTCCATCTCCTCCACAACAAAACGTCGGCCACTATCCAAGTTTTTCAAACCCGATCGCTCTTCAGATCAGAATCATCCGACAGATCGGGAAAGCGAAAAGATAAGTAAAAGGGTGAAGGGGGACACGTGGCATTACCGGAGCCGCCGCCGAGTGCACGGTGGACAGAGATGCGGCGGGGCGGGGAGGGATCGGAGGACGGTGGCCCCATGGGGAGGAGGCGGAGGAGGACGGGGAGAAGGCGATTCCGTTGGGAAGGACAAATCAAGCGACGGGGACGGCAGCTCTTTGTTAATATTCCTCGAGAGCTCTCTTATTCTTTTTACATATTACAGAAGAAATAATTCCATAATCCATTAATTAATTTAAAAAATATATATATATATAGTTTTTTACTCTTGCAAACAAAGAAAGAATTACTCTTTTTACTCCAATAGATTTTCTTTCAACTCACGGTGGAATGTCACGATCTGTAAAGGGACACTCTACAATGATCATTCAACCAACGGGCAACAATTTAGAACAGCAAAAGGGACATCCTGGAGAAAGTACAGCTTCAAACACTGTTTCTTCTAATCCGATTGTTTCGGCAGCCCCTGTCGGGAGTTACTGTCCCTAATCGTCGTCGTTGTCCGAAGACTCCTCTTCCTTCTCTGGATCTGCTTCTCCAGCTGAGTTCGGCTTGCTCTCCTTCTTCTCCTTCCTCTTCTGCTTCTTTTTCTGGCGTTTTAGACGCTTCTTTGCAGTGCGCTCCTCGGCCGCTTTCAATCTTTCTTCCCTCCTCTTGATGAAGTCGGCCATCTCTTTCCTCTTCTGGTAGTCTACATCCATCCTGGATAGCCTGTCTTGCTCTCTCCTTCTCATCTGACGATACTGCAGCGATCGTGGAGAAAAAGAGATTGACACACCCAGGCTAATCAAATGTAGCTTCTATCTGTCGATCCACTTGGGTAATTGTGTGTATGCACCAAACATCAACCACAAACATAATCTGATTGCACATGAATAGGAGGTTCGCCCTTCATAGCAAGGTGGAGTGGAATATGACCTCACATTGTTCAAGTAATAAAACCAACTTCACATCCAACCTAAGAATCCACGGAAGATGCACTCAAACCATCAGCCGAGGACCAACACACTCAACTAAGAGTGACACGGATACAACTCCTGAGACCCACCACAACCGAGATATCCAAATTCAACATCTAGGGCCTAAGCCAGTGTTCGAGGTAATAGAGTAAGGAATCAAATAAATTCACAAAACAACTACGAGGCAACCACGGAGTACCACCCCTGGAACCATTGCATCTAAAACTTATAAGGAAACGTACAGTTAACCTCGTATCACTAATTTCTAGTTCTAGATCAGTAGTGACCCCACAATTCCATGGACAAACTCCAACTGTTTCACTAGAAAATGCCAGTAGACGGAACATTGATGTACAAACTCCGCACATGAAAATCCTCCAGCAATTCATAGACTGACACCTAAAACCCTTAATACAAATAAAATGCAAACGGCTGAAACAGGGAATCAGCCCCTGCCTCCGATCACACTCTCAACAATGAAAGCTCAAGCATTTCCACGAAAGCTCAAATCCTCTAACAGGTAAAAAATGCGTTTGATTACCTGATGGAAATCGCCAGAACCGGAACCGGCGGAACTCCCCGAGGTGTTACTAACCCTAACAGGAACATTCTCTATGATACGACGGAGCTTGATCTCGAGATCCTCCTCTTCTTCCTGGAACGCGGGGGCGGCATACTCCACCAATGCCCCCGCTCCCGTGCCGGAGTCGATCGTCTGCTTCTCCGGCACCGGTGTCAGCCGTAGATCGTCGTCCCTGGATTTGCCCGTCGACATGGATTTGGGGGGCGGAGCAAAGCCCTAATTTTCTTCCCGGTGGGGGTGGAGGGGGGGGCACAATAGTTTTTGGACGTTTCCCGGTCGGGTCGATTAATCACATGAATGGGCCGGGCTGCATCTTGTTTGGGCCGGACTGTAATGTTATGAAATAAATTCGTAGATGAGAGAATTTGCAAATCCATGTTTAAACATGAAAGAAATACTACTGCATCTGGTGGACTGGACTGTTACACGTCGAGCTTGCTTCTGGCCACATCAACCAGCGAACTGGTTCCGGACGACGTTCTTCACAACCCTTCGGAATGCCCTCGTCGATGTAATCCATCTCGACAGCTTACGTCAGACCCTTGTGCTAGCAGAAACAGAGCATCTCTCCTCAGTCTCATTTCGTGCTCCCTGCGAACGTCCCCGTGATCGACTTCCTCCCAGCATAGCCAGCGAGAATAAAGAGATTATTACGAGAGTCCGTTGTATCCTCCCAATTGTCTATGAATGAGTGATTTTTAAGAATTTACCATTCATGATCTCCTGGACAGATCAAATGAGGAGAGCTAATATGTGTGTTTGTTTGTTTCATCACTTCTTGGCCAATGTCCAAGTGAATAACAAACAACAAAGAAAGGGAGCAAACCAATGGCTATTATATTCAATGGAAATTTCCTTCCATATTATGGACGGCATAAATTCAATCATTATTTTTTTAATATCGTGTTCCCGAACTTAAAAGAAGTTCCAATTCAAAAGTAGTCAGTTCCCAACTATCATACCACCAAGAGAGAGAAAAAAAAATAGTGTCCTTTTCAATGATTATTCCTGGACAACATCGTAAGCCAAAAGGAATGTGACAGAAATACATTACATTACATCCTCTTTTTCCTGACCATGTAAAATGATCGGTCCCTCTCTCCCCACCACTTCGGAATTTAATGCGATCTCGCGATCCAGCCGTATGACACCGATATCATTTCATTCTGAAGTTGCCATGCCAACTAGCTCGATGATGATGATGATAGTCCACCTCCAAAAACAGGTAATGCCCGCGGACAACGACGGCCACCCGAAGGCGTGCGGTGGTCGGTCCGGGGCGCAGGGACCAACGCGCCACTCCAGTAGTAATAACACCCATCATCATCCGTAATGTGGAAAAGCTAAAGAGGGAGAGGGACCGATGTGTGACTTTAGCTTCCTAAAAAAAGTCAAATTACGTGCGACTTTTCTTCTTCATTTTCATAAATAGTTAGTTATTTATTATGGCACTTTCAACGTGATAATAGAAGAAGATGAATGCAAGCTAAAAAGAGTCACGAGAGCTGACTGACTGACCCGATTAAGCAAAATTCACTCGGTCGGGTAAACCGACAGGAATGTCTTCCTGTTCACTACCTACTCCTTTCTTGCAAGAAGCACCCAACTTCAGCCTAAAAATTTACTGTCCTCATCGAAAAAGAGGATCAAGATCGGATTTTTTTCGCTTTTGTTGTTGTTTGTCAGAATCCCAGTCGGTGTCAGCGCGTTTTGGGAACCTCCATGCAACTTGCACCACAAATCATCGCCCCCCCCTCCTCAACGCGTTCGGGGTTTTGATTTGGCTGTTTGTTCCTCCTGTTTAATGTGAAAAAAGTAGTATCCCCCATACAACAAATTTAATGCGGTGTTTCGGCTAAAGAAAAAGTTTCATCATTTTAGGCTGCTGCCCCCACCCAATAATCACCACACCACCGCCTCTGTCCATCTAAGCTGTCAAGCCAACCCTCTTCCTCCTTCCCCTCCTGCTTGAATCCCTTTGTCTATAAATTTCCCTATTTGGGAAGTAACACATTTGAGGGCATAGTGAAAGGTGGGGGGGATGCAGGGGACTCGCGGGTTTTCTTTGTTGCGTCCCCTGCTTCTGCTGCTGCTGCTGCGCTGTGTCCTGTCCTTGTGGGGAGATGGGCTGGGGGTTTCTAGAGGAATGCTCAATGAGAAGGACATCTGGGAGCCTACTCGCGGCGGCGGCAGCAGAGGCGGCGGGCCTTTGAAGGTGGCTTTCGGCGAGCCGGCGACTCACTGGACCGACGCCGTTCCGATTGGGAACGGGAGACTCGGGGCAATGATTTGGGGTGGGGTCGCCAATGACACCATCCAGCTTAATGGTAAAAGGAAAGAAAACCTCTGTTGGGGGGTGTGTGTCTTAATCCGACATCATCAGTTGTTGTCTGTGCAAATTTTTTAATCCAAAAATGGTACGTGTGATTTGGGGTGAAACTGGGTTGACATCCAGTTGTTTAACTTTACTGTTTGAATTTTAGTGGTTGGACTCATTTACTGAAGACCTCGTGTGGGCGCTCGGTCGGTCAGTGGTAAAGTGAGTCGCTTTTGTTAATTGAAAAACGGTTGGCTAATTTGGGTTGACCAGGATCTGTTTAGTATAATCTACTCACAACTTGTCTTATATTTTTGGGTGGGTTGATTCTACGCCAGATGGAACACTGGTTCACCTTTTCCTTTGTGTCACCTGGGATTTCATATTATATGTTTGGATGGATGGAAGGTGGTTTTGAGCCGGTTCCTGCGAAAGCTTTGTGTGAATTGTGTGGTGGGCGGGCACAAATGGTGCCATGGTTTGGATGATTAACCATGTGAGCTGATAAAAATAACAGTTTTATGGAGGGTAAGTGGGTCGGAGGAGTCTTTGTTATTTGAAAAACCGCTGACGTGGTTGACCCGGTTGCAACTTTAAGTTTGTCACCGGTCGCTGTTTATCGGCAACGACGTTTCCCATCTCGTTGTTTATTCTTTTATGTGATTTTCTTGTTTCAGTACGATGATGTTTTCCTGATTTTGGCTAAAAGTAGCATGCTCTCTCCTTTTCTTTCTGTCAATCTGAAGTTCGTGATTCTGCAGAGGACACCCTCTGGACTGGTGTTCCGGCAGATTACACGAACCCAGATGCCCCAGCGGCGCTATCAACTATCAGGAAACTCGTTGATGCTGGAGAATATTTCAATGCGACAACAGAAGCGGTCAAATTGTCTGGCCGACCCTCCGATGTACGAACCTTGTCACCATTCTTATGTCCTTTGATACTTACTTGAGACTGGGACTTGCTTACCATTTTAGAAGACAAACTTTAAGAACATTTAATGAAGTTCGCCTGCTCTACAGGAGGACCGAATCTTGTATTCTTGGCAGAATTAGAATTTTTTTAGATAGGATGATGCTTTACTATTTTTCAGATTCTCTTTTTGTAAGATAATGATTCGCACAGTACATTAATGAGTTGCTTTTTCCTTTTTCTTCTTGTGGGTGAAGGTTTATCAACTTCTTGGCGACATCAGCCTTGAGTTTGATGATTCGCATCTCAAATATTCTCCAGAGACTTACCAGAGAGAACTCGATCTGGATTCTGCTACTGTCACTGTGAAATATAATGTTGGTAACGTAACATATACGAGGGAGCACTTTGTTTCTTACCCTGATCAAGTAGTTGCAGTAAAGATATCGGCAAGCAAGCCGGGGTCCGTCTCTTTCATGGTATCGCTAGACAGCAAGCTGCCTTACAGGACATATGCAAATGGAAATAATGAAATCATAATGGAAGGAAATTGCCCAGGTCGACGGATTGCACCACATACGGACGATCCCAAGGGACTACAGTTTGCTGCAGTTCTTAGTTTGCAGATCAGTGATGGAAAAGGGGACGTTGGAATCGTAAATGACAACAACATGGTAGTAAATGGATCGGATTGGGCTGTTATTCTACTTGTAGCTTCTTCGTCGTTCGAAGGTCCCTTTGTGAAGCCCGCAGAGTCAACAAGGGATCCTATGAAAGAATCGGTGAAATTCATGAATTCTGTAAAGAATGTCCCATATTCTTATATCTACACACGTCATCTGAATGACTACCAGAAGCTCTTCCATCGCGTTTCACTACATCTTTCAAAAAGTTCCCCAGGTGCAAAGGGAGCCAAGGTATCTACTGCAGAAAGGGTGAAATCGTTTCAGGCAGACGAAGATCCTTCTATGGTGGAGCTTCTTTTCCAATACGGTCGTTACCTGCTCATTTCTAGCTCGAGGCCTGGCACGCAGGTGTCTAATCTGCAGGGCATATGGAACAACAAGATTGAGCCGCCGTGGGAGTAAGTATATTGCCCTCATCGTGCATGATTATGGGAGTTAGTCTATCATCTTGAATATTTTAAATCTAATTGGATCTGTCCGTTGTGTTGTTCTCAGCGGTGCTCCTCATCTGAACATCAATCTACAGATGAACTATTGGCCGTCACTTTCTTGCAATCTTAGGGAATGCCAGGAACCTTTGTTTGACTTTATTTCTACGCTTTCGGTTAACGGTCAGAAAACCGCCAAGGTGAACTATAACGCGAGTGGCTGGGTCGCTCATCAAGTAACAGACATATGGGGGAAGACATCACCAGATAGCGGTCAAGCGCTCTGGGCTCTTTGGCCGATGGGTGGAGCATGGCTTTGTACTCACTTATGGGAGCATTACACCTACACCTTGGACAAGGTAAGATTCTTGGAATGCCACGTATTTTTCAGTCGCTTAGACCTTTCCCTTTCTTTTTATTGCATACGTCTTTCTCCGGCCCTGCTAATACTCTGCAAAATCAGGGCTTTCTGAAAAACAAGGCATACCCTTTGTTGGAAGGATGCACGTCTTTCTTGTTGGACTGGCTGATTGAAGGCCAAGACGGGTATCTGGAAACCAATCCCTCGACCTCACCGGAGCATTATTTTAGTGACTCGGAAGGTAGACAAGCTAGCGTGAGCTACTCGACTACAATGGACATGGCTATAATAAGAGAAGTTTTATCATCAATCGTTGCTGCTGCAGATGTAATTAGCTCCAACTACAAGTTAACGACTTCCGCCTACTTCTATCTCTCTAGTCAAACTAATCCTGATTTAGACAGGTCTTGGGAAAGGATAAGGATTTGCTAATTGAGAATGTCCGAAAAGCTCAATCAAGGCTTCCACCCACCAGAATCGGAAAGGATGGTGGTATAATGGAATGGGTACATATCATTTTTTTTGTTACATGGACTCTTTCGATGTGAACGAATCTGGATTTTCCTTAACGGGTGACATCCTTTGTTTCTCTACAGGCCGAGGACTTTGTGGATCCAGACATCCATCACAGACACCTGTCTCATCTGTTTGGTTTATTTCCGGGACGGACTCTGAGCCTCGAGACAACACCAGACCTTGCCAAGGCTGCGGAGAACACAATTATCAAAAGAGGTCTGCATTTTGCATTTCCACACTTACGCTACGTTTGTCCAGAAGATGCAGTATGAACGCTTGTCTTATACAAAAACAGGAGAGGACGGGCCTGGATGGTCTACAGCGTGGAAAATAGCTCTTTGGGCACGTCTTCGTAACAGCAAGCATGCCTACAGAATGGTGAAACATATATTCGACCTGGTTGATCCAGACCACGAGGGCAACTACGAAGGAGGATTGTACAGTAATTTGTTCGGCGCACACCCTCCTTTTCAAATAGACGCAAATTTCGGGTAAGCAGCACTTCCTCTATTGAATTTTTGCAGGTTCTCCCCTATGTTGTTTCTAGATTCATCAACTTATTTCCTTACTCTCCAGCTTTACGGCGGCCGTTGCGGAGATGCTCGTGCAGAGCACGCCTACGGACCTCTACCTTCTCCCAGCCCTACCAAGGGACAAATGGACAGACGGCTGCGTCAAGGGCCTAAAGGCACGTGGTCGAGTCACGGTCAGCGTGTGCTGGGAACAAGGGAAGCTAAACGAAGTGGGTCTGTGGAGCGAGGATGATGTCGCTGTTAGGACACTGCATTATGATGGAGTTAAAGGCATAGCAGAATTAGTGCCAGGCAAAGTCTACACTTACAATGACCAACTTCAGTGCACCAGGACAGACTCACTCTGAAGAATATATCAGACACACCATACCCTCTTCGTCTTCTTATTCTTCTTCTTCTTAGATTGATTACAGTTACACATTGTCATTTTTTGCAGTTCTTCTATAGAAATGATAATAAAAGGTCAAATTCTTTTCCTCGTCTCTGTCAACACCTTACTTGTCAGTCCCGATGCAATGCAGTGGCTCTTCAATGAGTCCATACTTTTTGTGTGTTGGTGGAATTTGACCAGACATTTCTCTTTGCCCTGGCATGCAATGACAGTAACAAGAAAATAAACAAAAAAAAGAGAGGTTTCAAAAGTGATGTTTGATTATTGGCATCGGAGCATTCCTACTTGAACCATCCATGGATTCGAATGAGGAACAAACCTTGAGGGTGGTCTGCGGCAGCCCCGCGAAGCATTGGATGGATGCTCTCCCCCTTGGGAATGGGAGGCTGGGGGGAATTGTTTGGGGTGGTGTTGCATCTGAGCTGATTCAACTCAATGGTTGGCAAGTTATTCTCCTCCTTGCAGTCTCCCCGATTGACGCTTTCTTACCACAAACCTTACTTTCTTGTTTTGGGTTGTCCTAATTCGCCGTGTTCTTGGTCTTGTAAGAAGTTTTATTGCAGAAGTGTTCCTGCATGACTGTGTTTCGGTAAATTCGTGGATTAGCGCTACCCAGCGGTCTCAATGAGCTTTCTCGGTTAATGGTAATACTTGTTTCTGATCTTTATAGGATACTCTGTGGACAGGAACTTCTGGGGAGTACACGAATCTGAATTCCCGGAAGACTCTGCCGGGCATCAGGGACCTTGTAGACAGTGGCTGATTCTCTGAAGCAAACACCGTGGCTTACAGTTTGTTTGGGAGAACCTGCCGAGGTCGGTCTCCAGCTTGCCCTGCAGGCATGGGTCTTTAGTATATGATCCTTTCGTCCTTGATGCTTTTGTTGTTTCCATTGTAAATTTTGCAGGTATACCAATAGCTTCGAGAACTCAAGCTAGAATTTGGCGATCGTCATCTTTCATAAGTGAAGAAGACATATATTCCCGGGAACTGGACCTGGACCTGAATGCAGCAACAGTAAGGGTAGGTTACTCCTTGGGCTGCGTGGATTTCTTGAGAGAGCATTTCTATTCCTATCCTCATCAGGTGTTGGTCTCGAAGCTGTCGAAGTCAATGTATGGTCGGATCACGACAACCCTCCCCTCGAGAGGATTCACGCTGAGGGGTCATCGGCAGCCATTAGCATCATGTCTCGCCACGCAGTCCATATATTCAACTGACAACTGAGGCTCGTGAAGTTGCATCGGCTCTCTGACGTGGCCACAACAATAGCCGCCCAGGCAAATGAGACATCATAACACGAACACTGGAAGGTAGTGCGGACCTTGAATAATCTGTCTAAATGTAATACATGAACGAGACAGAACTCGAGCGCCTAAAACTCATTCAGTTCTTCTCCTCGAAAGGTGCTACAGGAAGATCCGAGGAGGCCTGGATCTTTGGCTGCCAAGTGAGTCTGTCCCTCGGGTCATTGATTTGATCGCACAACAGACATCGACATCGTGTACGTCGAAATGGATCTCCCTCTTTCTCTGAGCACATGAACGACTTCATAAGTGACTTTGAAGACGACCCACGAGGGTTGCTCGTGTTGTGCTCCACTGTGTCCCACCCCATGTTCTTGTCTCTTTTTCCTTAGTCGCGACTATTACCATGTTCGGTCAGCTCGCTGAAGTTCACGAAGTCTTCAGACAATTGAAACTTTGGACCAGAAATCTGAATCAGTAGTAATGAGGTCGAGTCCGCAGTGATTGTTGGTTTGGAGGCATCTTAATCTCTTCCTAGTCATTCATGAAGGCGTCTCTTTATACTTTTCTGCAACGGCTGCGCCTGATTGACCGAGCATCGGCAAATATACATTCTGGAATACATGCATTATCCACTTCTCCTACTGAAGAGTAGTCACTTTGGCACCAAAGGGCAAGTCCTGCAAGACGTTGACAAGGTAAGAAAAAGCAAATGTACAGCCCGAGTTGAGTTACCCTTTTGTTGTGGGATCTCTTGGCAACTCTTCAGTACCCAAAGAGTCAAAGAAAGCCGGGCGCGGCGAGAAATAGGGTGGTAATATGACATTCACAGTGGTTCTTAGTATTGCAATCGACTGTACACAGCAACCTAACTTTGCCACCCACAACGAAGGCCTGAGGAGATGATGCCGATTTGCGAGAGTAACAGCAAGAAGGCACTAACATGAAGGCAAGTCCCCACAAAAAAAGTTCTGGATAAGAGGAAGAGGACTAAAAAACACGACATACACAGATCAGACAGGTTAGGGTAAATGGGAGATGAGTGGGGAGGAAGATCCACCCTATCTAGGCATTCCCACTTCAATAAGCATTATTGACAGTTCCTAAGGGTCCCAGTCCACTTCCCCAGACCCAACTTTGGACAATAAAATCACAAAGGTAATTGACAAGGAAAAAAAAATTGTTATGTTGAAGTGTCCCCAACCACTCACTACTTGCTCCTTGCGCATTGTAGCAGCACTCACTCTCAAAGCTTGTCAATCACTCATACCAGAGCTGGTGGTCCCATCTGTACTGTACTTCCACATAGGCCATGTCCACTTGGTAGTGTTAAAGACAGACAGAGTTTTACACTCTTTAACTAGTCAAGATCATTTGACACAAGTGTGATTTCTACCTGGGTTGTTCCAAAACTGGTACGGACAATAGGAACTGTAAAAGTGCAAGGGTGCCGTCTCTGCAATTGAGGCTTCAGGGCCAGGCATCTTAAGAAAGAAGACAGGAATAGTCAATACCTAGAATCCATGTATTGTCAAACAAGACAACCACGTATGAAGACAAAGTAGGTTTTCTAATTAAAGCAAAAAAGCATGATTCAAGATTGAGAAGCTGAATTTGAAATAGCTAAGTTTGGGGAATCCTAAGCTTTGATGAGGGGAACGGTAAAGGTGTTGCGTAAGCAATGTCCTCTTTGTAACAAAGAGCGTCTCATCTCACCAGGTGGGTCAACTGGACACCCTTTCAATTGTAATCTGGAGAACATCTAACCTTTCTCTTATCTAGTTGAGTTCCAGTTCTCAACATATATTCCTCTCCTATCTCCCCTAACTGAAAGGGCCCTTTCCAGTGTCATCTACAAAACCATTTTCTTTTAGGGAAAGCTCACATACCTGTCCAAAGAGTTCCTCCAAAGCTTCCGTCCCTGTATCTTTTCGGAAAATGATTGAGCCAACAGAGGAGTTGCAGCACGACATGGGAGATTATGGTGACAACTTTGAGGAGGGGACTGAAGAGGATGGGCAAGAAGAGGAATGGCTGAACTTAAGCTTGGGATCAAATCCAACGTTATTAGTGGGGGACTCCAAATCACAAACAAGGCCATTCCCTGGGAGAGTGTTTTCCTGTAATTTCTGTATGAGGAAATTTTACAGCTCCCAGGCACTGGGAGGTCATCAAAATGCACACAAGAAAGAGAGAGGAGCAGCCAGAAAGTACCAATCCCAGAGGATCATGTCGAAGATGGTCAATCCTCCAATCATGCGATTCCTCGGTGTCCGGCCACATTCACTTATTCACAGACAGAACAAAGATGATGCTGCAGTAGTAGTTGCAAGGTTCGGTGAGACTTTTATGGGATCAGGACTCAGATGGACTTCGGCCATGGAGGATGCGCCTGAAGTGATGTGGCCGGGAAGTTTTCGGTCGGATCCACCTCTACAACAAAAATCTCCATCTGAGCTGCATCAGCTTGACTTAAACCTGCGGCTCTAAGTCAGAATCTCCTTTCCTATCTTTTCAGGGAAGCGTCTAAAGAAGATGCACTCTATGATTTATTAGGATAAATCATAGAGTGCTCAAACTCGGTCCAACCAATGCATTGTAAAAATCTTGCATACCTCCAACTTTCTCTTCACGCATAATGCAGTGAACCAAAGAAAGAAAGAGAATGCTATGAATTCCTTTCTATTAACCATTTCACCTTCATTTCAATCCTTTCTGACTACAATACTGAACCAAGCAGTAGGAGCACAACCAAAGAAGCGTGCACATGACAAGGTCAATGAATACAAGTTTTAGCTTGGATTTTAGACATTTAGCATTCCTCTTGACATCTGAAGCTTTAGATAATTGGAGAACTACCATTTCCCAACCTTCCCAATGAATTCATAGGAAAGTGGAAAGAGGTCTTCCATCATAGTCTCCCTCCCAAAGAACCCTCAGATACTTAACCAAATGCAAGTGCTTTATCTGGTAGAAAATACTTTTACCAGTCTATCGCATATTTAAACTATACTGAAAAGGAGGGGAAGCAATTCCGGTAATAGCAGCAGTTTTTCGCATTTAGTTCTTATAAATAAGGCCATATACAAATTTTCTTTGTTCATTGTCCCAAGATCAGATTCTGGCCTGGCGGAGCCAAGTCTTGTCCACATAAAGACGCACCGGAACCCCTACATCCATCTTGAGGATGATAGAAGAGCGGTCAATAAGTTGGAAAACTATTATGCACATCATGTGATGAATATTTCTCAGGCAAGGAACGGTTTTTCTAGAAGATCCCAAGTAAGGCAGAACACAATTCAATGGTCCACCTAATAAACCCACTGTAATAAAGGAAATGACAACATAAAGCAAAGCATAGATGAACAGAAATATGAAACAAGGAACGGATGGCACACGAGTAGCAAAAAAATTGCCAAAGTATCAGATCTCCATAATATTTCAGAACGTGATAAAATTAGTAAATATATAGATACTTATAAAACAATAGTACAGACAGTGCACATACGCATTCAGATCCCACCGGAATCCTGTACAGAATACAGATAAATAATCTAAAAGGACACACCACACATCATGAATTACCAGACATGACAAGTTTTTGTGTCTTATGCGTGATAACAGGGAGCCTTTGACTGATGATGCTTGGATCACTGTACGAGGCAGAATCGATGGGATGTCCCAGCTACAAAATTAGCAATGAAAAAAATCAGACTCTGTGCAACCAAAGAATGGATAAATCCGCACATAACTCTCAGCTTTGAGAAAAGATACGTTGTATTTGACTACAAACTTGCATTAGAAGACCATCCTAGCTCTAGGACCCCAACAACTATCGTTGGTCATGATTGTTACAGACTTACAGTACCATAATGTCACGACAAAAGGAGGTGCTAACGAATGAATTTCCGCAAAAGGTGATTTTTAATCAAAGCTAAAGAGGAAGAGAGAGCTTACAGCAGACAAAGCTTGGAATGTGGCTTCTCTCCAGCAGCTTTCTCTCAAAATTGTTGGTCTGCTGGTATCCTCAAATCGACAATACATGCGAGTGTCCCTTAATCTTATTAACACCCCGTCCACCCTAAGCTGCAAAGAATCCTGGAATAAAAGAGCTGCCTAAATTGATTAAACAAGTATAACTCTATCGGAAAGTTTACGTACCCAAAATCGCAGGAGAAGGAACCAGCAACTCGGCATGACTCTCTAAACAGGATACAGAAAGAATCAACGTAAATCAACTGCATAGAAAGAATAAAATAAGTGCCCAAAAAGAGCAAGGATGAACTGTTTATTACCACTTTGGCAGTTAACAGCGAAACCCCATTATCAGCCAGTTCATCCTCATAGAGCACAATTTCATCATAGAAGAGAATGGGTTCTCTCACAGCCAGGGCAACCAAATCAATCCTCTCTTCACAATCCTTCCAGGAGAGTTCACCAGCTGACTTGGGTGAAATTCTTTCCTCGAGCTGATGTGAGGTTAAATGTTCGATCAGAAGGCAACTCGGCGAAGCATCTCCACTAAAGTTAAAGAATCTCAAAAAGAAAAACGCAAAACCCACTGTTGTGTTTAACTCAATCTTCTCACTCCCCATATAAGGGGTTGTGAACGTGTAGTCATAGTCGAGAATCACCTCCTTGTTGGGTTTGCTGAACATAGATAACCAACAATATATCGCCGTCATTTTCCAACTACCACTTCACGATTCCAAAAGAAAAACAATAACTGGAGTAACTCACCTCCTGAATTTCCATTTAGCGGCAGCGGGGACTTCAACAGGAGGCAAAGCCTCCTGCTTCCAACCAGAGAGAGCATCGAAAGCATTGAAATGGATCACCGCACCGCTTTCCAAGTGGCGAAGAACAAGACAACTCTCCCCGAATACCATTTCAGGCAAATGAGTCGTCCCCAGCCGTTCCTCCCACCTGGTAACCAATTCCAAAATCGAAAGATGAGAAATTCAAAAGCACCAAATACCAAAGGAAGAAAACAAAAATATCCATCCGCTCTCCGCAACAAGCAGCAAGCATGACTTCCCAAAAGACGAGGACGAGGACGAAAAGTACAGTTGGAGGGACGATGAATTGAGGATGGATCGCTTCCGTGTCTCAATCTCCCATCCGAGAATCCTCAACCCGCTCCGACCGCCGTCAAGCAGCTCCGCGCCGGCAGCCTTCAGCTCTTTCTCGTCAACCTCCTCCTCCATCGCCGCCTCCGGTTTCAGGGTTCAGCCGCCCACGCCACTTTGACCACGGCCCCCCCCCCCCCAAAAAAAAAATAAAATAAAAGAACATCCCCGGGCCGATAAATTGGGCTTTATCGTTAGCGAAACCCAATTGTATGGGCCATGATATGATTTTGGGCCTAGGCCTAATAACAATGGATCAGGCTTAGTCAAAATAATAATCAACTGCTTTCCTGTCCTCCGAGAGTGCAAGTGCTCGAGATGGGTTTTACTTTTACCCATGACACGAACACACGCGGGGCTTACGAGGATGAGGGTAAGGTTTTTGGTCTTTGTTGTAGTACAATGCAGATGATTTAAGGTTTTCCTTTCCTATGAAATCTAACCCACCCCCAAATGTTGTCCTAAATTCACTAGGGAGTGAGAGACTTCCTTTGTCCACAAGCAATGTTCTTTTCTTATTTCCCCCACCAATCAATAATCGTTCCGCCACCAACAACAAGGCCCACAATTACGGGGGTCGCATTAAATAATGATAATGATAATAAGAGGGTTTTAGTTTAACAAGAAAAAAAAAACAAACAAAAGTAACTTGGCCCACCGCCTGTTTTTGAATAACATGACCAAATATGGGAGAGATGATGTTGGACGGGACCCATTTAATACATTTGTACATTACATTTGCATAATTACAACTCGAAATTTACCGTCTTATTTAACAAATTTTAAAAATTGTTATAGCAACCATGAATTTTTTTTTTTTTTTTTTTTTACATTTTTGGTATACATATGAGACGACAAAGTAGTGTCCGATTTCAGTGTCCCGTGTTTTAAGATTACAAAACTTCATTTTCTCATCTAATAACAAATAAATAAAGTGATCAATAATAATTATTAATTAAATAAAAAATGGTTTTTTAATATGTTACTAAAAATGAATAAATAAATGTAAAGCAGGAGGAGGTCGTCACTGACTGCTACTACTGACTGACTCGCTCTGCGCCGCCCATGGAAAGCAGGAAGCCCAGCGGCTTCCTGGCGTCGCTCAAGGGCGAGCTGATCCGAACCCTCTCCCCTTCCCCCTTCACCTCTCCCCACAGTAACCTCCTCCTTAACGTCTCCGATGACCGCCACAGCCGTCAACATTCCGCCCACCGCTACGGTGCCGGCGTCGTCGAGACCCTCGCCCCTCTCATGGAAGGACCTGATCCGGACTACGACGAGCCCAGCGGCGGCGGGGGATACGGCGGTCTCGGGAGGTGGGTTAAGGGCCAGATTCTTAGGTTACCGAGAGGGAACGGGGGTTCGGCTACTGCGGCTGCGGCGGCCTGCAAGAGGGCTGACCTGAGGGTTATGCTGAGTGTTCTGGGCGCCCCGTTGGCTCCCGTGCACGCCAGCTCCCTCGATCCCCCGCCTCTCCTCAGCATCAAGGATACTCCCATTGTATGATTTACTCGCGTCCTGTACCTGATTCGTTGCTCCGTTCAGTTTCCTTTTTTTTTCGTTTCTGTACGGTCATCCAGCGATGGTTGCTCCGAAATTCATTGATTTCTGTGATCCCCAATTCTGATGCTTTGAGTTTTGGTTGTTTCATTCAGAGATGTGTTGGGGGGACCGATTTTCGAATGGGGTGGGTTTGGGTTTGACGTGTGGGGCAGGGAATCGTAGAAAGAATTGTTTTTTCTTTTTGTCCTGTGGGTTTGAGTTGGAATTTTGACTTCTGGGTTGAAGTTGTTATTTGCTTAATTGTTGTTCGCAGGATGACTTTTTTTGCGGTGTTTAGACTGTAAAAATAGTCAATCAAATGCATTTTGAAATTGATCAAAGTAGCGACAATAAAGTAGAAGCTTTTTTGTGTATGTTTTGGAGTTGATTTATTTGAAGATGTTGCTGAGTCCAGGTGTCTTGTTGGATATTGTCTTCTAGGAGACGTCTTCGGCGCAGTACATCCTGCAGCAGTATATGGCGGCTTCGGGTGCTCAGACTGTCCAGAATACCGTCAAGAATGCGTATGCCATGGGGAAGGTGAAGATGACCATGTCGGAGTTCGAGACAGCGGCGAAGGTCATCAAGAACAGGAAGTCGGCCCAGATGGGGAGGTTTGTGCTGTGGCAGATGAACCCTGACATGTGGTACGTGGAGCTTGCAGTTGGGGGAAGTAAGGTCCATGCTGGATGTAATGGGAAGCTTGTGTGGCGGCACACACCTTGGCTCGGAGCACATATTGTGAAAGGACCTGTCAGGCCTTTACGCCGCACGCTTCAGGTTAGGATTTTCATCTCTAGCCTCAGTAATTCAATTCGACAAAGTAAATGGCTGTTGAATGTTTTTATCTTCTTTTTCCATTTGGTATTCAAAATTGTTAATGCATGCAGAAAAGTCGCTGTACATCATCTGATCTCTTTGTCTTATGATCATATTGATGCAGGGTCTTGATCCAATAACTACAGGGAGCCTGTTCTCTGAAGCTAAATGTGTTGGAGAAAAGAAACATCATGGTGAAGATTGCTTCATACTGAAACTAAGCACTGATCCTCATAACCTGAAAGCGAGAAGCCATGGCCCTGTGGAAATCATAAGACATGTTCTTTTCGGCTACTTTAGTCAGAAAACAGGCCTTCTTGTTTACATGGAGGATTCCCATCTGACCCGGATTCAGGACAACGGTGGAGATGCAGTGTATTGGGAAACCACCATCAACTCGTACCTCCACGATTATCGGCCCGTGGAAGGCATCATGATAGCCCATTCCGGGCATTCTGTGGTGACTGTTTTCAGGTTCGGGGAGACTGCGATGAGCCACACGAAGACGAGGATGGAAGAGAGCTGGGTAATCGAAGAGGTGGCCTTCAACGTGCCCGGGCTGTCGGAAGACTGCTTCATCCCCCCAGCAGACCTAAGGTCAGGATCAGTAACCGAATCTCTAGGTCTCCTTCATGATGAAAGGAGTAAGGGCAACGGTTCAAATCAGACAAAAGTCACGGCCCTCAAGGGTTCACGTGGGGGGAGCATCGACAATATGATGTGGAGGATGGAAGTGTAGGGGCAGCGAACGACTCTTGAACTCTTTGAAACAAAGCAATTGTCTATATCCTTAGCCGGCTAACCATCCGTTCGTTGATCACATAGCTCTAATCACAGTATGATTTAGTCGTTTCGATATATGCCTCTATTAATCTGTAAATAGAACATATGCACCCGAAGGATTGTTCCCTGAGAAGCAAAAGGGGACTCGTCTGGACGAATCGTTTACACTGAGATAGCAGTTTCCGGGGAGTTGGAGCTCAACTCAACTTTCCAAATAGGGGATAGAGAGCAATGGAGGTTGTGTTTTTTTAGAGTGCCATCCATTCGAGAAGGTCTATTGAGGTTGATGACTAATTAGGAAATTTGAATCTTGGTGTTGAGTTGAGATGGGGTTGTATCAGCATCAAACAGCGGTAGGTAACTCTTGCTGATCCAGGCACTTCTGGATAAGTTGTTGGTCATGTGTCTGTGTCTGTGTGTGGACAAAACAGCTGTGGTTGGAGATGGCATTACATATAGATATATATAATTCCTGACAAATGGGTGGAGTGGTGTCCTCCTCCTGTCCACCTGTGGTAGTGTTGGGTGTTGGGGGCCATGATTTCCAGGGCCCCAGCTTTTTTTGGGTCTGAGGACTGGCATTGACAGATTGATCTGCAGCAGCTGCCTTTGTCTGTCTGTCTGTCACTCTTCTAGCATCCAGATGGAGTGAAAAGAGAGGAGAACAGATTGACCACTTGGGGTTGTTTGTTGCTGGGTTGTGTGTCAGAATGAGAGACTGACTTGTCAGCAAGAACAAACTTATTTTCCTTATTTATTTGCCCCTCCCTCTCCTTTCTTTCATCTTTTTTACCTCCCCCCAGTGCTCAGGAAAAAGGATGATTAAATCAAAACCTGTCTGAATTGGAATAAAAAATCCTCTCTTTTTAATTGGTAAAATTTTACGGTTACTATCAAGTTTAAAATGATAGATACTCTGTTCTTTCTTCAATGGAACCAAAGTCCCACGAATTCATTTTCGGTCCGTATATTGACTCCAATTCGAGGAATTCGGTAAAATTAAATAATAAAATTTTTAATACCGAATCTTAGTTTTTTTGTCCATTTTAATTTCCACCAAGGTAATTTTTTTCACTATTAATAAAATTTTAAAAAATTTATTTATTTATGGAGAAAAAGAAGAAGAGATCAACTACCAACACGGTGGACGCACGCACATTCAGTAGAGGGGAGGATGAATTTTATTATGCCTGCAAACAGCGCGTGTGTTCCTAACAGGTGCGGTGCATTCATTTCTTTAATTCAATTATTTTCGACATGGACCAAAAAATGACAAGATTTCATTACAATATCCTCGATTTTTATAGATCGTGATTGCCCCCCATTTCCAATCGAACGAATTTTAATTTACGGAAGCTTCTTCTCTTCCTTTTTATGATTTTTTTTTTTTATCTTCCCTAAAGCTCCTCTCTTCCTTTATACATGCAAATAATTAAAACAAAATAAAAATTAAAGGGGTAGATTCTTAATTTAAAAGTTTTTTTTTTTCAAAATTAGCACGTAAAATAATCCTAGTTTCAGAATCGATAATTTTTTTTTAAGAAATAAAATAAAATAAAAAGGCAAGGTTAAAATCATGTGGGAATGGGATCGGTTTGCCCTGTCCTGGGCTATTTTTCGTACTCACTTTCGTGATGGCCCACCCAAAGGCCCAATATATTGCCCAACTTGGGGTTTTATGCAGGGCCCGTTAGTTCGGGCCCATGTAATCGAGGAGAGAACAGGGAGAGGGCAAAGGAAGACGAGGATCGGCCGGAGTTTGGGGTTGGAAGCGGCACCGCCGTTGAATTCGAATCCAATCCATCGGGAAAGCGAGATCGCGGCTTCGACTGTCTGGACGGTATTTACGTCGGTTTTTCATCCGCGATTTTTTGTCCGATTAGGTGTTAGATTACGGTGGCCCCATCTGTGTTCTGGTTGGTGTATTCCTTTTGCGGAGTGCTTGGTGATTCCCAGTTTCTTTTGCCCTTGTTGTTGTGATTTTTAGTTCCCATGGCGGTGAGAGCGGCCGCGAGGAGCTTGAGCTCGAATCTACGGAAGCGGATGTCCGCCCCTGCCGCTGCTCTCCTCCATTCTCATGCCACGAGTTTCGGTAAATTCTACCGCTAGCCTCTTGCATTATATACACCATTTAGTGACATGTGGTTGCCTTTATAGTCGTGGGCTATCGAATGATTGCTTTCGCCACTCATTTGCGATGCTTAAGTATGAGTTTCTATCCAGGTGCCGCCTCAAAGAGTTGCTAACATAAGGATCTCACATAGGAAAGATAGGTTCGCTAAGCCCGTATTCAAATGCTTAAGCCAGCTCCTCGTGTTTACTGTCAGGATTTAAAGAAGTACGCGAAGAGGACAAGAGTCAAATGGTCGGCGATGTGTTCACCAAGGTCGCTTCGAATTATGATCTCATGAATGATCTCATGAGTGCCGGACTACATAGGTTATGGAAAGATAGGTTAGTCATATATTTTTCATCGTTTCTGTCCGAAATTGTGTCATCTGGAATGGAGTTCTATGGATTTGATGGACGTCTGTTGTGGGACAAAGACTTCTAAATGCTGCTTCTGTTGTGCTTTCAGACTGGTATCAAAACTACATCCTTTTCCTGGAATGAGCCATCTGGACGTGGCTGGTGGGACAGGTTTGTATCTCGAATAGAAATTCTTGGAGGAAATTTGTTGTGAATTTCTGTGTCCTTTCTTTTCAGTTTCACAAGTAATTTCTGTCCGTAGTACTGCAAATTAGATAATCTGCTGTTCCTTCTTTCGCTTTTCGTTGACATCCGTTCCCACTTTCAATTTTGACAGGAGATATTGCTTTCAGGATTCTGGAAGATATAAACAATCTGAGACGCCGGGCGCTGCAAGATGCAAATGATGATAATTTACCTGATGAAACTCGAATTTACGTTTGTGACATCAACCCTAATATGCTCACAGTTGGTAAAAAGAGAGCAATTGCAAGAGGTATCTCGAAGCTAGTCAAAGATCTTATAATATTATCTTGCATTATTCTTTAAATCTAGACCAATAGAAAATTAACTTTAAGTATTGCGATAGGATTTGGGGACAACAAGTCCCTCGTTTGGGTGGAGGGTGATGCAGAAGCTTTAAAATTTGAAAGTGCTTCAATGGATGGTTACACCATTGCATTTGGTATTAGGAATGTGACACATATCGAGAAAGTTCTGGATGAAGCTTACAGGTTACTCATCCAATTTTGTTATTTCACAATTCACATGGCATTAATTTTTACCCAGTCATACTTTGATTGGAAAAAGAACTCCTTTCATCTTTTTGCTTAAATGATCAAGTTTTCCGTACGGTTCCCTTGTACCCCAATGTTAATCCTCATCAGTGCCCTTGGTATGATATCACGAGGTTAAAGTTATTCTGACTAATTTTATATTGTCATTTGTCACATCTTGTGTCAAATTCTTGATGATGTGTTTAACAAGTCTAAGTTCTTTTGGAAAGATGAACATATATATGAAAAGTGTGGAAAAATTAAATTTCCTATGCTTTTCTGGAGAATTCTTGATCCTCACTTTTGTTTGTCTTAGGGTGCTCAAAAGGGGAGGAAGATTCTTGTGTCTGGAACTAAGTCACGTTGACATCCCAATATTTAAGGATATGTAAGTTCTACCTCGCCCTTCAAAAAATTGCAGAAATGGTTGTCGCTTTATCAAATGCATGAGGTTATTGTCATCTCAAGCTTTTAATTGGACTCGGGTCTAATGTGTGTAAGTGGTCTTATTATGGATATTGTTATTGCAGATACGATTTTTATTCATTCTCGGTCATCCCTTCTATGGGAGAATTTGTCTCGGGTGATCGGGAGTCATATCAGTATTTGGTTGAAAGCATCCGCCGTTTCCCTCCACAGGTACTTCTGATTATCTTTTCAACCCGTTGTGCCTGTAATAATATGGTGGTGTCTCCGAGTAAAATATATTTTCCAAATACCTTCAATCCCAAACTTTATTTCTCTTCAAGTTGACCTGTCAAAGCTGGAGGAGGATGCTAACCATTTGGAACTGTGTTTGCAGGAAAAGTTTGCCTCAATGATAGCTGATGCCGGGTTCCAGATGGTTGAGTATGAAAATCTGGTGGGAGGCGTGGTTGCCATCCATTCGGGATTGAAATTGTAGCCAGGCAGCACCTTCTATATTCTGTCTGAGGCTGGAGTTTTTCTGGGCATGCTCAACGGTTCTGCAGCTGTTAGTAGAAAATCCATCTACCTGGAAAGCGATGAGGCCTGTCTAGGAGGTCCTGGGAACTAATAAAGGGAAGGCCTTGATGAGCGTAGTATTGGAGTAGTTTTGTCATGTTAGATGAAACACAAAGGGAAAGCTGTTCAATTCATTTCAAAGTGTTTTGTGTAGATATTTTACAACTGTTTTAGAAACATCATTGCCTCATCTAGTCCCCTGCTTTAACTCATTTTACAACTTTTGTCTTCTTGTTGGTCGCCGTGTGAATGCGGATAGATGAGGCAAATGCGGTCACTCGATCCTCACATCTCCAAGGATGAGGAGTGCAGATTTGCAGAAAGAATCAAGAGTAAGTGGCATGGATGGAAATCACACTTTCTGCAGGGCACAGCGCCGAAGTCTTTGTAATTGTTAGGGAATGCAGATACGCTTTCAAAAGAGAGGTATTACTGTTACATTATGAAATTGCAAAAGTAGCTAGAATCAGATCATGATCACATATCAGGATAATATCAAAATCTGGCAAACCATCTCGAATTGCTTCAAAGTCGGTGAATGACACAAGCTTTAACGTCAGTCATATAGGCAGTCATTGACATAGAGAGAAGCAAAACTCTACCAAGGATAAGGAGGATCAAAGACATACGAGCACGGAAGTCATAATTCTTGAGTTAGTAACACACCTTTCCTTTTCCTGTTGCACTATTTCGGTTAACAATAGCTTTGCGACAGTATGGGCAGTCCCCGCAAGTTCTGACCCAGGGATCCAAGCAAGCAGAATGGAACATGTGTGTGCATGGTAGGCGCAAGAGCTTATCTTGTGGCAGGAAGCTCTCGAGACAAATCGAACAGTCCGGCTTTAGCTCATCTGGTGACATAATATTGCTATAGGTTTCCACGACAAGACGGTTTATCATGTCCTGAGTGAGACCTGGCGGCTTCTTCTCAATCCTGTCTGATCGTAAGGCCACATCTGCATTGTAAGAGCTGATATCTGGAGAATGCATGAAAGTATCTACTCCCCAGTCACTTGCATCGGCAAGCCTCCACCGGTCATCAACAGTATGGTCTTCGTAGTTATTTGAAGTTAAAGCAGATGCATTCCGCCTAAACAAGATATTTAATTAATCAGTCAATCACGCTTCCAGACATATTATAATTTTCAGCTGCAGGCGACTAGCAGACACCAGAATCTGCACACAAAAAATACCAACCTGCCGCCACTCAAGGGTACTCCTCGAAGCCTCTCAAGAAGCCTTTCCCTCGCAAGAAGCACGGATCCTGGTAGCCGGTCAGTTGAAGCTTGCCTAGATCTCCCTGAATTGGTTTCTGTTGGCACATTCATGCCACTGCTTGGACCAGCCTGGCTAGTGCCGGCATCAGTGTGAAGCCACAGACAATCCTGATTGATTGAAAACCCGGATTCTTAATTAGTCAGTTCATGAACACGGCGCAAAAAAGAACAAATAAAAACCGATTCCATCAAAGGTTGAGTCGAGTTACTGAAAAGATAATCAAAAGAAAAGGTATCATTCATCGGCTTTTGTCAAATATGGACCATAACAGAGTCCTCACTAGCAACTGTTTGCACTTAAAGTAATCCATGAAAACGCCACAGTACAGTGTTGAAGGCCATAAATTGCCATGCGCCATCCTCCGACGCAACCATAACTGCTATACAGCTGAGGGCATTGGAGCAGAAACTCTGTAGCTCGTAAAGGGTACCCGATCACATGTAAGGCCATCAACTTTGAGGAATCCAACAACACCACGAGTGGTGTGAAGGATCTCTCTCTCAAATTTGGGCCGGGGAGAAGCGAGTCACGGTAACAATTCTCCAAAACCAATCCACGAAAAAGATCAAGCAATCTTCCATTTCCCGGTATGTCAAAACCAACGGTCGGTCTTTTGTGGATGTGTAATGGCAAGTCAGACTCACACCACTAATCCAATTCACCAGATAGCAAACCCAAGGGGACGGCCTTGATTTCGGTAGATAACTGAAGGAAGCAAACCTAACCAAAGCAATCAAAAAGGAGGAGGGGAGGGGGGGAGATGGCTCACGGAGGAAGAACAGCGAGGCCTCTGTTCATGCGAGAGGCGAGCACGGGACGATCTCCGGAGAGGATGATCGAATCCGTGGAGATCATTGCGATGGGAGTGAGCGAGCCGACGACCAGGAGGATGGTGGGCAGGGCGATGGTCATGATGATGGCCGAGGAAGTCGAAGCCGCCGGTGTAGACAGAAGAAGTGGAAGCGCCCGTCGGGGAAGAGGGGCGGAGGGGATGGGATCTGCGGTTGTAGAAGAGCTCCGACGCAGTCGTCATGCAACTAAGGCGGGCGGCGGAAGAGAGGGGCAGTTATAACACCCCAAATGGAGAGGAGAAAATAGAGAAACGAAGTTATCCTGCTGGATTCTCTCGCTCTCGTCGGGGTTCCATGTAATCAACGCCACAAATCGGAAGCCGTGTCGAGAGGTTGTAATGAAGTGAAAAATTGATGTATTTGTTTTGTATGGTAAATTTTATTTTACTATATATATATATAGATTAGACTTGCATACGTATCGCTTACCCATTCATTCGTTACGGGTCAAACCAAGAGCACGTTCGATTTTATTTTAAATTGCTTTCGACAAGTTTTCTATATGATCCCCCGAGAGGACGATGCGCGTGGCTGGGTATGTTA
This sequence comes from Melastoma dodecandrum, assembly GCA_029817715.1. Classification (NCBI taxonomy): domain Eukaryota; kingdom Viridiplantae; phylum Streptophyta; class Magnoliopsida; order Myrtales; family Melastomataceae; genus Melastoma; species Melastoma dodecandrum. The sequence goes on from JARUPY010000182.1 coordinate 4,041,675, forward strand.
TGGCCACGACGCCAGACTTTTAGTTTCGATCGAGAAAATATTAGATAGTTTTAAAATTAATTTAATAATATTTTTAAATTAGAAGGATTAGCAAATTCTATATTGTAAAATGTTGTCGAGCACTCCATAATCTTTATAGAGAAGATATGAATCACTATTTATACCCACCTGTTCTTACCAAGGAGAAGGCCTGAAGTGAAGCATTATTACAGCGACGATGATTCCGCTGTCGGACGTGACGCCTTCAGCCCTCAACAACGTGACCACCCAGTTCATCCTCCTTGACATGGCGAGGGCCAACAAGGAGCCCGGCCTCGGCGCGGCCACGTGCCTTGCGCTCGTCGCGGATGAGACGGCTGCAGTCCATTTTCAGTTCTGGGGAAGCGAGTGCGACTCGTTCCGCCCCGGCGACATCATCCGCTTGACAAATGGGATATTCTCCTACAGCGGAAACAGGAACTCCCTCGTGCTGAGGGCCGGGAAGCGTGGGAGAATTGAGAAGGTCGGGGAGTTCACCATGAACTTCGTCGAGACGCCCAACATCAGCGAGATCAAGTGGGTCCCCGAGGGAGCTTCTGGTAGGTACGTGCCGGAGAGCGTCGTCTCGCCATATTCCCGTATCTTTCCTCCTCTTCGCTGAGGCATGGTGTCGTCGCTGTTGCTCGGTGATGCCCACAAACCGTTCGGAGAAATGCCACCATGCTTAACAGTTCTTTATCTTACGGGCAATCGCATGTTCTTACCTTCTTATTGCAAGGGATTTACAAAAGAGAAGGATGGAAAAGATTGATGAATCGAAGCAATTCTCTTTTCATCATAATAATTCATGAACAAAACGATCCTAATTGATTTCTAATCTCTTACAAAAATTTACATCTTCCTCCAAATGATATAGTGAACTTCACAACTATATATAAAACGAAAAGACCTACAGACCATTAATCTTCAATCGTTATTCCACGTCAATGAGTATCAGAACCCAAAGCCAGGACCAAAATCTTGTTTCTTCAAATAATTGTCTCCCGCATCACGAACTGCGATCGAAAGAATGAGTGAGTACTTTCTCACGTTGAACAGGCCAGTTCTGCCCGAGCATTTGCGGATTCAACTCTGCTGCGTTGCACAAATCCAACATTGATAAGGGAATGCTCGGGTTTCCCAGAACCCGGACAAACTTCCCTGGTGCAACCTCGACTATTCTGCAGGGAGCAGCATCCTGTTTCTTGGACCTGGCTATATCCATAGCCTGACCGATCAGACCCTTTAAGTACATATCAAGTGCACTGTTCAACAAGTTGGCGCATCCTACTGAGACATTGATTCCCTCCATCTCCAGCTTTCGGTCCATCACGCTCTTTAAAGAACTAGTGCTCGGAAGTGCTCTGCTATTCTGGCAGCTTTCTGGATCGAACTTCCAACTCCGAGAATATCCCGACAAGGTTCGAGGGCCAACACTGAACTCTAATGAAACCCCAAGAGGAGCAGTTACCGTGCTTTCACTCTGAACTCCAGGGCTCCCTGCCGACTGCTCGACCTCCTCTCCGTCTTCGACAGAAACAACAGGAGGCCTGCTACCAATAGATTGCACCTCCGGCGGACTCCGCAGCGTTGGGGCAGATTCCTTCGATGCTACATTCTGGGTCTTCCCATGAGGCCCCAAGGGACTTGGTCGGTCATGAAACTTGCCACTGCGGTTTCCAACAGACCTGAATTTCCTAGGGGAAGGAGGGAATGCTAAACCAGACGACGACTGCACGCAACTCTTCTCTTTCCCAATGACATGTTGCACGCCGCCGAGCTTCCCCCTGCCGATCAGAGCCGGCCGTTCCCGTGCACAGCAAGCATTCTTCAAAATCGACCGGATAAGCTCGTTGTGGAGGCGGAGGGTCTCCCTCCCGATCAGACGAATGCACTCCTCATCAAACTCGGGCTTGCTAATCCGACCCGCGAACATCCCGACCAACTGATCAAAGTACTTCTGTGCCCTCTCACGGCCAATTTTACGGACAATCATGGACTTCAACCGCAAAGTATTTGCCCGGTCATGCTGCCCATTCCGCACCATCTTCTCAAGTCCTCGTAAAAAAATCACAGCATCAACTACGAGTTCACCCCTCGTAATTCAGCCACTGCGAACCCTAAATTCCCCTCCCCCAATAACTTTACCCACGCCCCACGCCACAATTATCCAACAACAACGCCAGGAACCCAATCGCGATCAGCCAATTGACCCAAGAAACCTCGGAAAACCCTAATTTCAAGCTGCAGGCAGCGATCAATTGCGAATGGAGACAACTCCCTCGAATCTTACTTAATTCTGGAAACCCTAAGATATCGAACGAAATGTTCGACAGAACAATCGACACCGAAACCGATCGGTTTGACCGCGCCGGGATGCAAAGAGAAAGAAAGAAAGGAAACCCACGTGCGTCCTATTCTTTTGGTTCCGTCGTTTGTTTTGTTTAGCAGAAGAAAGTACAGAAAAAATAAACTTAGTATAAATAGGCCGTGGGCTTGTATTGGGCTGGCCCAAAATGAGAACTAGGGTTTGACTAACCCCCCAGTATATATCACAAAGGATTCGCTTCCTCTCTTTACCTTCTTCTTCACAGACGCCACCTCCGTCCGCCGCTCTCTTCTAGGGTTCGCGACAGCGCCACCACCGTCGAAGTTGTCTGAGGAGGCAGAGGGGCGAAGGGATGGGGCACTCCAACATCTGGAATTCTCACCCTAAGAACTACGGGCCCGGCTCCCGCACTTGGTTCGTCCCCTTGTCGTACATTCTTCCCGCGCAGTCTGCGTTGATTTTGTCTCTGTGCTTCTAGCCGAGTCCTCCCGTGTCGATAATTCGAAGGGGAATTTATTTGCTTGAATTGTTTGGGGCAATCGACGGATTGGCGATTATTCTTTCTTGATTGGAATAGATTTGATCCGAACTTCAGTGCGGGCTGGTAGGAAATCGATAATTGGTTTACGTTGATTGCATCTCTATGGATACTTTGGACTATGGGCTCGGGGAAGCTCTAGGATAAGAGAGCGTTTTTTGACATAAATGTGAAAATATGCGAATTAGTGGACTCTTTTGTGAATTGTTTGCTTGGTTGGTTTAGGTGGATTAATCATCTTTGTTTATGTTTGTGTGTGATCTGTGCTTTATTTATACTTTCTTTGTTGATAATTTCGGCTGGGGTGTTCTCAGCCGCGTGTGTGGGAACCCTCATGGTTTGATCAGGAAGTACGGACTCATGTGCTGCAGACAATGCTTCCGTAGCAATGCCAAGGAGATTGGCTTCATCAAGGTTACTTACTGCGTTATGTTTTAAGTTATATATCGGATCGCTTTGCTGCACAAGTTGTTCTCATTTGTTGCGGTGATTTCATCTGCAGTACCGCTGAAGAGCTTCCACTACTGTCTTGGATCTGTATCCATGCAAGAGTCATCGCCTAACTAAGTTTATTTAGGTTGTTGAAAGGAACCGCAGGACAATGTCATAGAACTGTTGGTGTTTTACGAGACTATTTTCCATGGCTTGGTCACATATTAAACTCCGGTTTTTGCTATCTTATCTCCATTCATCTTTTGAATGGCCAGTCCCCTTTTTCATCATTTCTATTGTTCTACCATTAACTTTCTGAAGTTGTGGTGGCATCACTGGCAGTGGCATCTAAAAGTCGAGTTACGACATTCTGTCCTTGAAATTACTTGGTATTTGTCCATGCCTTGATGATGATGATTTCCCATGAAATGAACTTACAAGACTGCTATCTAATCACAATGTCATGTATTGTGTACTATCGTAGTGTCAGTTTATCTTCTGTTCCAAAATTTAGTGGGCGATTAGATCTTATTGACCTTAGTCATGTGTTTCCTCTGCCTATCCTTATGATTGTTGATTTTGGTTATTGTCAATTGTCATCATGATCAACAAAAAACAAGTTAGAATAGGATATGTCTTGATTTAGTTAACTATGGGATGTAAGTATGCTAACCAATCTTTGTAATAACAAGGTGGTCTTTTAATTGCACAAACCATGTTGTTACTACTCTGGTTTGCTATGTTCGAGCCATTCGATGATTCAAGTGCTCGAGATGCAGGTGCGCACTTTAAACAAATCAACCGTGACATGTTTTTATGTACATTATAATCTATCCAATTTGTCTATAGCACAATTTCTTTACGGATGGTGATTTATCAGTCCAAGGAATGACGGACAAGTATAGCATCATGATACGGCTAGTTGTTTCTTGTTATGGGGCAAGCAGCAGTGCCATTCGTCTGAGGTCTCCACCGTCTAGCTCGAATGGCGGCAGCCGCATTCATGGTCGTCAAAATCGCGATTTTACTCGTGAAATCGTCCGATTTTACGATTTTGTGGGAAGAAACGAGTTGAATCGGTGTATAAAACGTTGTATAGTAAAATCGTTGTAAAATCGTAAAATCAAAAGCGGAAATGTAGGATCGTAAAATCGCTTGAGGCGAGCCAAATCTTAGAGATAGTCCACTAACGTGGCCCATCTAAACCTAAGCCCACCTAACCATTTGTTCATTGGACTAATTTGTAAAAAATTTCAAATGTGAGGACTAAATGAACTAGATTGAATTAAATAAAAAATGCAATTTTTTCATTGTCTCATCTTTTTTACTTTCCCTCTCGAAACCACTACCCCTTCAGGATCAGGGCTTTCCAGCAGCCGGCCCTCCGAGCTCGTCCCCGAGCAGCCGGCATCTCTCCCCCGAGCTCAATTCCACTATCTTTTGTGGGGTAGGTGGGTTTGTTCGAATTTCAGTGTGTTAATAATCAACTTTTTGTTGCCTCGAACTCAATCCCTGCGAAATATTAATCTTAAAACAAAAAACTGGGAAATATAGTTTTGTTCTTTTTCAGGAAGATGTGGCTAAAAGAAGCTGTCAAACATAGCATATGTATTGAATTGTTTCTCCAGTTTGTGGCATGGAGTCGTGCTAGTCTATAGTCTCGTTTATGGGTTCTCGACATTTGATCTTCTCGCTGTTCTTCCACTTGATGATTTTTTTCTAGCCAGAAACAACAAATCTATTCTAGAGCATACCTAAATTTTAAGTGGACTGAAGATGTTATTGAGTTTGCTGAGCTTTTTGATGGGCATGTTATCATGTATGCATACATATGCGTGTTCAAATCACAAATTTGTAAACTCTTCCGATTTAACTTACGATCCTACGAATTACGATTTTACAGACCCCTTCCGATTCTACGTAGGATGTCGATTTTGACAACCTTGGTCGCATCCCTCCCCTTGTTAACCAAACTCTAGCTCCTTTCATGCCTATATGGTGAATGCAGAGATTTAATACCCGGGTACACATGCACATTGAATGCTCCCCACCTGTCATTTTAGGTTTTGGTCCCAAAGGCTCTCATCTATCTCATTCCATACGTAGCTAGCGGATGCTGATGAATGAGCGTTGCCCCATGAAAATCTAAGATCTCGAAATCATGTTGTGGTTACTACAGCTTTTGAACCCAACTTCATGGTGACAGCTTACCTTCTATTCCAGAACTCACTAGGGTGGGGATTAGCCAAGTAAATAGGCTACTAATTGTAAACCCTTTTTTGTTCCCTCCTTTGTGTAAACATAACCACCAACCAACCATTGAATCTCGAACTGGGGTTCTATCATTTGGACCCCCCCCCCCCCCCTTTTGCCTATCCCAAATTCATAGACATGTCGTGATGGAACTAGTGCTATGCTTGTGGTACAAATCAATCCATCCTTTTGACCAAAAGCAAGGTCTGTAATTTGCCTTGCCTTCTGTTTGCACTGAAGTGAAAACTTCTTTGTCGATTTGGAGTCACGACAAGATCAAGAGCAAGAAGAGGCTTCCCAATCCCAATCCCATCCCTAAAACATGATGAAGTCATGGTTCGCTCTTACATTTATGGTATGTTTGGGTTTAGGCATGAAATTGTAATAACAACACAATACAATGGAGCTTTGTTCCAATTTAACCATATTTTTCAAAATAATTCGCGAAATGACTTCGTTAGTTTGGAAATTCGTAAAATAACCTTGTAAAATCGGCCTTTGAAAGGCCGACTTCAATTCCTTAAAAAGTCGGCCTTTGAAAGGCCGACTTCCACTGAATAGGAAAAAAAAAACAAGGAAACGGGAGATTGTGGGGGATTTGGGGGATTTGTTTTTTTTTTATTTGATGGAAGTCGGCCTTAAAGGCCGACTTCCCCAAAATTTTTTTATTTTTCTTTTTATTTTTATGAAGTCGGCCTTTCAAAGGCCGACTTTTTTAAGAATTTGAGGTCGGCCTTTCTAAGGCCGATTTCACGAGGTTATTTGCGGAATTTCGAAATTGACGAGGTTATTTCGCGAATTATTTTATAAATTAAGGTTAAATTGGAACAAAACTCCAATACAATGGATGTAAATACAAAGTCCAAGAATGGGATTGAATTCCTTTTACTTTTTTATTGAAGAAAACAAAACAAGTCATTACAAGTAGAATTGAGAAGAAGAAAATAGCAAAGAAATTATGAAGCCTTTACCTTTTTTTTTTAACTTTCACGAAAATTCACAAAATTTACTTCCCATCTTCTCGTTTTTGTGAAATCTTTCCTCCCTAAAACCACTGCCGGATTGTTGCTCAGGCAGTTGAAAAAATGCTGCCAATTCCACAGCGAAATCGCTCCCCAAGGTTCCTCCTTTCTTGATCCCACCGGATCATAAATCTACCTGCTTTCTGGGTTTTCCCTTCAGTGAAATACCCAGAATCAGCAATGTGAGGAAACGCCTCCAGACTTCGTCGAAGGTTGTCGGGGTTTTGTTCTTTCTGTGTTGTCTTTTTTTGGGCGAGGATGGTGGCCGCAGTGTCCGAATCTGTCAATGGTGGTAGCAATCACGTCGATGGGAAGCCGTCTGGTTCTCCCTCGGTCCAGGGGAAGAGCCCAGGTGCCAATGTTAGGAAACCTAGGGCCAAGCGCGTGGCTTCCCGGTACCTCTCCCCCTCGCCATCTACTTCGGCTTCGACGGCGACTACAGTGACGAGCAACACGACTGCGTTGACGTCGTCGTCTTCGGGTTCTTCTGCTGCCAGGAGATTCGGGTCGCCATTGCCGGCGATTAAGAGGTCTCAGTCGGCCGATCGCCGGAGGCCGGGGTACAATGCTAACGCGGGAAGCGAGCCGTCTGCCTCGGCGATGCTTTTGGTGTCCTCGGCAAAGGGATCGGTTTCGACTTCGACCAGGAGTTTGTCGGTTTCTTTCCAGGGCGAGAGCTTTTCGCTCCCTATAAGTAAGGAGAAGGCTGCTAATAATGTGGGAATTTCGAGAAAGGTGACACCTGAGAGGAAGAGAGTAGCTGCCCCTCCAGCAGCGGCTCGAGATCTGAGCGATAGCTCCAAACTTATGGATCGGCATCGATGGCCGGGGAGTGCTCGGCAGGAGAATTCAGGTGAGTGTGCTAGCCCGATCACTAGAAGTTTCGATTGGGTTGACAGTGGTGTCTTGGATGATAATTCGTGTGGATCTGGCAATATGGGTAGTTTCCTGGGTCAAATTGTGAGCGAGGATAGTAGGAGGGTCTCATTCGAAACAAGATTGAATGTGGATTTGGGTAGAGTAGAATCAGCCCGGGAAGTTGGGGTCTCTCGAAAGATGGATAGTAGGTTTCTGAACGAGTCATGTGGGAGATTGGCGTCTGAGTTGGCTGCTTCAGATACAGATAGTGTGTCCTCTGGCAGTACTTCTGGTATGCAGGAAGTTAATCCTAATAGTAGCAGCAAAATTTCCCGTTCGAGAAGTTTGCCACGTGGGATTGCCATGTCTGCCAGGTTTTGGCAAGAGACGAATAGTCGGTTAAGACGGTTACAAGATCCAGGATCACCATCGTCAATGAGTCCCATATCAAGCATTTCATTGATTGGTAAATCTGGTCAGTCTAAAAGGTTTAGCTCTGAAGGTTCGTTATCAGCTACCCGAAGTTCTCCTACAAGGGGACCCACTCGACCCGCTTCGCTCGGCAAGTCTTGGGCTTCAGCGATTACGTCACCATTAAGGGGGATGCTAAGTCCTTCTAGAATTCGACCTGGAACAGGGGGAAGCGGTAATGCTGCTGTTAATTCACCGTCCATTCTTAGTTTTGCGGTGGATATTCGAAGAGGGAAAGTTGGGGAGGATCGTATTGACGATGCACACCGGTTGAGGCTTTTATATAACTGTTACTTGCTATGGCGATTCGTGAATGCTAGAGCTGATGCCACTTTCATGGTCCAAACACAAAATGTGGAGGTACTAGAATGTCTTTTAGATTTCCTTCTGGCATTACTTGCTATTTGGATATGTCCATTCCATATACTAATAATCTATAATTCCGTTTGAGCATCAGAATCTAAGAACATTTCTGCTTTTGGTTGATGCTTGCCTTTTGTGGTGAAATTCCTCTCGTTAATTCTCTATGTTATATTTGGAATTATGTGTTCATCCATTATGGGTTACTGTGACCTACAAATACCGGGATGATTTTCAATTTAGTAGGCTCTTACCCTTGTTCCACTTGCTCTATTTCCTTCCCAGAAAACTCTGTGGGGCACCTGGATCACGATATCGGAGCTGCGACATTCTGTTGCTATTAAGAGGATGAAGTTACTCTTGCTGAGACGGAGATTAACCTTGGCTTCCACATTGAAGGGGCAGGTAAAAGTTTTACCATCGGCTGCACGCATGCCTCTGTATCCCCGCTATCTATTTTCCTTGAATATTCAAGAGATGAGTTATTGAGACGGGTTTTTATGATTCGGGACTTCAGTTGGCTCCACATTCTTTCACCCCGCGATAACATTGATCTTGGTAGAAAGTTTTCCTTTTGAAACCCAGATAAATTATTTGGAAGATTGGTCTGAATTGGAAGTGGATCATGTGAGTTCCCTCGCAGGAGCTAATGAAGCTCTTAAGGCCAGTACCCTTCGCCTACCCGTTATCGAAAATGCAGTAGTGAGTGCCTCAACTCTACTCTGTTCAAAGATCGTCTGTCTATTTTGTCCATCAGTTGCCTTTTCTTTTACTGATTTCCTTGAACTGGAATCTGCTGCATTCGAATTGTTCAGGTGAATATGCAGCATCTGAAAAATGTAATGGGTTCGGCTGTTGACGCGATGCAAGGAATGGCATCCTCTGTATGTTCCCTTTCATCGAAGGTAACCCGGTTGTCCATGATGACTACTCATTCTAAGAATTGCTTCCGATTCTTTTGGCACTTGCCATTGAAAAGTCATTTGTTGCTCCCCCTACAGGTGGAAGAAATGAACTCCCTGGTTGCTGAACTCGCGGATGTAATTTCGAAGGAATGCTTCTTTCTCGACCACTGCAAACAACTGGTGTCTGCACTAACTGCAATGCGGGTAAATGACCTTAACCCTTACTAGTTCCTCGCATCTGCTCTGTCACCCTGCTCTTAAATACCCCTTTTCCTCGCAGGTAAACGACTGTAGCTTGAGGACACAACTACTACAACTGAACCGGCCGCCATCGACCAGGACTATCCGGGCGACACGTATTCAGTAACGAGCTCCCTCCCTGACCGATTACCAACGTAACAACACACATTCTAACAAATTCATTCCTCGCTCGATGCGGCAAAGCCTCTTCTATTTTCCGGATCCTCATTTGCCTGTGTACAGATGAGCTCGTCTTCCTTGTCAGAAGTAATGGTAAAAGAGAAAAGGGAATGCGTTTGTAAATGACTATTACAGAAATTTGGAGATTTAGTAGAAAGTAGTTTTTTAGTAATACCAAAATTAAGGACTGCACTTCAAGGCCCAAATAATTTGGCCCAATAACACTAACCGCCGAAACCTCAGCCTCAGACGTCTCTCGCTTCGTCGTCGTATTCTTTGTTTCGACCGCCGGGAGAGCGCGGAAGAGGAGGAAAATTCCCGACGATGGCGGCGAGTGTGGCGGTGTCGTCGACGGTATCGACGGAGTTCACTTCCAGAAGCTTCCTATCGAGCTCCAGTTCCTTGCGTGGCGCGAAGCTGATCGTTCCTTCCGCGAGGTGGAGGAGGAGACGGAGGTCGAGCAACGGGAGGTTCTGCGTTAGGGCTTCTTCCTTCGAGCATATACCGAAGCAGTTCAGGCAGGAGAACCTCAAGGACGGCCGTGGGTGATCCAAATTTGAATCTCCGAGTTTGCCGGCCGATTGAGTTTGTTAGCGGTCTGTTTAGGTTGTTTTTTATGTAGCGATTGGTCCTGTTTTGCAGTAGCAGAGAACTTCAAGAATGTCCCGCAGTATCTGTATGGACTGAATCCTTCACAAATGGATATGTTCATGACCGAAGACAATCCTGTTCGTCGGCAGTCAGAGAAAGTCACGGAGGTAAATCAATCATTATTGTTGCCTTGTCTATCAGTACGTATGAAATTCGCGGTTGGATTGGTTGGAATGGAGATTTGATGTGTTCCTTGATGTCCTCGGAAATAGGAGAGCATTTCTTCTGCTAGAAACTATTTGGATAATGGAGGCATGTGGAGCATGTCCGGAGCTACTGATAGGAGTCCTTCCAAGTACCGTATGAGCGTCAGTATGTACAGAGGAGGTGGTAGAGGGGGTGGGAGGCCTAGGACTGCTCCTCCTGATCTGCCATCTCTGCTCTTAGACGCCCGGATATGCTACCTGGGGATGCCTGTGAGTTATTGTACTCCTATTATTGGTGGAAATGTTTACTTACACTTACACCCAAACGCCATTCCTGAAAATCTTGATGCCTGCCTTTCAATTGATGCAGATTGTACCTGCTGTGACCGAGCTCTTGGTGGCTCAATTTATGTGGCTGGATTATGATAATCCTTCAAAACCCATTTACTTGTATATTAACTCATCTGGAACACAGGTAGTCTTTCCACTGGTTTTGTGCCCTTCCCTTCCTCTTTCCCTTTCTTATTCATCGCTTCCTCAAACAATTGTGCTGTGGAGGCAAGATTTGTTTTCCATCAGAACGGGACATTAATTCTTTTCATGGTATTTTTAATGGTGATCAGAATGAGAAGATGGAGACTGTTGGATCTGAAACTGAAGCTTATGCTATTGCTGACACCATGGCTGTGAGTGTCATTCCATTTACTATCACCAACATCTGATTTGGTTGAAAGTTGTCTTCATATTTAGTAGTTTATCAATTTGTACCTGCTCTTACACTTGCTTTGACATGCTATGCGCTAAAATCTGTTGCCTTCTATTTTGTAGTACTGTAAATCAGATGTTTACACCGTGAACTGTGGAATGGCTTATGGCCAAGCTGCCATGCTGCTGTCACTTGGAACTAAGGGTCACCGTGCTCTCCAGCCAAACTCTTCTAGTATGGATATCTTTCTAGTGTTTTCTCTTGTTTCTTGTCTAATGGTCTGACACTAGAAATTCTTCCACTGATGATTTTATGGGCAATGCTTGCCGATACATTCTTAAATGTACTCATCTGCGGTCTTAACTTTCTGTTAACATAGCATGTTGCCTAGTGCAGTACATCTGAGAGAGCAGCATTCTTTTCTGGCATCTTATGTTTTCAATAAGTCGTAGGGAGGACGGCCCAATATTGGCAAATATGCCTGTTTGAAACTTAGTATTCTAATTTTTACCATTATTGAAAATGTTGCTATTTCAGTAACAATTTGGAGGCAATTGGTCGTGACTGGATTTATTTACTTCGATTTACAGCCAAATTGTACCTGCCAAAAGTGAGTAGATCAAGCGGTGCTGCCATTGACATGTGGATTAAGGTATTACTTTCTTCTCTCTTTCTTTCACTACTTTTATGCTCATCGAAGTTGATGTAACAATCTATGCTTCAGGCCAAAGAACTTGAGGCAAATACGGAGTACTACTTAGAGCTACTAGCAAAAGGAGTTGGTAAGCCAAAGGAAGACATTGAGAAGGACGTTCAGCGGCCAAAATACTTCCGAGCGCAAGAAGCTATCGATTATGGGTTGGCAGATAAAATTGTCAACTCGAGGGATGCGGCATTTGAGAAGAGGGTACATTTTTCCATCACCATTCATCTCTTGTACCAAGTTGGCCTTCCAAATTCTAACGTTGAAGTCATTGCCTGCAGAACTATGACGAAATGCTTGCCCAATCAAAAGCCATGAGGAAAGGCGCCGGCACTGGTCCATTGGCCGCACCATCTGGATTCAGGTGAAGAATTCAAAGCCTGAAATGATGCAACACAGATGTTTCACAGCTCGACCTAGATCGTCCTGGGAAGCTTATCGTTAGTGTACAAAAGTAGCATGATGGATGATTCGGCCATGACTTATCGTGCTCAATTAAGACATCATACCTGCTGCCTGCTGTCCTCCTAGTATGTCGTAGCGTTCTCGAGGACAGATTAAGTATACACAACACAACCTACATGTCTGGAAGGATTGGATGGAAATGCCCGGAGACATTGTGCAGACCAGAAGATTATATGTCCAGAGTGTTGTTGCTCATGCTGGAGGAGATTGGAGAGGACTTTCGGCTTCGATTTAAATTCTATCACACAGTAAGCAACTCCAATGGGCATTTCGAAAAGATAATGAACAAGAAAAACAATTCCGTAACTTTTGCTTTTTCGGAAAACCTTTAGAACTTATAAGACTAGTCGCGGGGAAGGCTAAAATCTCATGTCCGGGACTTCCGTGAGTTCGGATATAGTATAAAAATATGTAGACATGACTAAGTAAAACGACACGTAGGAAAAAAAACGCGCACATATCTGAACAAATCACCGATACGTCTGAATAGTTGTCAATGTCGACGGTTTTCGGTAATTACATGTTCGAACTTACGAGAGTTCCGGACACGAGATTTTAGTAACGACCGAGGTTTGAATTCATTGCCGTCTTTCTTTTACTCGACGGACCTTCTCCTGTCACGAAATGAATGCAATGTCGATCTCTTCCCGAAATATGTTTAGCTTGCACAGCATGTTCAGTATCACTGCCATGACTCGAGTCTTCCCACTGACTTACCTCCCAATAATTGATCCAATAACTTTTCCGACAACCTGCACCGGTGAGCCATCATTAATACCGCATTTATATCGACTGGACTTAGAAAATGACAGGTTCGTTGAACAAGAAAGCAAAGTTATATGCCATGATCCAAGTTGGACGAAGACTAAGAAGACATTACAATTCTTTCTTTTACATTCGGACGAATTCAAACACCATTAAATCCATCTAACGCCACAAAAAAGGCCATTTATATCCACTGGACTTTGAAAAAGACACATTAAGCAAGCGAAGATGACCAGCCTCGGCGAATGAAGGATACATTGAACGAGTAAGCAAGTCTATGTCACGATGGTACACGTTTAGTAGTAGTAGTATAGTTAAGTCGCATAAACTTGTAGAAAGCGCGCTTTAATAAGCCCATTTCAAGATATAATAAGAGTAGGCGAAATCATCTGAGTTGCCTGAATTAATTAATAAGAGACCATCATAGGCAATCTCCTATAAATTACTTCATGTAAAGATATGATTCCTAACAAAGGAAAAATATTACGAAAACATTTTTTACATCCTCCGATATCAAATCACGTGATTAGAAAATATTTCCATAATTAGATATTTTAATAATTAATTAATTGTTAATTAATTATTAATTATCTTAATTATTTTATTAATTTAGATTCGTAATATTCTTAGGAATATTATTTGAATTATTTGGTAAGACAAACCATAAAAGTCGAAAATAATATAATCCTCCTATTTACAGAAATTATATTGTTAAAGTTTGAAAATTTCTTATTAACCTTCTATAAGGAGATTATGTGAATAAAAAACATCCAACAAACATTCAAATTACATGAATTTCGTCCAGATATAATGATTAAATTATCTGGAATGAATCAATTAATTTTTTATTTCCGCTGCACTCTAAAACTATCACCAACTTTCTCGAAAAAGGTTCCTCGTCGTTTTGGATGATGTCTGGATTGAGAATTATTCCGAGTTAGAAAATTTATTGAATCCATTTCATTCTGGGAGCAAAGGAAGCCGGATTCTCCTGAGTTTTGTTCTAATTTAACCTTAATTTATAAAATAATTCGCGAAATAACCTCGTCAATTTCGAAATTCCGCAAATAACCTCGTGAAATCGGCCTTAGAAAGGCCGACCTCAAATTCTTAAAGAAGTCGGCCTTTGAAAGGCCGACTTCATAAAAATAAAAATAAAAATAAAAAATTTTAGGGAAGTCGGCCTTTCAAAGGCCGACTTCCATCAAATAAAAAAAAAACAAATCCCCCAAATCCCCCACAATCCCCTGTTTCCTTGTTTTTTTTTCCTATTCAGTGGAAGTCGGCCTTTCAAAGGCCGACTTTCATCCAAAATTTTTTTTTTTTTATATTATTCACGAAGTCGGCCTTTCAAAGGCCGACTTTTTTAAGGAATTGAAGTCGGCCTTTCAAAGGCCGATTTTACAAGGTTATTTTACGAATTTCCAAATTGACGAGGTCATTTCGCGAATTATTTTGAAAAATAAGGTTAAATTGGAAGGAAGCCGGATTCTCCTAACCACCCGCAGCCATCATGTTGCTGAACTGGTGGGTCATCCGACAATATTGAGTTTCTTGAATGTGGACCATTGCTTGTCTGTGCTGGCTTATCATGCCATAGGAAAGGAAAACTTCGAAACCCGCCCTCATCTCAAGGAAGTTGCTGCTCAATTAGCCGACAAGTGTAAAGGGCTCCCTCTAGCTGCAAAGACAATTGGAGGACTCCTTCGTGCGGAAGATAACGTTCACAGATCGAGGAAGATATTAGACGTGGGTATTTGGAAGATGCACCATGAAAGTAACGACGTTGCAGCTGCTTTGAAGTTGAGCTATGCTCATCTTCCGACACATCTTAAGAGGTGTTTCGCGGCCTGTGCTTTTGTTTCCAAAGGGTTATCTGTTTGATCGGGAGGAACTAGTTCGCATATGGATCTCTCATGATCTGCTCTTGGAAGAAAAATCAAGTACTTGTAGACAAGTTGGGATCGACTACTTTCACGAGTTAGAAGCCCAATCCTTCTTTCAAAGACCAAGCGAGGAAAAGCTTTTGTTTTCGATGCACGACCTCATCAGTGACCTTGCTAAATCGGTTGCTGGAGACTGGTATTTCTGCTCGGTTGGCCAGAATGGGCTTCTTAGTGAAGTTCCATCAGGAAAAGTTCGTCATGTATCCATCGTTGTGGACAAATGGGAAGGAGTTTCGGTGTGTAAATTGGATGGATATCACTCGATGAAGAAGTTACGAACTTTTATGCCCATCCAAATTTCGCCGCATTATGGTCCAAACATCTACGTCTCCAAGAAGGTGATAGGAGACTTATTAGCAGGCTTGAAGTACTTGAGGAATCTGTCTTTTCGTTTCTTTCGCATCACGGAAGTACCCAACCAGATTAGCAAGTTGAAGCTTCGACGTTCGCTTGATTTTTCCTACACGCCTATTACGGTATTGCCAGAGACAATATGTGACTTGGTTAACTTAAAAATTCTACTGGTCCGAGGGTGCAGAAGCCTTACAGCACTTCCTGCGAACATTCATAGGTTAACCAATTTCCTTCATCTCAACATCTCTGAAACGGAAGAGATAAAGGAGGTTCCGCCACCAGTTGGTGGATTAGCCCATCTTGAGATCCTCTCTTAGTTCATAGTGGGGAAAAGAGCAGGACAAGAGCTGAAGGAGCTGGGACAATTCAAACACCTCCAAAAGGAGTTGCGTGTCTGTGGTTTGCTTGAGGTGAACAATGTTGCAGATGCGAGGACTGCTAATTTATGTGAGAAACACGGCATAAACCATCTAAGCTTGAGTTGGGGAAGGCAGGACAAGGTTCCACGAGATCATGGCCATGAGTTGACTGTCCTCGAGTTGCTGCAGCCTCCAAAAGAGATTGAACTCCTCCATGTATGGGGTTATGGGGGCAAGAGACTCCCATATTGGTGTGGTACTCCATTCATAAACAATGTGACAAGTGTATCTCTGACGGACTGCAAAAGCATAGAATTTCTACCGCCTTTCGGGGAGCTACCCTCACTAAAGGAACTGTACCTTAAAGGTCTCGACGCGCATTGCGCAAGATAGGGGCTGAATTCTATGGGACTGGGAAGTCATTCCCATCACTGAGGATCTTGTCCTTGGCCAACATGGTTGCCTGGGAAGAGTGGTCTCCTTGCGAAGGCTGCAAAGAAGAGCAACCATTCTCTCGGCTTCGAGACCTTTTTGTCAAAAATTGCCCTAAGCTCAATAGAGGTATGCTGAGAAGGCTGGATTCTCTGGCTGACCTTACCATTTCTGATTGTCCGTTGTTGACAACATCAGAAGCTACCCTCAGCCTTCCATCTCTTTGCAACCTGTGGTTTGAAAATTCTAACTTGGAATTGCTGGCAAGATTAGTTGACATCGCCTCACTAGTTTCGATTACCATTGCTCGAGTTCAACAGCTTGCATCCTTCGACCAAAGGACCATCTCCTCTTGGGTGCCACTAGAAAGTCTACATATAGGATATTGTGATAATCTTGTGAGTCTTTTTGCACAGGAAGACCTTTTTAGCCCAATATTTAAATTCACCTTGACCTCGTTGAGGATATCTTCTTGTAAGAAATTTAAGTTCTTGGCAAGGGAGTCGATGTGTCATGGCGGATTCCAGGCAGATAAGTTTAGGCAAATCAACCTCGTTCTCACTAGACTTGGATGTGAGATGCTCAAGACTTGTCAGCTAACTGATCTGTTTCTGTACGACTGCCCATCGGTTTCACCCATCCAGTTCGATTACCTGACTCTTCCCCCTACTCTCAAGAAGCTTACAATTGAGCGTTGCAAGGGACTCGAATCTCTCAAGTTTCTGGTGGAAAACATACAAGTGTCTAAGTCGCTTCAAGAATTGCGCATCTGTTCATGTGAGAACTTCGAGAGGTTGCCAGATAAGTTGTCGAACTGGATAAATCTATCTTTTCTACAAGTTGCATATTGCCCGAAGGTCAAGTCTTTTCCACATGAAATGCACAAACTCAACTCTTTCTGAACGCTCATAATTTGGAGTTGTGTAAACATCACGTGCTCACCCAAAGGAGGTTTTCCTCCTGATTTACAGTCCCTTATTATAGGCGTTTGTAAGAAGCTGAAGACGCCATTGGGCTCGTGGGGCATGCCTTGTCTCCAATCTTTACGTACCATAGATATAGGGGGATACATGGA
This sequence comes from Melastoma dodecandrum, assembly GCA_029817715.1. Lineage (NCBI taxonomy): Eukaryota > Viridiplantae > Streptophyta > Magnoliopsida > Myrtales > Melastomataceae > Melastoma > Melastoma dodecandrum. The sequence continues at coordinate 4,058,883 of JARUPY010000182.1, forward strand.
ATGTGTGGATGGAATGGTTTGTTTTCTGTTGGCAGACCCTGCTGACTGGGCCCGTCTGCTTCCTTCGTCCCTGGTGAGATTGTGTATCAATGGAATGAAGGACATTGAGCGGCTAACCAGCAGTCTCCGCACCCACCTCACTTCTCTTGAGAAATTAGACGTATTAAATTGTCCAAAGTTTGAGGTACTTGCCAGAGGATGGGCTCCCTACCTCACTGGTATCCCTGTGGATTGTCAACTGTGAATTGCTAAAGGCGAGATGCTCGGAACCTAAAGGCTGTTTCTGGCCCATCATCCAACACATCCCCGACATCAGATTCGAGTAAGTGCAGGGAATCCGGTTACATTGTTATTAATCTAGCCTTCCTTGTTTCAATCCACTTGTTTTTAGCCACCTTCCTCACATTAAAGGATCTAACTGATTCGATCTGCTTTACACAGGGAAGACCTCAAATTCACGGAGGCTCTGCCTCCTCCACCGGGCTGTTGATGATCTGATACTGGTGACGACAGTCCGATTGCAACGTCGGGATATTGTTTCACATAGAATCGCCGATTTCCCTGATCTGACAGGCTTGATAACACACTCTGTTGCCGAGTATCTGAATGGGGTAAGTGCTCTACGAATATTTAAGTGCCCTGTTCTTTTGTGCCGGAGAGTATACTTATCTGGGAAATGCCTATCCCGTCTTAGAAGATATAAAGCTGGTCCGGATATTGTTCTTTGAGATCATTTTAGTGGGCTTAACTTTGATTTTGGCATTTCGTTCATAGGCGAGTGCATGTTCTGAATGAGTCATAGATATAGAATATGGCTCGCCTCCCAAATGCTGCCAACGTCTGGCAGTGGATCACAAACTACTCGGGCTCGGATGCCTGCGTACATATCAGCAACATTGGATCTGCCATGTTATGAGTAAACTAACTATTATGGGGATGACATGAATGCCGGCTTGTGAAATTTTAACTAGCCGTCACTCTTGGCTCGCATGCACACAAACTGCCTAGTATAACATATCAAAAGCTACCCTCCCCCATACTGCTCCGGCTGGTTTTGTGCACCCTTCCTGCTCCACATGGGTAAGGCGTGTGCAGTTGATACCGCTGAGTAGCTCCACTATTATCTCGGTGTTCTGGTTACTTCTCCAATGGGAACGATACTTTCCATAGGGTGTTAGATAATTTTCTTTTCCTAGTGATCCAAGAAATACTCCGCGAAGATTCTTCGCCGAAGAGGCAGGCATTCATACTAGCATGTTGTTGCCATGGGGAAATAATAAATCCTTCTATATTTTATGAGGGACATGGCTGGTTGACATATTCACTATTATTACATACTCATGATTTCCTAACTATTCACTAATCTTTACAGTCAACTGTGTTAATTCCCTCCAGGGCAGCTGCAGACCTCTCTATCTGCCTCAGCATTATCCTATATATCTTGTTCGTCAAATGGCTGCACGCCAATATCTCCCGTTCCCCGAGCCCACTGGCTGCTGGGCTCTCCTTTGGCCCTGCCTCTTTTTTGACCATAGAGTCAAGCCAGTCACTGATCCTCTTGATCTGCAGCAACGCACCGGCTCTGTAGCTGTTTGACTCCATGCACGGCCCACTCTTGAGCCCATCGAGGTAGTGATCAATGTAACAGAGGAATGAGCTGCGGAAACGGAGTTGCAGATTACAAGCCAGTTGGGTAGTTGAAATATGGGAATTCCTCATCAGCCAATTGTGACTCTTCTTCTTGGATTCATCCCCTACTTGTTCTCAGCCAACAGCTCTCTTTGACTCGTAGCTGGGTTTCACGGCCACAGAAGAGGGAATGTGGAGGTAAGCTATAACAGCTGCTTCCACCCACAACTTTGCATTTCTTTTCCGATCTAGCATAACCTGGGACACATCTTTGCTTGATCTGGGCCTGTCCAGGTCAATCTCTTCCGTTTCCAGGGACTGAAGAATCAGTCTGCTGTTGATCAAGTCATCTTGGAGACCGAAGAACTTCTCAACCGACGGCTGCCCAATCATCAGAAGGTTTCGACTGAAGTTCTGTATATGAACAGGGAATCATGCTAAACGTTACATGAGCAAATATTTTGATGTCAATGTGCGACTTATGATGTTTTTTACTAGTATTCATATTGAAGCTCCGACAAAAGATACCTGAGGCATCTGATAAGTCTATCTGCAGCTGCAGCCACTTGCATAGCTTGTGCTGCAGTGAGAACCACTGCATCTCTTTGCTGCAGACCTCCTGAAAATGGCCGATAATGGGTTAAGTCAGTGTTTTCATTGAACATTCTCACAAGGTTTAAATGCCAGCAACATGATCGGCACCTTCCTGAGATTTACTAGCTCCGGAGGAAGTGAGTCCCAGTGGATGGTATCCTCGGAAGACTTCCTATCAAGTACTTCGGGAATAGTGAAGTCAGATCACTTGACATGTCATATTGCTCTGGAGTTCCAGAGCTCCTGGTCTTTGAAATCTTGTGCGATTCACCTGCTAGGATAATCTCTTTTCTCTGAGACCTGGGACTTGATTTTCTGCAAGAGGATAAGGAAACAAGAGTAAGAAATCATCATGCCCCAAGCATAAACAGTCAAAGATCTGCAAAAGTAATTATCAAATAAGGGAAGTTTACTCACAAGACAATCACAGGAACGTGTCATGGGGACAGGCATAAGTTTGTGCCTGAGGAGTGGCGAAGCAAACATATCTTCCCGTTTTAGATTATTGACCCCATCCCAACTCCTCCTCTTAGTGATCTGAGCATGCAGAGAATCGGTGGAGACTCTCCTGCTCAAGCTGCTCCACTTATCCATCCCTTTTGTCAATTTGGAATCCTGTGACCTATAGTCACTCACTCGAGATCCTATCCCCAATCCTTCCAGGGCTCTTCCCGCCGTACTGGCATGTCCCCGAGATCTCCACCGGGTTATCGATCGACGAGCTCAGATCCATCACGGGGTCTCCCTGCAAATGCCAGGGAACAGGCCTAATGCCCTTTAGCACAGATACCGGGATCAAAATGTCCTGTTCATCGGGCACATTGGCGAGGACTCCCGCAATACAAATTCGACACTTGCGATAAAAACAAACCAGAGGTTAGTTGTTACAACAATTCGCAGAGGTTTTGCAGAAATAGTAAAATGCTAGTATGAACGTTAGAGGAAGGGCTTTGAACCTTTGACCTTGTTGTTAAAGGCCACAAGCTCTAACCAAGTGTGCTACTCGAGCTTGTGGCGATGTCATAGTAAATTTTTTTATTTAAAGATTTACACCGCTTCCTCGAATGAATTTATTTCTGGGGGGTTTAGGGTTTTTGGCCTCCCCCGCGGATCCCAATATTTCTTCCTCTCCACTCCCTTAACCCACAAACGATTCGTTTGGTCTCGGAAGGTGAATATGGCGTTGAGGATTGCTTTGGCGAGGAGATCTCTTTGCACGTCGGCGGTTTCTTCCCAGTTTCCCGCCTCGTTGGCTGCGGCTGCTGCGGAGGCTGCCAAGAACAAGCCCGCTCCTATCCCTTCCGATACTCTCTTCGTGTCCGGTATAGATCGTGCGTTTTTCGGTTGGGGAGGTTCGACCCTTCTGATTGTTGGTTCGTTTGTGGGTGTTTGTGTAAGAGTGTTTTTTTTTTGCAGGGTTGAACAAGAGAACGTCGAACGAGAAGCTCCACGAGGCGTTTTCGCAGTTTGGGAACATAGTCCATGGTGAGTTCTAGGAGCTAGCGAAGGACAGTGAGTTACTGCTTTGGGTTTGGATTTGGATTTGTTTTGGACGATCTGTGAGTGGAATGGGTGACTAGATACGATGGGAGCTTTTACCTCACTAGGGGGAGTCCGATGAGTTGAAAGTTTGATTTGAGATAAGCTTACGGAGAATCGATATGTGTGTTGGTGATCTTTGCGGAGATGCTTACCATGTGCCCCCTTTAGTTGTGAATGCAGTTCCTATCTTTGCTCTTGTTTGGTTGATCCGTCCTCATAGTCGAATTCACCGCAAACAGTGGAAATTTACTGAGTCCTGTTTAGATGATTGGTGCGTTCATTAATTAGGCCCCGACTTAGTTCTGTTTACTTATTTCTTCAGTTCTTGGATTCACCTTGGTATTCATTTAGCTAGGGAGAAAACCTCTACCACGTGTTTTTGTCGGTTGTCTTATGACATTGGAAATTCTCTTGGTTCACTTTCGAAGCGAATTGTTTATGAACTGTCACTTGGGAAGGGGTATCAATGTGCTTCTGCAGTGTTGTTATATGAGATTGCTTGATAACCTGGGATTTTTTTAAAGAAAAGGACATGCATTCATTAATTGTACAATTTCTTCTTGTGATTTTTTATAGGCCGATGTAATGATTGTTTGACTTGATTATCTTGTTGGCCTCAGCTAGGGTTGTTACAGATCGTAACAATGGATACTCCAAAGGTTTTGGGTTTGTTAAGTATGCCACGGTGGAGGAGGCTGCAAAGGGGATAGAAGGGATGGATGCAAAGGTACGCTAACTTGAATGATTATAGTGCTGTCGACAGTGGGTCAAGATTCATCATTATATGTAATGACACCCTACATCTTCAGTCTCACCACTAATCGCATTGATTCTCTGTTGTTGGATTTGAACGTCACAGTTTTTGGACGGCTGGGTGATATTTGCGGAGTATGCACGGCCTAGACCGCCCCCGGGGCAGACTCCTCCTCAAGGCAGTGATGCTAACAGGAGATGGTGAAAGACATCCCTCTATCTGACCCCTCGCACTGGGTCTTCCATTCGGACCAATTGAGGTCAGGCCATTCGAACCTGATACGAAACTGAACTCAAGAGTGTAGTCTTCCCTATAAGCAGATTAAAACTTCCTCGTCCCGCATTTAGACTTCCGTGAGTCCATGCCGCAATGTCTGTCAGGCCTTAGGTCGTACCAATGACATCCTCTCATTTCAGTTTCCATCCTTGCACCACCAAGCTATACCTTCACAGTGTGAGATTTTGTTCGAAGGTTGAGTTCGTGTTTTGTCCGACTCCCTCCAATGATTCTCTCTGGTCCAAGACTAAGTCACGGGCATAATCAGCAATATAAAACTTGAATTAATTCAGGGCCTGGCCCGTGAAGAAGAATTGCCTGTTAAGGCCCATTACGAAGTCCACTTCTCCCGGTGGGCTCACTACGCATGCCGAGCTGAATCTCCGACTCCACCCAAGCCGCAGACACAGAAAGAAGATAGAGGAACGGCAACGCATTCGCCTGGTTTTAACCGTTTCATTCATTGTATGGACGCCGCCCTTCCCCGGGATACCGGGTTTTCTCGGGCCAATGGAGGCCCATCCGGTGAGCACAAGTGATCTCATTTCCAGCCTGCCAATCTGGATCACGGAGCTCGACGTTGTTATAATCGTGCGTCCTCCTCACTCAGGACGCTGTAACGCCAACAGGGAGTGGTCTTGTTATAGGCTCTAATACTTGGAACAAATCACTGAGGGAGGTGCAGTTGCTGAAGGGATGTGACACGAACTAACACACCTCGAAATTCGTCGAATGACTTCTTTAAGGCTAGAATAGAATTCTCACAGCGGAAATAAACAATCAAAAGTAAAAAACAACACCGAGATTTAACGTGGAAACCTCCACAATGTGAAGAGTAAAACCACGGCCCGAGGCACCACCAAAACTTCCACTAAATCAACAAAGAAGTGGGTACATAAGTGTTCTTCTCAAATCACCAATAATCAGCACATAAACTTTTTCTCTACTCAGCTAACATCAAGAACTTATCTTGGTAATCATACGTTTAACAACACAGAAGAAAGAGCTGAAATCAAGAAGACCGAATCTGGCAGTTTCGGAAATCGGGCGAAATTACCAGCTAGAAGACTCCAACAACAATTTTCACCGCTCAGAATAAAGAACCTCAAGTCATGAATACTCTCTCAAAATTTCATGAAGTTCCAACGGTGCGATCGGCCCCAAAACCCAGTTACGTGAACATCGTGCAAGCTGAAACAGAGCTGCGGCGGAATCCGATACGTCGGTTCTTCGGCTGTCTTCCGTCACCCTTGGCTACTTTTTTTGTCCTATGTCATCTGAAGAAAACCCTAGATGATCCCTTGAGAGTATGGTGGGCTTCGGGCTTCATCCGTGTAAAGAAACACAGGCTTGGGCCGCTCTAACAAATAGGAGAGAATAACCCAACAAATCTCCCCCTCTCGACTATGTGGAAGAGCTCGCCGAAATACAGGCGACTTGACGACAAGCAATAATCATTTCTCTTGAAAGTGCCTTCGTCATCATATCCGATCCATTATCATCGGTGCGGATCTTCTCAATATGCACCAACTTAGAATTTACAATATCTCGAATCCAATGATATCTCATATCTATATGCTTCGACTTCGCATGAAAAGTTGAATTCTTCGCAAGATATATGGCACTTTCATTATCACAAAAGAGAACATACCGTTCTTGATTGAATCCAAGCTCTTGGAGAAAATTCTTCATCCACAATAGTTCTTTGCACGCTTCCGTGGCAGCAATGAATTCCGCCTCGATAGTAGATAGTGCAACACATTTCTGAAGCCTAGATTGCCACGAAACGGCTCCCCCTGCAAACGTAATCAAATAACCCGATGTCGACTTGCGAGTATCAATATCTCCAGCCATATCTGCATCCGCATATCCAATCAACTTTGGTCCGAAACATATATTGTAGTTTGCGGTGCCACGTAAATACTTAATGATCCATTTCACCACATTCCAATGATCTTTTCCAGGATTAGATAAGAATCGGCTCACCACGCTAACAACATGCGCTATATCAGGTCTCGTGCACACCATCGCATACATCAAACTACCAACAGCAGAACTATAAGAAACTTTCTACATTTACTGCCTGTGCTTATCAGAAGAAGGACAATGGTCGCTGCTCAACTTAACTCCAGAAGGAAAGGGAGAACTTACTGCTTTAACATTTCCAATATTGAACATTTTCAACACTTTGTGAAGATACTTCTTTTGCGATAAGGAGATCTTCTTCTCATTTCTTCTTCTGATAATTCTCATGGCAAGAATCTGTTCTGCAGGACCTAAGTCTTTCATAGCAAAAAACTTGTTCAATTGCTTCTTCAACTGATTAATGCGTGATATATTCCTGCCAAAACAAGAAGCATATCATCCACATATAATAGCAGAATAATGAAGTCATCATCACCAAACCTCTGAAAGAAGACACAATGGTATGTATTGGTTTGGGTGTAGCCATGCTCCCCTATAAAGGACTCAAATTTCATATGCCTTGGGGCTTGTTTCAAACCGTAGAGACTTTTGTTGAGCTTGCACACAAAATCTTTGTTTCCTTTTACTATGAAACCTTCAGGTTGTTTCATGTAAATCTCTTCGTGTAAGTCACGATGAAGAAAGAGAGTCTTGACATCCATTTGCTCAATCTCCAAGTCAAGGCTGACAGCTAAACCCATCACAACTCGAATGGATGGCATCTTCACAACCGGAAAGAAAATCTCATTAAAATCAACTCCTTTCCTCTAAAACTGAAGCCCTTTACTACTAATCTTGCTTTGTATCGTGTCTGAAAGTTGTGTTTATGCTTTATCTTGAATATCCACCTGTTCTTCAGAGCACGCTTATCCTTAGGCAACTTCACTAAGCATAAGTATCATTATCGTGAAGGATTTCATCTCATCATCCATAGCACGAACCCATTCTACCTTTTGCTCACTCTCCATGGCTTCTTCAAAATATTCGGGCTCTCCCCCATCAGTTAATAGAATATACTCGTTAACTGGATACCTGATGGATGGTTGTCGTTCTCTCAACGGCCTTCTAAGTGGCATATCACTTGGAGCTTCAGTTGTTGGTAAATCCTCAATAACTTCGGTTTCTAATTCATCTGTCTCATGCTTATCATCCTACACTTCACTCTGCGATGGAATTGACATAGGATGAACAATACTCATATCCAAGTTCTCAATTCTAGTAATAGAAGGATATTTCACCTTGTCAATGTCCTCTATAGTCTGAACCTCTGCAAAAACTGCATCTCGACTTCGAACAAGCTTCTTTGAGATAGGATCATAAAATCTATAGCCAAACTCACCCTAACCATATCCGATAAAAACACACTGCTTTGACTTCAAATCAATCTTACTTCTCTCATCACTTGGAATATGTACAAAAGCTTTGCATCCAAAAACTTTCAAGTGATCATAAGAGGGATCCTTACCACTCCAAACTCGATTTGGAACATCAAACTTCAAGGGAACACATGGTGTAAGATTTAACACATGAACAATAGTGTTAAGAGCTTCTCCCTAGAAAGACTTCAGTAACTTGGCATGTGAAAGTAGACATCTTACTCGTTCGACGAGTGTTCTATTCATCCTCTCTGCTAACCCATTTAACTGAGGTGTCTTGGGTGGCGTCTTTTGATGTCGAATGCCCTGCTGTATCCAGTACTCATCAAATGGCCCCAAATACTCACCTCCATTATCCGATCGAATGCACTTGAGCTTTCTTCTAGTTTCCCTCTCAACTGAAACAAGAAACTGTTTGAACACATCTATACTTGACTCTTGTGCTTCAGGGTATAAACCCAAGTCTTCCTCGAATGATCATCAATAAAAATGATAAAATAAAGAGATCCACCCATAGTTTGAGTCTTCATAGGACCACATAAATCAAAATGCACCAAATTAAGAATATTTCATAACTACCAGGCGATGAAGACTTAAATGAAATACGATTCTACTTTCCTGCCAAACAATGATCACACCTCTGCAACCTGGCATTCTTCAAACCAAATAAGACATTCTTTCTGCCTAAGAGAGAAAGACCTTTCTCACTGATATGACCAGGCCTTTTATGCCACAACTTAGATATAGCCACATATATGTCACGTGAAGAACATGATTCGCAATCTTAGCATGCAACATGTATAAAGCCGAAGATCTCTCACCTCTGGCCACAATCATCGAACATTTGATAAGCTTCCATCTTTCATTTGCAAAGGTACTATAATAACCATCATCATCTAGTTTTCCAGTCGAAATCAAGTTCAACCTAATGTCTGGGACATGCTTTACATCTTTTAGAATCAACTTAGATCCAGTACTAGTCTCCAAGTATATATCGCCAATGCCAACCACCTTTGCCTCACCATCATTTCCCATCTTCACAAAGCCAAAACCACCTGGTGTGTAAGAAGTGAAGAAATCCTTCCGAGAGGTAGTATGAGTAGAAGCACCAATGTTAATCACCCAACTGGTCTCGTGGCTAGTCAAATTAACCACATCACAATAATAGACAATCAGAAAATCTTCAGTAGTAGTAGCAACTCGTTCCGTATCACTACTGTTACCCGATTTCTTGTCTTTGCCCCTCTCTTTATATCTTTGTTTATTCTCCTTCTTCAATAGCCGACAGAGAGGCTTGATATGTCCCTTCTTACCACAATGATGACATTCAACATCATCAAACTTTTCTTGAGACTTACTTCTGCCATTACCATCTCTACTCTTCGGTTTACGACTATAACTTCTCCCCCGTGACTCGGTAACCAAAATATCTGACTTCGAAAAAGAATTAGAATCAAGAAACTTTCTCCTCACCTCTTCATTCATACAGTTAGCCTTCGCCAAATCATATGTAACCACTCCTTTTGGACCTGAATTCGAAACTGATGTCCTGAAAGTATCCCAAGTGTGCTGCAAACTACCAAACAACCACAAACTAAGCAACTCGTCTTCAAATTTAAGACCCATGGAAGACAACTGATTAATATAATCCTGAAAGCTGTTGATATGATTCGCCACTGAAAAGCCATCCTTATACTTCAATCCCAACAGTTGATTCATCACATACATTTTGTTGCTTCATGTATTGCTGGCATAAAGCTCCTCAAGTTTACTCCAGAGAGTCCGAGCATGGTTGATTCCACTGACATGATTCAGCACATTATCCTCAACCCACTGTATGAGAAATCCACACACTTGCCTATGAAAGATAGTCCAATGCTCATCTGTCTTATCATCGGGTATCTCTGTAGAGAAAACATGCATGTAATAATTCTTTACATAAAGCAGATCTTCCATTCGAGACTTCCAAGAAGAATAATTCGAGCCATTCAACATAATCATCTTGCTCGTATTAGCCTCCATCACTCGACACAGATCACAATCAATCAAACTCGCTCTGATACCATTTGAAGGGATGTGACACGAACTAACACACTCCGAAATTCGTCGAATGACTTCTTTAAGGCTAGAATATAATTCTCACAGCAGAAACAAACAATCAAAAGCAAGAAACAACACCGAGATTTAACGTGGAAACCACCTCAATATGAGGAGTAAAACCACGGTCCGAGACACCACCAAAACTTCCATTAAATCAACAAAGAAGTGGGTACACAAGTGTTCTTCTCAAATCACCAATAGCTAGCACATAAACTTCTTCTTTATACAACGTAGCATCAAAAACTCATCTTGGTAATCATACGTTTAACAACACAAAGAAGAAATGGCTGAAATCAAGAAGACCAAATCTGGCAGTTTTGGAAACCGGGCAAAATCACCGATTAGAAGACTCAAATAGCAATCTTCACTATTCAGAATAAAGAACCTCAAGTCAAGAATACTCCATCAAAATTTCATAAAGTTCCAATAGTGCGATCGACGGCAACACCCGGTTAAGTGAACGTCGCGCTGGCTGAAACGGAGCTGCGGCGGAATCCGGGTTTGCGTCTGTTCTTCAGCTGTCCTATGTCATCTGAAGAAAACCTAAATGATCCCTTGAGAGTATGGTGGACTTCGGGCTTCACTCGTATAAAGAAACACGGACTTGGGCCGCTCTAACAAATAGGAGAGAAAAACCCAACAGTTGCTGCAGCCTAAAGATCAAAGGAATAGTGTTATGGTCTGTCTGGAAGACGGGCGGATGCTACTGGACGTGCCTCACAGACGGCAACTTTAACAATCTCGAGACAGGGAACGCGGTCGACAAGCTGATAAAGGAATGGGGAGGTTCGGCTACGACTGACGACAGGGACAACAGACTCTTGAGGGGATCATGGAGGTCGAGCTCTTTCGCGGGGACCACAAGGGCTGCGTCGGCGGTGTCATCCTACGGTCGGCCTTCACGACACCAAGGCCAATGAAAAGATGATATTATTGTTATTATTATTTTAAAAAAATTACTTTTGGTATATTTCAATTTCTTGATGATATTCAGAATCACCAACAGAAGTAAGGGAAAAGGGAGTAAATGAATTATAAAAAGCTAAAACATTTCTTAAAAATTCTTACAATCCCAAAAACATATCATCCACTGATCATCATTGTTACGACAACGGGGAAACATTTTCTGCTAATTTTTGCTGCATTTCTGACAGGCTTGTCTTGTGCCAATGCCTTGCAGTATGATCACACAGCCTCTGTCGAGGCAAGCTTCCTGCTGATTTGATTAACAGCTTGATTTATGTTATTAGTCCATGTTGTGTTTATCATCTGTTGTTAATTTCGATTTTCGGGTGGGGGGAATCTGACGCAGCGATCTGTGGGTGTGCCGTACTACTAAAGTTCAAAGACATATCAAACAACCTCCACAAGGTCATCCAGAAATGGCTAAGGAATCTCGAGTCGCGGTCCGAGACAATCGACTTAGGAATTCCATGAAGGCGTACCACTTCACGAAAAAACATGCGAGCTACATTTGAAGCATCTGACGTCTTCCGACACGGGATAAAGTGTGCCATCTTAGAGAACCTGTCAACCACAACAAAGATAGAATCCATGCCCCTTTGGGTACGGGGCAGTCCTAACACGAAATCCATAGATAAAGCCTGCCAAGGATCCTCTGGAACCGGTAGTGGAAGGTATAATCCAACATTTTGAGAATGTCCCTTCGCGACTTGACATGAGCTGCATCGCTGCACAAATCTCTCCACATCTCTTCTCAACTTAGGCCAATAAAACCGTTCCACCACTGCAGCCAATGTCTTATCTCGACCTAGATGTCCACCAAGACCTCCTCCATGTAAATCTCTGATCAGTTTCTCTCGAAGTGAGGTGTGTGGGATGCATAGTTGATTTCCCCGCATGAGATATCCATCTGAAATATGGAATTCACCAACACTCTCTCTTCGGTGAATCTTAGCCCAAATGTCCGCGAAATCCTCATCTCGACCATATGCTTCTCTCAGTTGTTCAAATCCCACTAGTTCTGTTCGCAGCTCTGTAAGAAGGGTTGTGCGTCGACTTAAAGCATCCGCGACTTTGTTGTGTACCCCCGACTTGTGCATGAGTTTAAAGGGAAACTTCTGAATATAAGTCGACCAGCGGGCATGCATATCTCGACTTAACTTCTGTTGGCTACTCAAATACTTCAATGCTTGGTGATCCGAATACAAGACAAACTCTTTCCCAATCAAATAATGCTCCCAATATTTTAGAGTCCGGAAAACAGCATAGAACTCTTTGTCATAAGTCGACCACTTCCTGCGAGCTTCACTCAACTTCTCACTGAAATATGCTACTGGTCGCTTCTCTTGAGATAAGACAGCCCCAATTCCAAACCCACTCGCGTCGCATTCAACTTCAAACAATTTATCAAAACTTGGCAGTGCAAGTACAGGAGCTGAGCTCAGCTTCTCTTTTATCAACGCAAAACTCTCCTCAGCCTCTTCATCCCAATGGAATTTCCCCTTTTTCAGACACTCAGTAATCGGAGCCACAATTGAACTGAAATTCTTAATGAATCTTCTATAGAAAGTAGCTAACCCATGGAAACTTCTAACTTCACTAACTGATTTCGGTGAAGGCCACTCACGAATTGCTTTAACCTTGTCTTCATCAACTCGTACTCCCTCAGCACTTACTATATATCCGAGAAAAAGCAATTCTGACTTCATAAAACTACACTTCTTGAGATGCAAATAGAGCTTGTACTCTCTCAAAACAGTTAGTACGTCACGCAAATGATCCACATGCTCGCTTCGCGACTTGCTATAGATCAATATGTCATCGAAATAAACAACAACACACTGACCGATAAAAGACTTCAATACCTGGTTCATAAGATGCATAAATGTACTCGGCGCATTGGAGAGCCCGAACGGCATGACCGGCCACTCATATAAGCCATCTCGAGTCTTGAAAGCCGTTTTCCATTCGTCTCCAGGTCGGATTCGAATTTGATGATATCCGCTCCGTAAGTCGATCTTCGAGAACACAACTGAACCGTGAAGTTGATCCAGCATGTCATCGAGCCTAGGAATGGGAAATATGTACCCCACCGTGATCCGATTGATAGCTCGGCTATCCACACACATTCTCCAACTTCCGTCCTTCTTGGGAACAAGTAGAGCCGGCACAGCGCATGGGCTAAGGCTCTCACGAATATGTCCCTTGTGTAGTAGTTCTTCTACCTTCTCCTGTAATATGGCATTCTCTTTCGGACTCATTCGGTAATGGGGAAGATTCAGTAGGCTGGCTCCAGGAATTAAATCGATTCGGTGCTGAATGTCGCGTAGCGGTGGCAAACCATCAGGAAGTTCGCCAGACGCTAGCTCCCCAAACTTAGCAAGGATTGGTTTCACTTCTTCAGGAACGTCCTCTTCCACCTTGTCTTCTTTCGGCAACTCCCTTACAATCAGCAAATGGACCTCTCCGGCCGCCTTCATTTCTGCCTCTAACTCTCGAGTGGAGTCGGATCTAACGAGCAACGCCTTGCTTCTCTCTTTCTCTTCCGACTCGACACTAGGGGCCTGATTCATTGGAAGTAGAGTGTAGCGAACGCCTCCTTTTTTCAGCCGATAAACGTTATCCTTTCCAGAGTGACTTACGTCATTGTCGAATTGCCAAGGTCTTCCGAACAGCAAGTGATAAGCCTCCATGTCAACCACATCACAATACACCTCGTCCTTATACCTCCCAATGGAAAATGGCACTTTACATCTCTCTGTGACGCGAACTTCACCGACAGCCCTGATCCAGCCGATCGAGTAAGGACTCGGATGACTCTCCACCGGAAGATTCAACTTTTCAACAACGGACTTTCCGATGATGTTTTCCTGACTTCCACTATCAATAATCACCGTAAATGGAAGAGACTTAATCAAACAACGTGTTCGAAAAAGTCGGTTCCTCTGAATTTGCTCTTCTCACTTTGGAGATAACATAAGTTTCCGAATCACATAGACACGCTCGTTCTCCCCTTCCTCTTGGTACGTATCCCCATAGTCATCCTCTGGTTCGCACATGACATCTTCACATTCAGTTTCTTCTTCGATAATAGCCACGACCTTCCGACGCGGACAATCGCTGGATCGATGTCCCATCTCATTGCATTTGAAACATTTAATCGACTGCACTTTGGAGGATGTGCTAGGACCTCTCTTGAATTCAGTTGTAGGCACGTTCTTCCTACCTTCCGACCTTTCAATCGAACTCCTGCTCGGCATACTAGACGACTCCCTTTGTACTGCCTTCAACTTCTCTCCTTTGAAGGAATCTTCACTTCCCTTCCGATAGTAATTTCCACGATCAAGTTGTAGCAGCTCAGCCTTTAACGCTAAACTCCGTGCTTCATCAATTGTGGTGATCATTTGAACACCAATCCGATTTCGGATAGATGGGGTCAATCCCTCTAAGTAGCGCGCAACCTGCTGCCCCTCGGTTTCAGTCAGAGAATTCCGTTCGGCGAGGCGAAGAAATTCACCCGTGTAAGTGTGAACGGACCGATTTCCTTGTTGACACCTCTGGTATTGCATGAATAGATACTGCTCATAATCTGGAGGGAGAAAACGACCCTTCAATAGTTGTTTCATCCTCCTCCAAGTACGAACGGCCGCACGTCCTTCAAGTGTTCTATTTTCTTGCAGCCGATCCCACCAAGCTGCTGCTCCTCCTTTGAGCCGATATGCTACTAACTTCACTTGTTTCTCTTCAGGAACTTCAGTATACTCAAGAAACCGTTCGACTTCCGACAACCAGTCAAGGAAGTCCTCAATACTAAGACCACCATCGAAAACCGGGACGTCAACTTTGAGTCTAAACTCGTCGCGCACCTGAGGTTGACGTCGGTTTCCATGAAAGTAATCCTCCGCTTCATCTTCCTCATCGTCAGATTCATCGACGGGTTGCATCCGTTGTGGAACATGAATTCGACCTGGGGGAATTCGTGGAGGGATGCGAGGAGCGACTCTCGTTGGACGCTCTTCCGCTTCAGCATTCTGTTCCCTAGGCAAACCAAGGGCTTCTAGTCGTAGCAAGATCTGGTCCAAGCGAGTTTCCATCCGTCCAACCCGCTGATCCATCGCTTGCCATCTATCTTCCTCCCGCCCAATGGCGTTTGGACCATGGTTAGCTGACTCGTCCGCCATTGAACAGCCTCGGGCAATCCCAGGCTCTGATACCAACTGACGCAGTGAGCGCTGATCGGACTGCCCGACAAACACACGGTTGAACGGGACAACGAACTCAAATCAGAGTTCAAAGGTAAACGAGAGAAATCTCAAAAGTTTTCTTCAAAGATGTCTTACATTCGAATGCCAAAGGACTCCTTTATATAGACCATGAGGGGATGAACCCAGCACCCTCATTAAGACTGGAAACATTTCCCCAAAACCCCTATTAAAAGAAAACAACCATAAAGTCCGAATGCACTATACTTAAGACAATACAATGAATCAAAAGGAAGATGGGTTTCGTGACTCTTCGTCTCTAAGAAGATGGGCTTCGAGTCCAAGTCGATCGCTAGACAAGTCGATCGACTTGGGTGCTGGCGAGTAGTAGTCGCCCGACTCAAGTCGACTTCAGGACGACTCAAGTCGAGTTGGCCGCATCAGAATCTTTAGTGCCTGCCTTTACCTCACAAGCCTCAGTACAATGGAGGGATCATCAGTAACCCGGACCTGGATTGTGGGCTCCGGTCGTGGTCGGCGTCAGGGGCAGCGAGAATCGATCACAGGCGGGTGAATGGCAATTCCTTCGTCGTCGCTAGCGCGAGGAACCAGTCGTTCGACGGTGTTGCTCAGAAGGTTTACCTGCATAAGGACATGCTCTACACTTTCTCAGGTGGTCTCAGTCCGAGATTCGAGCGGTTTATTTGATCAGATCAGGGGTGTTGCTAATTCGGTTCAAAGGCATTGCAGCATGGGTGCAGGTGACGGACAAGGTGATCACGACCCGAGCCGTGCTGAAGACGGGAACTGGGTTCAGGCATATAGGAGCAGCGGTAGCGAAACCAGGTTGCTGGTCGATGATCAAGGGCGGGGTGACGGCAGGCATCCGGACATGCGGAACTGTTCTTTGAGGTTTGATCAAATTAATTGAGTTTAGTCAAATCCCTGCAATTAATGTCGATTAAGTGAACACAAGTTTGGTGATTGACAAAACAGAGTGAGAACACTAAGGTTGAGATTTGGGTTGATAGCATCTCATTACAACCTTTTACATGGGAAGAGTGGACATCCCATCAGCAGCTTAGCATCGGCAAGGTATGGACCGGAACGTCGAGGATCTCGACGCGTTATCGGAAAACCTGAACCATGTGGTTTCATCAGTGTCAT
Source organism: Melastoma dodecandrum (assembly GCA_029817715.1). Classification (NCBI taxonomy): domain Eukaryota; kingdom Viridiplantae; phylum Streptophyta; class Magnoliopsida; order Myrtales; family Melastomataceae; genus Melastoma; species Melastoma dodecandrum. The sequence continues at coordinate 4,075,451 of JARUPY010000182.1, forward strand.
TGCTTGAAATTTCAGAAACACAAGAGGACGGTCGAAATCCGAGCGGTTGATAAGCGAAGCAGAACCATAGCAAACGCGACAGTCTCCATCGTCCCAAAAAGGCTGGCTTTCCCGTTAGGCTGCGCCATAAACACGAACATCCTGAAAAACCAGGCGTATCAGAAGTGATTCACTAAGAGGTTCGGCGTAACTGTGTTTGAGAACGAGATGAAGTGGTACTCCACTGAGCACGCCCAGGGCCGCGAGGACTACTCGGCTGCTGATGCGCTCATGACTTTCGCGACGAACAACTCGATCAAAGTCCGCGGCCATTGCGTATTCTGGGACAACCCTCGGTTTCAGCTCGGGTGGGTGAGGGCGCTGCCCCCGAGCCAGCTGTCCCAAGCCACGATGCATAGGCAGGTCTCCGTCATGGCAAGGTACAAGGGAAAGCTGATCGGATGGGACGTGATGAATGAGAACATTCACTTCTCTTTCTTTGAGGACCAGCTCGGCATGGACGCATCGGCAAAGTTCCATAAGGTGGCGAACGATATCGATCCCTTGACGACAATGTTCCTAAATGAGTACAACACCATCGAAGATCCAAAGGATCAGAGAAGCACTCCTAGTGCATACTTCACCAAGATCAGGCAGATCCAGGCTGCTGGCGGCAGGAACCTCGGGATTGGTTTGGAGGGTCACTTCAGTGCCCCGGACATCGCCTATATGAGATCTGCCATTGATACCCTCGCTGCCACCGGCTTGCCAATCTGGATCACCGATGTGCAACCCAGCCACAACCAGGTACTAACTTCTATTTAAGCTCGGGTTATTCGCAGAAACCACCCCGTGGTCTCATCTCCTCATCTTAGGCCCGGTGCTTGGAACAAATCCTGAGGGAAGCACACGCGCATCCACATGTCAACGGAATCGTGCTGTGGTCGGGTTGGTGGCCCGGGGGCTGCTACAGGATGTGCCTAACCGACAACAACAACAACAACCTGGCGACGGGGGATGTGATCGACAAGCTGATAAACGAGTGGGGAGGCGAGACGACCTCCGGGAGGACGGATCCCGAGGGGATGCTCCGGGTTATGCTCTTTCACGGGGACTACGAGGTCGGCAACGATGGCCGCAACGTCGGAGTCCATAACATAAGGGCGGATCGAAGTGGGGAGAAATCACAGTTGAGATCGGTTGTTTGAACTAATATCCGGCATTAATAAGATGAAGCTTAGTACGATGATTTACCGTTGTGTCAAGTAACATTTTCCGTTCTCACACTTAACACCTCGACGATGGTTACTAGAAGCCGCTGTCCGCGTTTTCACGTATTGCTATTCCGGAACGCGATATTGAAAATCATTTTTTATATTTTTTTTAAAATTAAAATCTTATTTCGTGATTTTTTTTAAATTAACTTGTTTTCTCACAAAAACCCTTTTTGACTGCGTACCTTTTTCTTTTATTTTTTTTATTTATTTTTCTCAACATTTCTTGTGCTTTAAGGGGGGGAAAGGAGTTTGATATAGGGACAGAGTATAAATTAATTTCCGAGATATTAAACGTATAAATAAGTACAAGAAATGTTGTTATAAATAATGGGAGGGAATGTTTTCTTTCTTACCGATTATTTTATTTGGGTTTTTTTTTTTGTTCTTCCCCTCTGGACTGTTTGCGCCGACAACCTGCGGGGCTGGCGCAAGACCGAATTCGATGATGGCTCTAACACTCTTGTGCAGCGACGGTGGACTAGCAGCAGCAAAGTAGGACCATTACAGTCACCGGCGGGTCTGTCTGAGAGAACGAAAAAGTCGTAACTTTATGGTCATTGAGCTCCGGGGAGAGTGTTTCGGGAAAGACCCAGTTCGGATGAGGTGAATTGGGAGTGAAAGTTACCATCTTTATTGTTATGATTATTATTATTATTATTATTATTATTATTTGCTTAGGACTTGATGATGTTGACTCTAGAATTATTGACTTTTAGTGGACTTGCTGTGCTGTCCTGTTTTAGTGGTGTGAATTCGTGCTTCGGGTGTTTGATTTTGGTTGTTTTTGTGAACTTTTTCTTGTTTAGGTTGTTCTTGATCGTTCGGTGTATTGGAAAGGGAATGGGTTGATGACGGTTGTCTGACAAGCAGTATCTTCTTCTGTCTTGCATTTGGCCATGCTAACCCCATATATGCTCTTGCATGCCATCTGGTTGTCTTCTCTTGGCTGTGCAGATTATTTTTTCTTTCTTGTAGGAACGGTTTAATAGATTCGATTAATAGACTTAGGTTTAGGCCCCCTTATGGAAAAGCAATCCTCATAATCTGTCTGGTTAAGACAAAAGCCAGAAAAAGGTGAAATAGAGAGCCGCTGAATTTTGTTATTCCTAGGAAATGTTTCTGGGTTTGGTTTGGAACTGGTCTTTCTAGTTTCAATAAATAGTAGAGCGAGGAGGTAGATTGGGGTTGGAGTAGTGTATGTTCTCTCAGTTATTGGTTCAGTGTCTACTGGTAATGAATACCACTCGGATTGCTAATGCTATGTTCTTTCCTTTGTAATGTTGAGTTGCTCCTTCTGGGCTTTATGTTCTGTAAGAAAGCTGTTTGTCAAGGGAGCTTTGTACATGCTTCCTTTGACAAGGTTTCCTCGGGATGGAAATGTGGAGTAAGCTGATAAAATGTCCATTCACACTTGGCCCAATTGAACACCATTAGCTAAGGTATTACCTTTTGTGGTCTTAGGAATCTTCTTTTGGGATCTATCCTGTCGTATGACATAAATATTTCCGGCAGTGGACGATAGACGAGTACAAAGTTTTCGATAGACGAGTACAAAGTTTTCCTCCATAAGAGAACTTATGTCATCCTCCAACAACTGTTCTTCCCGGTAGATAAGCATAACTTTTTGAAGCACATAAGGCCACTACATCTCCCTGCAACTAAAAGGTTATATGGTGTGGTCTCTGTTAGTTGAATAACCATGATGGCCGATTGGGTTGATTTAGGCAGAATAATTTCTTGAACATGCAGTGGTAGAATAAGTGCATTCTGCTTTACCTAACATTTATTACCTTATACAGTTTTGTGATCTGGGATGTTGATGCATCACAACATGACAAAATATTTGGGACACGGGGCATTCCGAGAATCGAACTCGGGACCTCTCGCACCCAAAGCGAGAATCATACCACTAGACCAAATGCCCATCTTATGGTATATTCAAGGTCCCCTTATATTACTGTTACCGGGGCTCTTATTTCTGGCCAATAGTGTTTCTTGTTGAATAGATGAGAAATATCGGATGAGTGATAACGGAAACTTGAACTTCTTACCTGAGACAAAATCCGCTTTTGCTGTTGCAAGCAGGTCTACACTTGGTTTAAATGATATGGGAAACTTAAACTTTGCGTCTGACTATGAAGAGGTAATATGCAGTTGCCACTTTTTCTTTGTAGACATTATAAAGCAGAAGATATAATTGATGCCTCTTGTGACTTTGATTCAAGTGCCCTTATTGATCTTGGTATTTGCTGAGGTTCTAGTTGATGGCTCCTTTAGAGGTTACCTGTGTTATGTATCCCTTTTTCATGTCTCTCTTGAGTAAAACTGCATTGTTCATCAGACAAGCATTCTCCCTTGGTCAAATGTTAGTTCTAACAAGCATGAGAACATGGGATACTTCTTCAAACTCAGAGATTGGTGACCTTAAATTTTCTGCAATCTGTGAAGATGTGTCAGAAGTAGGCCTGTCTGCCTGCTTCATCTTCCTATATTCCATCAAATTTCTTGGGTTTCCAGGGTTTAAAGAGAGTTGAAGAGTAATCCTAAGATTTAGGTAAGCGAATTGTTCTGTCTGTCAATTAGCAATCACTAGGTGTTAGGCATTGACTTGTGGTTGGGCATTCATAAAAGTTTGTATGTGGAAGGTAAAAGATTAGGTAGGTTAAACATAAAGAGGAAAAGTGAAAAACATGTCGGGGCATTCCGAGAATCGAACTCGGGACCTCTCGCACCCGAAGCGAGAATCATACCACTAGACCAAATGCCCATCTTGGACAATTTCCACAACTATTTATCAAACTTTAGGTCAAGTAACTAACCTTCTTCACCACTGCATTTCAGACCTAAGCTTGCATTTTTTTTTTTCGTTTTTGCAATTTTGGATAGATGAAAAAGGATGATGTTTGGGATTCATCGAGGACTCGAGGATGTTTGTTTCGGCAGCGCCTGATTCAATGCATTCATTAGTATTCTCAGGTCCATCATCTATAAAATTATGTGCTGGTCATTGCCAATGGAGTGCCTGTCTATTATTGCTTCCTAGTGGTTGGTCAAAAGATAAGATGTAGTAAAAGGGGTGGGGATATAATAAAAGGGGGCATTCCGAGAATTGAACTCGGGACCTCTCGCACCCTAAGCGAGAATCATACCACTAGACCAAATGCCCATGCCTTGGGGATTTCCTCCTGAATTTATGTTTACAAAGGTTTTTGACAGGCAGTTGGTTCATTTCCAGGGCGGTTTTGGTCCATGAGCACTAAGACTAATCTATCTAATCATGAATCTTTTGCTTCAGGTTTGCATCAGTTGCGTATCCAAAGCCATGACCGTATGTGGGGATGAATTACCTTAAGCTGATCTCTGACCATTGGCTCATGGATAGTTAGGTAAAAAGAACAAATGGAGGGTCAACTCTCTCACCCCAACCAACCCTTTTAACCTTGCAAAGATCCCAAGATGAAAATGTGCATGCAGATGTAGATCTATCCTTGACATTTTCTTAACTGGTTGTATGTCACGCATGTTTCTTGTTTTGTGTATATGCAGTTCTTGTAAGGCAGTTAAAAAATCAAGGCATCACTGCAATCACTTTGTGGATGTTATCACACAAATCCTGTCATAGAAAAGATTGTGAACCTGTGTACATTCTGGTGTTCTGAGCATCCAGACAACAGCAAGCAAAACTAACGTAGCAACAGCTGAGGCTACAATAAATCAAAGCAATCTCGGTTCTATCACAAGAATGATCAGACTACATTGCACTGTCTAATCAGAAGTTACCAGCAATAAACTTTCTAAAGCAGTGCCTGATTCTGGATTTCCTGTGGCTGGAAGGTTGATAAAATCATGCGAGACACTGCCTTCTAACTGGGTTTCATCACAGAAAGTCCTACAAGGTCATCCGGGCAACTGTCTATGTACACCGGGCATATTTACAAGCTGCGAAGAGATGGAACTCGACGGATTGATTCAGCAGCTTCCGGCTGATTGGCACTCTCTCATGTAATCATCACTCAAGTGCGAACCATCTGCATAATCAAAAAGAATTTAGTAACACAGAGCAGAAGTTAGATCCCTGTGACATACAAAATGAAAGGCAGGCACAACATGGTTGCTTCTATCAGACTAGAAAGCTAAGCAAATGCTAGCCAGACTTCATGACTAGAGAGCTTGCCAACATGCTCAAATAAGAGACGCTGATTTATTGGAACGGATTAGTATTATAATAATTTGCATACCATTTTTGGAATGTTTCTTCCTTTCATTGTCTTCACTGTGGCTTCTGCAAAAGCTTGTGCAGCCTCAGCATCCGCTTCAGCAGCTTCAGCCTCTCTGGCTGCCTCTTCAGCAGCTGCAATTGCAGCTTCGGCTTCGGCAACAGCTCGAGCAGCTGCAGCCGCAGCCTCCTCAGCAGTCATCCCTTTCATTTCAGCTAACTCCAAGTCAACCTGTGGCATGGTGAGTACACCTATATAATTCCTATCAGCCCTATGAGGAAGTCGCTGCCATCCATTAGATAGTATTGCCGAAGCTCCCCTCCTTCTGTCGCGAAAGGCAGGAGGAGCAATCCGATATCGGCGTTTCACCTGGGAAACCACAAGGCATCATGTAAAACTTAGATAAATTCATCTGAAAAACTGTTCAATTAAAATTAGATAAATTCATCTGAAAAACTGTTCAATTAAAATTTTTAAGATAGTCCATGTAGAAATGGCAGATAGTCCCATAATATGATACAACAGTCGGCAAGCATCCTAAAGTCAAGGGCAGGTTCTTTTCAATAACGCATTTACAATACCTTAATGAGTTTCCCACTGGATGTCAAGTGCTTCAATTTTGCGGACAGTATCCTCTTAAAGTTAGGAGGTGCCCAGTATTGATCCTGTTGCAAGACCAGAAATCAGTCTGTAACTAATCTAAACAAATAATGAGGAAAATACTAAACAAGCGATAGTGACTAGAATCTGAAGGAGAAAGGAAGCCTGTTAACTGATTTGGCCGTCCTTTCAGGCAAAAACATGCGAAGACCTATCACTTCTGCTAGGTATATGTGGTCATCGACTTCACTTCAGACGTCAATTCAAATCTAAACACATTTCTCTCACATATCACCAATATCATGAAAGATGTCTGGAAGAGAGAAGTTTCAGAGCAAAATTTCTTGCTACCAAGTTTATGGTACTGAATAGTTCATGCTTTTCCTTTCCCTCCAATTTTATGGATCGAAAATGAATAACCACACATTGTAATAAAAAGAAACATGTCCCGTTTCAGTATGATAGCATCAATTTATCCAAGAAATAGGCTGGACCCGTTTGTACTTGAAAACTGAGGTACCTCAATATATGTAGCGATGGTCGTTTTGTTAGATCCACCTGGCTCCTTTAAGCTGGTTATAGCTTCCATTATAAGCTTCTCTAACCTGTACAGGTGATGAACCAGGTGGCACAAAAAGTTAAACCAAAGTAAAAATGATCTTGCATGTAGAGAGAGAGAGCTAAGCAAAATCTCATTCGTATAACCATGGTTGCACTTATTTGGAAAAGGCAGATGGCAGGCTAACCTCATGATAGATCTCTTTGGGCCAGCCATCGCCATAGCATCACTTGGAAGCGGGTGATCTTTTGCATCGACAGATTCCTCATCAATCCGGCGGGCTGCTGACAGAGCCACGGAGCTCTCTTCTAGTTTAGGAACAGGTGGTCTCTTGAGAGTAACTCTAGACTTCTCTCTTGGACCCCATCCATTTGCCATCACGCTCATATTGCGCCATTTATCCTAACAAGGAAGAAAGCATTCATTTGACTACCACTCCATGTCATCAACCAATCAGCACGCCAGGTCCTTATAAGCAAAACAAGAAAAAAAAAGACAATTTAAATCATCTAGAAAAGAAAAACAAATGCTAATTGTCGTACCTTAAGATCCACATTTGACCGCAGATACAGGACACTACTGAATTCCGGGTCCTTGAGAATGGTGCGCCACTTACCCGCCCCATGCTTCAGTACTCCAGCTTTAAGAGCGGCCTCCTCATCCGCTGTCCATTTCTGCTTCGGAGCCCCCATGAAGAGTAGCCGAGATTCAAGCCTCTCTAGGGTACTCAATCAACAACACTTCTCTCCCCTCGATAAAAACAGATCTGTCAAAAAAAAAAACCCAGATAGCAACAACCAAATCCTCAGTCCAGGCCTACGAAACAAATTCCTTCCCATGGTTAACAGATCTGTCGGTGACGACACAGGAGAAGACAGAACAACATGTCATTTGACAAGAACAGGATCTTATCCAAATAAAGATTACACCAATACAAATCCCCAAAACCAGCTGATTTTTTCACCCTAGACTCAGACATCAGCAAAAGCGAAATATTCTCGCAAGAAATATAACTACCCCAGTTTACCTTTAATCCCCATCCACCCTCACAGCAGGAACAGATTCCGGAAAGCAGAAAAACAAAAACAACACCGCCCGGAAACAAAGCAAGGAGCCGCTCCCCCAGTTTCCCCAGGCGAGGCACAAAAAGAAACCCTAATTGGGAAACCCTAGCGCCAGATTGGGGATCGAAATCTGGAAGAAACCAATCCAATCCGATCCAGGCCAATCCCGTCGGTGACAACATTGAAGAGGGGAGATCCTTACGGTTCAGTTTGCGAGAGCTCCTCTCTCCCCCTACGCTAATACGCCCTACGCTACGCCTCTTCGTAGGTTGTCCGTTTACCGTTACGGTCCCGTTCCTTTTATACCTTTTATGCCGAAACAACGGAGGAACGGCGGCTTAGTAAATTAGAGCTCTCTCATTAATTATTCAATTAAATAAATAAAAAAATCCGAGTTCCTAAAAAACAAGAGCACGGAAACAATTAAGGAACTAAATTGGTAAAGAAAGCATACGAATAGGACTAATTCGGAAATAACAACAACGTAATCCTCGGGCGGCGGCGGCGGCGGTGGTTGTAATAACCTAAGGAAAAGTTATTTTGCAAGCACGCCAGTCCCAGTGGAACTGTAACTGCACGTCTCTCTGTCCTTTCTTTTCTCCCCTGCCTTCTCCTTTCACACGATTCTCATTTTCCGGAAAAGGTGAGAAAGGCGGCTGTTGGAGTTTGATGGAAGTGGTTGAGGTTTGGGGAGGGATGATTAGTCTGTCGGGTCATAACCCCCATTGCCTAACTCATCTCCTTCCTTGGACTCCAAACTCTTTTCGGCCTTATATGATGATTGTCCACGCAAACGCCAAGGGAAGGGGAAGGGGACGTTACGTCGGGCTCCTTGCAGAGATTTCGATCGAGGAAGGAGGGGGGACACGGCGATGACGGTGCCTAAGGTTGACGAGTTCCTCCCTCACCCTGTTAAGATTCAGCTCCCTGGCGTGGAGTTTTGCCTCAACAGCTCCCCTCGCTGGCGTTAGTTCTTCCTCCTGTGTTCTTTCGTCCCTCAGTTAGGTGTATCACGGAATGCGACCGGTACTTTATCGGATGAATAATCGCTGGCTGCGCATTTGTGGAACTGTATGCAGATGAAGTGGTGATTCTGGCATTCCAGCACTACCTGGTGATGCTCGGGACGATCGTCATCATTGCCACGATACTGGTCCCTCTTCTGGGTGGCGGCGACGTAAGGATTGCTTCGTGAACCACCTGTTTTCGGATGTGATTCTTTATATAAGGCAGGCTGTGTTGTTCTTTGGGAACAGGCAGAGAAGGCCGAGATGGTAAGCAATATGCTCTTCGCGGCTGGCATAAACACGCTCCTTCAGACATGGTTCGGGACGCGACTCCCAGTCGTCATCGGAGGTTCATTTACTTATCTCATCCCGACTGTCTCCATTGCCTTGTCTAATTCCGAGTACGGCCAGTTCCAGGATCCAGATGATGTCAGTTCTCTCTCTCCCGGCTCTTGCAAACCGAAGCCTCCGCTTCGACTGAATTGGACTGCTGTTGCTAGACGAACCTTACCAATTCTTTTGTTCAAATTTGGTTACTATCAGATATTTCAGCAATCAATCCAACGAATACAGGGTGCGCTGATCATCGCTGGGATTCTGCAAATGGTGATGGGATTTCTCGGCTTCTGGAGGATTATCACCAGGTTTATAACCCCGTTGTCGGTCGTTCCTTTCGTAACTCTCACGGGGCTTGGTCTTTTCGTCTACGGATTCCCAAGGGTAAGGCAAAGGCTCAACCTTCTGTTTTCATTATCGTGTTCAGTTTGGCTTTCCGATACACATGAATATTCTTCAGTTGGCCAAATGCATCGAGATCGGGCTCCCAGCGTTGGTCTTGCTGGTTATCTTTTCCCAGGTATGAATATCGGCATTCGCCCAACTGCAGTATTTACCTCGATTCTCTCTGACGTTGTGAATCTCTGATAATTTCTCAGTACTTTCCCAACCTATTGAAATCGCGGAGTGCAGTGTTTGAGCGATATGCAGTCCTTCTTACAGTAGCCTTCGCCTGGATATTTGCCGAGCTGCTTACAATATCTGGTGCTTATAATGGACGATCAGTTAACACTCAGTTCAGCTGCCGTACGGATCGTGCGGGGCTAATCAGTGGGGCTGAATGGTAGAACACTAGATCCCCTCGAGTTACCGGGCTTGGGAACCATTATCATTGACTAGAATTCTACGCAGGATAAGGATTCCCTATCCATTCCAATACGGTGGCCCTGTTTTCTTTGCCGGCGATGCTTTCGCTGCGATGGCCGCCGCGATAGTCGCCATGATAGAGGTCCCGACTTACTGACCAATCTCTCTCGTTTCACCCTCGTGAACTGAATAACTCAGGGCATGGCTTGGTTCTGCAGTCAACGGGTACGTTCATAGCTGCATCAAGGTTCGCCAGTGCCACTCCAGTGCCCCCTTCCGTGTTGAGCCGTGGAGTTGGGTGGCTGGTAAAGAAAATGCAAATTCAGTATCCTCACCTCACCCTGCTTGTGAAAATCATGCGGTCATTTCCGATTTATCGATTTTGCAGGGAGTAGGCACTCTCATTGACGGTGCCCTCGGAACCGGGAATGGGTCCACTGCATCGGTGTAATGCGCTCTTGCCTATCTCATTCGTTAGTCTTTGTTCGGCAACTACTATCGTATTGACTCATGTTGTCGTTGTCTCCAGAGAAAACACGGGACTTCTGGGGTTGACGAGAATCGGCAGTCGAAGGGTCGTCCAGATATCAGCCGGATACATGCTCTTCTTTTCCATTTTAGGTACCGCTCGATTATCAGCTCACGTATTCGACGTCGAGACCCCATCAATAACACTGGCATCCCTTCTCCGTGTCTCTGTTCATGACAGGAAAATTCGGCGCATTAATCGCTTCCATACCACTACCGATCGTGGCGGCATTATACTGCGTCCTCTACTCCTACGTTGGTACGTCCTCTTCCTTGTCCTCCGAATCATGTTCACGAACTGCACCACATCCTCACACTCGCCGGCGTTTCCAAAACAGCCGCGGCCGGTTTAGGATTCCTACAGTTCTGCAACCTAAACAGCTTCAGGACAAAGTTCATACTCGGGTTCTCGGTCTTCATGGCGCTCTCCATCCCGCAATACTTCAACGAATACTTCTTGATCTCCGGCCACGGCCCGGTCCACACCCACGCCATCTGGGTACGTGACGTTAAAACACGGTTTCCTCACAATCATCCCGGAAAAACTAATAAATCGCTCCACTGGTCGCTTGCCGCAGTTCAACAACATAATGCAAGTGATATTCACGTCTTCCCCAGCGGTGGCACTCGGGTTGGCGTACCTACTGGACGCGACCCACAGCTACGGGCAGGGATCGGTGAGGAGGGACAGCGGCAGGCACTGGTTCGAGAAGTTCTGGGTGTTCAGCGCGGACGTGAGGAGCGAGGAGTTCTATTCGCTGCCTTATAACCTGGATAGATTCTTCCCATCATTCTAAAGAGGCTGGCCGATTTCCAAATAACAATCACTTTTATTCCAAGGGGCCCGTGAGAATAGAAATCATGCAAAGGAATCCATGGGCCGGTGCGTTATATAATTTGAAATTTCAGATCACGGGATAGGAGGCCGACACACGAATGATGTTGTTGTATAACATGTGATGTAATGAAACTGTCTGCTTGGCATAAATTTTGAGCCTAATTATGATAAGCCCTTAAATCTAAGCTCATTTTTTGGATAAACTCACGAAGTCATTTCACTGACCTACAAGTCTACCAAGACAATGATAGAAATTTTTAGCCCATTTTACGGAAAGCGCATAAGTTCAGGGGGTCTATAAGAGTATTTGCAAGCCCATCTTTATGCGAGCCCGTTAGGAAAAGAACTAAGTTTACAAAGGCAAAATCGTCAGGGTCACAGTCTATAAAGACCAGAAAAGATTTTGATTACGAGATTTTCGGAAAAGCAGATGTAGGGCCACGTTCCCATAATTTGGAAAGATATTCAGGTGGGGAAAATTTGGGAACACAGATTATTTAATCTAATATAAAAGAGAGCAAGATTCTCTCTAAAAAATACGGTAATCATCTAAGGCCAAAAAATACATTGATTGTTAATGGCTTTCGGTTCTCAGCCTTCCAGCGTCCTGTTCCTAGCCTTCGTCCAAATCAGGGTGAGCTCGTAGGGCCCTTGGTTTCCACTCCACTGCCAGGGTGAGCTCGTAGGGCCCTTGGTTTCCACTCCACTGCCAGGGTGAGCTCGTAGGGCCCTTGGTTTCCACTCCACTGCCAGGGTGAGCTCGTAGGGCCCTTGGTTCCCAGATTCACCTCTACCTTCGTCCACACCCCCATTCACCGCACCGTCAGAGATTATATTCCACCGCTCTAGTCCAGAAGTTCACGGCGCCAGCAGCAAGTCTACACCGTCACCACCATCCGCATCACCAAGCTTTTCGTTTTTCATGAATGTAAGCTTTTCCGAGTGTTTGTAAGATATCGTTTGACATCGTTTATTAATACAATTCATTTGTTTTTTATTATCGGCGTCTACATTCGAATCCCTGTGAGCGTTCGTGCCAAATATTTTCGATATGATCCATTTCCGACGCGAACAGAAACGAGTTTTTGTTTCAAAATAATATTTTACAAGAAAGAAAATATTTCCCGAGATAAGGGTATTATTTTAAAATTCTTTAAATAACACGGTGTTATCTATACACGCAATTCACCTGAAAAATAAATCTCCTCTAAAGTGGTGGAATTCGATAATTCATCGATTTTTTCAACTGAACGTAACATCGAGTTAGAAACAACGTGAAATATTCTTTTACCGTTACTTTGGAAATTAGGACATGGAAGATGGCAGGAGGGCATGGTGTTAGAGAGTGCTGTCGGGAGGGGGGCCAGACAAACAAAATATGGGTGGGGGGAGAGAGTGGGTCGGTCGGTCGACACCCCATCGGGTTGTCGTCGACCAAAAAAATATCAACGAGTATTTTTCATTTTTTTTTTAGTACTATTATATTAACACGTACACAGCTAAAAGATCGGCCGCTTTGTCCGAACGACGGAAACAAAAAGGAGAGCCAAAGAAAGAGAGTCGCCCGTTGCATAGCCTAAAATTTGACTTCCACGTTTTGGGGGGGAGGGTAAGGGGAGCCCATGGGCTTCGACTGGCCCAATAAATAAGACACTACTTGTTTCTTTAATTATTTTTGAAAAAAAAAAGGAGAGGAGGAATACTTGAATGTCGTGTTAAAATGTTAGTAGTTGTCTGTTTGTTCGTTCCTTTAATAAAAAAGATAAAAAGGAAATTAATTAATGGTGACTCTCGAGAGGGCATATTTTGAGAGTTGGGGAAATACCCCCCGTGCGCACGTGCAGACATGTGTCTGAAATCGTTGGGAAAGAAAAAGCCCCCCACCCACCCCCCCCCCCCCCGGGGCGCCGCACGTGCTCACATGCGTGCCAATTTAAAAACCAATTACTTATTTATTATTTCACTTCTTAATATACTTATAATTTGACAAATATTAGACATGCCAAAAAAATATATTTTTCTTATTTTATTTTGGGGAGGGGGAGGGGAGGGGGTAATTTTTCATTCTTTCTTTCTTTGTTTTTTTTTTTTTAAATCTTGAAAGTGAAAAATGGGAAGCCCATGTGACTGACCCACATAAAGTAAAAAATATATATAAAAATAAAAAAACCCAGTCAACCATGAATTCTGCAGTTCTGAACAAAATCTCCATATCCCAACAAAAAAAAAAATAGAATTACAACTCTGATTAGAGAGAATGTGAGTTAGCCTTGGAACAGACAATAGAGATTAGAGAGAGGAAGAGGAGAGGAGGAATTCCATAAAGAGAATCTCTTTTCAAATGGCAAAATATATTAAAAAGAAGGATGAGCAATTTGCATACCTTAATTTGACTAAACACAAACACATGGGGCTCTACTGCACTGCACTGCCGCATTGGGAATCACACACACACACATCACATAGTACAACTGTCCTAAGTTCATCTCAAAACCAAACATCTCCTTTTCACTTAAAGCCTCTCTATACGCAACAACTATACTCCCAAACATTCATCGACTTCGTCTCTTGTCCAATCTCGATGCCAGGCACAGAGGTTCATTGTATCAGTTTCCCATGTAGAAGCTTCAAAATATGACCACCCCCTAGCCCTTCCCTTGTTCCCTGATGATGTAACCTATCAACAACATGAAAAGATGGAACTGTTCTTTTTTTTTAAAAGGGAAGAGAATTCACCCTCGATTGATGGATCTTACATAGAGTTTATGACCCCACATGTTTTGTAATAACTAGTAGATAGAGTCGGGGGGTACAGAATGCTTGGCTGGATAGCATGTGGGTGTGGCTTTCATTCATTCTTTTTTATTTAACTCTTCTCTTATCCCTTTACTTGCACCTTTGCATGCACCTCCCACACACACACACAACTTTTTATAGAAAGTTAAGCGGATGAATCTCCTCTCTCTCTATATATATCTACAATTGTCACATGCCCCCACATTGTGCGTGCAAATTACAATTACTCTCAAATCACATATGTATGACTTAACTTGTCCCATTTGTAAGTGTTGTTGTTGGGTTTATGGAGGGAGCTGAGCCTCTTACACCCCCCACATCTCCTCCATTTGTATAAATAGAGCGGGATCAAAAACTAGACCACCACCACCACCACCCACGCTTCCTTTTTTGTATCCCACCCCCCTCTCTTAGGTCGGCGATAAGAGGGTATAGCTACTAGGGATGGATGCTTTGTCCTCCGAATGCAGCAGCGGCTGCGAGTCCGGGTGGACCCTCTACTTCGACCACTCCTCTAGCGAAGATGCCGCCGCCACGAGGGTCAAGGACGGCGGGGATCTGAAGAAGCCCAAGTTTGCTAAAAAAGGGTTCGATGACGAGGAGGAGGAGGAGGAGGAGGATCTGTCGATGGTCTCCGACGCGTCCTCCGGCCCTCCGATCCACTACGAGGCTGCTGGCACCCCAGACGAGGCGCCCCGGAGGTCGTCGTCCCAGCCCGCGTGCACGAACACCAAGAAGCGGAAGACGATTAAACTGGCACAGGGGGAGGATTACCAGTCCTTGCTCGACGACACTGCGAGTTCCCCTGCCATCATAACCGTGAGTTTCTTCGTGCATGCAGTCGAGATTAGTTTTCCCTTTCCACCTTTTTCCTCTTTCGTGGATCAAATTTAGTCGTTTTGATTTTACTTTTACAGAATCATCGTGGTTGGAATCGGAAGGGTGGAGTTGGGATCCAAAAGGGAAGAAGAAGAAGATCTGCATGTCAAGAACAGCAACATCATGACGAGTTCTTCTTACAAAGTCCCATCTCAGGGCACCACCAACAGAAACAACACTTCCATTGACTGTAACCAGTTGAGTATCAGTCTTATTTACTATTATTATTTAGATTATTTTTTCAGAGGATTTGATTTTGGGATTCATGGGGGCATCGACAGGTGGTTCGGGAGGAAAGACACCAAGGAATGGACATGAAGTGAGGGAAGGAAAGAACTGGATCTCAAAAGGGGGGGGGGGGGGGGTTCAGTCCTTTTGTTTAGTGTTTCCTTTTAGATCAGGATTTTATTTTAGATTTTTAGATTTTTATTTTTTCTTGGATTTTTTTTTGTTTTTGTTTTAGTGAGATTTGTGTTGGGTTGTATTTTTTTGTACTAGGATAGGAATCAACCTCGGAGGAAAAATGTTGAATAAAAAAGAAGAAGAAGAAGAAAAGAAATCTTCACCCTCATTTTTCTGTCTAGTTATTTCTCTAATTTGATTGGGTTATAAAGGAAAAAGGTGCAATGTCTTCTGGACAGAATTGGGAATAAGAACCATTTAAGGAGATTGGGGGGATAAGGTAGGTTGTTTGATCATGGGATAACGATGTTCTGTGTCTAGTAGGTCCATCACATATTATTTATTACACTTGAATAGTCTGTCAGTCACACAAGGCAAGGTGACAAAGTTTGCTGTGCTATAAACATAAGAGACAACTCTTTATTTAGTTATTAATTCCCCACACCGCCAGCCTAATTTCTTCATTTTGTTCTACTATGTTATCATGGAACTCATTTAAGGAGTTTTGAGTTCGAAAACTATCGTAAGGAGTCGAGATCAAGCCTAAAAAAGAATCAATTGTAGGATGAAATTGAGTCACTTATCAAGTTAATAAAACCCAAAACAATCCCTCATCCAAAGTGGGTGGATCAAGAAGATCTTACACAACTATCCGCCAAGAATAGTGTGATTTGCATAAATGATCGGAAAGAGGAGGAGGGCATGCAGGAATAAGGGATGTCAACAAAAGGGTATGGGGCAAATGACATATCACCTTCAAAGATCGAGACAACACGCGATCTGCAAATTCAGACAACAAACTGGAAAAAGCCAAATGTGACAAGGAAACAAGGCACAGGCAAAAAGATTGATTGATCTTGTGGGTGGCAATGCTGCCTTGCCCACCCCCCCTCCCCTAACTCCATCAATGTAATGTAATGTTCCGTCACGCGGGACAGGAACCACCGCGATGCAGGGCATGTCGCATTAACGCTCGACCTGTTCGGATCGAGTTGCGCGGCCTTAGCACCGCCATTATTACGGAGGAGAACGTGGGGTTGAAAGGAGGTGTGTTCTGTTCTGACATTACATTACTCTTTCCCTTTTGGAGTTGTATGTATACAAAGCAGATGGGGGGATGAGGCATGCTGTGTTACAGACAGCAATCAAGTTGCTGTAATAAAAACAACCTGTTGGCGGGTTGTATGCTCTCAAGCATGCCGAGTAACATGTATCACACCGGAGCCCCCATCGTCCCGTCCCGTCCCGTCTCGCTCCCCATCCCCCGGGACAGGAAAGTATTTAATTTCCATTTGGGGGGGAAGTAAGGTAGCATCTGCATGTGCGCGAACTTAAAGACGTTTCTAGGACGCACAGCAGTTGTACAAACTATATGACAACACTTGTCGCGTGCTAGTAATTGCGAAGACGACGACGCAGAGGGAAGAGGTGGCTGCCATGGCTGGCCTCGGCAGCGGGTAGTAAAATCATCGGGGTCCCGAATGTCTTTGCTTATAAAGGACATCGAGGATGGCCGATATATTTTATTATTACTGAGTAGGCATAAAAATATCTCCATTTCTCTTTGCCAGAGAGCAAAATTACCGAACAAGTACCAAATTTTAAGAACATCAATCTTTTAAAATTTGTTACCTAGGAGGATATACATAGATTTCGCGATTCAAACACGTAATACTTAAGAAATTTAATACACGGGATGCCACCCTGCGTGGCGTACGTACACATCCGTCGTTCTCATTAGGCAGAAGGTCACAATGCTAGTTAAGTACATCGACCGATAAGCCCAACAAACGTTGCGGATGTCGAGCGCTTCTCGGACCGACTCGTCGTTGGCCCAAATGTAAGACAACACGAAATTCGAATTCTGCAAATCAGCTACATTTTGTTGCGTTGAAGTTTTGTTAACAAAAGGGAGAATCATTCGATGACTTACATGAATAAACACAACTTACACGACTTGTTCGATTGGGAAGAAGAGGAGAAATCACGATCACGATCATCAAAGAATTTCTTCCCTCCTCAATTCAAACCTCCTAATCTCCCGAATTCCTCATTTGGCTTATCGAAGATGCACTTGGGCTCAAGAATTGCAGCATCGCAGACTTTTATAGTGCACTGCATATTTATATGAGTTATGACTAGAAACAGAGTGTGTGACAATACATGGATGGATTCATTTATATACTGACCTGTGCGACGAGTGCGATATCAGCCATGCACGAGGAGTTGCTGATGTCCGGGGGGTATAAGTGCTCCCCATTGCAATTCTCCCTAATTGACTGTCAAAACTTCTTTTTGACATGATCTTTTACTACAAGTTAACGAATTAGTTAGAAGTTTACAAGAAAAAGTACCCGAAATCATACTTTGTATAGTTCGGTGGAGATGAGTCCCGCTCGATATGCAAATGGGACTCGCGAGTTTTGATCGCTGTGGGAATCCATCACCGGGTTCCCGAGTATGTACTCCTGTCACAAAAGAATTACGATAAAACCCGAGAAAATATCGATGTTTTTTCGTATACAGGGAGTAATTCCATTACCTGGAGTTCGATTTCCGGTTGGAGTCCTGCTTCATTGCCTTTCAGCATGATCACGCCCGAGTATGAGTTCCCCCGATATGTACAGCGGCACCTTGCTGAACCGAGGGTGTTCTATCAGCCACTGATGCGGGTTGGGCAGGGGAGGGGGGGGGGACCGACCATTATTCACTGTTCACTTGTTAGAACTTCGAAGCAATTTGAAGAAGCCTTTTTCCCTCAAAAGTATGATTCAACGGAAGCCGGGCATCAACTTGCATTGCGAAGGAATCGATAGACGGCATCCGCCGATGTGTTGTCGCTGGAGTAGTAACCTTCTTGAGTGGTTGAGTAGGAGAATCCAGTCCCGACTGTTTCATCCAGTAATATTATTGTCGCTTACTTTTTTGTCCAAGAGTAGGGATTGTCCACGAATGTCGGGAGACTGCCTTTGAATGATGCGTAGTCAAATGCCAGTGGTCCTGCCGGGAAAAGGAAAGGGACAACCACCAAACTCTCGGTCATGAAATCTAGCTTGACGTAATGATGTCGCGGAGATCAAAAGAGCGTAGCGGAACTCGAACCTATTTCGTAAACGAGGCCGCCGGATAAGCCGGAGCAGCCCCGTCCCCCTGTCAGCCACAGCAGAAGAGGGTCCGGTCGCCCTCCGACTCTATGAAGTAGTAAAACATCTTAATATCATCCAAGTCCCCTACGCTGATGTACCTAATCGAAACCGATGGGGGAGAACCGTTTCGCGGTTGAAATCGTCCCCGTGGCTTTGTCCCATAGGGTCTACCGGGGCTAAAATCACGAATACCGATCAAGTATGGCGCTGACCCTGTTTCTAGCATGACCGGTAGCTTCCAGGGTAGCCCGGCAGAGTCTCGTGGATGGTCACCACGGCTGTTTGGCTCAACTACAGGGAGGAAGGCCACTGTTCGTAACAGCCATTTGGGCAGGCCATTCAGGAGGATTCTTGTCCTCATTCCCGCCATTCCGCCTTGATGTATGGCAACGACAGGGGTGAGATTATAGGCCTTTGAAACTCGGCGGTAGATCGAGGGGGGTGATGTCGGACTGGGATCGCAATTATTTATGAAATCCGAAACCGTGGTTCCAATTCCAGACAGGAGAAACTCCGTTGGTTGTTTCTGTGGAGGGGGATGTGAAGTCCTTTTCATCTAACTTTCTTTTATCCACAGACAACTCGTTGTTTTGTGTATTCTTCTTGCAACTGAATGCGAACAGCTAACTTTCTTGAGACAACCTGGGACTCCTTCAACGCACCGTGGAGTTTCGGCACGTGAAACATGTTGACATAACACACTGGAAGATAAATCTGGCAAACGGTAGGATAAGATCCGGAAGTTTTACGAATCTCTTAGGGAGAAGATGAGCATAGTAACACCAGTTGTCAATGAGAAATCGGCATGGCGGAGTTCCCCTTGTGATCTCGGAAATGGTACTTTCAGAGAACATAATTCGCAATCCACATTTCGACCACGGCAAAGCACTCTTTCGGCCTGTACTCGGGGGGGCAATGGATCCCTCAGGATTACGACAACAACAACGATTCGTCGACCATCCAGCTCTTAATGAAAACTCGCGGAAATTCCTCAACTAATTGGAAAATTTTTAGGAAAAATAAACACGTCAAAGAATCTGGAGTACGAAAGCACGGGAATGATCTGGCGAAAGATGCTGGATCCGTTTGCGGAACAAGCTTGCGTGATCCAGTATCACAGATCATTCTCGACCAAAGCTTGCATAAGCACTCTGCTCACAATGCTGGAGTAGGAGCGGTGGAGACACGGGCGGGCACAAAGAGTCTTATCTAACTCATCCAACGTTCCCTTACCCAAAAGCACCAATACCAATTCCTTCTATGAAGATGAAATATTCGCAAGAAGGTATCACTCGTTAACTGATATTTTCAAGCAAGCTAACTTTGCACTGGCTATATTTAAGTCGTATAATTTTGAAGAGGCCATAAAGAAAGAAAATCGGAGAAATATAACGAAAGAAGATATGTTCATTAAGGAGAAGAGTAATACTTAGTCCCTATTAGACCTTCCTAATGAAAAGAAGCAAGCGTCTTAAAGTGCGTGTTCAAGATGAAGTTCAATGGGGATGTAAGTGTCCAAAAGCGCAAAGCTTGTCTCGTAACTCACAACAGCTCGAAGTGGATTGCATTGAGACGTTCGCCGTGTACTCAAATGGAGACTATTTGATTTGTTCTAGCACTCGTTTCAGTACTGGAGCTTGAAGTATTCCGATCAGATGTGAAGTTAGTTTTTCTCTCGATGAAATACTAAAATAGGAAGTGTGTGCTCAACAACTACAAGGGTTTGCTTTTAAAGGAGAAGAAGACAAAGCGTTTCGACTTCATGGCCATTTTTATGGACCGAAACAAGTGTCGAGAATATGAAATTTGAACAAGCACGGTTGGAAAATTTAAAAAATGCGATGATGAAATGTTTATCAATCGCTTCCTATTATAAAGTAAAATACCGCTTTCTGAATAACCCGAATGTTTGGCTCCATAATACAAAGGGGGTATAAATTAGAACCAACAAAAAGCAATTAAGACAAAGATTTACTTGATTAAGGATAATGATAAAAGTAAATGCATGTGATTGGATGATTAACTCCTAACTTGTGAATTGGGAGGCAGTTGGGAGAGTGGGACGATCAGTTCAAATTATTTGATTAAACTGTCTTACATAACTTCGATTTGAATCGTGCTATGAGAAACTGAATGGTCTTGCCAGACATCGGGAACGTACGTCCATCTTTATTTGTGCGGCCGTAAGAACACGGGGACGGCGGAGTCCGAGGACGGAGACTACAACGGGTAGAAATGAATCCACCGTTGGAACATGTCGTAGATCCAGGAGCGTTTGAACTCCATCGGTGAGTGACCGGCCCCCTGCAACAAATGAATCGAGTCAGCAATCGACCCAGGATGACCGCGAGTTTCTTCATTTTTCCCAACCTTTATTGTAGCGTAAGTCAGGCGATATCCGTTGTTTGTGTACTTCCTCGTGTATCTGCGGTAAGAATCAAAGAGGTCCATGTTGCTGCCGGATTTGATCATGGTAAGGTTGGTTTCTGAGTTTTGATAGGATGTTGTTACCCGGCGACTTGTCCGTCGATGAACCAAGGCCTCCAGTCGGTGTCGATGGTCAGGTCGAATGATGCTATCCACTCTTCGATCCCATTGTGCGGGATGACCATGTCGTGATCCCCACTGCAGAACACCGACCGTGGTGATTATTCATCGGGATTTCTTGAATTGTCCTGAGATCCACTGCGGGAAAGATATTTACCTGAAAACCAACACCTGCAATCCCAAACTGGTGAGGTTCTTGTGGTAATCGAGGACGTTGTTGACATCTACCGAGTACTCCAATGTCACGTTGCAACGGTAGAACTCCGAGACCGTCCCCTGTCACGAACGAAGCCATCAAGAAATAGTTCTAGAAAATCGTGAATGAGACCGACTGGGGTTTGTGTGAAGGTGAGAACAACTTCTTACCGGCCGGACATGCAGCGCATCTTGCACGCTGGGATAATTGCCCCAGATGTCGCTGAGAAGGTACTCGAAATTCTGTCGAAATTTTGATGACGTTGTTGTTCTCAATCTCATGGACGTATCGAGGGCATGATGATGATGTAAAGATAAGGCGAGAAGTATTGTACCTTGCACCAGAAGTCATTAGGTCTAGGCAGAGACAAAAGAAATTCTTTGTTGAATTCCCACAGCAATCGTCTGCGCTTCTCTTGCTTCGACGCCGCTGATTGAAGTGCCCTGTTTGATTCAGGCGATAGGAAGGCACAGTTTGGTTCGATGATCATTTGTTTGTTGATCAGATCGGTACACTGTCGATTTCAATCAAAAGTACTGACATCATCACGAAGCGAATAGGGGATACGGTTTTGTTCATCTGCAAACATTATAGACAAATTCGAACCTGGTCGATGGCAGCCAAATCTTCTTCACAGGAAGCGGTTGTCGGGTTTGCATAATCATCGCTGCAACTTGTTTTTGCAGCCTGAAAATCACCATGCTGAAGTAAATAAAATAATGTGAAAAACGTTCTGATCACCAGTCAGTTTGTCGAATATGGACACCTGGTACAGAGTATCGGAGATAAGAGCCATCCGTTGAGCGTACGATATCTTCGAATTTGTCTCGAGGTCCGTGTACGTGTGAGGGCAACTCAGAACGTATCCCTGAGATAGACAGAAGTAGACGTAAAAATCGGCTAGGAGTTCCGACAGTTCGATCATAGCAGGAGAGTTTTCTTACGCTGATGCGGAGATATGGTGTCAGTCCTTCCTCATTCCCTGTAAGAATCAAGATAAAATTTACTCTGAAAAATTGCGTGAACAAATTGTGAAAAAATTTAAAGGAGAAAACATCACCTTGAAGGATTGCTTTAACAAGCATCGGAGTTATGATTCCTGCATATGAGTCGCTGCCTATGTACAATCGATTCGTCTGGTATGCCGGGTGATCCTCCATCCACTGCAAAAGAGACGTCCATGCACCCCATTCAGACCTTTCGCGTCCAATTCTCGGGAAGGCGATTTTGTTCAAATACGGTTAGCACGGCTCACCTTTAAAAGGAAGGAGTGCAGTTGTGTGGTGGTCAGAGTGTCTGTGCTGTTGTACGCCGAGGCAGTCGTCGCGTATGAAAAGCCAGCCCCGACTGGTGCATCGACGAAGATGATACTTGAGGTCTGACGAAAACACGTTGAGAAACGCCTTCTTTTACAAATTCAGATAGAGAAAAAAAGAAGAAGAAGCATCCGTATTCATATATGTTTTTACCTTTGTCCACGAGGACTGTTCGTATATTAGGGTCGGCAATCCGCCGGCGTAATCGGTGATGTTAAATCGGAGCGGACCTTATCACATGCAACAGTACAGATTCTCAGACCAGTTTGTTCAAGGAAGCTAACTCAAGAAAGCTAATCCAAGACTAATGTTTCTCAAAAGCAGAGTACTCGGTAAGAACGTACCAATTTGGTAAAACAAGCCATTCAAGCCGGAGCACCCGGGACCTCCATTCATGTAAAGCATAACCGGGTCGGACCGGGGATTACCTTCCGACTCCACGAAGTAGTAGAAGAACTCGACTTCGCCCACAGTCACATACCTTCGCAGAGCAAACCATCAAAAGATCGACCAAATGCAGGCAAGCAATACAGCACCCCACCTTACATCCGAGTTCCTGTTACGGAAACGACAACGTACCCGGTTTCCAACTTGAAAGGAAGAGTGCCGGAGAATCCTGGGAGCTCCGTGACAGACCAACCTGAGAATGCCGGGCGAGAGAACAGCGAGAGGACGAGGATGAATAGGAGAGACTTCATGCCTTCCATGTCGGAGGGGGTGGACTGATCACCGAACGGCAACGTTACGACAGCGGCCACGACACTATATACGTTATACAAAGGGAGTTGTAAGGGAGGGAATGGTTTGAAAGTAGGTTACGTCTGCATGGTGGTTGTGAATTTTTGTGAATTCCAAAGTTTTCGTATTGAAGATATTATTAATTATTTTAATTATTCTTTTATTACTACTTTCACAAAAACTGGTAAGCATTTGAAAGTTTGTTGGACATGAATCACGAACGATAGTTCGTACAATAAAATTATTTTTGTAATAAACAGCGACACGTGTGTAAGAATGTTAGATGTGAAGTCTCTTCTCCCTAAGGGCGATGAAGATCGGATGAATCGCTTTCGTGGATAATTCTCCATATCAAATGTTCAAGATATAGTAGCGGGGGTCCACCGGATTTCGAGCCGACAGGCGCGTGCCATCTCGCAATGCGGCCCCATCCTGAAGCGGCTACTCTGTTGGTGTGGTGCACCCGCTCGCGTCGCGTCGCCGCAGACCAAACAAGCCCCACGGCATTAACAAAAGTTGTTTGAAGTCGCTTTGAAGAGTCATTCCTCTCCAAATAACTGATGTCATGCATGGATCCAGAAGGTTGGGCCGAAGCCCACTTAATATTGGGCCGAAGAATGTTTGGCCCATGAAATATGTGAAGATAAACAAAGAATAGCAGCTCCATAATTGAGGATGGTGGAGCAGAGGCAGTGAATTACACGCTTGTATCATTAGCTTCTTATGTAGTTGGTTGTTCTATAACAGGAATTGTTCTTAATTAATTGCTCCATTTTTAGGCTCGAGAACGACATACTAGTGAGAATGACTGTGGAGCCATCCTACGCGAACATCTCGTAGCATTCCCCCTGGTAGTACTGCCACCGTTTGAATGGCGTAGACCTTGCAAAGGTAGCGTGTGTCTGCTCCTAGCTCCCCTATTTGTCTGCAGCCAGTGACCTTTGGAAGCATAAATGCATCGAGGAATTCAGGGATTGAGTCGTGGCAGATCATGGCACAGCATCAAGAGCGGAGGCGGTCGAATGGAAGCTGGTATTCCTTTGGAGTTGGAAGGAGAAGATGATGAAGAGGGAAGTCCAGCATTGGCCCCTTAACTCTGCCCAGATTTTGCTATCCTCCTTCAATAGGATCGCGAGGGACCGACCCCTGTTTGGTGTCTCGTACAACATCGGTGGGGACTACAATCGTTTCCCCGCCCTCGGAATCCTCCAACTGCCTGGAGGAGGACCAGGTGCTTGCCAATGCCTCGGAAACTTTACCTGAGGAAAGTGATTCTTCAGTGCAATCTGGGGGAGGAGCCTCTGGCAGTCAATAATGCCCCCGGGCCTTTCTTCCGATTCCGAACGTTATCTGCAGACGATGTAGGAATTGATGGCTTCGTTTTGAAGAAAAATAGCCGCTTATGATGTTATGTAGAGAGCACATATAGCAGCATCTAACTGGCTTGATGTCCTATATATCCACAAGATTTGTCCCTTCAAACACTTTGTATATGATCCTTTCTCCTACCCTCAATTCCGATCGATTCTCGGGAAAGGAAGATCTCCTTGTAACTCTGGTGAAGGGCTTCCTCCCTCCTCGGCTGTGGTATTCCGCTTTGCATTGGTTGTCTCCATGGATTCTCATCCAGATCAAGAAGTTGCAGAGGCATTGGAGCCTGACGGTTGTCCCAATCAAGATTTCGGTTCACGAGAGTCCTTCGTTCTGGACTCTGAAAACCTTAAGGTAATCCAAAATGATTGTGAAAGACCAGATCTTGCTGGGAAATGTGATAAAGAAGGTGCGTCGCAGGGAGGCAGAGATTTCGATGCTCGATGTTCTCCGAAGGACAAAGATGTTCAACATGAAGATGGTGTACAGGGAAGGGATCTTGTGGTTGCTTGCAGTGGAGTTTGGCCAGTTTTGAAGCAGGAAACAGCCGTTCTTGATAGCTTGGAGGAATCTGTTGTGCGGCTTGATAAGTTTCCCGTACCGTATTTACTGAGGACGGTTTTGCTTCCTGAATGGGCTGAGATCAATGGAGATGATTATCTGCTTCTTGCTGTCGTGGTTCAGGCTGTTATGTTAGGATCCGGTTTCCTGAGGATCGATCCAACAACTCGTTTGCCGCTCCACAATGCGCCCGTTTCCAGTTCATGGCCCAAGGAACCAGCAACTGCAATGTCCTTGCAGTACAGTCTACCAGAGATTCTTGCCGCCAGCAACGATAAAACGTTCCAAGGCGTGGCAGTGAAGCTACAAAAGTTGGGCCGCTTTGTGATCGTTTATGGATCTTTGACCCCAGCAAAGTCAGAATTGCGAAGGACGTGACTGCCTTTTGGCCGAAGTTACGGTTGCTGATGAATTTCTTAAATGGAAACAGCATAACAAGTGCAAGTTCAATGCAGGCAACCTGCCGTTACCCTGAGCGGGTAGCGTTCAAGCTGTGGAACCTCTTGAGAGATGGTCTAGTGCGGCCTCTGTTGATTGACCTGTCGGATGTTGCTGGATCGCGAGCTCCATCAAGCTTTTCAGATTTGCCAGAAAAAATAAAGCTCAATATCTTGAAGCGGCTCAAGGGTGCTGACCTCGCAAGGGCAGGCAGCGTTTGCATGAAGCTACGGCAGTTGTCCTCGAACAGGAACTTATGGGAGAAGGCGTACAGGGATGAGTTTGTTGCGTTGCCGCTGATTCCTGGCATGGAGACCGATTGGAAGAACAGCTTTGCCAGGGCATGGTTAATGACAAGGGGACATTATAACCAGCCCGGGTATGTTCTTCACCCACGGTTCGATACTTATACGTTGAATAAATTTCTGGTAGATCCCGGAGCAGTTATTGCATCTCAACCTCGTGCTCCGCGGATGCCACCCATGCAGTCCTGGCCCTGGATTCATCCCCCAGGCAGGACCCAGATTGATCGCCGAGGCAGGGGCCGAGTTAATTTTCCCCGTAGGTATCCTCCTCGCTGTTAGAATTCACGACACAGGCATCGGATTGATTTGCTGTAGGAAATTTCTTACTCCGATTGGTGTCATAATAGGAGCAACATACCGCATTCTTTTTTTTGCCTAGAAATTCTTCTGATAACTGTCACAGTGACAAAACAATAGAAGAACAATCCTACAGTTTGAAGAATCGCAGCTGAACTATGAATTGGATCACCTGAACTGATGATCACAGCAGACAATAATCTGCTTCGCGGTGCTAGATCACCCGTGTGTCGGGGGGACGTGATTCCCTTCATCGGCCTGCTTGAGAGCACCATAACGGAGCGTACACCAGAGACCTTTCGCTCGCGAAAGAGTTGCATCTCTGATAACTGTTCACTCCCGAGGGGCAGGTGACTTCTGCACAATGAACCATTACTAGTACTCCTATCAATTGGGCTTAGCAAATCGGCTCGAGCCGGGTCGGCACACGGCGAGGTATTTGACTGATACAGTTTCGACCGGTATCCAGATGGGTAAGGTCGAGGACACCATGGGGCGGGCGGTGGCCGGTGGACTCGAGGCGAGGTGGACTTCTTCAACTAAATAATTATGTTCCGCAACTCTTCATGCCAAGTAATATATAACGGTTAAAGATATGATTAGGAAAGTGGGTTTCATGTCAGACACACTAAACGTCGCCATCAAAAGGTAATGCCTCCACGATGGCATCGCGAAAGGAAAAAGGGATTCCATTAGTTCGCAAAAAGGATTGATCGGATAAAGATTTAGTAGTTGAAGTCAAAACAAGTGTGAGCCAAAAGATAAAAGGGAAGCAGCCGTGGATCCTCGTCTCCCATGCCACGTGTCGCCGACCAACCTCCCTATTCTCATCGTCATCGCCAACAACATAAGCATGTCTTCTACTCCATGGCAATCGATCCCCAAAACCAACAAGAAGAAGAAAGGGCTGGATTCAATCCCTCGCATTCTCAAACCCACATCCCCTGCCCCGTAACTAACTCACCCTAACCGCCTACGTTACCTTCACCCTCAAATGCCCATCGCCCCCTCCCCCTGACCATATCCTCTTCCCTTGCTCTATCTCTCCCCCTCCCTCCGTGGAACCCTATGGCGGTGGAGTACAGGTGCTGCGAGACCAACTTCTTCGTCCACATCCTGATCGTTACGCTGCTCGTGCTGTTCGCAGGTCTCATGTCGGGGCTAACCCTCGGGCTGATGTCCATGAGCCTCGTCGATCTCGAGGTGCTCGCCAAGTCCGGGACTCCTAAGGATCGGAAACACGCAGGTGCGTGATGGTTGTAGTTATTGTGGCGAAGGGCAGGCCGCGATTTTCTAGTAGTTCTTGCTGAGTCGGAGGGCGTTTGAAGGTGGTGGTGTTGGATGGGAACATTTTGTTCGGAAGTTATTGGTCCAAGCAGTCCCGTTGATACATATAGCGAATGAGCTGACTTTATTTAGGGAATCTGAGTCTGTGGTGATACACTTTTGTGTTTTGATTTGATGTTGGTTAGTGCGAATCTCGTTGAAGAATTTCCGTATGGGCAACTGTTTTTTGGAGGGTTCTTACTGCTGTGATTCATTGTTGACAGCTAAAATATTACCTGTGGTGAAGAATCAACATCTGTTGCTATGTACCTTGCTGATATGCAACGCCGCGGCCATGGAGGTTTGTTGCATCTCGCTCCTGTTATGGAGATGTTTTACTTTTAATCAGCTCAAGGCTTACCTCTTTGGAATGCTGAGGGTTCTTGTTTTCTTTCATTTGCTGTTACCAGGCGCTTCCGATCTTTCTCGACAGTCTGGTGACAGCCTATGGTGCGATTCTGATTTCTGTAACGTTGATACTTTTGTTTGGAGAGGTGAGGAATCAAGTTGTTGTGCCTATATTTCATTAGAGTATTCAATTTTTTTACTACAATTCCTGCCTGTGGATGAATTTCCTCTCAATTGTATTTATGGGATGGATCTTCACGCTTCCTTGTCTTTCGGTCAAAGAGCTCGCTCGATGTTCGAGTTTGAATTCCTGTTTCAACTCAACTTTTCACCAGTTACTGATATATTTCTTTATGCCTGCAGATAATACCGCAATCGGTTTGCTCTCGATATGGCTTGGCAATTGGTGCAACGGTGGCTCCTTTTGTGCGTGTACTAGTGTGGGTCTGTTCTCCAGTTGCATATCCCATCAGCAAGGTTAGTTAAATAGTTGCCTCTGATCCTTCTATTTGCCTATTGATAACCATTTGACCTATTTCCATCTTTTTCGTATTTTCTTCAGCTACTAGATTTCTTACTTGGCCATGGGCATGTCGCTCTATTCCGCAGAGCTGAGCTGAAAACACTTGTCAACTTGCATGGAAATGAGGTATCTTTCAACTAACCGATTGAGATATCTTTACAAGGATGATGATTCGTTGGACTTTGGTATTTAATATTATAATTTAATGGGAGCAGGCTGGAAAAGGTGGAGAATTGACCCATGATGAAACAACAATTATTGCGGGAGCACTAGAGCTTACCGAGAAGACAGCCAGTGATGCCATGACACCCATATCCGATACATTCTCCATTGATATCAATGCCAAGCTTGGCAGGTATGGTAGCTGTACCTGTATGTATGGGACGCTGTTTCGGATTTGCTTTGTGGATCTTAACTTGGGGTTGTTATTTCTTAGAGAGTTGATGAACTTGATTTTGGAGAAAGGACACAGCAGAGTTCCTGTATACTATGAACAGCCGACAAACATAATTGGTTTGATCCTGGTACAGTGAAAAAAAAATGTTTCTTCGTTTTGTGATGTTTCATGCTCTTTGTCACGGTTTGACAATTTGTTTTAGCATATTGAAAGTTCACGTCGGTTCTCCCTCATTTAGTTGTCTTAGTGTTTTCCAGGTAAAAAATTTGTTGACTATTCATCCTGAGGATGAAGTTCCAGCAAAGAGTGTGACAATCCGGAGGATTCCAAGGTGATCTGTCTACCACCAGTTGAAGAAGTTGTTGCTAATTTTGTAGCTGATATATGTCACGGCCTTTTCTGCTAGAGTTCCAGAAACAATGCCCTTGTATGATATACTCAACGAGTTTCAGAAAGGTCACAGCCACATGGCTGTTGTTGTCAGACAGTGTAACAAAACATCCCCGCAGCCTGCTGGCAGTAGCCCTTCCAAAGCCAATAGTAAGTCATTACTTTTCCCCTACCAAGCATGCTGATGATGACTTATGGAATTCGGTTCATGGCATTTGCAGATATGGCAAGAGATGTTAGGATAGACGTTGATGGAGAGAGGCCTCAGCAAGAGAAAATTCTGAAGGCCAAGAGGCTGCTGCAAAAATGGAAAAGCTTTCCAGCCCCCGGTGCAAACAATAACAGTCGGGGAGGTTCAAGGAGCAAGAAGTGGACGAACTACATGTATGCCGACATCCTGCAGATAGACGGGAGTCCTCTCCCAAAGCTCCCCGAGGAGGAAGAAGCTGTGGGAGTAATCACAATGGAGGATGTCATAGAAGAACTGCTTCAGGTAATTGTGGCAGTTTGTGTGGTACAGTTTTGTCTTTAAAAATGACAGAAGCAAAAACTCAAAGCCTGTTCTGTCTCTTTTGCACAGGAAGAAATTTTTGACGAGACGGACCACCATTTTGAAGACTCGTAACATCCGGCGTCCATGCCTACGCCTTCTGTGGAATGCTTTTACTCCTCTGTCACCTGGTAAAAGTGTAGGGGCTTGTTTCGAACAACCGGTTGTACATATTAGGTGTAAGTCAAGACTGGGAACTGTGAGAAGAAGCATGCATAGTTTCCAGAGTAACAAGGGCGATGTCTCAAATGCCTATGTGGTCGGAGCTTGCTGTTCAGACAAAGACCAATTATACAGCAATACGCCTGTTAACAGGTTGCAGAGGAGAGGCTAAACTTTCCTTCATTTTCGAATTTTTCTTCTTTAGATTTAGGTCGGTCTTATGCTTCTTCCTTGGGCTAGTCAGATCCTTCTCATCTCTGAGTGCATCCCTGTTCGACATGCCCCGGTATGACCTTTTACTTGGCTCCTCCGCTCGTGCATCCCTCTTGCATTTGGCTTGAACCCAAAAAGAGAAACAGGGCAGCAATATGTCAGCGAGCTCTTCAATGTCGTTCATATGCATTTGTGCCCACAATAAGCGAGGTTCGAACCTGGAGTCTAGAAATTCTAACGTCTTTGTGGCGGAAACCTTCATCACTCGGAAGCGGCGCAAATGGACCCAGGTTCCTTGGGCTTATGATTCCGGCCCTCTAAAAGGCCCAACATATATCATGTGACTGTCACGAGGTAACCGTTCCCCCTTCCTGCGTTTTTCCCAACGGCTAGTCCACGTGATCACCACCTCCTACCCTTTCTTTTTTTTTTCCTCCGCAACTTCAAACTCAACAAAAGGTCGCACGCTCTCCCTCTCCCCCGAGCTTGTGGACTTCTATTTCTTAGCCTAGAGGCGATGGGTGATCTGGCGAAAAGGAAGAATATCGGGAAGACGACCGTGGGGCGTCGTGGCCGAGACGGTTTGGGAATGGTGGAGAAATGCGAGTGCCCGTGCGAGCCCATCTATGAGGAGATCGAGGCGCCCAAGTTTGTTGACTTCTTCGCCCCGGAACACTGCGACCCTGACGGCGACCGTTACTGGTTCTGCTCTCGCGTCGGTAATAATTCCGTGGCTGTGCACTTCATTATAAGTTTGAGTTTGAGTTCGGGAGGTTGAAATGGTTTGATATAAGATTGTTTTAGGAATTAGGTAGTTTTGATGGTAGTATTATCGGGGAGTTCTGAAATTGCTGCAGGATGTGATCAAAAGCATGAAGAGGAGATCGATTCAGAAACCATTTGGAAGAATTTTGTCTTGAAGGTAAGTTGATGGTGGTCGTCAATCCAGTATTCGTTCTGTGTTAGCAGAGCATGGAGACGCTGCTAGACCAATGAATTTGGATTGGACTAACTGGGAGGTATTAATCTGTGTAGGTGATGGCTGCAAGGAGTCCCAATGTCAGACTTCGCAAGGCCTTGAGTCGGAAGCCCCTTAGGTATGTTTGCCCGATAACCTGTGATCGACAAATTCCTTACTGCCCTTGGTTCCAAGTGATATCATTGAACTTGGGTTCCTTTTTTATCTTTCTCAGTGTCACAGCGAAACGTCCTCAATCAGCTCCTGCGAAGCCCCTGCGATTGCCGACATCCAGGCTGGCTTTGTTGTCCTCCACCGTGTCACGCAAAATTGCTTTCGAGGAAGAGGGGGCGGAGTCTACTCATCAGAAACCGAAAACACCTCTTAACAAGGAGAACAGAACTGCCATGTCATCTCGGGCATTGACCACTCCAAGGAATAGAGCTCAAGTTTCAAATGAATGCCTGTTGAAGAGCGTCGGGAGCTCAAAGGCCAAGACCAATCTGGCTAAGAGTAACAAGGTAGCTGTGAAATATTTGGCTTTCCCTTCTCCAAGGAAGACGAAGAGGACGGCGGCAACACCAGAGTTGAAAAGCTCTGTGAGGAGCATTTGTGAGGGGATGAAGAATCTCAAGCTCGGTACACCAAGGAAGAACATCCTTGGGTATGAGAAGACTTCATCACCTTCAGCTGGTTCTAGTAAGAGACCTGCAGGAAAACTGGTCAAAAGCCGGGTCTATGATTCGTGCCGGCAGCAAAAGGTGAAAGGCAACTCCAATGCTGAATATTCTGGAGGTCTGAAGAGGAAGATGATTATTACGAATGAAATGAAGGATAGGTCGGACTCGGGTGAGTCTAGCGACATGGAGGTCGACAGGATATCCAGTCATGGATCCATCGAAGCATCCCATGGTGCCAATGCCGATAAGAAAGATGATGCAAATCCTGAGACCACGATTCTTACAAAGACTGAGCATGTGTCCTCGGAATTGTGCCAGTGTCCTCTCAAAGCTTCATGTATTATTACTACAAAGCTTGAATTGGAAGTAAACAGAAATGATGAATCTACTCACGATGAAGCGGCCCCGTGCAAGGTTCAGAGAGGCCAAACCGATGAAAATGAGGTATTCGATTCAGATGATAAGGAGAACTCCATGGCTCCCAATCACAACAGGTAAACTTCTCTCGTTGTCTGTTCAATTGTTGTGACCTGTCTAAGCTGTCCTCTAGAAAGTAAAGGTTCTGGGAAAATCGTTTCAGAGAGCGAACGGATGAGAACAATTCGAATTCAATTAAGAAGCACCCTCAACATCAGAAGACTCACAATCTTAAAGCCATAGATGTCCTTAACATCCGATTGAGGACTTTGAAGGAGAATAATGCTGCCGCAGAAAAAGAAAAAGCTCAGGCTCTGAAGCAAACAAAGCCAAAACCAACCAATCCTAAACCTTTCAGGCTGAGGACGGATGTGTGTTATTCATTTACGTCATATGTGATCTCGAAAGTATTGTTTGTGTCAGTAAAAGTTATTAACATTTCGCCGTCTTTTCCAGGAAAGAGGAATTCTCAAGGAAGCAAAACTGCACACAGCCCCCAAGGAGACCGAAGGTGTGTCTAGCAATTCATGTGTGAATCTACACAAGAGCCGAGTGATTGCCTCTAAAGTGAGTCTGATTTGTCTTACCCTCTTTGGGAAATTATGCATCCGAGCTTGTCTTTTCGGAAGTTTAGCCCCAGACTTCTCAAAAATGTACAGGTTTTTGCCCAAGGAAATAACAACGAGAAGAGGTCTGTGAGGACACCAGACGATCATGCGGTAAGCCTTGATTCTTCAGGCGGTGCTGTCCATCATCTGGCTAAATATTTGCCCACGTACTGATTTATGCAAGATATTGTCTTCCACTACCGATGGTGAAGGATGGTACTTCATCGGGCATCAAGGGGAAGAAACTACATAGTAAGACAGAAAAATCCTGTTACGGAGATGGACCGGCTCCAAAAATACAGCGAAAACCAGTCTTCGGGTTACAGCTGCGCCTGTCAAAGGATAACAACAGAAGAAACAAGTCAGTGGCGATGAAACAGATCAAAAAGCCTCGCAGGGCATTCACAAGTAAACCAGAACCAACTATAGGGAGACCAGCAGTAGATATTGGAAAGAAAGAGCCGGAAAACAGCAGCAACGAAGGCGGTTGTGCTTCCTCAGCAACCAAGGCTGATAAACTGGGCAGCTGCGGACCGAGGAGTAGAAGGACCCCAACAATTCCAAAGGAACCACATTTCCATGAAATTCATATGCCAAAGAGTTGCACCAGGAAAGTGAACTTTGATTGATATCCTCGTTCAAATTCGACAAGGGTGTACTGAGGACATGCTCACGGTGTTGTTCGTGAGCACGCCTGTAGCAACTGTGTCCTCGATGATGACGACAGGCTGCACCGGCACCACCCTCTTGAGGACAATCTTCTCTCCTTCGACCTTATCCTCTTCGTCACGAAACCGGCTTCGCCCTTCCTTCAGCTTCTTCTCTACACCGAACCCAATCTTCGCGTACATCTGCGCAGACACGTCGGCGTTCAGTAACCTGAAGGAAGCCTTCTCGTTCGCCTTAGGACCCAACACGGACGTTAGAAAGTTCACGGAGATTCGAGCATAGTTTGAATTGAACCATTTTTAAAAGTTGTTATCATATTATATTTGGCGACGTATAATAAAAACAGTAAACGAGTAATTTTTATTTACCTGAAAATGATTTTCCGACGTGGAAAGGAATTCCACCGTACCAAAACATAGTGCGTGTTTTCCCTTTTTTAAGGAACCCGATCGATCTCCTCTTCTTCCTCCTCCTCCTCCGCCGCTACTCCAATGGAAACCCTAATACAATCCCCGAGGAGCTCGTCAACGTTACTTGCAATCACCAATCGCCCCGCTTCCGTGTATGTGGGCGTGCGCTTGGTCGATCTCAAGTAATGATTGACGAGTTCTCCGTGGCTTTTTTGTATTTATTTAAACATTATTATTATTATTATCTGGATCCCATTGGGTTGATTTTGGCCGACCGGAATGGTCGGAGGCACTGCTGATCTTAAGCTGTCTCTTCTTTTTGATTTGTAAGTTAGGCGTTGATTATAAGATCCCGCCGCTCGCCTTATACTCTGCGGTGACCTGGAATGGCGACTTTGCCCGTTGAGTTTGGCTGCTCCGAATTCCTCCCGGATGCCTCAGTGCTGTCTGTACATATTAGTAGCCCGCCTTGCGTCAATGCGCGGTTCATCCTGTTCTCTCGGTGTAAAAAGATGCTGAGATTTTGCTGTTTGTTAGAGCTCTTATCGTAGTTGAATGAATCCTCGATGTTATTTTTTTATCGAAGTTTCATTTCTGATCGAGGAAGAAAAAAGACTGTTTCTCCTTCCGCGATAGGGACCATTCAAAAAGTTGTAAACATTTGAAATGATCTGAGTCGAGGCAGTTATTCGGATTCCCGGTTTTCTTTCCGCTCGCCTTTGTTCCTCCTGTCCATCTGGTCTCTCCAGGGCGATGATTGGTGCCGATCTCTTGCACCGTCGGGGGAAACCCAAACAGGGAGGCATGGAATTGTACCACCTGAGAACAGTATGTTGGATCTCCCTTCTTCATATATTGGCTTGATAACTCCAGTTGGGACTGTGGCTGCTTTAACCAAGTTCTCTTTGTGTGGATTTTGACAGCATAGAAAATGCAGATGGGGGGGGGACCAAAAAGAAAGGAGAACCTTTTTCATTCCTTTCCGCGGAAGGTTGCAGCTGCAAGGAGAGGTTACGCTTTTAGTAGTAGCCAATAGAGATGGTTGGGTTGTGCACTTGTGATGCAAGGCAAGACCAGCTGGAAGTTTCCCAGCATCATCTGGTCAATGGCGTCGTCGCTATAAAGAGTGCTCACTCGGATCTCCGTCTTCTTCGTACCAACTAAAGAGATTTTTCAGACACTTCTGTCTCAGGGGACAAGATATATCATTTCACTGAGAAAATGGAAGGCATGATAGCAAACATCGTGGAGTCAATGCCGGGTTTCAAGTTCCACCCTGGCGACGAAGAGCTCCTCCTCCGATACCTCAAGCCCAAGATTGAAGGGACCCTGTTTGGGCATCCCTGCATTGTGCCGGAAGTCGAAGTATGCCGGTTCGATCCCTGGGATTTGCCCAAACAGTTTGACGGTAAGTGCTGGCTCTCAACAATCTCGAGTGACTTGATTTGACGATGTTGACCGATGTTCATTTCATGCACAGATTTGTCGGCGATGAAGTCACGGGAGGGGGTGAGGGAGTGGATTTTCTTCAGCCCCGTGAAGTGCAAGTATGCGAACAGTCGGCGTTTGAAGCGCTCGACCCCTTCCGGTTATTGGAAGGTCACGGGGGCCGACCGTGATGTTAAGACCGAGGATGGCACGTCGATAGGGATTAAGAAGACGTTGGTGTTCCACAAGAGCCGGTTCCCCAGCGGCAAGAGGACTGACTGGGTGATGCACGAGTATCACCTGAACGCCTCGTGCTTGTGCGATGACAGCTACGGAGATCAGGTACAGACACTGCGATAACTTCTTCATGAATTCTTCCTCGGTCTCATTCCTTGTCAAACTCCGTGTTGTATTAACTGAATATCCCCCAGTTGCCGTACGTGGCGTGCCGCATCAAATGGAAGAACAAAGAGGGGGTGACCACCGAGGACTATCCCACGGAAGACTCAAATAGCAACAGCCCTTACACAAGCGATGTTGCAGAGAACATTCACGCCGATAACGGAGATACGAGTTCATGCAATGCTCCTCCTAACGTGACACCCGAATATCACCAATCGACTGTGTATCCACATTGTGCCGCTTATCAGGACAGCGAGGTAACCACCTTCTCGTCTCAAACCTTCGAAAACTCCATCAGCTCACAATTCCCGCAGTTCACCAATCTCTACTCATTGCAGAATTCTCTGTACGATGTATACGGCTCGCTTCCAAATATTCAGCAACTGGATAGTGATGGAGCCGCGAACCGCATCGCGCAGGACAGCAGCGATGCCTTCTATTACAGCAACATGCCACCGCCGTTATCGCCCTGGAACACTTACAATCACGACAACAACTACGGTTACGGGCAGGGTAACCCTTACGGAGGCAGCTGCGACACTTACCATGGCGACGACAATTCCGGCTACTGGTGGGGTCACTCTTACGGAGGCAGCAGCTCCAACAATTAGACCGGGTTTTGGATATTTAGTACTAGTAAATAGGGACAGAGGATGTAAGAAATTACAAAGTCATTAACATCCATCCCTTAGTTGTTATCAATGATGATGGGGGGTGGGTTAGTAAAAAAGGCTTTTCTTTTGCAGTTGTGTGTAAACTTGTATTTGTGGTGATCACTTGTTTTATCTTCGATGAAAAATAATGACTTTATTTTTATTGTCCTAATTAAGAAAATATATACTTTAAAAAAAATGGCCCAAAATCAAGAGCTCCCCCGTCTTTCCATGGCGTCAACATAAGCGTCCCAACCTTTCCTTCCTCATCGTCCAACTCCATCCCACCCTCCATAAACAAAACTCCATAACGGCCAACATCAACGACATGGACGGTTATAACTACCCCGACTCCGGCAGCTCCTCCCCTCGGTCCCTTCGCGACATCGACCACAACCCTTCCGAGGCATCCTCCTTCGCCGCCTGCCTCCCAAGCTACAAGCTCAAGTTCATGGTCAGCTACGACGGCAAGATCCATCCCCGTCCCCACGGTAACCACCTCACCTACCTCGGCGACGTGACCAAGCTGCTTTCCGTCGACCGCCACGTCTCCCTCCCTTCCCTGCTCTCCCGTCTTTCTTCCATCTCCCCGGATATTCACTCCCCTGTCTCCGCTTTCAAGTACCAGCTCCCCGGGGAGGACCTCAGCTCCCTCATCTCCGTTTCTTCCGATGAAGACCTCCTTCACCTCTTCCTAGAGTACGATTGTCTCCTCCGGTCCTCAACTACGTCCAAGCCCCCACGCATGCGCCTGTTCCTCTTCCCACCTTCGTCGTCCGCCCCATCCAGTCAGCAACTGGACATGCACTCGCCTGAACGTGATCAGTTCATCCACGCTCTTAATTCTGTCCCCTCCGCCCCTCGGGACCCCCTCAAGGACGATCATAGAAGTGGCCACGACGGGGGGGCAAATTACGCGGACTTCTTGTCAGGGTTCGAGAAAGAGATGCTGGGGTATGGGTTTAGGGAGGAACCAGTTCAGCTGGAGAGAGAGAAGGCTGCTGATCGGGGATTGGACCCTGCCGAGGTCCAGCAGCAGCTGCAGCAGATGCAACTGCGAAGGGTCGGCCAGGATTCGGTCGCCTATGGGAGGAAGATTGAGCCATCTATGAACGTAGGTGGTGGTATAGGAGGTTACGGACTTCCAACTGACTTCTATGCCCTGAAGATGGCCGAGAAATCTGCTCCTGTGGCTGGACCACCAGGGCAGCAAGGGATGCAGGCAACCCCGGCAGCACTCATGGGGTACTGGCAGGAGAAGCAGATGGCTTCGGTGGGATACGTGGCGACCAGGGTCACGGAACAGCCGATGTACGTCATCCAAGGTCACCCAGCGGGAGGCAATATCTATCACCAACCTCCACCGCAGGCGCAGCTGGTTAGGCGGGGGTAGCGGCCACAGATACTATGCAGTGCCTCAGAGGTCACCGCAGGGGACTTATCGGGAGCATCAGCAGCAGCAGCAACAAATGTACAGCATCCTTCCACAGCAGGCATTGACACAGGCCCAATTCACCAAGGCCACGGCTGGTGAAGTCGTGGGGATGGTGCGAACAAGTGCCGCGGTTGTGGACACGACAAGTTACGGGCAGGTGATGTATGCAGCAACGGCAGGAGGTGCATCCCCATATCAGGGAACGATGGGGTCGGAGGACATCATGCGTCGAAGGTAAACTTAACTGAAGAATGAATATAATTATTATTCTTATTATTATGTTTCGGTATTAATACGATATTTTGCATAATATTTGCTGTATAATTAGAGCTAAATATTATTACTAATATTTTATGTCGGATGGGATGAAATTTTGTTTTAATGAAATAATGTAAAATAATACTATAAAAAGGGGATGATAAAAAAAAAAAAAAAAACCGGGGAACATTCAGAGCACAGGGGAAGAAGCTAAAACTAAAAGCATAAGAGCCAAATTTTAATCGGAAAAATATCTAAATAGTTTTAAAATTATTCTGGTTCCTCGGAGGAATTTTGGTAAATTGATGACCCCCCCCCACCAAACATGGATCTCACCCACATAATTCCATTTTTTTGCTGACTCACAACATCATCATCTTCATCTTCAATCACGCAGACTTGTATCACCTATCTATCTATCTATCCATGCCAACAAACCTAGTCTTTCTCTTTTTCTCTCACTCTATTTTGGCAACATTAGGACAGCTACAGCAGCTCTGGTCACGGGTTCCCCAAAGGTACAACCAATATCTCTAACAAGTTACCTTCCATGTCGGACCAACACATATTCCCTATTCCTTCTTCACCGTAAGGATTCTGTCGTCCTAGAGTGTTTTCTATTGCCACGGGAACAACAGCCACGACAACACTAAGAAAGCAGCCATTGAAATAACATACTAGGCAAATGTAGCCAAGGACAGACAGTTCACAGCAAAACCCAGAAAAGAATCAAACAAAAATAAATTGTCAGAGGCCCCAGAAAGGGATTGTAGTTTTGAGCAATTTGAATTGAGTTGTAGTACTGCTGACCTTTGATTGATCTTTTTTTTTGGGTGATTATTGCTTATTTCCCGTTGTTCTTGAAGTTTAGGAAGACGTCGCCCAGCTGGGACTCGCAGGCGGATGCAGCCTCTGGGTTCATCCCCTTCAGGAATGGCTTCCTAAGGTTCAGGCTCGAGAGGATGGATAAGATCCTGCCACAGAACTTCCTCGTGTCAGCGCGGCGAGCCTGCTTCTTCGGTGTGTTCTTGGCTAACTCCACGATGAGGTGGGTCAGCTGGGTTAGGTTATCCTTGATGGACGACTCCACCTGGCGCTCGTCGAGCTGCTTCAGGATCTCAGAGATGATATCTAGGGCTTCCACCCGCCGGAACTCAGACTTGGTCGTGCCGCATTTCTCCAACATGAAGCCCAAGAGCCGCCGCCCTATCCAGGGTCTTCTCTTGAGTATCTCCTTCAGGAACTCGGGCTTTATCTGCGACTTTTTGCTATCGAAGTAGCCCGCCATTACGCCCCGGAAGATCTCCTGGACCCTCTCTAGTTTGGACTCCTCCAATTTCCTACCCTCAAGGATCTTCAACAACCAGTGTGTCGATTTCTGGGCAAGGGAGACGATCATCTTGTGACGGTTAAGGGATGCGGATGGCTTCTTGGATGGGTTGGCGGCGGTTTTTCTTTTGAAAGGTTTTGAAGCCCATTTCAGGCTCTTCTCCAGCAAGGTTTCAATGGTCGACAACTCGATATCGTCGCCCTTGGGATATTCCTTCGTCTTAAATACTTTCTTTTGAAGAATGACCCATATCCGCTCGCCGAGCTGGCCACTGCTCTCGGCATTCTGTAGTCTGACATATGCTTGAGCCAAGTTTGAGAAGACTGTCACAACCTGAGATTTACCTGCACATTTCGAGCATTACGTAACCAACCACATGTTAAGAGTAAATAAACCCGGATCATCATAATCACTCTCCTTTTCTCCACCAAACACACTAAAAACGGTAAAGACACGAGCAGGAACCTGGGTTTTCATGAAGGTATATCTCAAGCAGTGAGAGCACCCGCAACTTGAAGAGGACGAGCTGAGACTGAGCAGTTTCAGGGCCACTGCCACCGCTCTGGTTTTTCCGCTCTTTAAAGATCCGAGCCAGATAGGTGTCCATTCGAAACATTGCCTCATCATCCATCCCTTCGTCCGACTCCTCATCCGAATTTTCGGCAACTTCTCTGTTGTTTTCTGCTACAGCAACTGCAGCCTCGGAGTCATCAGTTATCTCATCATTATCAACCGTCTTATCCATATCGGTATCCTCGGCATACTCAGCATCCTCATCCTCTTCGATGTCAAGAAAATCCTCATCTTGTTCGTCATCACTCTCATCCTCACTTTCAACAGTGGCATGCCTGGGAGGAGTTAAGTCCTTTTTAATGACACGAATCATCCGTCGAAGCCCATCATCTGTGATTTCTGAACAGAAGTACTTGAAAACCTACAACAACCGAAACACATTTCCAGAGTTCCAACCATCAGGAGACTTCACGCAAGGAACAATGAAGGCCGGGGAAAAGAAAAAACATGTGCTAATGCAAACTTCGTCTGCCAATGGGCAGGGAAGTTTGTTGAAATGTACCAAAAAGTTAGAAAAGTAACAAAATGAATTGGAAATCCCAAAAGTTTACCTGCTCAATCGCAGACCTCAAGGGAGCCGATGACTGAGGCAACAGAGACAGCAGCGTATCCACCAGGACATCCATCAATTCTGGTGTCCCATCGCCATTTACCTCATCTTCTCCAGATGAGTCCTGTGCATCGGCAGAAGAAAGTACCTTCTTACAACAGATGCTGAGTTCTGACGCAGCCTCTGCAAATTCTCCGGGTCGAAGGAGGACTTGAAGAAGTAACTGGATAAGCAAGTACCTCAGCGCATGCAGTTTGTGCACTTCTACGCTAGGATCAGTGCTCCTCTCCTGTGAAAAAGTCCAATGTTGTAAAGGACAAATGAAGGGGGAAAATAGAATGAGGAAAATCAACGTCTGAAAATGTCGCAAACATACAGCGTAAATACCAAAATAGAACAAAATTTTAAGACCAGTGACATTGCAAAATCCTAGACCCACAAAGCAGGTAAAATACATATAGAATGGACTACAAGACTAACTACCATGCACAAATTTTCATACCTCTCTAGAAAGCATATTCTCTGTTTCCTGCAGTTTTTCCAAGGCTGATTTATCATCATCACTCAACGCACGGAAGAGTGAAACAGAAGGAATACTACGCAGGGTGCAAAAAAACCGAATGAAAAAGGAACCAAGGTCATTTTGCTCGCTAGAATTCAGAGAAGCACGGAGACCCTCCCCCTTCTGGTTAGATGCCAACACAGATTGGAGCTGCTCAATACACATCCCGCAGAGAGCGCTTAAAGCAGCTGCTTTAGGCCATCTGAATTTCTCTTGCAATTCAAATGATGTAACTTCAGATCCAAGAGATGCAGTGAAAAGGCCCTGTACAGCTAAGAATTTCAGAATCTCTTTCTGCACCCTGAACTTGGCTTCAGGCTCCAACTTCAAGTGCTTTAACACACCAGGGATGGACTCTATCACCCAACTCTTTAAATACTCAACATTGCCAGCAGGAGAAACAGAGTCCCTATCCTCGGTTGAACCTAACTCCGAGTTTTCATCAGTGGTTTGACTCTGATCTGAAGGTTCATCAGAAACAGTGCCTTCATCAACAAACATACTAGTCAAGCTCTGAATGAACAGCATGCATCCTGGTTCAGTTTGGAATTCTGCCATAAGATTTTTTACTGTTTTAGTACGAGTGACAATATCAAACTTGCCATTGATGTGTCTCTGCAAGGCCATAACAACACCAACTCGCCTGACATCGTCATCTTTTACCCAATCAGACAATTTCTGAAGGAAATTCTCGGCAATTTTATACAGCCAGGAGTCCTTTGTTGAAAGCACATCCACTAAACAATGGACAAGCTTGTAAGACAATGTGTGTGCGATCAGAGAGGCAGGCACTTTCGGGACAAGATTAAGTAAAATGTCAAACGCCAAGTGTTTACGATCATGTGAAGACGACATAAGTGAGCCATCAATCACAACTTCAACAAAGTTCCGCAAGTTCTTTGCAGTTTCTTCTTCAGAAGGATGACCCTTCCGACCCTTCTTTTGCTTCTTCAAAGAATCTGTAATAGTAGCAGCATCTTCCTGCGGTAGGACTGAATCAGGTAGGAGAATTCTTGATATAGCTGGCCAGACAGTATGGACACGAGGCTGGCAAAATGTAGATTCCTGCATGGGACAAACTCCAAGAACTCAGCATAACCACAGTTTTAGAGCAGTGAAGACAGAAAAATCTCATAATGGAAATCACCTTCAAGCAATTCATTAAGCTAGATAAATGCTCTGATGAGAAAAACTTGCTTGAGCTGAAAGGATTCGGTAGAAGTTTTCCAAATGAAGATGGATCCCCAGAAATTTTCTCTTGAATTTTAAGGGCTAATAGCAAAGCATCGGGATTTCCACATTCAGCAGCGCCTTCAAACCATTCTGGGACCCCAGGAGCGCAGACCACATGACCTTTTAGTGCATCGGATGGTAACTGCAACATCATCAATATTATTTCCAGCAATTAAGAGCAACTCCGGAGATTCTCCACCTCCGCATAACAGAACTAGGACAGACTTCGTGGCCTAGATCAAACAATGATCATAAAAGACATGTATGCTAGGAAAATATCCGAATAAATGACCATATATGATGTTATATTTTTCCTGCCATTATCTCAGTCAAGTACCTTGTCAACCAAGTCCAGAAGGACGTGGACAGCGGGCTCCTGCAGATATCTCTTCTTGGCCGATAGGGCAATAAGTTGACTAGTGAATTCTTTTACGTGGGGTGTACTTTTGTCACTGGCCCACTCTTTAGCCAGTCTTCCAGATCTTGCAAGAGCCCCATATGCAAATAATTGACCTAAAAGGCAATCCCTTACTTCCTGGTAGAAGTCCAATCTGTAAACAAGGTTCCCACAGCACTTCACATGAACTAGGAAAAGCAATGGGTAAAAATGCTACCTGACCCTTCATGGACGAAGAGACCTCCAATAAACTACTGGTCAGCTTCATCAAGGAGTCCACACGAATGGTCGGAAGGGCACCAACCAAGAGAGTCAAACCCAAGGCGAAGCCCTGCCTTGCACACTGCATTAGCAGCACAAAACCGTTAAGGCAAATCTCAGCATTCTCACAAATTCAGTACAGTAAAACTTCATCATAGAACTAAGACATTCGTTTATACCTCCCTGGATGAGGACACGCCACGAACGAGCCGCCGCACGGCGTACCTCACCGAGGGAGCACAATCATTGAGACCGTCATCCCTCTCAGCCTCCAACTTCACGCCACCCTCGACAACCTCCTTCCTGTCCAAACGCTCGTAAGCCTTCTGGACCTCCTCCAGTTCCGTAACCAAAGTCTCCGCAGCCTTAACCCTCTTGGAACAGTCGGACGAGGCCAGGTCCCCGAACACACTTATGTGAAACTCAGGCAAGACGTTGTCGGAACCCGAAGACGGAGAAGAAGCGCTCGGGGCGGCGGTTGATTTCTTAGAGGCATCGGCAGTGGAATCGCGGTGGCGTTCCTTGTCGAGTTCCTTCCTCTTCTTCCTGCGCTCCATAGGCTTCTCACTCTTGGGACGCTTCTTCGACGGCTCGGCGGCGGCGGCGCCAGATTCGGGGGCTTCAACTTCCTCCTCCACCGCGGTAACTTCGACGGGACGCTTCGTCTTGGCCATTTTGGTGTGCGGGAGCGGTTAGACGGTGGGTTTTCTAATTCTTAGGGTTTTGTTGTTGTTGGTATGTATTTAGGGTTTTAGGGACGTCGCGCCGAAAAAATATATATAGTAATTAATAACGCCAATAAAAATATAATTCAAATATGCATAAAATGCAATAATAATTTGGCAAATGTTAGGAAAATGTTTTACTTGTTGGGTTAGCTTTTCATAAGCATTTTAAACATAGAATATATTTTCGAGAAATAGAAGTGGTTAAACATTTGAAAATTATTTGGGATCTAAACGGGCTCCTTCCTAAAGCGGCTTGTTTTCCCACTTTCTTAAAATACAAAAACCAAAAAGTAAAAGGCTTCCCCAAGTCACAACAAACCACCCCCCCCCCCCAGTTAGAATACAAATCCGTTTCCCCGGCGGCCTCTACGACCAAAATCCTCAGTCTCTCCTTCCATGATGATGAATTACCTCACTTCTTCGCCTCTTCGTACTCAGCCTCGGGCGCCTGGTCACCGCCGCCCTGAGCACCGCCGCCGGAAGCCGATGACCCGCCGCTCCCTCCCTGCATGTGCTCACCGATCTTGGAAACAGCCTTGTTGGCTGCGTCGAGCTTGGACTTGATCTCGTCCACGCTGTCCCCTGCC
Organism: Melastoma dodecandrum; assembly: GCA_029817715.1. Lineage (NCBI taxonomy): Eukaryota > Viridiplantae > Streptophyta > Magnoliopsida > Myrtales > Melastomataceae > Melastoma > Melastoma dodecandrum. The sequence goes on from JARUPY010000182.1 coordinate 4,119,703, forward strand.
ATGGCCGCCCTCAGGTCAGAGACGGCGTCCTCGATCTCCTTTGCGACCTCGCTGGGGATCTTCTCCCTGTACTCGCCCAGGCTCTTCTCAATGCTGTAGATGGTGGTGTCTGCGCTGTTCCTGATGTCTATCAGGGCCTTCCTTTCCTGATCACGCTGAGAGTGCAGCTCCGCCTCCTTCACCATCTTGTCTATCTCGTCCTCTGACAGACCTCCGGATGATCGGATGGTGATCTGCTGCTCCTTGCCTGTGGCCTTGTCCTTGGCAGAGACGGTGACGATACCATTTGCGTCTATGTCGAAGGTCACCTCGATCTGGGGCATGCCTCTTGGAGCTGGCGGAATGCCCATGAGCTCAAACTCTCCAAGAAGTTTGTTGTCTGCAGCCATTTCACGCTCACCCTGTAGAACCTTGATCCCGACTTGGATCTGGTTATCAGCTGCAGTTGAGAACACCTGCACGAGCCAGTCAAGAAACCTCGCTACTAATCAGACAGTCCAAATATTTACTCTTGACATCGACTTACTGTCAAGCGAGAAAAGTTCAGCTATGAGTAAGGTCATCAAAAAAGAAAAGGTATCTATTACTAGAATTTTACCTGACTCTTCTTCGTGGGAATTGTAGTATTCCTACTGATAAGCCGCGTGAATATCCCACCCAAAGTCTCAATACCCAAAGAGAGGGGAGTGACATCCAGCAGGAGCAACTCCTTTACATCTCCCCGCAGAATACCACCCTGAATTGCCGCCCCAAGGGCAACTGCTTCATCGGGATTCACTCCCTTGCTCGGACTCTTGCCAAATATCTCAGAAACAATCTCTTGTACTTTCGGAACACGGGTCATTCCACCAACAAGAAGAACTTCATCAATATCCTTGATAGAGATACCGGCATCCTTCACACAATTCTTGCACGGGTTCCTCGTCCTCTCAATCAAGTGATTCACCAAGGCCTCAAATTTTGATCTGGTCAGTGTGATGTTCAAATGCTTAGCACCAGAAGCATCTGCAGTGATGAATGGCAAGTTGATTTCGGTCTGGGATGTCGACGAAAGCTCAATCTTCGCCTTCTCAGCAGCTTCACGGAGCCTCTGCAACGCTAACCTGTCCTTTGAAAGATCAATACTTTCTGTTTTCTTGAACTCACTGACCAAAAAGTCCAGCAAAGCATTGTCAAAGTCTTCACCACCCAGGAAAGTGTCACCATTGGTAGCTTTAACCTGCACAAATAGAGAAGCTTAGCCAAAAAGCCCCACATTAAGAGTTTAATGAACCATATCCTAACACAAGTGCAGGCATAAGACATACCTCGAACACCCCATTGGAAATCTCCAGGATAGAAACATCAAAAGTTCCACCTCCAAGGTCAAACACGGCAATCAGGCCCTCCTTGTTGTTCATCCCATAAGAGAGCGCAGCAGCTGTCGGCTCATTGATGATCCTTTGTACATCGAGGCCAGCAATCCTCCCTGCATCCTTAGTAGCCTGCCTCTGAGCATCATTGAAGTAAGCAGGAACAGTGATGACGGCCTTTGAGACCGACTTTCCCAAGTAAGCCTCGGCAGTTTCCTTCATCTTTGTCAGAACAAACGCCCCAATCTGGCTTGGGGAATATTGTTGACCGTTGGCTTCAACCCAAGCATCCCCATTGGGAGCCTTCACTATCTTGAACGGAACCATCTTCATCTCCTTCTGAGTTTGGGGATCGTCGAAGCGCCTACCGATCAAACGCTTGGTTCCAAACAATGTGTTCGTTGGGTTCGTGACGGCCTGGCGCTTTGCAGGGGTTCCGACAAGCAACTCCCCTTTCTGATTGAAAGCAACAACCGAAGGCGTCGTTCGTGCACCTTCCGCATTCTCTATTACCTTGGGGTTCTGCAAGAAAACCCCATATGAGGAACTCCAAGAATACATAGCACTAGATATTATCACAGTCAAATTATCCTCCAACCAGGGCGGAAAACTCGATCTAACCTTGCCCTCCATGAGAGCCACACAAGAATTCGTAGTTCCTAGATCAATACCAATGACATCATTCCCCGCAGGCTTCGAACTGCACCACGAAAAATATCAGAATATTTGAACCCCACGCATCAGCTACTCAATAACGGATTCGCAGTCCAAGTAAGTACCTGAATGGCCGACAAAGAGGCCCCAAGCTCTTTCCCCCAAGCCAGGGCGGGCTAACTGATCCGTGCAGCTGCATAAGGTCAACAAAAATTCACAATACTAATCGGTACATACACATAACGGGGAGACATCATTCCAAAATCAACAACAGCTAACAGCATCCATCACCGCCACCAGAACCACACACACACCACTTCCAAAGCTTTCCACAGAAAGATCCCTAATCAAAAGAAACAACAACGAAGCCACAACCACCAAAAGGCTTGCAGAGCCACCAATAACGCGTGTTAACCAACGCACTCGAAAGAATGGACCCTCACCGATCGGTAAGCGGAGATAGGAGCAGACGCCAAGTCCCTCCGCCGCACAGCCCTCAACAAAGCCGTCGCCGCCGCCATCGACACAATCACAATCCCTCGCGACTCGTACTTCTCCCGGTCCGTTCAGCTCTCCAGCAGCACCGACTGCGAAAATGGAGGGGAATTTCGCTAGGGTTTAGGGTTTTATGCGAGAAAACGCACGAATCCTTTCTGCCGCGGAAGGTTCCAGAGTCTCCCCGTAAACGAAAGCCATATCTACCGTCGGATTGACTCAAGCGGTTTGATCCCACGGTTATTGTTGCCCCATTTTCTTCAAGCGAATTTCGTGTCCACGACACTTTCTATTCATTGCCACACATTTGCCACAAATGTAGAGGAAAAGGAGTTGGAAATAACTCAAAAGACATTTCAATCATTTCATGTGATTTTTTAAAGTTATAAAATACAAAAAATTTTAATTCAATGAATCTATGTAAAGACAAAAAAAATAAATTTTTAATTAAAAAGACAATTGAAAAATGTTACAATGTTAGTTCTTTAAATACTAAAATCGGAAAATTATGCAAAGGAGAAAATGTATATACGAAACAGCGGACGGTGGCTCATATCCGGAGATACCCGTTCCTTTCCTCGAGGGCGGTCATTTGACTCCGCCGGATGAACGACCGCCGGGTGAGCGACCAACTCCTCCGCAGCAACGACCTCCGCCTGTACCACGACGCCACGCGTGTGTAAATCTTGGGGAAGAGGAAACAGAGCAGCAACATCCCCAGCATCGCGACGCAGAGCATCATCACGTTCCTAAACCCGTCTTTCAACTCCGGGGCGCTTTGTCCTGTCCATGGGACTCCTCCCACGTTCATGCCAAAAACTGTAACAACGAGCAGCTCGGCCGTTATTATGAGATGCAATCGAGGAAAGGGGTAATCCGTAATGAGGTTTCTGTTGCTTACTTCCTGTGATGATCGATAGAGGAAGAAATATGATCGAGAGGAACGAGAGATAGTAGAGCTTCCGGTTGATCTGTTCCGCTTGCCAGCTATCTAAACCGGCTTGTATTGCCGTGACACGGTTCGCAATGAACCCTATGTTCTCTTTCAGTCTCCTCAGACGACCAATCAATTCCTCAAGCGAGTTTATGTCTTCGGTCGCAAACCACAGCTTCGACGAGCACCTCTCCTTCACTCGAGGAAATACTTGCTCACCATGTGCGACCACCTGCCGTGTTCAAACAATGTGATGAGAAAATGCATTGTTCGTGCGATTTTCCAACGTCAAACCTTAGGTTTGGATGAGGAAGTAGTACCTGCAAGAGCCGCTGCAAATTAAGATGCAGCTTCGGGAATCTTCGATCGTCGAGCATCTGTTTCTTCAGGGAGAATCCTCCTGAGAATAAGTAGATGGACCTATGTATCAACTACAAACAAAGCACATTACACAAACGCTCATGGAACATGCGCTCTATCCTGACTGGCCCGACCCTGAGGATAAGAATCGCACATAAACGGTCTATGCTTCACCTTTATCCAGCTCAAGCTCCACTGAGTCCAGCTCGATCTCGAGCTTGGTCACGATGTCCTGAAGGTGATCCACGTGTGTATCAATTATGTGTACGACCAGGTTCGAGACCGACTTTGGGACAGGGTTATCAGCCTCCTCCGAGTGGTTCATAGTCAACAAGAACTCGAGGACATGCTCCCTGATCACGATCCCGCTTCCTTCCTTTGGCTGCCTCGGGTAGTTCGGGCTTTCCAAGGTCGGGATCTCAGACAGAAGCGATTCCCCAACCCTCGAGAATCCCAACCTAGGCACCCGGCCAAGGGACACCGTGATGACTGAATTCTCCGTTACTCGTGCAGCGATCCTAAACGTGAAGTTGCTCGAGGGCGGGCCTGGCGAATTGACCCTGAAAACCAAAGCCCCGTCGACGTGTCCACAGAACGGCCCGTTGCTCACCAGCGACAGGATGTCCTGAAGCTTTAATGGAGGGCAGAGGACATCAATCAAATACTGCGCCGATTGAGACAACCTCTGGTCCCCTTTTGGCAGCTCGACGTGGTACCAACAAAACTCCTTGCCGGTCCCTTCCGCGAGATCCCACTCCTTATTGTAAAACCTCCCTTCCCCGTCGAATATGTATGCCTTCTGCCTCACCGCGCCCGGGAAATGCGTCAGGTAACTACTCCTAACCTCCTGCAACGGCGTCTCGGCAGTGGTCTCCCTATCCAGCTCCTCCAAATCCCGATCCTCCATCACGTCGTCTCGCGCCAGATCCATGATCATGCCCAATAAGGCCAATACCCAATCCTCCTCGATCGATCAATCAATCCAAACAATCCCTCCTTCAAGATCTATTTATTCTGGAGACAGACAAACAATCAAATACCTTGCTATCACAAATATAATTTACCCCCACAAATTCCCGAATCGAGAAGGGTCCCCTGAACAATACCTGGAACCCAGGACGGAGGAAAAAAAGGTCAACTGGGAATCGCGACCGGTTTCTCCCCGTTGAATCCCTCTTCGTTTCTCACGCGTCAAAGGAAGCGGAGAGGGCCAGGAAACGTGGGACTTTTGTTCCGGAAGGAGAAAAAGACCCGCATGTTGTTGTCCTTTGCGTGTTCAAAAACGAGAAACTTCCGAGAAGCTGTCCTTCTATCGATCGATGGATGATGATGGATTCTCTTCACGGGGGTACCCGGATCGATTTAATAATCCTGCGGCTCGAGATCGAGTCAGAGGGTTCAGTTCCAAACAATATGCTAACAGGACAACCCCCAGTTGGCAGGCCGACGAGGATCGGAGTGGACGCCACGTGAAGGCAGGAAACGAGGGGATGGGATGGGATGGGATTGGATTGGGTGGGAGTTGGGCAGATGGGAATGAGACACAACCAAAATCGGGAAGTACGATGTTGTCGGCCGTGGCTACGAGGCCCGTAAATGGGATGGGCCTATGGGGTGCGGTTGGAGGGGGGTGCCCGGATCGGGTGGAGCCGATTCCACGGCATATCCGATGTCCAAGTCCCCCTGTCCACCACCCCACAAAACCCTCTGTTCAAAACCAAAAACCCAGAAGAAGATCGTCATTCGTTCTCAAGCACCCGCCGACATCGCCGACATAGCCGACATAATAACCAGACCCTCCTAACAACATGCCTCGCCGTAGCTCCGGAGGTAACGATAAAGTCTCCTCCTTTATGCCCTTTTCTCCTTGACTTTCGTTAGTCCGAATCTGGGTTTCGTCTTGTTTATTGATTCGGGGATGTTTCGATTGGCGGCGGCGGACCTGGGAAAGGTCGAGCCCCTCCTCGTTTTAGGGGTTCTTGCTTGATTTTTAGGGTTTATCGGGGGGAAATTGAGGTTTCTTCCTTTTCCTCATTGTTTTTTGTGTGGAGATGTGGATGTTTTGTTGTTGTTGATTGTGAAACTTGGTGGTTGGGATTTTGTTTGCTGTAAGTAGGATATTGGTGGCATATATATTTCGTTTGTCAGCAGCAACTATTAGCTTTATGTGTTTCGATCGGGAAATTGTTACTGCTTCTTGGAAACGATTTGTTCCTGGGCGCCATGTTGACAGCATGGGACTCTGGTTTCCTACGACACTGATGTTGTAAATTGTTTGACCTTGATGTTGGTGATCTAGGAAGACCTGCCCCCCGTGCTGCCCCTCGCCCTGCAGCTCGCAGCCCCCCGCCTCAACCTGGTATGCTCTTTGTTTTCTATATATGGTTTTTGTTTTTGCTTGATTTGGTTTATTTGAAATCCAACCAGCTAAATTTATCTGTTTCATATGTTTGTTCTGTTCTGTAGTCAGCCACGCTCCTCCTCCTGCCCCTGTTCAGAGCGGCGGTGGGGGCATTCTCAGTGGCATTGGTTCGACCATAGCTCAGGGTACGAACAAGAACTTGAAGCCCGATCTTCCAGTTCGACTAATTGCTCTGAACAATTTTTCTTTTCTGGGCCGTTTCTTTTGTCTGATGTGGTGTCTATTTTGGGTGTAACGGCAGGTATGGCTTTTGGCACTGGCAGTGCTGTTGCTCACAGGGCTGTAGATGCTGTCATGGGACCTCGCACTGTCCAGCATGAGATGGTTGGCGCATCTGCTGCAGCCGAACCTGTCGCAAGTTCCACAGCACCTGATGCTTGCAGCATCCACTCCAAAGCCTTTCGAGATGTACGGTTTCTTCACTTCCATTTCTTTGTGCCGAATGCTTGCTGATGGTTGTGTGGTCCATTTCATCTATCTGATGAATAAATATCCATCAGCGCCGAATCTAGCCCTCCTCTTAGTGAGGTTACCTGTTCTTAATTAGGCTTATCTGCGCATTATCTGCTGAATGCTGAATTGGAGTGACTTGTTTCCGATCAATTGCTATTGAAAATGCTTTAGTGTTTCGTCTTAATGCCGGGTACTAAATGTCGGCCTTGCTTTCTGATGGTGCAGTGTGTGAACAACTTTGGGAGCGACATCACCAAGTGCCAATTCTACATGGACATGTTAAGCGAGTGCAGGAAGAACAACGGCTCCATGATGAGTGCTTGATTGTCTCCATAACTTATCATACGTCATTGTTGTTGCGCAGAATCCACTGCCAAACATGCTTCTCCCCGTGGAAAACACGATTGATGTCCTCTTGAACCTTCTGCTGGAGTACACTTTTTGTTTCAATAATTTTTTACTTGTTGTGCCTTGCCGCAGCAAGTCTTGAAAATACTGGAACTCTTCTATCTCAATGCAGCTTCGATTGTTGATTGAGAATAGATTGATTGGGGTTACAATCATTAAGTGCGGATTGAAAATTTAGATTATCAGCACCCTTTCTTAATTTCATTTAGATCTCTGGACTGGCCAGCTTTCTTGGTAATAATCTGCCATTACAATCAACCCTTGAGGAAGCTAAGGCAGAGGCTCTTCCATGACTCACTGTCAGGCTCGCACGTCCCAAGATTAGCCCTCAGCTCCTCTGCATATGAACCTGTAATTAGCTCACGCTGGAGGAGGCGGTCGATGAGATGGCGGAGGATGTCCTGGGTGTACTCCGGGTGACCCTGTATCCCCATGAAGTGTTTGCCATAAGTGAACGCCTCGATCCTGGCCTTATCAGACTTGGCAACAATCACAGCCTCGGCGGGTAGCTCCTTAACCTGAAACCACAGTCATACCACGAAACTATCCAGTGACCGGCATCAATCCACATTACAAACCCCGGTCCAAACATTACAAACCCCGGTTCAAACGTAGTCCAAACAGGGGCTTACGAACCTCGTCCCGGTGGCACTCGATGACGGGGATTGAACTGGGGAGGTTGAGGGATTCAGATAGCTTTGATGCTGCAGAGAACTGAATGCTCCTCAATCCAATGTCCCATGATTTTGCCCTCCCTACCTTCCCTCCAAGTGCACGCCCCATGATCTGCAGCATCACAAATTGTTATAAATAGCGTCGATTACTGCCCTGACTGTGACAGATGGGACTGCTAAACCAACTTAAACAAGACTAGACACCTGAAAGCGAAATTTCAGTTGAATGGTTTGAGCTGATCAATAATTAAAGTAAAAAATCACGATTAGTTTTAAGTGGGGATTTCTTATTAGCAGCGAATCTGCAACAATACAAAGCAGAACTCATTAATTTAAATGCAGATTAGGTGAATGCCAGTTTCTTGTATTCCCATAATTGCTATGCAACGAAAACAGGGGTCCCTGCTGCATAAATCGCTTGAGTTGGCCGCGGACTCAGCTGTATCCGCGAAACCCGAGTCTGTCTGTCGCGATGGAGTGTGCGCATGAAACACATGGTTGGAAAACCGAAAGCCGAAGAGGTCACCGTAGGAGTTGGGATTCCGCGAGTGTACTAAACGCCAGGTTCACGTGCATAAATTTTTCTGACCTTTCCTGTTCTCCATGCGACACGGCGATTAAAAAAGTATCAAGTTAAACGAGTCCTGTACCTGTGCTCCGAAGCAGATACCGAGGACCTTCTTCTTGGAGGCATCGAGCGTGCGGAGGAGCCCGATGAGGCCGAGGATCCACGGGTCGTATCCGTGGGCGTCACTGCAGCTCCCGGTGATGACGAACCCGTCGATGGACTCGACCTGCGACTCGTCAGGGAGGTCGCCCCTGGATGCTCGGAAAACGTCCCAGGACTCGCCTTCCTCCGCCAGCATTTCCTTGAACAACCCGAAGTAACCGCCGTAGGCGGACTTCATGTAGTCGGAATCATCGTCGGCGCACAGGAGGACCGCGAACCTCCTGCCTCCCATGCTTATTAGTATCAACAAAAAGACTACCACCCTCGATATTTTCCTCCCCTCTCGAAACAACAAGCCGACTCGTATACTCGTGAAACTAAAGATCAATCATGGGGAAGCAAAACAAGCAAAGAGAGAAAAACACGCGTGGGGATGAACGGATTGGAGCATATCAAACCAAATTGGTAGGCCAAATATATATTAAAAAAAAAAGGGGAAGGGAAGGGGGAAGGGAGGGTGTGTTATGAATTGACCCTTTTGCCCCCTTTTCCGTCTAATAAGATCTCTCCTCTCCTGTTATTTTAATTCCCCGTTGTTTTTGGCATTTTTTTATTCTCCGAATAAATGCAAAAATATTTCACTATAAAACCTGATATTCTATTAAAATCGAACACTGTGAATTTGATTTGATGTGAGCATGATGAATGTAAATAAGGTTCGACTTTAAAGGCAAGAAGAAAGTCAAACTCTGAGCTCGACTTCGATTTAAATAAATAAAAAAATTTATCATTCAACCAAGTAATCATGGACTTCTTCTCTTTTAAAAGGGTAGTTTGAGATTGGGACTCGTAAATCACGAAATTTAAAAATTTTCATCTTCGAAACAAAAGACAGACAAGGTTTTGTAGAAAATCTCCAAAGTCTTTTTGAAGTCACAGAGGCCGCCAAACTTGAGACCCAGGAATAAATTCCAATTCCACCCACAAAACTCGGGGAAGGAGAGAGTCAGTCGTGTATCATCCCAATTATTCCTCCGCTCAATCAAACTTCAATGACATAATAAAATAATTCGAGTCACGTGGGATACGCACGATTTCCTTCAGCTGCGAACTCAATTTTTACTAGCTCTGGTCACACGTGTCGGAACGAAATCAAATTCATTGAGGACGCGATTTCGAAAACCAAAGACAGGGCCATAAAAGTTGTCGGTCGATTTATTATAATATGATTGAAGGGACGGATTAACAAGAAATGGTGAGTGGGGTTGGTGACGAGGGAATACCACGTGAATCAATGGGAGGGACATGCACTGCTTTTTCTTCTTCTTTTTTTGGGGATAAAATGAGGGTGGAGGTGGATGAATTCCATTCCAGCCATCTTAAAATGACACTCTGAATAGCATATTAACTTCGTTAAGGGATAAAAAAAAGGGAACATTTGATCGGTTACTTACAAATCAGCTTTAAAATCATATTATTATTATTATTATGTCGGCGTCACGTCAAGTCGTAACGGGGAAGGGCGGGTGGTCGTCATCTGAGATCGTTGTTTAGTTCTATTCGTCTGTCGAACTGAGTTTGGTGGAGAGATGGACCCCATAAACATGTGAACGCGAAGGCAGTCGACCCGGTTTAAGCCGACTCCGACGACGTCATGGGGAAACGGATTATGAGGAACTGCTCGGCCCTGTTTCTTAAGTCTGTGAGGGGATGGAATCGGCAGAGGCAGGGTGCGGGGTTCCGATCAGCTCCCTGATTGCGGATGCGTTCCTGACATTTGTTGCTGGGAGGTTTTGCGGAAGGCTTTCGATCAGACTGGAGAACTGATGAAGCGGAGTGCTCAAGACCTGCAAGAGCTGGCAAAAGCAGCTGCCGGGCCAGATGGTAAAAGCCTCCGCGGATCTGAAAAAAGACTAACAAAGATAATTATGCAGGATCAATATAATCTTGTCCGCACGGCGAAGGTACAGCGATCCAGACAGGCATCACAGCACCACATGGCTGTCATTACAACAGAAGAATCAAAACGTTACTCCTTCGCAAAGTAACGAGCTATACCTCCTACGATATCCTTCTCCTCGACGGGACGCAAAGGGAGGAGGGGTGGGGGCGCATTGTCTGGACGAATAACTGGAGCCTGGGAAGCTCGCAAATCCCCCTCCTGGTTGCTGTAAAAAGGAAGAAAACTGTACATCAGAAGCTTGTGAGATCGCGTGTCTCCCGGCCTTACTGGGCCGGGCCTTGTCCTAAGGCCCATAAATTGAGCCTAACATCCAGTGGCCCATAGCCCACTAACGGGTCGTCTCTTTCCTTCGCCCCAACGCCAGTGTTTTTGTTTGTTTCTTAATCCTTTCCCTCCATTCTTCCTCCATTCCTCGTTATTGCTCCGATCGGAGCAAACCAAAAGCAGAGCCCTAAACCCCGAACCAGCGCCCTCCATACCCACCATCTCCCGCCCTAAACCCTAGCTCCCCCAAACCCTGATGGCAGAGGTGCAGCACCAGCACCAGCAGCCGCCCGCCGCCCCTCCGGCCCCCGGCACCGCGCTGTTGGGTCATTCCGTGATCCCCATCGTCAACAAGCTCCAGGACATCTTTGCTCAACTCGGTAACCACTCCACCATCGAGCTCCCTCAAGTCGCCGTCGTCGGAAGTCAGAGCAGCGGGAAGTCGAGCGTCTTGGAGGCGCTCGTGGGGCGGGATTTTCTCCCCCGGGGTAATGATATCTGTACTAGGCGGCCGCTCGTTCTGCAGTTGTTGCAGACCAAGAGGAAGGGTGGCGGTGATGGCGGGGACGAGGAGTTCGGGGAGTTTCTCCACTTGCCTGGGCAAAGGTTCTTCGATTTCTCTGAGGTTAGGAGGGAGATTCAGGTTTGGGTTCTTCTATTTTCTAATCTTTTGCTCTTTATTTTCTCGGATTGATTTCGATTTTTTAGTGCGTGATTTTGCTGTATCGATTAAAATCGTGGTACTTGGTTCTGGTTTTCTTGATCGGACAGCGAGGAGAAGGTGAATTTTAGACACTGTAGTTTCGTTTGTATCGTCCCATGTGGAAATGTGGTTGTATCTGTTTATCATAGTAGTCAGTTGAGTGATCATTTCCGCTGAGAACGCGCTATGTTTTTGTAAGTTGTTGGATTTGTTGTTTAGGGCTTGTTGTAATTCAGTTGCTTACTGGACAATCATGTGAAGTTAGTAAGAGTTTCTTCTTTTGTAAAATGATCTGCCGTTTCCTGTGTTGGAAGGATTTTTGCCCCTGGTTTGGGTAGTGTTGTTCTCTCTGCGGAAGTTTTATGTAATTCCATCCGAATCCTAGCTTATGTCTTCATTTATTGTCTTTAGTAGATTTAGTATGTAGCAAAAGCAATATGGAATTCTAGTTGTTATGGAATTCTAGTTGTTGATTAAGCAATTGGTAGATGATGCCTCTTCTGAAAAAGAAAATAGTTATTGGGAATGAGTCCTAGGAGTTGATTTGATGTTTTGTTCAACTCAATGAACTCCAATTGGTTTAGACTGAGACGGAGAGAGAAGCGGGAGGAAACAAAGGAGTCTCTGACAAGCAGATTCGTTTGAAAATCTTCTCCCCAAATGTTCGTGACATCACATTGGTTGACTTGCCGGGACTGACGAAAGTTCCAGTTGGTGATCAGCCCTCTGATATCGAGGCTCGTATAAGGACAATGATCATGTCATACATAAAAGTCCCTAGTTGCTTGATATTGGCGGTCACACCTGCAAATTCTGATCTGGCCAATTCTGATGCTCTTCAAATGGCGGGAATGGCTGACCCTGATGGTGAGAATTAGTATGAATGGTTTTAATTCTTCTTCTTCTTCTTTATCTAATATGAGATTCTTACACTTGTTAATTTTCGGTTGGCAGGACATCGGACAATTGGTGTTATTACGAAGGTGAGATGCCTAGATTTGATGCTTGTTCAGAATTTCAAAGCTGAGTTGTTGTTGCTGATGTGGGGATTTTCGTTTTTCATATCTGCCCTTTCTCAGTTGGACATCATGGACCGAGGCACTGATGCTCGCAACCTGCTTCTCGGTAAAGTGATCCCCCTGCGTTTAGGATACATTGGTGTTGTTAATCGTAGCCAGGAGGTATGTTGACTCTAGTTGTTACAATCATTTTTATACTCTTGTTGATTGATCGATTGATTTTGCTTGTCTAACTTCAGAAATTTTACCACCTTGGAATGGTGATATCAGTTGTACTTTTTCTTGTCTTGGGCAATTATTATCAGCTTTCTTGTGAGGAAGTGCCTTCCATAATTATTTGGTGGTTTCTTTCATAGTTGGTCCTTGTTCTGCAAGCGACAGCGGTGTCCTTGAACAGTCATGCAAAACAGTTGTTTCTATTGTAGATTCTCCATTTTCAAAATGGACATGTTGAGTGTGATGCATTGAAAATTGTAAATTTGCATTACACTTATCCTCATATTTACTCGCCTAATTCATGAAATATGGACAATTAATGATTGGCAGGACATCTTGTTGAACCGAAGTATCAAGGATGCACTTATTGAGGAAGAGAAGTTCTTCCGAAGCCGCCCTGTATTTATCACTCATACTTAAACATGGTCATTGCCGATAACAAAAGTTCATCGATGAATGTTGTTTATACTGTATTGTAGGTATATAATGGACTTGCAGATCGTTGTGGAGTCCCTCAGCTGGCCAAGAAATTGAATCAAGTAAGGTGTTGTAGTTTGCTTCCAACTTATTTGTTTGTACCATGTGTGTAGACATGCTTGATTGGGATATTTGCCTTGTGGTATAGAAGGAAAATGGAAACAGAGTGAATGAGTTGTCATAATTGGAGAAACATTGAACATGCCCATGATTTATTCTGAAGATGTGACTTTTAATTGTATTACAGATTCTCGTGCAACATATAAAATCTGTACTTCCAGGACTAAAGTCTCGCATCGCTTCTGCCTTGACCTCTGTTGCAAAGGAATATGCTAGCTATGGGGATGTTACAGAGAAGGTGTTCTTTCCCTCCTGATCTCCTAGTCCCTTTCTTCAAATCACTTTTATGAATGCGTTCATGTAAGACAAGATTGACCGGATTGGGTTGAATTCAAGTTTTCTAAATTGAAAACTTTCTCTGCTTTAATTTTTATTGATGTACGGGTATGTTTCTGGCAACCTGGGCATATATATTGTTTTTACTGCGACTTTTATTGGAGCGATTTGTTTGTCTCATACATTATTGGAGTAAATTGTTCTTCACTAATTGCCTACATCGCTGCTAACAGAATGCCTTGGGAGCTATGCTGCTTAACATTCTTTCAAAATATGCAGAAGGTGCCCTCACTGTTCTGGCGTTTGTTGGTTGTTCATGTTCCATTTAAATTATACATGCTCCTCTTCTTTTTTTGTTGAACAGCTTTCTCTTCGATGGTGGAGGGTAAGAATCATGAAATGTCAACTTCTGAGCTGTCCGGTGGAGCACGCATTCATTATATTTTTCAATCTATTTTTGTCAAAAGCTTAGAGGTAGTCTCTTGTCATGTCAACTTCCTACTTGTATTATAATTTGTAACTGGATTTGAAGCTAGTGTTGTATGATTTGGTTATTGATAATATTCTAGGAGGTGGATCCCTGTGAAGATTTGACAGATGAGGATATTCGGACCGCCATTCAGAATGCAACAGGTCCTAAATCTGCATTATTTGTGCCAGAAGTAGGTGTATGCTTCTTATCTTTTTGCGTCATGCTTATGCATATTCTCTCTAAAAAGTTTTTAGAGCACTCTATTTGGTTCCACTCTTAGGTTCCCTTTGAGGTTCTTGTTCAAAGGCAGATTGCTCGTCTGTTGGACCCAAGTCTTCAGTGTGCTAGGTTCATATACGATGAGTTGGTTAAGGTCAGTCAATGCATCCTTCATTTCTGTTGTAGCTTTATTCTTTTTATAGATATTTGGTAGCTTCTGTCTTTGCAGATTAGCCATCGATGTCAGGCAAATTAGCTGCAGCGCTTTCCATTTTTGAGAAAACGCATGGATGAGGTTATTGGAAATTTTTTGCGGGAAGGCCTTGAACCGTCTGAAACAATGATTGGACACATTATTGAAATGGAGGTATGATTGATAAGTCATACATACCGTTTGTAAGAAACTTTGTCCTTTATAAAGATTTCTGAGTTTATTTTTTTGGGCCACACGTGACAAAATGCTAACAGTGATGTCCCTATTTAGTACATCTTCTGAGAAAATTTTCCTTTCGTATATTGAAGGATTTCTACTAAAACTTTCCATTCCTCTCATCTTCCTCTCATTGTTCACTCCCTGAAAAACAGCTGAATCTGAGTTGCATGGGTTGATTGGATCGGATCTAAATTATACAATAAGATTGTATTGCCTTTACCAATTTCGTTGGAAACCTATAGCGGTAGTTATTATGACTGTAGGAATCTGGGACTATATAATATTAGATGTCCACTCTTTGTTTCATGCTATCTGTACCCTCCACCAGTTTTGTATGTATCTGCTGTTCATAGACATGAAAATTTTGAATTTAGATGGACTATATAAACACTTCACACCCAAATTTTATTGGGGGAAGCAAAGCAGTCGAGATGGCATCTCAGCAAATGAAGTCTTCTAGAATATCCTTGCCACTTGCCCGGCCAAAGGTGCATATTCTATAATGTATTTCAGTTTCAGTGGGAAATGTTTGTCTTGTGAAAGAGGCAATTTCTTTTACTATTAGGATGGTACGGAAGTCCCAACATCCGAGAGGAGCAACAAGTCCAAGGCCATTCTTCCCAGACAGATGAATGGCATAGTACCAGATCAGGTGAACATGTCAAATCTGCGATATGAGATGGGAAAAGCCCTTAGTCCGTCGATTGGAAATCATTGTGTTCTCTCTTTGACCACTAAATATTTCCATTTCGTAGGGTGTTCGGCCAGTTTTGAACTCTGAGAAAGTGCCTCCATCAGGTAGTTAAGTATAAAGCGAGTCATGTTACTGTGTGATCCTTGAACTTTCCTCTCCAACTTCTGCTTAGTGTGCTTGTTTATGTATTGCAATTCCTTTTCTATGGAATGGACGGGTTAACGTTCCAGCAGGTTGGGTAGGCATACTCATTTTGTTGTTCATTTTGAAATAATTTTTAACTACCCTGCAGGAAATTCAAGTGGTTCAAGTTGGGGAATCTCATCAATTTTCGGTGGTGGCGAGAGCCGTGCTGCTGCAAAAGAGACTGTAACAAGCAAGGTTTTCAATGAGCCTGTTCAAAACATAGAGCAAAACATGTCTATAATCCATCTAAGAGAGGTATTTGCGTATGAAATTTTCGTGTAGAACTCCATTGCTTTACTTGTTTAATGACCAGGGAGCACTGTCTATAATATGAAAACAATATTAACACTAACATTTGCTTTCCAGCCCCCTACAGTTTTAAAGCCATCAGAAAGCCATTCTGAACAAGAATCCATAGAGATTGCTGTCACAAAGCTACTACTACGATCTTACTACAACATTGTGCGAAAGAATATCGAGGACTCTGTGCCCAAGGCGATCATGCATTTCTTGGTAATTTCTGTTTCTTAAAGGTCCAATTTCTAGTATTTTACTTGCGTACCGCCTTCTTAATTTGTGTTTTTGTAATACTCAAGGTAATCTCGATGATACCATTCCACTGAAGCATTGGTTTTCTTTCTGTCTCAGGTAAACCATACAAAACGCGAACTGCACAATGTTTTCATCATGAAGCTGTACAGGTGACTTTTACCTCATGGCTGGTTGTTTCTACCACTATTTGGTTCGTTATTTCTTGGGCAGTAATCGTTGGTTCCTCTTTAAAAATGGCCCTTCTTGATTGAGCCGCCACTCTCAACAGGGAGAATCTGTTGGAAGAGATGCTGCAGGAACCTGAAGAGGTAGCTATAAAGCGAAAACGCACCAAAGAAACACTCCGTGTCCTTAGGCAAGCAATGGAAGTATGTTTTCTGCGGAACGTATCGGAAATTCACCTCTTCAAGAAATTCTGGGTACCCAATCAGTCTGATGGCTTTCTTTGATTTGTCAATGACCATGTGGCAGACTCTGGATAGCTTGCCACAGGAAGCTGAAGCTGTCGAGAAAGGCTATAGTGGTACGGGCATCGATACCACGGGATTACCTAGGATCCCGGGCCTCCCTACAACATCCATGTTCTCGTCAAGCAGTAGTTCTGGAGATTACACGCCTCCAAGGAACTCGAGAAGTCGTAAGTCAGCCCATTCTGGGGAGCTGCAGACGCCTTTTCATGCAGCATCCAATGGGGCCGAATGCTCGTACGTCCCTGCATACCCGGTCCTGGACGACTGATCAGAGTTTGTATTAGGCTGTCGTTTCCTTTGGGCCGTTCCAAGGCCACTTAATTCGTTTCTCTCTTTCTGGTCGTTACCGCTGAAAAAAGAAGCCCGGTGCCAGCCCTGAAGGTACCAAGCAATTTTCCCATCCTTTCACCACTGGTATAGGGTTTTTACTTATAATTATTGCATTTGTTGGAAGCCCTGGCGATATCACTGCTTGTGTTGGAGCTCCGATGATTCTTATGACCACATGTTTGTTTTCTCGGTATAAGCATCTTCACTTGTAATACTTGCATTTCGTTACGGTGTACTCGGTCATCTCGAGGATCGCCCCAATGACGTCTGGCATTTTCCAGAGCTCGTTGTGCAAGATTTTTATGTACATAGGAAATCATAATGGTCTGTATTGCAATGTCCCAAATGCCTTGAATTTACTGCATTTATGGAAACCATTTATGTAGACCGCATTGTGACTGTGACGACGGGAAGTTCAGAGTTCAGACAGCCTTTTCCAATTGCATTACGAGGTAAACAAACTCTGCAGCAATTTCATAGTTTTCAGCACAAACCACGGCAGCATCCGCCTGAACTCAGATTACCTCGAGAAGTTCAAAGGAGATGTGAAATCTGAGTTTGAGGGCATCACGGTGGCAAGGCGCCAAACTGGCTCCTCAGTGGCTTCACCGACTACACAAGACTGAAGTCAGGTCATCCATCTAAGTATTGGCCAAAGAAGGCTTCGGGAATGACATGGACAAAGGGATATGCAGTCACAGCTCACTTCCTCCAATACTGCAACAATCTCCACAAGGGATTCATTGCCGAGCTGAACACTAAGATGAGGGTGCTACAGCGATGAATACTTCATGGACTTGCCCGGTAAAGAGCGTGTGGAAAGACCAAAAGCTGGCTTATGCGGCCGGACAGGCACCCAAATCAGCACCGCCTGCCCATGGACCTTGAATTATTGACCATTTCGTCAATCCTGAATAGAATATAAGACTTTGAAGCAAGTGATCAAACCGAGGCTAAACCTGGCCATCTATTCCCCATAAAGAGTGTCTACTTTTATCTTTTCATCCTCGTTCGCATGTGTTTTAAGACAGCGGCTTTCGGTTATTGCCCTCATAGCCGCCACGAAAAAATTCGCAGACCTGGTCTTTCCCCAACCAAGACAGGTGCTTATCCTTGCCTACAATCCAGTTCGAGAATTAAACCAGTTCCAGCTGTTACTCTGTCCAGAGACCAAAATTCATCATTCCTTGGTGTCTCGGACCAGTGTTAATCTCGTCAAGGGTGATCCTCCCATGGAGGAGGAAGTCGTCAAGTTGCCGGAAGATGTCGTCTCGTCGGTGCTGGCAACCTGGTAACTGAATATATAGAAGTATGTGGATAGAACCCAGTCGAATTTCGTGTTTAAAGAGATTTTTTGGGATGATTTCAGGTGAGAGGGAAGCCAAACCAGCAGATTTCGGGCATGGTCGAGGAGTGTTCGAGGCTGGCTGGTTTGTTATGTGGTAGGAAGTAGCTGGTCCTTGCGTTCATCGAATCTCACCATCCGAACAAGCCGGAAGACCCTTATCCTCTCCACAGTGTAGCCGGCACCAATGAATCCAACTTGGTCCCAGGCAAAGCTCACCATCAATACAGCAAGAACATCGTCAGAGTCAACATAACGCTAACTAACATGATCCCCCTCCTCGGTTGGAGCTTTGAGGCGGATCAAGGACGAAGAGAATGTGATGGTCAGGAGGAAGGACTGCTTTGATGGGTACCTAGGATCGATCCAGGTGGACGGGTTTAATGTTTTCTCAGAGTGGATCAAGCGAAATCAACACAAATCTGTTGAGTATCAAATAAATTCCTTTCTTCTGTTTTTTCATTTCAATTGACGCTGATTAGTACGTTCACTTGTTTCTTTTTTGGCTGGGATATGTGCGAACGCATGCGAGCTGGACTTCGTCAGCTCGACTCCCTTGTTCACAAACCTTGGCCTCCTGAAGCCCCTGGAGGATGTGATCGTGTACTTTGAGAGCTTATGATGATGATCAAAGGACACCGCATCCCATGTTGTTCCTTTGTCGCGTACTTTACGAACATAAAGCCTGCATGGCTTCGTAATTTATTCGACTTCGACCACGCTGGTTCATTCATCACACCATCCATGCATGGGAAAATGTTACCTTGTAACTGAAGGATCCACGAATGCATTGAGATTTGAGACAGAGTGATATGCCCAAGAAAATAGGACAGAAGAAAGCCTCGTGCTTTGCCCGAAGATGAGAGAAAGACGCATTCCCACATGTTTTCTGTTTGTCACCCTCTCCGAAATGTATGCATCTTCTTACAGCTGAACACAGGAACTCCACACCCTCCTCCTCCTCCTCCTCCTTTGTTGGCCGATACTTTTACGTTCGAAGGAAGGAAACCTCAGTTGTCTCGTCTGTTCCTTTTGTTGTCCTAGGGATTTGATTCTTTCCTTTTCGTGGGGTGTTTGTTCGTCGACGACAATGGATGAGGAGTATGATGTGATTGTCCTTGGGACTGGCCTTAAGGAATGCATCCTCAGCGGCCTCCTCTCTGTGGGCGGCCTCAAGGTAACTGACATCACGATCCATCCGTCCAGCTTTCTCGTCGGCCGAGTCTAACACACACACGGATTGATTAACAGGTGCTACACATGGACAAGAATGACTACTATGGTGGAGAGTCGACCTCTCTCAATCTTAACCAGGTTTAGACCACGAAAACTGAGAATGCTTCCCCCGGTTATCCACATTTTCTGACATCATGAATCGCTAATTTGACCCGTCTCTTCTGTAAAATTATATGTGCTTAGCTTTGGAAGCGCTTCAGGGGAAGCGACAAGCCGCCAGAGCATCTCGGAACCAGCAAGGAGTATAATGTTGATATGATGCCAAAGGTAAATATCAAACCCAAGTAGTCTTAGTTTGTTTCCTTTCCGTAATTCCTGCGATGGAAATGAGTTTGTGTGATCTTTTGGTGCAGTTCACGATGGCTAATGGCGAGCTCGTCCGGATCCTCATCCACACCGACGTCACCAAGTACCTAAACTTTAAGGTCGTCGACGGCAGCTTTGTGTTCAACAAGGGAAAGATCTATAAGGTACCCGCTACCGATGTCGAAGCGCTGAAGTCACCGTTGATGGGTCTGTTTGAGAAGCGTCGTGCCAGGAAGTTCTTCATCTATGTGCAAGACTTTGAGGAGAATGATCCAAAGTCCCACGAAGGCTTGGACTTGAACAAGGTTACCACGAAAGAAATCATCTCGTAAGCATCGGATCGACAATGAATGTCATTATGGGAGATCATCTTCAGGCACAACTCACCGATTTGGTTTTATTGCAGGAAATACGGACTGGAAGATGATACTGTCGATTTCATCGGTCATGCTTTGGCTCTTCATAGCGACGATAGTTACTTGGATATGCCTGCGATGGATTTTGTGAAGAGAATGAAGGTAAAAGTAAACCGATTTTCGCATTTCGGATTTCCTCTCATATTAAAAATTAACGTATGCTCAAAACGATATTGTTGCTTCTTCCAAAAGCTCTATGCAGAGTCGTTGGCGCGCTTTCAAGGAGGCTCTCCTTACATTTATCCTATGTACGGGCTCGGGGAACTACCACAGGTTCGTCGTAACTTCATTTTTCATGTTCCTCCATTCCGGGCAGATTAACAGTGAATCGTTAAGCTGAGGCAAATAGTTTGCAGGCGTTTGCACGTCTAAGCGCAGTTTACGGTGGGACTTACATGCTTAACAAGCCAGAGTGTAAGGTAAGTTCACAAATTTCTGGTTTGCAGAAATCTTACCACTTTCTTCTTTGAACAAAGCAAGCTCGAAATGGATTTTGTTCTGATTGAATTGTCTGTTTGAAATGATGTACAGATAGAGTTTGACGATAGTGGTAAAGTGGCTGGTGTGACATCCGAAGGCGAGACAGCCAAGTGCAAGAAAGTCGTTTGTGACCCTTCGTACGTGCCTGACAAGGTAAGTGTAGACGGCATTTAAAGTTAAAATCTCTGCTGAGATCTGAATGCTGAGGCGTTACATTGTGCACTGGAATGAAACAGGTAAAGAAGGTCGGGAGAGTTGCTCGTGCAATTTGCATAATGAGCCACCCTATCCCGGACACAAACGACTCTCACTCAGCTCAGGTCATCCTTCCACAGAAGCAGCTCGGCCGAAAATCAGACATGTACTCTGACTCTTTTACCTTTTATTCATTTATCGCATCTAGACAAGCGAAAACCACACATTTACGCCCCTTTCTGTATCAGGTACCTCTTCTGCTGCTCTTATGCTCACAACGTGGCTCCAAAGGGGAAGTACATTGCCTTTGTGTCGGCTGAAGCAGAAACTGATAATCCTGAGGAGGAACTCAAGCCCGGAATCCAGCTGCTCGGGCCAGTGGACGAGATCTTCTACGACATCTACGACAGATATGTGCCCACCAACGACAGTGCAGCTGATGACTGCTTCATATCAACAGTGAGTCCATCCACTCCGTGCCACTTCTTTTTACGTAACAGGATCCGACGCTGCGACAACTTACATTACGATATTGCAGAGCTACGACCCAAGCACACATTTTGAAACCACGGTGAAGGAGGTGCTCGAGACGTATACTAAGATTACCGGAAAGGTGAGCTCACATCACCCAGAAACTTCTCAATTTATATCGTTTCTCTTGGGTCACTCGCACAGCTTGTTCACGGACACGCCTTCTCTATCGTGGTCACAGGCGCTGGATCTATCAGTAGACCTGAACTCTGCCAGTGCCGCTACGGAGCAATGAAGACATGGAGTGTTCCAAGCAGGAGCTCCTCTGTTATGATTTCAGCAAGGAATTTTTTCTTTTCTTTTTTTTTCTCTTTTTGAGTGATCAGCCTCATATTCTTCTGTTAAACAGGAAATCGGATGGAATTTATTTGTTTAAGCACAATTCTGGTTGAAAATTTTCTTGAATGCATATGCGATGGCACAACAAGTTCATGTCTTTCATGTACACATTCCTCCTGCACGAATCATTTCTCCGTTCTGCGCACTCAATCTTCTACCCGCTGGTCAGGGCTCAACTCCAGAATGAGATTCGCTCGGACACCCTTGCTGGCCGGAGTCGGCAGCATAAGTATGTTCGAGTATGGCACCATAAAGGGCCTCTTCTGCACCCTGAGCTGTCCTCGGGGATCTCGGCATGCATTCGATGCACACCAGGTGACCATGGATGATGCAAAAGGTCAACGATTCTTTCGACTCCGATTCGCGGAACGAACATCCCCGCATCTTCGACCAATCTAAGCGCCTGCAATTTCGACGTCTACTAAGAGTAATTCACCACAAAATTCAAATATCACTTCAATGACAACTTTCTGATTCACGTGTCCTCGAACCCCCAATTGTTCTCGGCCCGGCCCGGGTGTACCAGTAAATGGGCCTGATGGCTGGGCCCAAATGTCCAGGGAATTGTTTTGGGCCTTGTGCCATGTAACGATTGAGAATTAATTTAAAAAGAATTTCCTTGTCAGGTTTACTGGATTACTACCTTAAAAATGGACAGCGAAGGTGGTTGTTGGTCTCATGTGATGTGCTGACCCTTGTTCTGGCAAAAACTTCACTAAGACCCAGCCCTTCACTTACTGTTGAAATGTACGGAAACCCAAGTAGATTGGAGGTTGAGCTAACCATTCACCAAACTCGATGAATAATTTCATCCCACCATTTGCCCACTTCCCCAAAATCTACAAATAGGTTTGCATGAAATCACACCCTCACAAAAAGCTCAATCACAACCAAAAACATGGCTTCCCACATCCCCTTCATGGCCTCCCTACTCCTGCTTTCCCTGTCCCTGACGATCACCACCTGCTCGGTCGGCGCGAGGCAGCTCCTGGAGTTCTCTGTTCCAGAGTTGCCCGGTATTCCAAAGCCCGAGCTTCCGGACCTTCCTCCTTTGCCGAAACCTGAGTTGCCAAGCTTCCCAGTTACTGAATTTCCCGAGTTTCCGCCAGTTCCTTCGCTGGCCAAGGACACTGTGGTGCACTTACAAAAAATTGATGCTTCGGCGCCTGTGCTTCCAGATCTTCCAACCTTGCCAAAGCCTGAGGTGCCGACTGTTCCTGAAATCCCTGCTTTGACAAAACCTGAGGTTCCCGTGTTGCCGGAGATCCCCACTTTGCCAAAGCCCGAGTTTCCGAGTATTCCCAATCTTCAAGTTCCGAAATTTCCTATGTTCCCTGCTGCTCCATTGCCTGCCAAGGAATATGTTGTGAACTTGGAGAAACTCGATGCTCCAAAGCTAGAGCAACCAGTTATTCCTGAAATCCCCACTTTGACAAAGCCTGAGCTACCAGCTCTTCCTGAAATTCCTGCACTGCCAAAGCCTGAGCTTCCAACGTTGCCTGAAATCCCTACCTTGCCGAAGCCTGAGCTACCGAGCATTCCCCTTCCAAAGTTTCCCGAGTTCCCTGCCGTTCCCTTGCCTGCTAAGGATGCGGTGGTGCACTTAGAAAAAATCGATTCTCCAAAGCCTGAGGTACCGGTTCTTCCTGAAATCCCCACTTTGCCAAAGCCTGAGGTACCTACTCTTCCTGAAATCCCCACATTGCCGAAACCCGAGCTTCCGTCATTGCCTGAAATCCCCGCTTTGCCTAAACCAGAGCTTCCAAGCGTTCCAGTACCTCAAATTCCGAAATTTCCCGAGTTCCCTGCCATACCTTCACCTGCCAAGGACAATGTTGCACACCTAGAAAATCTTGATGCTCCGAAGCCTGAGCTTCCAGTCCTTCAAACCATACCAAAGCCAGAGGTACCGGCTCTTCCCGAAATCCCTGCTTTGCCGAAACCTGAGCTGCCACCATTGCCTGAAATCCCCACTTTGCCTAAGCCCGAGTTGCCAAGCTTGCCGGTTCCTGAAGTTCCCAAGATTCCTCCACTTCCCACCATTCCGTCACTTCCCAAGGACATACCCCGATCTTCTGATGCATCCGGTCACTCTGTCGAGAAACCATGAGAGACGTGTCTGACTCATCTACTTGTACCAGCCATACGGTTTGATCCATCTTCTATGTTGTTACCCACCAATTTGTGTGGAGAGACTGTATTTCCCACAGATCATGTATACACATTTACACGTATCGCTCTGTTTATTACATTATTGAGTTAATGGAAAACTATCTGCCTCAAAACGTCTGCTCCAATGAGCAAATCCAAGTAATTACCAATGTGGGAAACAGGATTGTCCCCAAATGATATGCAGCATTGATCGGCTTGCGCATTGATTGGATGTTTCCATGCCATTTCTGCATAATCTTGAAGGCTGGAGATTAGTTGAGTTTATGATGATCCGTGAAGTAGATTCATTGCTTTTGTCAATTACCTGATAATTAGCATGAATAGAGTATATGACCATGCCATCGAAACGTACTCAAGCTTGTCGCTGAGCTAATTTCGAATTGTCAAACACATCTTCTGATGGGAAGGCATCCATGGTTGTCCTAGGATGTCGACAGGGATTAAAACAATTTGACTATTTGGTCCGTTGGTATATCGCATAACGATGGCCACATCTGGTGATTATACGGATTTTATCGCAGTCGAATGTCATACACAACTCCAGACTTTATATTATGCAACTATTTTTTCTCATCCTTAAAATTGTACAACTGGGGAAACACTGCAATAACATGTATGCCCATGAGAATGTTCATCTTTATTACAGGGCTAGTTGATAACATCAATAACTGATACCAGTAATGACACATTCCTGAGATAAAGGGAATTGTTGACCTGGTTTTGATGATGAACTTAAGCGACATGTTACTGGTGGTAAGCGACATGTTACTGGTGGTCAGTAATAATGTTTCACAAGTTATGTGTTCATTCTTAGTGATGAGCTTGAGCAATACGTTGCTGAACCACAGCTAGTAGCAGTTATATATTATTGCGTTCCAGTACACTATTACTGTAATATTACGCATATAAGTTGAAAATATGGAAACATATTTTTAATAATCATGATTTATTCCAAGATTTATTTTAATCTATCTCAGATAATTATTCTGAGTGTCTAGGTTCGTTTAACGTAGCCTAATGATCTTATTATAAACTATTAGGCAACAAAATATATTGAGATTATCTTTCCAATTGTTATTTTTGGAAACAAAATATATCTCTGATTCCCTGCAGCAACGTCTCGCTGTGATGGGAGAAAATATCAAGACAAATATTGTTAATTATCACAATCGATCAGATAAGATAATATAGATTGGAAATAAATTATCTAATTGATACGAATGGAGGAAGTTACCGTTGGATCTTTCCTTCTATGGGACAGCGAACGTTGAGCAGACCGTTGCTGTGTCCTCGCTGCCAATTTTGGCAATAAATCTTGTTGATTGCCTAGACGATTTCCGTCCTCCTTCTTCTTTATAATCAGATCAAGGACGACATTTTCTTCTGCCTTTGTGCGTCTGTGTGGTCTGTGTGAGCTTTGTGCGTCGACTGAGAGCGGAAGGTGCTAAGTGTCTCCTGGTACTTTCTCTTGCAAGCTGCGTGTGAGAGTGTCA
Source organism: Melastoma dodecandrum (assembly GCA_029817715.1). Lineage (NCBI taxonomy): Eukaryota > Viridiplantae > Streptophyta > Magnoliopsida > Myrtales > Melastomataceae > Melastoma > Melastoma dodecandrum. The sequence goes on from JARUPY010000182.1 coordinate 4,145,032, forward strand.
AGGGATTGAGGTCAGTTCCCTTGAATCGTCTGAGAGGGACTGAGTGTCCTCGGTGCGTTCAACGAGCAACGGGCGAATCGTCTGAGGGAAGCTAAGTGAATACCTGCTATGAATTCAGTAACCGGTTGCTGACCCATCGGCAAGAAGCCGTTCTTGTCGTGTCTTTTCGCAGGGAAGTCTCGAGCCTACGGAGTTTGAGCAGTTAGACACGCACTTGCGGGTGCGCGCCAGAAGTCTCGTGCCTGCAGGGTAGAGCAGGAGTTGGGAACGCCGCCGGAGTGGAAAGAGTTCCTCCCGAGCACAGGGGTGCTGTGCAGAAGTCTTGAACGCCTGATACAGAGGGTTAGTAAAGCAGGTTGCGTGGAAGCCAACGGATCGGAAAATTCCACCCTAGGCACTGGGTGTGCAGTGCAGTGAGTCACGGCTGTGGTAACCGTGCACGTCCGAACTGAGTGTAGGACGGATACCTTCTAAGTGGCTTTGTGGTTTTCTTTGTGATCTTTGTGGTTCCTATCTTCGTGATCTTTGTGGTTGTCTCTTAAGCAAGTGCAGGCTTATCTTAAGGAGAGACAAGATCTGTGTGGAAATCCTCTGCTGAACGATAAAGTGCTGAAGCAATCCTTCGCTGTGAAGCAGAAACGAGCTGCTATCTGAGAATACATTCTTCACCGTAAGGAATTATCTGTGAGGATTTATACTCTAACATAACGTTGTCTATGTTCTTTGATAAGTCAGGTTTATATTAAGCGACAACGACCTGTGTGGAATCCATTGAGCTACCAACTGCTGAGGATAAGCATCATTCTGCTGGAAACGAGAAGACGTACACTGTGTGAGGAGCTGACCGTTGCCAGGAGTGATCATCTATTGTACGGGATTCTAAATCTCACTTTGTGAGAGGAACATACGCCTAGTGCAAGGGCTTTTTGCACCCATTATTTTATATATTGGAATCACCTTGTTGGTGGAAAGTGGACGTAGGTCAATTAAGGCCGAACCACTATAAATCACTGTGTCCATTACGATCGCGCAACACTCGTACGAAAACCTACTCGACAAAATCGTAACAGTTACAGTAAGGTATTTCTCATTCTGAGAAACGCTCTGCTGTGATACAGTACGCTTCCGCTTACACCGAGAAAGGGCGAAAAAGTGATAAACACTAATTCACCCACCTCTTAATGTAAATAAACGATCCAACAGGAAGTCCATAAAAAAGTGTAGTACGCTACGTATAACTCAGAAATGACAGGAGATTTAGCTCGATGGCGGAGGAGTGGCCGATGGGAAATTGGGGATGGTTGGGAGTGATGTAAGAAGTGGAGGCAATTTCATCTTTGGAGAGGCAATGTTTGGCACGGTCTGTCGGAATAGGCAAGCCCGGGGTTTGGATGGCTGGATGGTAGGAATCGGCAGGCCGGGAATTGATCCCTAGCCAGCAGGGTAGGGAGTGCGGGAATGGAAGGTAATGGTGGCAATACTGCAGGAATCGACAACTTTGGTAGAGAAGGAATAGTTGCTTGCAGGAGGTGACGAGCCCCGAGACTTACTCCTGCACTTGAGAATACCACCGTGATCTAGATCACCATGCCGCAGATCCTGGAAATCTCAATTCCGTAAAAGTTGGATGACCCGATCCTTCATTCCTGAAAGGAATGTGATGTTGCCAATTTTCCGGTACTTTGATTAAAACTTGATCAGATGTGAATGAATTTTTCATTACCGAGGTTGCTGAACTGCCGATGTTGTTGAGAAAACTTTTAACTTCCCATGTTAGTTCACCTTCCTATGTCTCCAGCTTGTTCTTGAACGACCATTCGTAGTAAGTCACTCAACCGATGAATTTCATTACCTATCGCATGCTATAGAATCACCCAAATTCTGCTCTCCTTTGTCTCATCATTCCAAAGCAACAGCAGTTTCCAACCCAGAAGAAACTGTTCAAGAGAAAGAATCATATGGGTTTCTCTAAGATGTCCGTTTTAGTCGCCATCTCGTTCGCCATGCTCTTCTCGAGCATAGAAGTGACCCTCGGGGCTCGCCATCTCTTGCAGACCACTGCTCTTCCTTCCATACCTACATTGCCCAACCCAGCAGTGTTACCCCCGATTCCATCAATTCCGACCACCCTGCCGAATGCTGCAACGGCTCTGCCTCCTTTACCTTCTGGAACGATGCTGACCCTGCCCCAGCCAACTCTACCGAGTGCTGCAACGGCTCTGCCTCCTCTGCCCTCTGGAACGATCCCGACATCCCTGCCACAGCCAACCCTGCCGAATGTTGCGACAACTCTGCCTCCTCTGCCTTCTGGAACAATCCCGACGCTGCCGCAGCCAACCTTGCCAGTGCCTACCACTGTTCAGCCTTCTCTTCCCAAGACGACTCTGCCTCCACTCCCAAGCATCCCTCTTCCAACCACTGTGCCGAGCCTAACCATTCCAAAAATGACTTTGCCTCCCCTCCCTGCCTCCTTCCCGGCCATCCCTTCCATTCTCGCAACTCCACCACCATCAAACTGAGTCAGCGTTTCATTCATCTTGAAGACATATATGTAGCTTCATTGTTGGTTCCAGCTTGTGCTTAATTTCAATTCATTCTCGTGTATCATGTACTGCGTGATTCATTTTATTATAGTTTGTACTCCACGAGCGATCTCTTCCGCTGAATATTGTTTGAATTCATCTCTTTCATTCTAAATTATCCTATTTTTCTGGCAAAAACGATATCGAAATAAGAAACAGTGTCAACCAATGGTATGGTCATCGTGAAACCTAATGCCTGTTAGAAGCTGCATCTCTACAGGACGAATCCGGTTGTTTAAAGAAAACGTGAATAAAGGCTGTTATTAACAGCTGCTATCAGTCACAACCATTGAACACGACTATCTGCTCGATCTCCATTGGAACAAGATGCTTTTCGAACCATGCTCATAGCATACAGCAAGACGATGGTGAGGCAAAGTCTTAAACCTACCTCGATAATGCAAGTCCTAAAGTATTCGTGTTTCTTATGCAGCATTGAAAGGAATAACAAACGTTTAATATAGTCAGGCAAGATCACGGGACGGAAAAGGATGATTTGGAAGTTTAAGGAATGATGGAGGGAAGCTAAATGTTGCAGGATTAACAGTGAACTTAAGCCCTATATCCTTATCATGACGCTTCTATCCGGTGACCCTTCCATTCGTGTTTCAGACAGCAGGAAGCCTAGAAGTTAATGTCATTAGGGAATGATTTTCGCGAAAACTTGGTTGTTAGGACTTAAGCACCAAACACAACAGAGGAGAACTGATACCTGATAGCATAATATCCATTCAATTATGAATCATTTTTTCTCTTCTTTTCTGAAGTTTGTTTGACTAATTTGGAACAAAACTATTGAACCACCTGGGCAGGTTACAACTCATGAAGACCAACCGCGGAAATATTTGAGGTCATGAGAAGTTGAACTAACTGCGGCTCTGATATTCGGTTGTGTTGTGTTATCCAGATGACAGCCATGGAAGTTCAACAACCTCGTCTCGATCTCGATGCTATAAATATCTTCTTCCTAATCTCCCTTTTCCTCACTCAGAAATCAAACTGCTAGCAATATTTGAAAGACGATCTCTTCGGAACGAAAAGGGGGTCTGATCGAGATGGCGTTCTCCAAGATCTGCGGCCTGGTTGTTTCCATGGTTGTGCTGTTCTCTAGTGCAGAAGTGAGCCTGGGTGCTCGTAGCCTGCTGCAAGTGCCAACAATCCCAACCGCCCTTCCTCCAATGCCATCGATCCCGACCCTCCCTACCCTGCCGACAGGAGGATCGATCCCAACCCTCCCTACCATTCCAACAGGAGGATCCATCCCGACCCTGCCTACCTTCCCAACAGGAGGATCGATCCCTAACCTGCCTTCTGCCCCGAAGACCACTCTGCCTCCTCTTCCAAGCTTGCCAATCCCAACTACCGTGCCGACCGTGACTCTTCCAAAGATGACCTTGCCTCCACTTCCCAGCATTCCTAACTTCCCATCACTCGCACCTCCACCATCAAACTAAGATATGGGCACAGCCATGGCTGCTCATGATGCAGAGTGCTCTGCTTCGGATTGTTGTGTCCTATGTTTTTGTGCTGCCTTTTGTTATATCAGCTTATTGATGTATTATTCATCAGTTCTACAATAATGATTTCATTTCATTTCAGCGACTTTGATTTTAATTTCAGTTCAGTTCTATAGATTTCTCAAGTTAACAGAACAAACTTAACACATGCCGATAAATCGACACAAGATTAATCCAGTTTGGCGTCCCGGTCTCGATAAGATAAAACAACATCATCCCGTGACTGTGTTGGTAGAGCCAAGCCAAACAGCCTTGTCTCAACATCGAATACCAGGAGATGACATTGCTGACACTGTTATTAGCACTGTCGTCTATACTGCATTTTTGGGATATCAAAAGTTTCATATAGTCTTTTATCCCATAGGAGGGGCCGATTTCTTGTTGTCGGTGCTGGTGTGCTCTGGAGGAAACTTTGCTCAAAGTTCCATCTGCATGCCGGTTGAAGAACGAGCTGGCAACTCATAGGCGAATCCTGTTCACGTTTAGACCATCGAAAGCTGCAACATTTTAGTTCGGGAATGATCAGGTCATGGAATCAGCAAACAGGTGAGGCGAGAAATGTGATGCGCCGATATTCACATTCTTGAAATTCCATTGTCATACCGCAAAATATGTGTATCACCAACGGGTGCTGTGAGTGCTTAGGATGGTTTTACAGACAGTCGCAACACGGACGTCTTCTACATCAACTGTTTCTCAACTAACCAGGCCGAGGGCGTGCTGGAAATCAAACCAAACAGACATCCGGCAAAAAGATGTTCGACAACCCCAGGTGGAAGTTGAACTAACAAAAGAACAGAACACACCTCAAAAGACTTCAAGTCACTCCTAATCATACCAAAATGGCAAACTAGAACTCTTCTCATTCACTCAATCCCCTTCTATTTAAACTTCCCCATCATCCCCCAGAATTACATACCCAAGTTCCATCTCCAACACTACCAGAAGTTATCTGCATCCCCTCCGAAGAATGGCTTCTTCCCTTAATGCCTTCCTTGCACCTATCTTGATCGCCCTTGCATTCTCGAGCATTCACCTGAGCCTTGCAGCCCGGCTACTCTTGCAGGTCAGCACCACCCCGACCACCATGCCTACCCTTCCCCTGCCGACCATCCCCACTTTGCCAAACCCGGGGAGCCTCCCTATCCCTACTACTTTGCCTAACCCAACAAGCCTCCCGATCCCGACCCTGCCATCTGGACTAACCATCCCGAACCTGCCGCAGACAAGCGCCATACCGAGTTTCTTCACCATCCCGAACCTCTCCCTGCCTCCTCTCTCTAGCATCTCCGCTTCTTTCCCTCAAATCACTTCTGTGCCATTCCTTGCCCCTCCTCCATCGAAGTGATCAGCCACCCTTTCTAGAACCTGATCGACCTATGCAGATATCTGCATGGTATTCAGTCCCCGCCTGCTTATCTTTTGCAGAGCACATCTTGTTGAGTTATTTTGTTCCTATATATGCATATGTATGTATACCTACACGTTTTTTCGATATTGAATGATTCATATAATTAATATTTCACGACGATTTTGTCCCGCTTAAGCTTTTTGAATGCTTGCGTCGTACCGGATTAATTTCACAATTGTAGCGAGTCGCTCCATGACGACGCAGTCTGAGGCCGTCTGTTGTTTTCTTTTTTTTGCTGGCATTGCATACCCTTTCGGCAGCCGAAGTCATTGCGACATTCCTTCATCGGCGAGTTTCACAATGCAAATTTTATGAACTATAACAATCGGCATTGGCACCTATGTGAGACCGATATGACAGAAACAAGAAGGTCCAGTTCATATGTCTGTTAAGTGGGAAGGGCCTCCTCTGGCCGGCAAAACGAAGTAAAAAGAGCCGGCCTTTGGCAAACCACGACAACAAAGGCACAAGGGAAGCAAAATAAGCCAATAAAGAGGATGAGAACAACGAGCCAAGCTCTTCTGATAGCTCTCTAAAAGAACACAATTCTCCTCATCAGGGCGACAGACAAACTTCTGCATACATTTCTCGGACCGAGGATGGATTTCTCCAGGAGATTCATCTTCGTACTGTCCATTGTGGTGCTCCTCTCCTGCATAAATGTGAGCCTAGGGGATCGTAACGTGCATCGAAAGCTGGCTTCTGGTTCACCAGCACCATCCCTTACTCATTTTATAATCCCAAAGCTACCTCTTTCCTGGTTCTTCCCAAAAACCGTATCGCCAGCGCCAGCTCCTGCACCCCATTCCAGGTACTTCCTGTTCCCTATCACCGCCCCAACACCTTCTCCAGCATCAAAGTAACATTCTCCGTCGACATGAAGCCATCATACCATGCAATCACATAATCAACGCCACTTTCTCCTCAGTCCACCTCGCAGATCACCATGATGACCAGTTACCTTTTACTCTACCAAATCCTTTTTCATATGAATAACAGATAGACGTTGTGTGTTCAGTCAATACTTATCCGCCATGACTGGATTTCCTCGCAGTTTTATGTAATGTCATGCATTGTCATGGAAATTCTATACTCAGTTCATGTGCTTTATCTATTAACTGCTCATTCAAGAGCTCATTTTTTTAACAGAAATTACGTTGCCATATCTCTCAGACATATTATGTTCTTACTACGTAATAATTTGCGACGGTTATGGATGCTTGTGGATGCATTGCACATGATTTCTTGTTCATAGCCCGAAAAGCCTTATTCAGGAGGAAGGCGCTTCCACGATGCAATGAGCTCGGTTCTTTATGTCGATCTGCTAGGTTGCATAACACATGTGCAGATGTCATAAAACTTTTAGGAGCATATATTACACTCGATTTGGATCACCACGAGCCACATAAATGAGTATGGGAACATATTTTGTTCGAATAGCGAAAGTATAAGATAGCATAAATATACGAGAATACTAGTGATCAATACAATATTCATTGTCACGAGGAGATCCAAAAACAATGTACTCAACAGATCACACATCTATGCATACAATACGAAATGAAATTAGAAACCAGAGCAGCTGCAGTAGATCAACCACAGTATCTGCGAGGACTAGATTTCTACTTTGATGGTGGTGGAGTGGCAAACGGGATGGAAGAAATGGTGGGGAGAGAAGGAGGAAGAGAAGGCATGCTTGGAATGGTTGTTGGGATCGGCAGGCTCGGTAAGGGAGGCAGAGCAGTCGTCGGAAGAGAGGGCAATGGCTGCACAGGTTGTGGCAGGGTTGTTGGGTTTGGTCCTGAAGGCAGAGGAGGCAGGGTGGTAGGGATCGGGATCTTAGGCAGGGTAGGAATGATCGACGCTGGATTCGACAAGGTCGGGATCGATGGCAGGTTCGGTATTGTAGGGACAGCAGCCTGCAAAAGATTGCGGGACACTCGAGGAAAGGGCTGCGATTGATAGGACCAGAACGGAGATCCTCGAAAAACCCATCTGATCTGAGGATTGGGGATGATATCGAACTTCAGGAGAATATTGCTGTGTTTTTAAGACGGGAGGGAGGATAGAGTCGATACCTTTTATACGATGAATTTGTAAATAATTTCATTGAAGTTGGTTGGTTGCTAAACCAAAATTGGTTTGGAAACTTAAGAACTAATCAAACTTCAGGTTTGTTCACCTTCCTAACATCTCCAAGAGGTTATAACAACGAGATCCGTCTAACTGAGCGTGTGTTACTCGTTTTTCTTGTGTCTTAGTCGGAATCGTTTTTCTTCTCTTCGCTCCTATATGAATTCACTTCAACCCTTGGCACCACATGTCGTCGCTCATAATCAGCCGAGAGCAATACCCGAGCAATGGCAACTCCTGGGCACTTGGTTTTAGCACTCTTTGCGCGGTCCTCTTGTCCTGCATCCACATGAGCTCCAGAGCTCGCCTCATGCTTCTTGACAGCACGAAACAAACGTTTGGAGCCACAAGCTAAGCCTCACCTGTCTTCCTTCCCCTCCGCATAGCCGACCCCCAGGTTCCATTGGGTGCCAATATGACTTCAGGAAGCTTTTCCCGACCTTCAGTCACTTGGCCTCATGATTCCTCTCTGACTCTGCCACTCAACCTGCCAAAACATCCGCCCAGCCTTTGATCTTCGGATTGCCTGGTTTTGGTTTTGCTGGAAAGGACACTGAATTTCCACCTCGGATTGTGCCCCCCCCGTTTAATCACGCCATGCCATACACGTGCCATACACGTAATCAATCACACTAATACGAACATCTAAAGACGGGGGCCGTCATAGTGATCTGCGTTCCTGTAAACGGTTAATCGAGTCAAGTGCTACCTACGTTCTAAAAACTCAAACTACGCGAATAAAGAAATCCCTCTTTGTGAATCAATGACTTACACATGCTGCCGAATGCGTAATATGCAGTGTCTGAACTGGACAAACTGATGCACAACTGTTGACAGTATTACTGGCGGAGAATGAACCAAGGAAGCTGGAAGGGCGAAGCCGGTTGGCATCGGCATTTGGATTCTTTGAAGGTGGATTGGGGGGTGGGATGGGGGGAGGGCAACATGTAATTCGGCCCCTCGGACTTGGTGATGATGCAGAAAACAACTAGACCGTTCAAGCAGGTAGTAGAAACCGAGATAGACAGCAGAAAACAGCCTGTCCTAAGAAGACAGTGCATGATTTCATGCCTTGGCATCTGTTTTCTCGCAAATATCGATGACTCGAGTATAAATGGCATCACCTGGGCACATCGTTTTATCATCGCAGCATAAGCCGAGTACCTATTTGGAAGAAATCAGGGATTTCTGAGTTCGAAGAGTACCCAAAGGGTGATGGATTTCACCAAGCGCTTCGCTTTCACACTTTTCGTGGCGGTTCTGCTGTCCTGTATTCATGAAAGTTTCGGCGGCCGAAGCCCACAGTCAATGCACCCCAATCCTGCTTCCCATGCTCCGTCGCCAACACCAGACCCGAAGTTTCCACCCCTCCTAACAAAACTACCACCTCTTCTTTTCCCCTTCTTGCCCTTCCCCTGGAATCATGAGCCTGCACCTCACCATGCTGCCTCACCCCGACACGCACCCTCGCCTCACCATCCCCCGATGCCCAGACACAAACAACCCTGCACGGCAACACCTCAGCACGCACCCGCACCTCACCATGCTGCCTTGCCCAGACACGGAACACAGGGTCGCCATGCTGCATCGCCTCACCATCCTGCGATGCCCAGACACAAGCAACCCTGCACGACATCACCTCAACACGCACCCGCTCCTCATCATGCTGCATCGCCTTCAACTGCAGCTTCTCTGCCATCCAAATAAGCCATCCTCCCGCAGGGACCGTCTCACAGTGATATCACCACCATCGCCGGCCGCAATAAGTAGGAGGTTTCACCTGGACTCCACCTCCGCCCTTTCAAACTTCACCTTTTGGTTTCTTCAGTTTCTCATTTGGCCACCAGTTGTTGCATAATTTCCTTTGCCCTTGCCATGAATAAGAGACCCGTTTACCGACTGAGCTTGTTTGTAAGAACGAATCATTGTAATAGTTTTTAATCATCAAATCGAATAAAACTTTACGTCGTCCTTTGTCCTCTTAACAAATAAAATGTTACGGGTGTGCACGGTGAAATTAAATGGATACTACTCCAAAAACCACCTTCGCCATACCCACGAACCAGAGAAAAAAGAGAAGCAAGGAAGAAGAAGGCCAACAAACTCTATCATTTTCATTCGTTGTCAGAACCGTTTTGTACAGCGTTTTTCTCCTACCTCTGTCGCTGTGCAACAGCTTTACACGTTTTTACCATTTTGTCCCAAACTAGTGCTAATCTGGGCTCATTACATTTAGTAACTCGACCCAACTCTTCTTAGCCCGTTTACTTCTTCTGGGCTCCTTCATTCAACTTCATTCTTCCATCTCTGCAACTCCATTTTCTGTTTCATCCAACTGCACACGATGCTGGTGATGCTCAACATTCTTCTGACACTCCCCCTCAAGATAGGATGTATATATGTCATACAATCCTATCTTGCTCACCAAATATCTAAACCTGGCAGGAAGCAGAGCCTTGGTTAGCAAATCTGCAATTTGTTCCTCGGTTTTTACATACTTAACATCCACTTCTCCATTGAGCACTTTGTCCCTCACAAAGTGCAAATCTATCTCGAGATGCTTAGTCCTCTCGTGAAACACTGGATTTTTGCTCAAATGCATTGCTGACTTATTGTCACAGTAAATGGCCATTGGAAATTGCAGCTTGACATTAAAATCTCCCAGCAAGTATTTGATCCACACCATCTCAGCTGTTACTGCAGCTATGGCACGATATTCTGCCTCTGTGGAGCTCCTTGAGATAGTGGCTTGCTTCTTTGATTTCCAGCTGATCAGTGAGTCACCTAGGAAAACACAAAAACCAGTTGTAGACTTCCTTGTATCCACGCAACCTGCCCAATCGCTGTCGACATAGGCTTGTAGGTGAATCTGTGAGTGACTGGACAGAATCAGTCCTTTTCCAGGAGATTGCTTAAGATACCTCAAAACCTACACAGCAGCTTGCCAATGCTCAGACCTTGGCTTGTCCATGAACTGTGCTAATATATGAACTACATGTGCAATATCTGGTCGGGTCACCCCCAAGTAGATCAACTTCCCTATTAGTTGTCTGTACATGGTTGCATCAACTCTAGGAGAGTCTCTCACCGTACTGAGCCTCAGGTTAGGCAACATAGGAGTGGAACTGGGCTTTACTGCCAGTTTTCCCTGCTCTTCCAGCAACCTTAGGGTGTAACCTCTCTGTGATAAGCAAATCCCCTCTTTAGATCTTGCTATTTCAATCCCAAGAAAAAACTTCAATTCTCCCAAGTTCCTGAGCTTGAAATATTTCTGCAGATGTGATTCTAGATCAGAAATGACCTTCTCATTTGTTCCTGCCACAGCCATGTCGTCTACATACACCAACACAGCTACAAAACCACTTGAATCATTTTTGGTAAACAAAGAATAATCAGCTTTGGATTGCTTATACCCATCTGCAAGTAAGCACTCAGTCAGTTTGCAATTCCATTGTCTTGAAGCCTGCTTCAAACCGTATAGAGATTTCTTGAGTTTACATACCACGCCTTCACACTCCCCCTGCGGCTGAAATCCTGGTGGAAGTTGCATAAACACCTCTTCATTCAAATCACCGTTTAAGAATGCATTGTGGATGTCTAGCTGTCTTAGATACCAGCCCTTCATAGCAGCTAGAGCAAAGAACACTCTGAGCGTAGTGTGTTTAGCCACAGGACTAAAGGTGTCATGATAATCAATTCCTGCACATTGAGTATAACCCTTGGCCACTAAACGTGCTTTGTACCTCTCAACTGTACCATCTGCCAGGAGCTTTGTCTTGTAAACCCACTTGCACCCAACAATGTGTTTGTTGCTTGGCAGTGGTACTAATTCCCACGTATTGTTAGATTCCAAAGCAGCCAGCTCTTCTGCCATAGCTCTCTCCCAGTGAGGAATGCCCTTAGCCTGCTTATAAGTGTGTGGTTCATAATGACTTTCCAAGGACAAAATGTAAGAGTGATAAGGTTTAGACAGTCTTGTATAAGCAATGTAAGGGTCAATAGGATAGAGAGGTGAAGAGGATGAAGATGAAATGGATGTAGGAGTTGAATTGGCCTGAGACTTGTGGATGATAGGAGCAGCTGAATTAAGAAGTAGACTATGATGATAGTCCTGAAGATAACTTGGTGCTTGCCGAGATCGAGTGCTTCTTCTCAAAGTAACAACAGAATCATCTTGTGGAGAAGATGTAACAGGAATACCAGATGATGAAGATATAGAAGTAGGAGAATCATCAGGAACTAAAGAAGGAGATGAAAGAAAAGACTCATGTTGTGCCTCTGTAAAAGGAGGAACTGGCAAAGAAAAATCAGTGGATGAGGATGATTGTGTAGCAGTAGCAAAAGGAAATAATGACTCAAAGAATATAACATTTCTTGAGATAAAAATCTTGTGCGAATTCAGATCATAAACAAAATACCCTTTTACTGTATGTGGATAACCTAAAAAAACACCTTTAGTAGCTCTAGCATCTAGCTTCTTCCTGTTATGCTCGAGAGAACTTGCATAACAGAGACAACCAAATACTCTAAAAATATGATAATCTGGTGGTTTCTGAAACAAAGCCTGGAAGGGTGAGTTGTTGTTCGGTAAAACCTTGCTTGGTAACCTATTGATTATATAAGTGGCTGTTAACAATTCATATCCCCAGAAAGAAATGGGCAGATGAGACTGAAAAAGTAAAGCCCTTGTAACTTGCAACAAGTGTTGATGCTTCCTCTCTGCCACCCCATTTTGTTGGGGTGTTTCAACACATGTCCTTTGGTGAATAATCCCATGTGAGTTATAAAAATCTGGTTGATAGAATTCACCACCATTGTCACTTCTAATGATTTTCACTTTTCTGTTAAAATGAGTATGGACAAATGCACAAAATTGTTTGATTAATGCATGAGTATCAGACTTGTGTTTCATGAGGTGAATCCAAGTAACCCTAGTAAAGTCATCCACTATTGTGAGGAAAAACTTGAAACCACCAAGTGATGTTGTGGAACATGGTCCCCACACATCACAGTGTATTAGATCAAAAGCAAAAACAGAAGAACTAGAACTCAAGGGAAATGGTAATCTCTTCTGTTTAGATCTTTGACAAGTAGTGCAAACATTAAACTTTAAAAACTTTACTGAGGGTTCCAAGTTTTGAACTATCCTAGACTTGTCATGAGAAACATGACCTAGTCTAAGATGCCACAAGTCAAAGCTGTCTAGTGTGTGGTGTAAACTTGGGCTCTGTACATCTGAGTTCCTACATTTTCCAGTGAACGAGACTATCTGTTTTACTTGAGAAGAGGCACCTTCATTGGCTCCAGTATTCAGAACTTCATATAATCCATTCTTGGACTCAGCATGCCCAATCATCTTCCAAGTTGCCAGATCCTGAATGAAGCAGTCATTATGAGAGAAAACCAGACAACATGGTGTTGAGGTGATAAGCTTACTGACAGAAATTAAGTTGAAATGGAAAGAACTGATGAGGAGGACATTGTGTAGAACTAGATCTTTGTTCAATTTAACAATGCCAACGTGTCGCATAGACTTTGGCATTGTTTGGCAACTGAACAAGTAGAGGAACAGGAAGTTTAGTGTATGACTCAAACAGATCAATATGTGAAGCAACATGATCTGTGGATCCTGTATCAAGATACCAAGTAGAACAAGGTTGTTTTGAACGAATAGAATGATGAAGGGTTAGAATTTTCGAATAAGATATGATTTTACCAGGAGTATCAGGTATAGAAGATGGAGGTTCTGGTCCTTGGATAACACCACTCATTGACAGACCAGGATCCCCCTCACTGAGAAGAGCGACCAGCTTCTGAGCCTGCTGCCTCGAAAGTCCCAGTTGTGAATATAGAGCTGTCCCTTGCACATCAGCTTCTCTAATGCTTCCCAACATATTTATGGACCTCCTTCCTGCTCCTTCCAATGACCTTTGTTGAAAAATTCCTCTTCCTCTGCATCTTCCACCCCTAGTATTAGGTGGAAAGCCAACCAAATAAAAACACCTCTCCTTTAAGTGACCTCGCTTCCCACAGTGATCACAAACCCATTCCATTCTTCTTTGTCTCCTGTCCATGGCCATTGCAGCAGCAACATGATTATCGGGCTGTGGTACAGTCTGTGGTTTAGTTTCTCCCAAGCTGTGAGGTGTTTGAATCGCAGCCACCATCATGGGCACTTCTGGGCCCGTGTTATTATTGATTCTATACCCCTTTTGTGACTCTTCTCTCTGAACAGCATTAAAAGCCTCTCCGATGGTAGGCAGAGGTTTTCTCATAAGCAACTGAGAACGAAGAGCTGCATAGTCATTATTCAGACCATTCAAAAATCAAAACACCATGTCCTTTTGCTCTTGCTCTGCATAGGTCTTTGCCCAGTTGCATTTACACTCCCCACATTCACAACACGGTAAGGGCCTGTATACCCTCAATTCCCTTATAATAGCCAGCAACTCGTTATAATACTCAGAGAGTGACCTTGTACCCTGCTCTAAACCACAGTAGCGAGATTGCAAGTGAAAAATCTTTGAATCATCTGGTTGAGCATACCTCTCCTTTAATTCATCCCAGATATTTTTCGCAGACTCCAGATAAAAGATAGTCGATGCAATCGGTACTGAAACTGACCTTTGCAACCAAGCCTTGACGAGTCCATTACATCTTTTCCATGCTGGGTATAGTGGGTCTTTCAAATCTGGATTTGCAATGCTTCCATCGATAAAGCCCAGCTTGTTCCTAATTGTTAGGGCTAACTCAAAAGATGAACTCCAAGAACTGTAGTTACCATCGGTCAGTTCCGTTGTAACGATGGCCCTTGCTTGGTTGTCTGCCGGTTGTATGAAGAACGGCGACTGGGGATTCTCTACGACTGCCATATTCATTTTCTGTCCTTCCATTGAGCGTCGCAGTGCTCTGATACCATGAAATTAAATGGATACTACTCCAAAAACCACCTTCGCCATACCCACGAACCAGAGAAAAAAGAGAAGCAAGGAAGAAGAAGGCCAACAAACTCTATCTTTTTCATTCGTTGTCATAACCGTTTTGTACAGCGTTTCTCTTCTACCCGTGTCGCTGTGTAACAGCTTTACATGATTTTACCATTTTGTCCCAAACTAGTGCCAACTGGGCTCATTACATTTAGCAACTCGACCTAACTCTTCTTAGCCCGTTTATTTCTTCTGGGCTCCTTCATTCAACTTCATTCTTCCATCTCTGCAACTCCATTTTCTGTTTCATCCAACTGCACACGATGCTGGTGATGCTCAACATTCTTCTGACACACGGATGGGCCTAGAGTGGACCTGGCCCATAAAAGATTGAGGCCCATTCATAGGCCCAATTATTTGTTTTCGAGCTTGAGCTTCGGAAGAGTTATTGCAGGCCTTCTTTTCTGCCGCTTTCAAGTGTATGATTCTGCTGTTTTCCGATCTCTAAGTTCTTGGTCCCCATTTCAAGAATTATGAATCTCGGAAGGGGCAAGGCCCCTGATGGAAACTTCGTAATAAGCTTGGCATAACTTTTGGATTGCTGGCTCGAGCCAGGCCATCAGGGACCGAGCTGAAGTTGACTGCTTTTGCGTGTTATGCAAGAAGCGTCTAGCTTATTATGTATCGAGAAATGAATGGAAATCATGTAGCTCGTCTGTTATGCGAACTGTCTGTCTCGTTATTACAATTGGTGTCGAAGAAATGCGCTCCATTGGATAACACGGGCTCGAATGAGGATAGTAGAAGGTTAAAATGCGAATTCTCTATCCGCAGCTGCAGGCGACGGGGGAGGAAGCGTTAGTCTTGAAGATAGCATCTGCTGCCTTCATGCTCACAACTTCATTGAGAACTTTCCCTGCCCATTCGGAAAAGTATGTCTGGTTATGTCCAATCCTGCCGCTTTTGTAGAAACCAAAGCATTGGCGGTTGTCCTCTGGGTGCGGACAGGGATCCCCATCGGGATCTCGCCAGACTCCTTGATGCCTCATCCCCGACCAGCTGGCCATCAGGTGATACACGTACTGGCCATACCCCGCTAGCTTTAACCAACCCATGGGAAAGAACTCCATGACGCTGCTGTTCCTGTCCATGAGGAACATGTTGGTTAACTGCGCGCCGTGGGGGGACACCAGAATGTCTGTTTTGCTCAGCAGCTCCACCTGGATTCGATACACGACATGAATCGGACATGGAGTCACAAAAGTCGGCAGATCTTATTTAAGTTAGGAATCACTGACCTGCTCGCAGATGCTGAGGTTTCTGGCATATGCCACTGTAAGCTGACAATCCTCGAACTTGGCACATTCCTTCCGGAATATCTCGATCACCGACACGTCGTCCTTGAAGGATCTCGCTCCTGTTCTCAAAAGCATTGTCATTCCTACGACGGGCCTGTCTTCCACGCTCACGTTACAATACCTCCGGGCTTGGCACCTTATGAGGTCGTAGGCCTCCATCCTCCTCTGCGACGACATCCCTACTTCGTTATGCCGCATGACGACAGCCTCCTCGAAGCAAACTGGGCCCTCGTTGTTGACCCCATCAACAAATGCATCTATCGTGAGCGGTCCGCCAAAGGTGGCGGAAAACAGAAGTTCAAGCCAGGGTGCCGCATGGTTTCGTATCTCACCCTTGTGGTACAGAACCCACCGGGCGGGCCGGCGGCACCCGTTCTTCTCGTGCCACCCAACAAACGGGACCATGGCTGACAGCCCATGCCATATGTTGTCGTAGCTGTAGTGGTTGTTAGTGATGAAGGTCAACCCTTCCCTGAAAGTCGCGTTCCGAGGGAGGAACCCGGGCCAGGCAACCCCGTAATGGTTCCTGGTGCCGTTGTACGGGTCCCTGCCCTTGATGCAGAGCACCCTCCCCCGCGAGGCCTCCGAAGGGAAGCGCAGTTGCTGGCCCTCGCCCTCGACATTGGTATCGTTGAAAGTGCTCATGAACCACGTGTGGCCCTCCAACGCGCTGCTAGCATAACATAGATCCTTCAGTGGATGGTACGCGATTGACATCCGCAGCTTCTCGGCCATGGACTCGATCTCGGCATCCCCTCCGTCGCTCTTGAACGGCCCGACAATCCGCCCGAACCGGTCCGCAAGGGTGGTCCTCGGTTCCGTACCAGTGGCCCTGTCAAGGAAGTCGGGTTGGGGGACAAGGTGGAGGATAAAAAGGACAGAACATAGCACTATGATTGTAAGGAAGAAGATCCTCGGGGAGCATGACGACGTGTTGAGGCAGGTCCTCCTCCTGTCTTCTGGCTGGGAGCAACCAGTGGAGCAGGCCGCCGTCGCGGCTTCATCAACAACCATCTTTTTCGATCCTACATCCAAAACACAACTTTCCAACACCGATTTTATCTCTGTCCTTCCTTTCTTACCTCTCTTTTAAGGTGGTTGTTCTAAAAGCAAGCAAAGCAGAAACAGATTCGCATATGAATGTGTCTAAACTCTGTAAACAATGCCTCGATGAATCAAATGAAGGATCCTTTTGCCTGAAGGAATGCATGGGGGTGGACTTCCCCCCCCCCCCACCCCCCAGCCAGCCAGCTTTCCTCATGTTGCAAGCCAAACGAGTGAACTTCAAAAAGTATTCATTCACATTCCCCCCACCCCAATTCACTCAAAGTGCCGCGCGCTTCTACTCAGTTCCAGTTGCGAGAACTATCCTTACCTTCTTACCAAACGCAGAACTTGGAATTGTTTCGACCTTTCTAACACCGAGTTCATGATGACGTAATCTGTGTCTGTTCTAGTCCAGCTAAGCTCCGAGAAGTCTCTTCTAAGGAAACGTATTTTCACCCCAGAGACGGACAGGACTCATCAGGGGACGGCAGGCAAGGCATTTTTAGAGGCTCGAGAAGAAGAAAAGAGGGGACAAATCCAGCCTTCCATCACAAGGAAAGGTGGTGTAGACATTTTGGTTGTTTTTCGATTTCTCCTGTCTACGTTAACCTCCTCCTCGCGCACCCACCTCGTCCCTTTAGGCCGACTAACACCCAGCTCGACCAAATGGTTTCCCCTCGTGTTGCCTGCCCTGACGTTCGAGCCAGAAGGATCTGCTTCTTTTCCGCTGTGCTGATTTCCAATGTCATCACATACCTATTCACCACCCTCCTCGACCACCCCAGCTGTCTCCCTGAGCGTGCTGAAGTGGGACGGTTGGATGTTTTCCTGCCTCCCGGCTGAGTATGTCGCTATCGCTTCCTCGCAGCCTCTCCCGTTAGGTTTCACGCCGAACTTGGGGACGGATAGGTTTATACCCTGGAGTGGGGGATGCCTGCACTCGCTTCTAATTATTCAAAAATTTTAATTTAATTTATTTATACGGATCCTAAAAGCAAAAAACTAATTATTTTTAACAATTTATATACTCTAATTTAATTAGACCCGATATTACCGACTAGAAAGTCCTATCTTGATCCTGCGCATCGCATCCTGACAATCAGGATTATTAGTACATTCTCGGATTTCTTTTCATTACAAGTACTCTTTCTTCTTCGTGAAAGACTCTTGCCCAAAAGTCACTCGTAAACGGAGAAAGATGAAAACATACACAGTGCCTCCGGCCTCCGGTGCCCCCCCCGCCCAAAAAAAAAAAAAAAAAAGGCTATCGAGACTCAACAGATCGTTCCAGTTTTATTCCTTAGATTCTACGGTACTGAGAGCATGGAATGTTCATTTTCTCATTCACACTTCCGCCTCATCCCGAGACCTTCGACTTTGATCCGAGGTAATTGGGCCGATACCACTTCCGGTGGGCCCATTTGTTTTATCACCCCAATTCAGGCCTTTTCTTTCTATCACAGAGGCCCACTTTAAGATCCCCTCCAGGCCCAAAATGCCCTTCCGACACGGTCCGAGGTAAGCAGCCAATGGTGAGATGCCACGTCATCAAATGCCCATGCAAGAAAACTTGTTGATTCTCGTCATCAATGGCGTCTTATATATTATTTACTCAACCAGTTATCCTCAAGTAAGCATTTCCTCCCCTCTCTCCGACTCTCTCTCTCTCGCTTACAAGGCAGGAGAAGAGGTCATAAGGAACTCCTCCTTTCACTTCGTCTTTGAAATCTCCCATTTGACAAATGGAGAAGCTGCTTGCAAGAACTCCCCGCTCCTTCATCGTCCCTTACATAAGGAGCAACCCCTCCTTCAAACTTCCTTGCCATCCTCATTCCCGGCTTTTATCGGAGTTTGGGCCCTGCAGTACCGTGGTCAGAGGTTCTCGTGGTGTTCGGTCGCTCTTCTTTGACAGGAGGGGGAGGTTATTTGTTTTGCCCTCGGCATTGTTTTCTCTTCCATTTGGGTCCGGTAAGTTATGTTCGATTAGTCCTTTTCAGAGAAACAAACGTAGCGGGCAGGAAGGAGGTTTGGATGGCCGCGACGGACGGATCCGGGGGGTCGTCGATGTTCCCATATTGGTTGGCTGGAACTTTTACCGACTATGTGGCTTCAGAGGAATTTTGAGCGTAACTCTGGCGATTGGACTCATGACGTGCAGGGTGAAATGGATAGCGGGGTCTGCCGTGTCGCTCGCCTTTACTGTTGGGAACTGGAGGTATTTGAAGAGGATTCCGCTGATAGAAGGTACTTGGAGGAATATGTATACTTTTTCTTTTTTCGAGTTTGGTCATTAGGCTGTGATGGCCATTATGTTTTCTTTGCCTCGATAGGGAAAGCGGAGGAGATCATGGAAGAGATCGAGACAGTAGCGGAGGTAGTGGAGAAGGTTGCGAATGTCACAGAGAAGGTCTTGGAGAAGGTTGCTGACAGCATCCCCAATGACAATAATCTGAAAGAGGCAGCATTGATTGTGGAACGCTTGTCGAAGGCCGCTGGAGAAGAAGCACACATCACCCAAGATATCATTCACAAGGTAGTAGCAACCACGAAGGACCGCTTTTCTCCATGCGAATGTTATTTTCTCGTCAGCAAACATCCCATTTTTGGTTTAAATTAAATTTAAGGTCGACGGCGTAAAGCAAGACGTGGAGGAGCTCATCAACATCAGAGGAGACATAGTTCGGCAGGGATCCCAGGGGGGAATGACCGTGCGTCTAACCCCGACAGCCGCACCCCTCCCAGTTCCTTTCACACCATCTAGATAAATACACCATTACCTCAACTGCGACGTCGAGCACTGTAGACCTCCCAAACATAAACCATGTAAATCAAGTTTCTTCTTGCTTATTTGAATGTTAAAGAACAATGCCATCTTTCGGATTCTGCATATTTCCATTCCTTCCGTAAGTCGCTCGTGAGATGCCCCGACCAAGCACAAGTTCAAGTTGTTTGTAGGACCGGAACATCTCCATAACTTAAGGAATCAACGCGACACGATACTAAACAGGGCATGTCTCACTCGTGCATTTCAAGTACAGTTTTCATACAAGGCTTCTTGTTCTACGGCCTCAAGCAGTACTCATATTTCAAAACTAGTAAAATAAGATCCCCTGTAACTGCCTTCGAAGAGGAGATGGAGTCGTATGGGAATCATCAGGAAGAAGCGAACCATGGAACCTCCGGGATGGATCTGTTTCCACTACTGGTTACCACAGAAACTAGATGACACGCATTGGCTCAACGAATGTACTCAAATCCGACCGATTGCTTAAATGAATGGGGTGACATACCATCGGAAATAGCCTGATCGTTAATTCATCGGTTTGTAAAACGACAGAAGCATTTCTTTAAAAAAAATGGAACACAGGCTAACTGAGTTTCGCGGCACAATGATAACACCCAGATCTTGCAGTTCTTCTTTAAGTTTTGGTAGCCCAACCTGAGGCGAAGCAATAGCCAACTGTTACAATGAAACCGTATGCTCCTCCTGCAACAGCCATCGTCGCCAAAATCATGAAGTCCTCGTCCCTATACTTGGCCTGCGGATCGTGATCTTCTGATGGAGAGTGTGTCTTCATAGGCACTCTGCACGGCTTCAACAAAGGCTCGCCACATAGGCCATCATTTCCCTCGAAGCAGGAATCCCTGAATGTGGACAACTGCCCTCCCGTTGGAATCATGCCGGAGAGTTTGTTGTAAGACAAATCCAGGGCAGACAAAAATGTCAGTTGACTCAAAGAAATCGGTATCTTCCCAGACAATTCGTTGTGAGATAACCTTAACTTCTCAAGGCTTGTCATTCCACCCAGGCTGTCGGGGAGTTCACCAGACAGGTGGTTGTGCTCCAAGAACAGATCCTGCAGGCTCTTAAGATTCCCGAAGCTCGGCCAGATCGGACCGACGAGCTTGTTGTAACTCAAGTCCAGGGTCGTCGGGAGATTCCAGTACTGGTTATATTGCAAGAACCTGCCATTTCCATTGCCCAGCAACAGGGGGATGCTCGAGACAGGCCCTAATGAAGAGACTTTATGATCAATGAAGCTGGGAAGTCGAGTCAAGCTTTCAGGTATGTCGCCAGAGAATGAATTGTTCGCCAAGGCCAAGTAAAAAATTAATTTGAAATCTCCTATCCACTGGGGAATATCGCCATTTAGTCGGTTCCAAGAGAGGTCGAGAAGTCTCAACTTTCTGCTTCCGCTCAACCATACTGGCAGAGTTCCCGTCAATTGGCTGTTGCCGATGGCGAATGCGGAAAGATTTTGAAATAAGAAACTGCCTTCTCCAGGCATTTGTTCGTTTCTGAAGGACAGCGAAAGGATCATCACACTCAGGCTTTTACAATGCTGAAGGGTTTGAAGAGCGCTGTGTAAATCATGAACTCTTGTCGTTGAGAGGAACAATGCCGAAAGTTCTTGAAGGTGCTGAAATCCCAGAGGGATCGTCCCCGATATGTTGTTTCTTGACAAATTCAGGCTTTGAAGCTTGCGGCAGGAGGACAAGTTCCCAGGTATTTCTCCTTGAATTGAGTTGGAACCCAGATTAAGCACTGCGAGATGTGGCATCGCGGAACAATTTATGTTGACACCTCCTTCGAAAGTGTTGTTGTTCAGCACGAGCATCTTGATTGATCGGGAATTTTCCAAGGAATAAGGTAGAGAACCCGAAAACCTATTCGACCCGGCGAAGAAATGCTCCAGCTTTGGAGTGCTAGCAAAACAATCGGGTAACTCACCCCAAAAGAAATTTCTCGAAATGTCGAGCTCAACAAGGCTTGACAGATTACCGACTCCGTTGCTTAGTGTCCCGGAAATACTGTTACCCTGTAGTAGTAGATAACGAAGATTTCGCAGCGTGAACAAACTCTCGGGCAAATATCCAGACAGGTAATTCTCTTCGAGGGATAGGTTCTGCAGAGAACCACAGTTCCCGATGTTTGGAGGGAACTCCCCGTGAAAAGCGTTCCCTGCCATATTCAACGACACTAACTTGCTTGACGAGTTGCAAATCGTCATCGTAACTTGTCCGACCAAAGGATTATAGGAAACATCAAGGACTCTGATGGCAGGCATATCAGTAACGACTGGGAAATAACCCGAAAACTGATTTCTGTTCAAATCAAGTACCTCGAGACTTTGCATCCGGAAGAGCCTCGGCAGCAAAGCACCGCCCAGTTGGTTGCCAGAGAGGTTGAGAAGAACAAGCCGATCCAAGTAGGCCAAAGGATCGCAGAGCCGGCCCTTGAGCCTTCTACCGCTCAAATCCAACCCCAGAACCCGAACCTGCACACCATCACCACCTCCAGGGTAACCGCAAGTGACACCAGACCAAGAACAACACCCAGAATCAGGAGCACCCCAGTTTCCGATGGTCAATTCTACGCAGTTTCGGAAACCATTCAACGCCAACAGGTCAGTGGGGTGGCACGTGAGGTTGCTTGTCTCCGGGGGGGTCCGGACATCAGAAACAGAAGCAGCAGCAGCAGAGAGAGGGGGGTCAACAGCAATCAATAGTAGGACAAGACTCACCAGCAGCAAAGAACCCGAAGCCGAAGCCTCCATGGACGTGGGAGTTGGGAGGGTGTTTCCAAGGAGAGTAGTTAGAATGATTAAGAGGTTGATGGTCCACACGGCCTTCCAAATTATTATTATCCTCATTATTTGA
The DNA here is from genome assembly GCA_029817715.1 of Melastoma dodecandrum. Lineage (NCBI taxonomy): Eukaryota > Viridiplantae > Streptophyta > Magnoliopsida > Myrtales > Melastomataceae > Melastoma > Melastoma dodecandrum. The sequence continues at coordinate 4,167,667 of JARUPY010000182.1, forward strand.
CTGGCATGCATGTAGTAAGAACCACCGTATACATCGGATGTCCGTCCTGGACTGGAATGATTATTGGACGAAACACACGTTATAAATTGTTATAAGAAGAAAGATAATTTTTTTTCTTAAATTATAATTGTAATAAAAATAGTTTTAAAAATCAATAATCCACTTAGAAAAGGTATAAAATAATTAACATCAAGTCACTCTCCCAACAAGTAGACTTTTCGGCGTAAACAGCCGGGGACCAGCGCCCCCGTCGAACACTTCCACCAGCAATTTGATTCCTACACGGGACAAACAGTTGCCAGGGGCGATTCCGTACAATCACACGAGGTAGTCCAAAGTTGGGACAACAATCATACATATAAAAACAAACCCACACAAAGCTACATAATCATACTTCACATGTAACTAAGAACAAAAAGGGAAAGCCACCCCCCCAACTCACTCAAACATACCAGCCCCGGCCGGCTATAAACGTTATTCTGCACATCGTCCAGGATTGGGTAGGCGGCTACGAGAGCATCCTGAGATCCGATATACAGGGAGTTGTATATCTTCCAGTACACTTCCCTTACCTTCCTTGCCGGATGGAACAGCCCCTGCAGACAATAGTTCAGCACCAAGGCCGGACCCAATGCCATCCTCATTCCTTCTATGGCTTCCATGACTGCATTGATGACGTGCGGAGATGTCTCGAAGATGTTTGGCCACACGTAGTTCAGCAGATGGATCAGCGAGTCCACGCAGCCGAGCCCCACGACTCCCAGCGCCATATGCTTGACCACGGATGCCGCCGTCTGCCGATGGACCAGATCCCTATCCATGAGGGCATCCTCCAGCAGGGGAGTCACTGCATATATGTAGTCCTTGCCCATTTCATCGATATACTCAAAGAGGAAAGAGGCAATTTGAGCACGCCGTTCTGCACATTAAGCTCTGGGACATGGTACTCGTTCATCAGAGCAGGAAGGACCGTGAATGGCGAGCATGTCTCTGCGACAATGGCAATGGCAACAGTTGTACACACACGATTCTGCCTCTCCTGAACCTTGAGGTTGTTCAGGAGGGTTGCAAGGACATCCTGCAGCCCAATAGCCTTGGCGATGTAACCGAATGTGTTGACAATAGCGCGACGGATACCCTTCTTATGGGCCTTGAGCATGTCGAGGAGCTCAAAGCATAGCCGCATCCGCTCTCTGGTAGGGACAAACTCGGCTCCACGGTCAGCAATACAACCAACAAGATCGATGCAATTTTCCTGGACTTTCTCATGCCTATTCTTCAGAATAGGTGTCAACCGGGGGAGCAGATCCTTAATGGGAGGTGTCATCTTTGTCAGACCAATCACATTAACAATACCCTTCAGAGCACCCAATATCGATCCCATCACTTCAGGATATTCTTCTCCTGGGTACTCATACAAGACCACGCCAAGATGACCCATTAACTGCTCCTCCTGGCATTGCTTCATGACAATGGCAATTCTAGAAATAAGATCTGCAGCTTGCTGTCTCACCTTCGCAATCTTATTGTTGAGTCGCGACTTGATGGTACCGCATATCTGAGGAAGGTAGGGCTTCACCCTTTGTCCAAGGGAATTGACGACAGCACCAAAACCATTAAGCATCACATTGGCATCATCGCTGGTCTGCTCTTGGAAGGCATAGAGGATACCGTCGATAAGAAGCTCTTCCAGACGAGAGTCAATATCGGATGCGCCCAAGTTGGCAACCACCTTCTCAATAGTTTCCATAACCATTCGTCTGTACGGTTCACTCACATCTTTCAAATCCTCAACAACCCTTCCAACAATATCAGTAACACCAACTTTGTTCGCTATCTCCACTGTGGTTTCCACCAACTGCTTGTAGTTCCTCCCGTCCAGAGCCATCCTTCTGATCCAAAAGTTCCTAAAGAAATCAGGAAGAATGTCATTTCTTATGTAGTCAGGCTCAACACCCTCAGTACTAACACATTGCTTCACCACCTTCAGAACAATTTTTTCATTTCTTCATCGGGTGACTGGAATTCACGGAGAAGAATGACCATCACTTCCTTTGTATATTAACTCGGATATAAAGCATCCATGAGAGGGATGATGAACCCAATCGCCTTTAGGAATGCAGCTAAGACCTTTCCCCTATGTGACCTGATACCCTTCCACAGTGGCTTCAGTACGGAGTCAAAGCTTTCAATACCATAAGGAGCAGCAGCCTCTGCGAGGGCGGCAAGAGAGAGAGCAGTAATAGTCCTCACCTTCTGGTTTTCATCATTCAGCCCATGTTCAATGATCTCTACCAGTGACTTAAGGTGTGGCAAAACTGCACAGCCAATCAATATAGCAATCTGCTGAACAATCTTAATACCAGTATGACGAGCCTGGCATGACTTCTTACTTTGACACACGGCTTTCAAGAATGGCAACAATGCAGGAATTCCAAGAGCAGAGGCAATAACACTAAAAGCCCTAGCCGTAGCATTTCTCACGTACTCATCGATGTTGTCAATATCGGGACGCATAGCAGCAATCATGGTAGCGAGACCAGCGGCTTTGCTAAGATTAGATATAATCTCTCTACCCTCGACATGAGCATAGTAATCCTCATCTATCAACAGTGGTTCCATCACAACAAGAATTTTATGCCCAAAGGGGCGCACCAATTCATCCAACTTATACAGCACCCTATCAATAACCTTAACAAGCAGATGCCTTTCCTTATCCTCCAAGGTGGGTTGCATGAGCAGAGGCAGGATCCGATTAAACAGAGGACCTGCACCAAACTCCCGTGCCTTATCAGTAAGCTGCCTCAGAGCTGTCTTTCTCTGTGGGGGCGTTCCATTCTTCACCTTCAGTAAAAGCTTCATAATCTTCCTCTCCTTCTGCTCCTCAGGGGACAATTCCTCCTCATTCTCCTCATTCAGCAGAGACCCAAAGTACTGGTAATCCTCAGGCTTCATGAAAGGAAGACCGCCAGGCACTTCCTTAGGGACATCAAACTGTTGTCCCCTGGTCTCCTCAGGGATTGCATAGAGTGGCGTCCCAATAGGAGTTGGAGTCGCCAGGATCTTTATGGCAGGGGTCCTGATGGGAACATAAGATGCAGGAGGCTCCATGGAGTCGGAGTCGCGCTCCCCATGGTGGCTGGGGTCTCATCCCACCTAGAACGCTGCTTCTTCGGAGTAGGGGTAGCCATACCAGGAAGCTTCAGGGTGGCATCCCAGGTCATTCCAGCAAGAGTCGCGCCAGTTGTCGCATCTGAATCAACTACTCTACCTGGGGTAGGTGTCTCATCCCAACGATTCCTCCTCCCAACAGAAGGAGTTGCATAGCCAATCCTCCCAGGAGTAGGGGTGGCATCCCACCGGCCGATCCCAGGAGTAGAATCCGGCAAATCCCAGTCAGAACCAGTCTTCGCCTTCTCCACAGAAGCCGCGCCAGCCCTGCCATCATCCTGTGACTGATCCCACCGGTTCCTCCTCTTCTGAGCCGCTGGACCCTCCTTCTCCTTATCCCCACCACCAGCCATCGCCGCCTCCTCTTTCTTCTTCTTAGGGATTGCCCTCAAAGTATTCTCCTTCACCCTTTTCAAGGCTTCTTCCCTCATAATATCCGCATAAGTCCTCACAGACACATCCGGGGTCTTATCCCCGGCACCAAAAGCATCATGCCTATCGGGCAAAATCACCCTGTTCAACCTCCTCCTCCTATAATCATCCTCCCTATCAATAATCCTCTGCGACTTCTTAATCCCCAAATCCCCGTCATCCTCCCGGCGCCACGTGGCATCTCCTTGAGGATAGACTTGGGGGCAGTATACGAAGCGAGCTTCCGAGCAACCTCAGAATCAAAGGCATCAGAGGCATCGTCATCCTCGGTGACCGGGATCGACGTGACGTAAGCGTCCCTGTCGGAGCCACCATAGAGGTCCGTATCATAAGTCAGGGAGCTGCTGCTGATCCAACTTCTTTTCTCCTCCTGGACGCGCGTAATCTCTTGATCGACCGACGCCCTGGCTGGCCCCCAACCTCGATCGGCCTTGATGAAGTCGATTTTTTAGGGTTAGGGCTTGGGGAAAACGGATCGAGAGTGGTAACCGCCTCTCATTTACGGGAATGGGCCGACCGACTTTGGAATTGGGCTCGGCCCATATGATTTTTCGAACAGGTTCGAAACCGCTCCTGGAGCTGGCGCGTGATCTTCCCTGTCCAGACGACGAAGGAAGCGCCCTCCTGCTGCGTTGGGATTTAGGGCCGAAGTACGAGGAGGAGGCAGGGATGGCAGGGGATGATGTCGACATGTCCGTGGCCGACAACCCAGAAGCGGTATGTTCTGTTTTGGGTTTTATTTTGATTGAGGAGATAGGAAAGGGTGGGGGTGAGTGAAGGAGGTAACTGTGAATGTAGGAATTGGATGAAATGAAGAGGAGGTTGAAGGAGATGGAAGATGAGGCCGCTGCCCTTAGGGAGATGCACGCGAAGGTCAAAGGCGAGATGGGTTCCGCCCAAGGTCGTCGCTTTGATTTGATTTGGTTTGATTTTTCTTGTCGTTTGGTGATGTGAAGGCGGATTTGGTTTTGTTCCTGGTGTTTGGGGTTGTTTTAGCCCAGGTTCATGTGGGAAGCGCCACGGATATTCTATTGGGGCTGTTCTGGTGATCTGTGCCAATTGCTAGGGTTATTGCTTTTTGTTAACTGACTATCTGTGGATACGTTCTGTGGTTTTGTGCTTGCATGATTCAGGTCCTGTAGTGAGGCCGTTAGCGTCGTGCTGAAATCTTGTGGTTGTCTGTGAATAATAGATCCGGCTCAAGCAAACAAGGAGGAAGTGGATTCCCGGTCAGTTTTCGTGGGAAATGTGAGTATTGTATTTGTTTACATTGCTTCCTGGAATAATTTGGAAGCTGTGTAGGAAAATAGTACCTGTTTGTTTGGTTTGGTGAGTAGTAGACAAAGTCCCCATCCCCTGTTTATTACAATTTAGCTGCTGATTGTTGGATCTCAAATTATCGGCCCTACATGCTCAAAGCTGTCTTTAAAGTCCCATGTCTAACCAAACTATTTTCTGCTTAAGCTGAGGTTTGATTTGAGCATCATTGATTCTCAACTGTGTCCTTGGAAAGGATTCACTAAATGTTAGATCATTTGGTGAGCGGCAATTTCCTCATTAAAGATGATTGTCTAATACATCCGTTTATTTTGTTCTTTCTCCTAAGGTGGATTATGCGTGCACTCCTGAGGAAGTGCAGCAGCATTTCCAGTCTTGTGGTACGGTCAACCGAGTGACCATCTGATCAGACAAGTACGGACAGCCGAAGGGCTATGCTTATGTGGAATTTCTAGAGCCTGAAGCTGATCAGGAGGCTCTCCTCCTAAATGAATCTGAGCTCCATGGGCGTCAATTGAAGGTGAGGATAAGTGGAAATCATACAATAGAAGTGTCATGCTCTTTAGCTCGAGATTTGTCTTTGTTATTGATGGTTGAACACAGATCCGAATCGTTTCTTTGCAGTTTTGTGCATCTCGAGTTGAGAACTGAACCTGATGCTTGTGTTCAACTTCAGTTTAAGCCAAATATTTTATATGTTCTGTTTCTCTCAAGGTAACTGCCAAACGAACCAATGTACCCGGTATGAAGCAATATCGGCCTCGTCGGTCACTTCCATTAATGGGGGCTCGCTACATGGTCCCTTATATGCCTCCTTTCTACACTCCTTACGGCTACGGGTAAGTGCCTTCTATGACAAACAGTTTCTTGTGTTTCTCTTTTCTTCACTGTTTGCCATGAGTGTCATCACTGATCACTTCTAAATGGATGTCTTCTGCAGGAAAGCCCCAAGGTTTAGAGCGTCGATGCGATATAGTCCATATTACTAAGTGATCATCACCTGTCATTGGTGTAGTTCGTTTACTGCCTGGATTTAGTATGTCAATCTGGTGACTGAGCCAGAATGAGAGATTGATGGTCTAAAGAGTCATTAGGCACCAGAAGATGGTTCCTGTTTTTCTGATCAATGGCCAGAGATTGCAAGTAATTATCATCACTGGATTTTCTAGGGAAAAAACTTTGTTTTGCATATGAACAGAGTGACCTTATGAATTACTGTCCTCCTGAGCACGTCTGTATTGGTAGTGGTAGCGTCCTTGTAGCTCCATGGGACAAATTTGTATCCGGGGATGCCAGGGTTTTGACAGAATGCGGCTCTGCATTACCTTCGGTCACTATTCAGCGGCAACTGCAATGCTTTTGAATCACCTACTGATATCTGGATGACCTGTAGCATTAAAAAATATCAACCGGGAATCATAAGAGTGAACAAAAAGATTAAGTTCATGTGCAGTCCAGAATTCTATAAGACAACAATGAACCAACTGGCAAGTCAGGATTATCTTCAGGAGTGGAATACTTCCAAATTAACGCTTAGGAAATAACGTTTTCCATGGAGAAAGACTCCATCATCCAAAAAGGTCAAAATCAATTATCTTCTACAGAGTTATCCAGCTCAACCAAATAACAGCAATCTGTCCTGGCCAATTCAAGAATGAGATATTGGAGGACAAATTCAACATCACATCATTCTTGGGCAACATGCATGGCTGGCAGTTTCATCGGAGAAACTTAAAAGAAGTGTCATCTCTTACGGATGATGTCTAAATTGAAAGGAAGCTATACAAAAAAGATATTACCTCCTTCATGAGATACCATAACAAAAATTTGACCAAGACCCAGAAAGACTCAACTCCAGAATCAACTTAAGAAGTCTGCCTGTTGGAGCACTTTTCTGAAAAGGCTTTCTTGCTAAAGGGATATACAGAAGGATGAGTTACCCTCAGTGATTGAGGAAGAAGACCTTCCACGGGAGGATTCACCAAAAGTTTGCACATGAACAAACACCTCCCATGAAACGGTGAAACCGGTTAGCATCCCTCACGATAATCTCACGTTCAGTGATCTTGGAGATTATCCTCACAGCTCTGTGGCAATCTGAACAAATGCGAAGATTTTTCGTAATTCTGATTGGTGTCTTGGGTTCTGTATTCAAGATGGCAAATGCTACAGCCAACTTTTCACTGTGGACGACGAGATGTCCCTCCTTATCTTCATCCTCGACATCATGAAGAGTTTCATCCATCTCGGGCACATATCCGGCCTCCTTTATTTTCCCAAGTAGCGTATCTAGTTCTCTGTAGATGAGTTCCGACTGCGGATGATATTGGTCGCCTGCAAGAAACGTGTGCACTCTTCCCTTGAGCTCCACATTGCTCTGACCAGGTGTTTTCTTCATTCCCATGCTCTTCATAATTGATCTGACCTCCGAAACTTCCTTCCATCTCCCAGCTTTTGCATATATGTTCGATAAGAGGACATAATATCCTGGTTGCTCTGGAGCCAACTGAAAAAGATGATCAGCTGCTAAAAGACCGATAGATGTGAAGGAATGAATCCGGCAAGCTCCCAAGAGAGCACCCCAGACTCTTTCATTAGGCTCAATCGGCATATTCTTTATAAATCTATAAGCCTCGTCAACTTTCCCGACACGTCCCAACAAGTCAACCATGCATGCACAGTGTTCCATGCGAGGTTCGATTCTATATTCTACGGTCATCATCTTGAACAAACGCCGACCATCATCCAGCAACCCGGAATGACTACACGCAGACAATACTGAAACGAAAGCAATAGAATCTGGATGCAGACCTGAGTTTCGCAATTCAGAGAAAAGATCAACTGCAACATAACCGAGTCCTCTCATGCCATATGCAGTAATCATTGATGTCCATGACACGACATCCCGGATCTTTAAGTGGTCAAACACTTCTCTAGCTTCTGACAAGCATCCACACTTTGCGTACATGTCAATCAAAGCATTTTCTAACAAAAGGTTTGGCCGAAGCTTCTTTCTCTCCACAATTTCATGAATCCTTTTTCCTATTGACAGAGCAGAAAGATCCCCACATGCTGGGAGGACGCTGGCCATGGTAACTGCATCTGGTTCAACTTCAAGCTCTTCCATCTTTAAATATAGATCAACCGCTCTCCCAGGATTCGAATTATTCACATACATCGCGATCATCACATTCCACGAAACCAGGGACTTTCTGCTCAAGTTCGAAAACATTTTCTCAACATATGAAACGTTATCGTCAGAAGTACTTGTAACGGCAGGAAAAAGGCTAGCCATTGTGCCGGCATCGTGTTCCAACTCTAGCCTCTCCATCTCCTTGCATGCACTCAACGCATCGTCGAAGAGACCGTTTTGTGCAAACCCTGCGACCAATGAGTTCCAAGTAATAACATCCTTCCTCGGCATCTCCTCCAGAACGCGACGAGCCTCAACCAAATAACCACCCTTCCCGTACATTGCGACCAACCCATTTCCGACAAACAGGTTCAAATCCAGCCCACACTTCACTGCCCAAACATGTACCTGCAACCCGACCGACAACCTTCCCTTTCCGGATAACGAGCACGCCTTCAACACACACGGATAAGTATACTTATCTGGTCGGAACCCATCCCCCAGCATGCTCTTATAAACCGCCAGGGCCTCCGCGCTCCTACCATTATTCACAAAACCCCTGATCATGACATTGTAAGAAACAACACCCTTCTCAGTAATTCCACCAAACACATTCTGTGCTGAGCTTGTGTCGCCACATGCTGCATAGGACCGCATGAGTTTTACTGCCACAGCGGGGTCGTACCTCGATCGGCAGTCGGCGAGGATCTTACAGTGGACACTTCTCAGCAAATTGATATCCGGGTATCGGTCCAATATCGTCGAAAAGCACAGTTCCGCGTCAAAGGTGGAATCTTGATGCGAAACCCTGGGATTGGGTCGGGAGTAGAGGTAGGTTTGTATCCTTCTAGCCGTTGAGAACTCACGGGAAACAAAGGATGCAGCTTTCATGTAAGAACACGACTCGACCGAGGCTCTCTCACCGGGACTAATCTAATTTGAATCCGCTCGTAAATGATTTGAAACTATTACCTCGTTGGCGGCCTTTTATCACTACACATTCGTCACATAACAGTCCACACTCTGTCGACCCGGATTTATAGTTAGAATAGTTCGAACCGCTCCGTGGATACTTTGCTTCAGAGCCGAATTGCTCGGTCAATATGATTTATCATTCATAGACGTTAATAAGATTCTTCATTTAGCAGCACCTTATGATGGCATATACTTAAAAGTAAAGTTAAGGGCGAGGTTCAAACGAGGAAAGGCTTACGGTGAATACCTAGGCACCCAGAGACGAGGAAGGACGTATTAAGCGACCAAATACTTCGGAGAGTTGAAAATAAGCGTAGATCTGGATATTTCTAAATAGGTCAACCTTTCGCAACTGCTGCTGAATCCATAGGCAGGCAAGAAACAACCTGGCGAACTTAAACATCTTGGTAGCCAGAGGAAAAGAAAGCAAAAGCGATTCCCGTAGTAGCGGCGAGCGAAATGGGAGCAACCTAAATCGCTATTGTGGGAGAGCAATACAAGGGGCGTGCTGCTAGGCGAAGCAGTGGAGTGCTGCACCCTAGATGTGATGCAATAACTAAAGAGACAAGTAAGCCTAAACTCTATTAAGCCGGGTTCAGACGTGATATTATAATACTTCAGGTGATAATAAAATTATTTTAGTAAAATTTAATTGTCTCGATTTTCGAGCAATCGCGCCGAAAACTTGAGTTACTTTTGGGTTTCCTTCTTGGTTCTGCGGCCGCAGGTAGGGTATTCAACCTCCTACCCCACAATCTGATAACCCGCTGGTTGTCCGCCATCCGCGGATTCCGTCTATTGCAGTTTTTGTTTCTGTTAGTCTTTTGACTAGGGTGGAAATATATCATACTTGGGGCGTTTCTACGTTCTGCGAGATACGGCATAGATGACGAAACTCAGTGTTTCGATTTCATAATGGGAGAGAATAGCGCCGACAATGTAGTTCGATGCCAAGGCCCTGTCGAGAACAGTACGCGGCAGCTTACCTCAGCAGCCACATGTTGCAGGAAAGAGTTCAGCCACGATCCAGAATTCTCTGGCCAAACCAACTTGTCGGATATATAACCGCGTGTGTGTAACGAATGCTAACTTTCTCAACGGAATCGCTTTTGATGGGTTTGGGACGAACCTGGCATGAATGTTGTCATGAACCTGGCTTTCCTTTGGAATCACGGGCCTCCATCGTCTCGTACAGCGAATGTCGAAAATATAGTCCGCCATCTAATCTGATATGTAAACCAATAAAATGTCTCAAATTCGAGTCTGTAGACAGAATTAGTGAATTAGTCGGTAAGCCATGGTCTTTACAACTCCGGGTTCATACCAAAGGAGTTAGATGGGTGGCGGCGAATCGGATTCAATTTCTTAGTGATGGCGGAATATTTTGAGATTTCTAGATGGCAGACAAAGTTTTGCAGATCGCAAAAAGGTCAGCTGCAAGCATTCCATTTCACAATCGTCCGTTACTTTGCTTCCATCTCTTATTTATTCTGATTCCTTGATTCCTTGAGTTTTTTCTGGGTTGATGAAGAAAGTTATAAATGACCAGGTCAGCTTGCAAGAAGAACAAATTATCATCACCTGATGCCAATAAACCTTCCCCTGGGATGAGTGACTCCTCTGCATCGCCCTCTCCATCGCCTCAAATGCCAGGAGAGAAACTGGGTACTTGTGTTCAATGCAGCCACTGCAAAAACTATGTTCGGCCAATATGGTCGCCGAATCTGGTCAAGTGCCCTACTTGTTGTAATCCGATACATTCATCTGGTGAAGGCGGTAGGGTCCGAATGAGGGACAGGATCGGGAACTCGATCAGGTCTAGGACATTTTGGGGCTGCACCTCCTCTCATGGTACGCGGAATACTGGCTTGATCCATGGAAGTGATGGGCCAGTTCCGGTGTTGTCAAAGGTTCGGCAGAAGAAGCGAGCCTTCTTGTGCGGCGTTAGTTACAGGAAGAAGAAGTATGAATTGAAAGGAACCATTAATGATGTGAAGAACATGAAGCAGTTGCTGATCAATGGATTCGCATTCTCGGAGGGAAGTATCCATATCCTCACAGGTATATGCTGTTGGTTTCACTCTAGCAAGGAATTTTCGTGATTTCCGATCCTATGCTGTGTTGGTGTACAGAAGATGAGAAAGACGAGGGGCGGAGACCTACAAGGAAGAATATTCTAGAGTCTTTGAAGTGGCTCGTCAAAGACAGTGCCCCAGGAGACTCCCTGCTCTTCTTCTTCTCGGGACATGGGCTGCGGTACCCTGAGAGCGAGAAAGGAGATGAACTCGATGGATTCGATGAAAGCATCTGCCCTGTTGATTTTGTCAGGGAAGGAGTGATCCGGGACAATGAAATCAACTCGATAATTGTTGAACCGCTGAAGGAAGGAGTCATGCTTCACGCCATCATTGATGCCTGCCACAGTGGAACCGTCCTCGACCTTCCTTACGAGTACGACTATAACAAGTAGGAGCTTGGATACTCGAAACTCTTAACATCCTCTTACATTTCTGGAGTTCCTAAATGTCAGATGTACGTGCTTTTTGCAGCGATAAATGGCTTGATGTCGGACCCCCATCTGGCACATACAAGGGGACGAGGGGAGGAATCGCAATCTGTCTGAGTGCTTGCCCGGATGCTGAACTGGCTGCGGATACTTCTGTAAAACTATCGATCCAATATCTGCGACTTCTCTGGTGAATGTGCAGGGATTTATTTGAAAATCAAATTTTCAGGCTCTCACCGGTAGGAAGATGAGTGGTGCAATGACCACGAGCTTCATCAATTCTATCAACAGGCAGCCAAGCCTCACATACAGGGATTTGCTCAATTCCATGAACAAGGTCATCGATGAGGCTAATCAGTCGAATTGCTTGAACGCTCCTGGCCTCTCAAGAGTCTTCAATGCGAAGTTATCACAGGTACACGCGCTCCTTGAATTCTCTGTAAGTCCTGACCTGTTATCATCATGTACAGTTCTCATCTACCAAAATGTGACTTCATGAATCAGGAGCCGGTGCTATCTGCATCTGGAACATTCAATGTGCGGAAGAAATTTGAGCTGTAGACCATAAAGACGAAGCCGTTACTTTCAGCGAAGTTCAGAGAATAAACTTTCTGTAATGTGTTTCTGTTAATTTTGATTCTCTCGTTTAAAAAGAAATCGAGCAAAGAATGAGAACTTGACTACTGAAAGAGGTTTCGACAGAGAATTCGAATTAGATTCTTGAAGAACTCTTGTCTAGTAAGAGGAGTCACAGATGCAAATTTACGTCGGCACACTGCCTGCAACACCCTTGCTGATGGAGTTGGTCTTTTTCTCGAAATGGAAAATGTAGAGGTCCGTGCGTTATCAAAAACAAAAAAGAAGATTGGTCATTACGCAATAGAAACTTTTACGTCACGATCAATCAAAAGATGCAAAGTTTTTGTTTATAGGCAGACGGCAAGGTTGACAGAAATGGGGATTTTTTTATTCAAACGACCACTTCATCGCCGACCTAACTCCTAATCAATCGGACTGCATGCCGGGTGGATGTGGAACATTTGGTTAGAACACAGGACAGAAATATTGTACTTACCTGAGGCTTTGATGATTGACCCTCGCAGCCATGGCGACGCAGTTATTGCAAGCCACACTACAATTTGCAAGCCACGCTACATTCGCGAGGAGTGGAACAGCGCAAGAGAGATGCCAGAGTCCCCAGACGAGGCCACAACGGGCGGGGGTGAAGGCGGATGGGTAACGGTAGAGCGAAGCGTCAGGGACTGGGATGCAACAGCACGCTTTGCAGCAGGAGGAGGCATGAAATCTAGGAAGGGAGGAGACGGAGGAGGAAGAGGAGGGGCTTGGAACAGGACGAGATGAAGACGAGGGACTCATCCGCAAGGATGAACAGGGAGGTAAGGGCATCACGAAGGAGGATGAGCGGGACTGCAGTCTCGGCCATTGGGGCTTCCATAACGGTTTTTTAAAAAAGCGGTTAGGAGCGTTTTATTGAGTTAGTAAGATTTCTAGGAAGAGGAAGAAGATAAGGCGATGGACAAACGAACAGGCACAAGAAAAGACAACCTCTGCGTTTGTCTTGGATGAAGAAATAATCTGCCGCAACACATCAATTTTTTATGCCCCCTTTTCTAAGTTAGACTAGACTTTTTTTTTTTAAGAAAAATCGGTTTGTGTCTCCTTATTTTAGCATAAGATCATCAAATCCACCGAACTCTTCCAACCTTAATGGACATCATCCTTGTACAACATCTGAATACTCACGTCTTAGCTTGTCCTCAGCTGCCATTAAGTCGTTGGCGCAACATGGCCGATAAACCAGCATCATAAGAAGAAACGAGAATCAGGCAGTCCGACAAGAGCCGTCAAACCTGGCATCTTACTGAAATGTTCTGGAGTCATCTCATATCCTATGTACCCAACCTTATGTCGCAGAACTCTGTACCTTCACCGGGAATCTGCTTCCCATGTGGGATGAGCCCCTCTGTTCCGAGAGAATAAGGATTGCGGGTGTGGAGAACAGGGGGTAGGAAATAGCCTGCTGGGTGACACGTGTGAACGTGGACGCAGCCGATGCTGACTTTCCCTTTTCATTTCCTCCGACCAGGTATAGAAGTTAGGGAACCAGAAAGCCCTTGAATATGAACACTTCTTGGGGGTTCTGCAGTGTAATATCATCTTAGCAACTTCCGCAGCCTTTTTTCGGCTGTGCTGGCTGCTTTATTCTGTGGCTCATACACCAGAGCCTGTTTGAAATCTGCAATTTCACATAAGCATGAAAATCGAGGCAAGCAATTTCTCCAGAGGTCTATTGAGAAGTGAAGCACTTGTACTCTTACCTAGTAGTGCCTCTTGATTCCGCAGGAGAGACTCTCTAGCCGTTCCACGTCTCAGATAAGCCTTCACATTCTGCAATTTAAAGTAAAGCAGTGTCACAACCCAAGCACATGCCATTAATCAATGCATCAGCCATTGACACACAGTTTCTCCATCACTCGATCTCATTATAGCACAACATATGGCAAAAGCTACACCCCACCAGTAGTAAGCAGGTTGTTTCCATTACACTGAGCTCACTCGAGCACCAATGACAGGGTACTAACTGCAGATAAGCTTGAAAGTTGATTGGAGCAAATTTCTTGAGACTCCTCATAAGACACATATAGCAGCGAAAGCATACGCAAAATATGCACAATGTTTTATAAGTTAGTACAGTCCATTTAAGATAATCAAGGCACCAAACAGCAATGAAAAACCACAATTAGTATGTTCTTGAAAACATACCCTTCTGTCTAGTGAAATGGCCTTATTGCAATCCTCTTCTGCTTGTTGAAAACTGCAATGATCAATCCACATTTGTACCGTTAACAGCAGAACAATGAATATGAAGGTACTTGGAGCATTGCCCAACTTCTATGGAGAAACTATGGAGGTATTTTTTCAGTACCATCCCAATTCCAGGTATGCAGCAGCACGATTGCAATAATAAGTAGTGTTAGTTCCATTCAGGTTAATGGCTTCTGTGTAGTATGTCACAGCCTTGTTCCACTGTCTTCCCTTATAGGCAGCATTTCCCTGATATATTATGGTCAAGGTTATTATGAACCATGATTGATTTTTGAGAAAAACATGAAAGTTTATTGTGTCGTGCTAATAGACTCGTCAGACAAAGTTGAATGATGAAAAACCTACCTTTTCTTTCAACAGTTCAGAAGTATCCATGTCACCGTTGATATCTGGAGGTGGCACTGATACTGAAGCAATGGAAACTTGCTCCAGAATAGACGGGTACATATCCAAGACAGTATCAAGAAGAAACTTGTCACCTCCATGGTATGTAATGAAGGAGACAGAGATTGGGTGGCCATCATGTGTCCCAATTGGAATACTGACCTGAGAAAAAATCCAACATTTGAGTCCAAACAACAATTACCAAAAATAAAGAAAAAAGAGAAAACAAGTGGCTGAAAAAATTGAAAAGGGACGATATATTTACCTGGCAGCACCCAGACATACTTGATATGCTTAGTAAAGTTAGAGCTCTGTCACAAAATTCGGCAAAAGATCGTTTCCTCGAGTTGATAGGAAGCGGACCATCTGCTACAGTAGGCATGACCAAAATCGCATTGTCCTGGAGATGCGGTAATCAATTATTACGTGAGCTACAGGCTGAAAGGGATGTTATGGGAGCATAGTCCAGTGAAACCTAAAAGGCTCATCTTTATGTACCTTTAAGAGACTCTGAAAAGCGGTCCTCATTTCGGTCCTCACTTTATACAGAGACTTTATGCCATCAATACAAGAGTTCATTGCACTCGAAACCAAATCAGCAGTACTAGGTCCTAACTTGGGCTTGACTGATGTGAACCACTCTTCGTGATTTATCTTGAACTCATATCTAGAAGAGTAACACAGACAATCAATAAATATATCAACAACTTTTGAAGCAATGGATAGGCTCTCAGATGTCATTTCATTTTAAAGCTGAAAAATAATTTCCAAAATCTCAAATGCCAATCCAATATATGGAAAGATCAATCTGATCATGTTATATATTAATGGATAATTTTGTTTTAACAGATGAAATCAAAAGGCATTAAAATATTGCATCTCCTACGAAGTTAGGGGGCAAGAGAAGCCTCACAACATTACCTTTGTAGTGACAGCATAACTGAAGAGAGAGTTTTCAGAGAAGATATTCCATTCTTCAAATTGGTGGAATCCTCATAAAAAGCTTTAAGGCTAGGAACATTTGAAGCAATGTGCTTACCAATATTCATATGTTTGGGTGGGTGATCTGAAAAAGAGAGCGGGAAATCACTTGGACAAACTGAGGCCGAAACAAAATCACGCAATGGAGGATAACTCCATGAGACCTGACACAAGGTGACGAGAGCTTACAGCCAGATAGTTTTTCAGCTGCTTTAGTGATAACATGGACAGATTTATGTTTTGGAACATTCGATAGCTCAAAGAGATCATCAGCAAATAAAATCTGCCTCAGTCTTCTTGGCTCCACCGCATTCAGTTTCAGCAGAATATGTCCTACCCGATGCAAGATTGAGGGATCACGGGCAAACCATCCTGAATTAGACATATCCAGTGTAAATGCTAATTGAAGCTGAAAATGAGTTCACAAAGCAAGTGTCTTTACTAGCTTCATGAGGGTTGACATGTAAATATGCACCAAACTGAGTCTACGATATGGTGACAATGTAGACACACGACATTCATTAAATAGAAAAAATCACAGCAGTGGTCGAACCATGTATCTTGAAGCTAAGGACTGCATAATGCTCAGTATCAAACATCTAAGAAACTGCATGGAAACACTAAAATGACTATAATTTCTTAATGCGGAAACCATACCGACAGCATCCAAACTTTGCGAGTTTGGTAAAATCCCAACTGTTGAAACGACCCCATGTGATGGTCTATATCCAAGGATACCACAAAATGAAGCCGGAATCCTCACGCACCCTGTAGTGTCACTACCTACAGAAAGAAGTGACATTTAGGTAGAAATATTACAATCGTCACAAGCCGTCATACTTCCACACAGAGGAAAACTTATACCTAGTGCGAAGTCAACAATCTCTGCAGCAACAGCAACAGCAGAACCGCTAGAAGACCCTCCAGGTACACAAGAAGAAGCCTTAACGTTGACGGGGGTTCCGTGATGGACATTCTCTCCGGTCATCCTAAAATTTCATTCCGAAAAGACAATCAATCTTTACTCCAGCAGTACAAAAAATTCGGAGAAAATCTCTCCACAACCAATTCCCAGCCTCAAAATAGACAAATACCCAAAAGCGAATTCATCCATAACTGTGCTTCCTACACATTTGGCCCCATTCTTCAAAAGCAATGTAACCGCCACTGCCGTTTTCTCCACAGCCTCGTGTGTTCTCTTCCAGTCTGGACACCCGAATCCCGTCACATGCCCCGCAACATCAAAGCTGCAAGGACCAAAGGCATCAACTTCCCTCTGACCAGCAACACTCACAAGACCAATCCCCCAATAAGTCGCAGGTTAATTGCATCACAACAAAAATAAGTACCGAAAAATGGGACAGTTCTACAGCCGCAAGAAAGAACATAGCAAGGTAAGAGACGAACTTGTCCTGTACAGCGAAAGTAAGACCCGCAAGGGCCTGTCGGGGGGCAGGAGGTGGAGACTGCGGGTGTGGAAACAGCTCGAACCTCTCGAAGAAAGCTCCGAAGTCCTCCACCACGATCCCCTTCCTCTTCCTCCTCCGGCGACTCTCTGCGAGGAACACGACGCCCGCGACACCGATGCCGATCACGATCCAAAGCTTGGGGTTGGAGACGTTCGATCTCAACAGCTGCAAGGGCTTCGTCATGGCGGGGTGGGGTCGTGAAAGGGTAGGTAAAGGCGGGGCCTTTAAGGCTTAGTTGGGGCGGGGAGGGGTTTAGGAGGGTTCTTCGAGGGCAGGAAGTTAGTTCTGGGTCGTCTTAGGTTTGGTCTTAAATGAAATGAAAGTCGAAGTGAATTGTCGGATGCCAGAATATATGTTTTTCATCATAGCTGGACGTCCTTGTCGGCTATCACCGCCTGATGAGCGGTCGCTCGCCAACTCCCGACGACTTGCTCGCCGGCGAGAAGTCTGGCCGTCACTGAGAACTCCATGGTTCGACAGACTCCACCGCCACAAGTTCAGGCCAAAGACAACGACGGATACATTGGAAAACCATGTAAACAACGAGAAACATCAAAGCAGCAACTCTCTTTTAAGAGGTCAAATCTTCTTCTACTTGCCCTTAAATCTCAAGGGGGTTATACAAATGAGTAACAGTTTCAGAATTTTGTACGGATAAGTAGTTAAACATATGACAACTCCTTTTATCAAGCATTACACATGAATTACTATATACCCAAATAAAAGTTCTAAAAGCCAAAATGAAAGCCTACCCAGAAGAGCATCTATTTACATTAGAGGATGTAAAACTGCGAGTTTCCGGCTCCAGAGATATATCAGTCGAAAGTCATGGACATCAACGATTCATCGTCCAACAGCTTATCGAAGTCCATCTGGTCCTCGTCGCATTCTGGTACTTGTTCCGGGTGGTTGCTTGGGACCAGATCGGTTGCCTGAGGAAACAGAATCAAACCCTTTAGTCGTCCAAAAAGTACCTCCACTGATCACCAAGGGTTGAAAGAAAAAACGCATGCTTGAATCCTACCTTATTTTTGCGGATTTTTTCGACAACTGTTAGAAGCTTGCTGTACTGGGCTCTACCCTCTGGGTATTGAACCATGGACTTTACTCTCGTGAGGGCTTTCTGCAACCTCTCCTCGGTTTGCTTCCTCCCTTCCTTTAGGAAATCGTAGTCGTCCTCTTTCTGTGGAAGGGCTTCTTGATTTGGGTCCTTTTGCGCATGATAACCACGAAGACCGCTTCCCTTTCGTCTCCAGCGCAGTATAATCTTCTCGACAATACTAACCGACCAGACAATGGTTTTATACTTCTTCCTGACTTGATGCCCCCTAACATGTGCCTTCACAGAAATCAAGGCAGAGATAGAAACACGAGTCAGGGAACAATTTCTGTCGAAGTCAGGAAAGAAGCTTTTCAAGGAAAAAAATAATAAAATCAACCTGGATCTTGACGATTCTCTGCCGAATCACAAGGAACTCTTTTCTTCTTTTCCAGCCACGGAACTTCTTCTGTATTTGGATGGCAGCAGTATGGGCAAGGCCATCATTCTGCGAGCCCCTCCTAGTCTGAGCAAGGGCAAGCGCAATAGCCTTCTCATCGTCTGAATCATGATCACTGTTTTCCAGTTTTTTCCTGTGAAACGACTTTATGCGGTACATCTGGTGTATCCTATCAGCAGTTTGTGTGGCATTACATACAGCAGCAAGTGAATCCTTCAGGGAGACAGCATCAGGGATATCATCAAGACCTAGAGGAGTTGAGAAACGTTCTAATATTGGTTGCACTGCTCTATTTTTGCCTATTTCCAAGGTGAAATCTTCTTTGGAGTCATTCATCGTAAGCAAGGACAGATGACTGGTCAAGAAAGACTCTGAAAGGAAACCAGAGATTCCCTTATGCCCATTCGCGGAAGCCAAGTCAGCCGGTGTTCGCCCGAGAGGATTCTCCGGGGATGGATCTGTCAGCAAACCAGGAGCAGCCCCCAAGGAGATGAGAACAGCAACAGTGTGCACCCTGCAAAATGCACCAATGGGAAAAATGACACCAATGAATGAAGTCATACTCAATTGCCCCGTAACAGAACCTCTAATATGAAACTTAGTTATGAGTTCTTGCCTGCCACAGTGTGCAGCCCAATGAACTGCAGTCCAACCATGACTATCACGGAAATTGATAACCACACCCGAGTCTATTATCGGTTTGATGGCCCAATCATAACCTAGGGCAGAAACCATGTGAATCACACCCTGGCCTTGCTCATCCAATATACATGGTCCTTTACCATCTTCAGCAACTTTGTGGAGAAGCCAAGCATACAGTTTCTCCTTGAAAACCTTGTGCAGAAATTGCTCCTGTGCATCAAGCTCGTGAACATCTCCATCAGTGCCTGGTTCAACAATTCGGCGACTGTCCTCTTCCTCCTTCAGGGCTATGATATGTTCAATTATATACTGTTTCGACCCGAGGCCTTCTGAAGCTATCTTCGGATTACTCCCAATGTTTAGTGACAGCAGCGCTTCAAGTCGCAAAAGAAGATCAAACTCTTCCATGTTATCACAAACATCTCCAATATCAACCCTTTGAATAGATCCGGCTTGGTAATCGAATTCACGCACTTCACTACAAGCTAAACGGTTGGAAAATGTAACATAAAAAGGTACTTGTCCAACATTGTGAACAGGGGCTCGGCAGGAAAGCAGCCCGTCTGCCAGTATATGGGCAGGAACCTCCACTTCGCCAAACATACATGACCAGCTATATTTTGCAGCCTCCTCATAACTCTTTAGGAATGTCCCGATTATCATGACCTAGATTGAAAGAAAGATGAGACACAGAATCAAGGAAATAGTAATAAAAGCATGCCGATGTCATCCATACGGCAGCGCAACTTACATTAATAACCATTTTAGGTCAATAACAGAAGTAATAACACTACGAACGAGATGCCAATATTGCTTCATTTGCTATCTGTAGCATTGCTACATCTGGGTAGACTACTAACATATCAAATTTAACAAAGAGGGTACAATAGCAGAAGGAAAAATACAAAAGCAGTAAAGGCAAAGAGGGGAAAAGGGACAAGTAGAAGGAAAATGGTATTCTGAAACAATGCAGATAATACAATGAAAGGACCTGAATCTCAGAGTCTGTGTAGGCCCACTTGGGGGAATAGTCACTGATGCTGAAAAGCTGGTCTTGGGATATAGAGGGACTCAGTGAAGGTTCCTCAGCCACATTCTCAGATTCAATGGCACTCCATGATATACCAGTTGTAGGCTGACTCCCCAGATCCACGACATCACTGAGTTCTTTTGACACCCACCTTGAGAAACTATCATTTTTCTTCAAACTATCCCCTCCCTCAGACAATAGTCTTTTGGCAGTAATTGCAAAGGCAGCATCTCCTTTGGCAGGCCAGTCTTTATCTGCATACAGAATCATCCCATAAGAGAGAACATAATTTGCATCCCCATTTTCTTGACTATCAAAACCATCCATTTCAAATTGTTTCGCAGGAACATAATGCAAAGAGATAGAAAGTCTCTCAGCACCTGGTGGGGCAAAATCTTCTATGGTTTGCTCCAGGAAGCTAATATCTGGTTGGTATGATGAGTCCAAATCCAGAGACTGGTTCATTGGCCATCCATATATTCCTATATCGCCATTCAGAGGCTGAAAGTTGAAATGAGGTTAAAAATACTATTTATGTGATGGGACAGAACAACGGGAGAAGAACAATAAGTTATCTTTGAAAGGAAGGGGACGAACAAGAAATAAGACTCCCTCATACAGAATCTTGGCTAAGCGTAAATATTTCCAGAGTTGCCTGACAGTAATTTATGAGTCCACAATCCTTCAATGAAGAACAGACAAAGCAATCGAGAAGTTCATAGGAAGATACTTATAAAGAAACCTTTATATGACGAAGGATCAAGTTCTTCAATAGACAAGCCCCAATCCACTCAAGCCCCACAATGGCATCTTATAGAACAGACTATGACTATGAAAGACACAAGGCATCCCAATAGTTGAATTGGGACTTGATGCCTGCTGAATCTTACTTCCAATAACTAATTCTAGGTAAAAGATTGCAGAGAAAACCTGAAAGTCTTCCCAGGAGGAAAAGTAGGCAATTCAACAGAGAAAACATTTCAAGGACAAACCTGGAATAGCCATTTTCAGCTCTTATTCTAACGATAAAATTCCCTCTAGGGCATAATACATTTTCTCCACTACCTTATAGCATTCGAAAAGAAAACACAAAGTAACCGGTGTTGTACCACAGTTCGGTCAAGGCAATTTACCTGACAATTCCCCTGTAGAGGAACCACTGGCACTTCTTCAAGGCCAATCCCTAAAGGAATTTGCTGACTAGAGGTCAACAATGCCTGAGGAGGAACTGTACTAGCTCCAGATAAAGATTGTTTTAAAATATCCTCCCACGATCCCATCCCAAGGGACTTCTGTTCCTGAAGGGGATAACCATTGCTTGTGGGGATGTCAACATGGACATTTGAGCTGAAATTTGCCACTTGTTGCAGAGGTGTGCCTACAAGATTGTCTAACAAAGAAAGAGACGAGCCATCATGTTTTGCTCAGCTATTATTGAGGTAAGCCTGAGAAATTAGCACAATATTGTTGCACTACACAATATTTAAGCACAAAGCCACACAACTGATGGAAAACAAATAACATCAGATTCCAACAAGAGAGTTTTTCAAGTAAATAGCCACAAAGTAGGACTAACTATGTGAAAAAGGTAATAACCTTGATAAGGCAATGGGTATGAGGTGCTTGTAGATGCAGGACTCATCTTGTTCATCATATTAATTTGCTGCATCTCGGACAATGAATGGAAACCAGCACCAATATGGTGATTGTCTTCTGCATGCCTTCGGGCCATAGCTGTGAAAAGAAAAAATTAGAATGCAAAATGGTCAGAAGGACATAAAGAAGAGTCACAATAGTTACACCATTATATAGATACCAGAATCAACATCTTCATAAAGTGACGCCAGAGAGCTAGTAGGGCCAGTAGAATCTGTGTTTCCAGAGTGCGCAGCACCAATATTTCCAGAGAAGCTCTGCGATGTTGGGCTGTCTTTCTGGAAGGTTCCTGAGTTCTCCTCATTCTCCCTAATTCCACTAACACTTGTTCTATTCCCCTGTAATAAGCATGCGCAAATTGAAACATTTATGATCCAACCATTAATGAAGCATTGCGGAAGATATTTAAGGGCACACTGACTTTCAGATACATTTGGAATATACCTTTACTTCCAAATAATGAACAAATACGATGTGCATCAATTCCCTGAAAATTTTAAAATTGTACGATGAGGATTGTCAATCAAAATTTTGAAACTAACAAAACATTTGCCTTAAACCCCAAAATTTAACAAACAGGCGCGAGAACTAAATATTAATGAATTGAAATAAGGACGTGATCGAGAGAAAAATGTATGGTGTATACACAAAGTTAGGACATACGGTTCAAGCATCCAATAGCTGCGCCTTTGAAAGTTCTCATTTTCCATGCCATGGGCATAGTAGCAGTGCAGTACATCAACACTCCCAACCTAAATTGACTTGAACATCCACACATCAAATCATGACCACACTAAGCAGAAAACTGACCATACTGGAAAAATGAATCAAGAGAAAAAGCAAGACACCCACCTTAAGCTTTTCATGAGCTTCCTTTACGGTCTTCCCATCTTTCTTCTTCCTCCAATTATGTCCATCCTTTCTAAAATATCTCAGCACCTTCCGATCAAAGAGAAAAAGTGAACCACCTGGAAAGAATGGTTTAAATTAATATTGATGGTCTTTACAGTTAAGACACATCTAGTTCATCCTACATGTTAATAAGCATACTTATTGGCCTGCTCGGAGGTTCCGAGGCAATCTGAAAACTCTGATAATTGCGAAGAATTTCACAAATTTCCGCAGGCCTTAACCATCGATGTTGTGCCTCCAGTTGCAACTGCTTGATGTCTGCATCGTACAATTTTCACACTGAGCGATAATTATAGTCATGCATAAAATATCTCAAAGAAAGATAAAAGAAAAATTAATTTCCCCACAGAAATTTCCAATTCTAGGTCGCCAATGCTCCCGTCGCACTACAGTAGAACATAGATGGGTAAAATTAAGCTGATCAGAATATAGAAACATTTCCAAAATTCCGCCCAAATAGACTATAACTCAAAAACATTTCTAATGACTATCTGCAATTTCTGATAAGGAAGTGTATATAGGCTGAGACCCAAATTTTGTATCCTTGTTTGATACATAGATGGTTGGAAGCTTAACAAATAACCAAAACTGAAGAACAGGCTAAGTAACAGAAGTGAGACAATATTTCTTATCTGTGGAGAAACATAGCTCATCCAGGACAACGACAGAACAGGCTAACAAAAAAAAGTTCCAGCCAGCAATTATTTGGCTCATGCATAGACCAACAAAGACCAAAGATTTTAAAACTTAATCCAGCATAAGAAGGATACTCTCAATCCCACGCAACATTGAAATCACTGGTAAACCCAAAAAGATACACAATACAATCAAATCTCACTGCTCTGTATCCGGAAACCCCAGCTCCACACTGACTTGCAATCCTAGTCAATCCTAGAGAAGACTAGATCCCGAATCAAAACTGCTACTGACAGCATCAACCCAAGAAGAGAATCGCTTAACCCCAAACATCAGAAAACTTCCAAAAGGATACAATCAAGGGATACAATCCCAAAAGGAAGTTGACCAAATCGACCCAAGATCCCATCATTTAAAACCCCTTAAGCCCCCATAAAACCACCCAACAAAAGAGCCAGCTGATAATCCATGTCAGACACCACTCCGAACTAAACCCCCCCCCCCCCCCCCAAAAAAAAAAGAATCAACCACGAGACAACACCCATCAAATCTAACTCAATAACAACGCCCAATCAAACCAAGGCCAACCTTTCAATCCCCACCTCCCTCCATCCCTCCCTCCCGCAACACTTAAGTAAAACAAATCCAGACAACTCTTGGAAACCCCAATCAACACCACGCGGCTACCAAATCAACCCCCAATAACCCATCTTTACCTTGAAAACAAACCAACCCAACTCAAAACAAGACAAGCAAAACCCACCTAGCTGGGGGCTCAGGCCAAAAGAACCGCGCTGAGCCATGACCCTGAAACACGAACCGGGATCACACAACCTCAAGGGAGGTATGCCCACGAACCCCAGTCCTCGCAGTACCAGTTAAAAGGTCTCCCGAATCAAAGAGGAGGATAAAAAGCGGGAAAGGAATGTTAAGACAGCAAAAGCAGAAGGAGAGATCTTTGGGACTTGGGATTTGAGAAAAAGGGGGAAAGTAGAGACGGTAGTCGAGTTTCAGACTCTACTCCTGGAAAAGTTGCTGGATTCGGAGGAGAGTTCAGAGACTAATAAAAACCAAGTCTTCGTTTACATTTATCAGGTTTATATATATTTAGTTCATGTTATGTTACATTCGTTAAAACGTATGTCTATAATTACGAGTTTGGGTTGTTCTTTAGGTGTAATTACTGTGATAATTAATTACCACATGCAGTGAGATTTGTCGTGATAATTAGTGTTGATCGCGAAAATATTTTAGTATTTTAAGATATCCTAAACTCTTATGAAGTGAATTCACTTTTAAATTCTCAAAATTACTTTAAAAATTTCGAAAGTAAGTATTAAATTAAAAATGTTTTTAACCATCGATACTAATTAGGAACAAACTGGGTGACACTGTTTATTGTCTCGTGATTATATTATTTAATGTTTAAGAGTAGACATGCTTAATGGGTGGGTTTCGGGTACTTTCGGATCGAGTTTATTCGGGCCAAATATTTTTATTTATTATCCAAATCCGCACATGCCCTAACGTCGGATCGGGTTTATCGGGTTTAAAATTTTTTACCTAAGACTAAACCTAATCCAAAAGCTCAAAATAAAACATAATAAAAAAAAAGAATTTAATTCTATATAAATACTATTATAAATATATAAGTAAAAATTAAAATCCAAATTAAAAATAAATAAAAGTATAAATAAAAGTAAAATCTCTTTTGACCGAGTCGGACAGGCTGGATAAGGTTATTCTTTTACTTGTCCAAATCCGGTTCAAAATTTAACCGGGCCTCGAAATTATAATTAAACCAGATTCATCCGATAAATTATATTATTCAAATAATCTCAAATAGCGACCGGTCGATCGGACCAATTGGGGGCCGCGCCCATGAGCGGGTCTATCGAAGAATAAACATTGTCCTTGTTTGTTGTTAGAAGTTGGAAGAATAGTAGTCTTTCCGAACAATGTTGTGTTGTGACCCATGGAAAGTAGGCCCGAGTTTGGCAAAAGCCCAAAATCAGTCATTAATTGTTTAGTTATTAGATTCTGGATTTGTCAAGCAGCAAGGTTCAATAATAAAATAGTGCTTTTATTCAATGAATTTCACCAAACTTTATACCTTGTTACAATTGCTCATGCAAGAACAGAACATGCCGTAAGAATTTAAATTAATCGAATCACGCCCCGGTTTCTTGCTGGTGCATCATTCCTTTTTAGTTGAATGCGGCGCGCACACTGCGAATCTTGCCGTTTACGCCTGTCTTCAACCTGTTGTCGCCCATCTTTACCATTGTTTTCGCGATCCGAAATTCCCGGACGGCGGACCTCCTCCTACGCCGAGGAAACGCTCAACTAATGTCCTCATCGAAGAGTCTGTGTACAGAGCGTGGTTGGAACTGAGGATTCTGCGTCCGTTTTTAAGGTTCGATGGGTTATATTATACAGTTTAACAGTTTCCCCATTTCTGGATATACATCAGCTCGATGGGTTGCTACTCCGGCTCGATTATCCGATTCTCTGACCACGATCATGTCCTTGGGGGGACTTGGTGTCCGATCTCGCGAATACTCAGTGCGTGCCTAGATGCCGGTCAGGTCGGGTCATATGCATCCATCTCGGTTCCATAAGGTGTGTAATAAAAACTGTGTCTAACATTCTGTGACCGCAGATAAATCCCTCCCGGTGCTCGTGTTTCCTTTGGATCTGAACCACTATGACGCGGGAGAAACGTTCGAAATATCACTAGCGTATGAGCCGGACCGATGGCCTTCTACGAGAACTACGCGACGTGTTCCGGATCTTATCTTCGGACTAGCCTCTTGGATAAAGTAATGGTTAGTCGGAAAACATGTGATCTAATCCGAATGGTGGACGTAGCGTTGTGAATAGTTAAGAATCTTAGACCTTACAAAACTTATTCTTACCGGAAGAAAGAATACAAATCACCCGTCAATGTATTCGATTCTTTCCAAATATAATATGACATCAAATTCGTTAATCATGAGCAAACCGACAACCTAATTTGACATTTCAGAGGGCTTTAGGAAAGTTCAACAACGAATCCACCCTGCTACTAACTAATAATCCCTCTACCTAACCATTCGGAAGAACAATTCAAAATGCTTTTCGAACTCGACCTATAATAATAATAACATATACTACATCAGTCCTTACCTAACTCAAGGAATAACGAGGACATGCTGCGGCCGCCCACGGTATCGACCGGCAAGTCTCGGCATCACGTTCCGTCCGCTCAGCATCACGAAAAAGGAAGCATTCCATGGTTTAATTTCACTATCCTAGATAGATATCCATGAAAATGTTTGGTATAAATAGTAAGCGGTTCGAATTCACTTCAGAATGTTTCGGGTTCAAAACTTACCTTATACAACTACCCATGTTAGGATACTCACTTACGAAGCGGAGTATCTTACTCTTTTTAGAGTGTTCTTACTGCTTTTTCGAGGTTGGTTGGATTGAATTTAACGTAATAAAGCATGCAAGTTAGGTTCCAGCCTGGGAGCGAAGACAATGACTGTCTGTCTGACTTTTCCTCGTTCTAAAACTCCGTATCGGCGTGCAAATGATCCAAATATAATTGCTTCATGATATTTAGTACAGGTATGAACCCTTACCGAATGATAATGTCGCGGTCGGTTGTTTCTTGTAAGCTTCGTCTTTAGGACAATGGAAGATTCCACCCTTGCTTTTTTTGTCGGAATCGGGGATAAAATAATTTGCATGGGACACAGCTAATCGCCACCATTGGGGATCACGCGTACTATTCACTGAAGCCAACTTTGCTGACCCAAATCATATAAAGTGAGATTAAACTAAGCAAGTTTGACCAAGAACGCCAATATAAATACACCACCCCGAAACACAACAATATCCATATCATTCATCGAGTAATAACACAAGCTCATCCATTACGAGAGAAACCTAAGACTTCCCTTAGGAACATTTCGAAACCATATGGCGAAGAGCGTGCTCGTTGTTGCGCTCCTCTTGGCGATGAGCGCCACTATGGCCTATGGCCAGGCTGGGGGACTTAAGGTGGGGTTTTACTCCGCACCTGCCCTCGTGCTGAATCCATAGTGAAGTCTACAGTGCAATCCCACTTCAACTCCAACCCTGTCGTCGCACCCAAGCTTCTCAGGATGCACTTCCATGACTGCTTCGTCAAGGGCTGTGACGGGTCCATCCTCATCACCGGGTCGAGCACCGAGAAGACTGCCGGTCCTAACCTCTCCCTCGGGCCTGCCTTTCCCGTTATTGACGACGCCAAGACGCAGCTCGAGAAGGCCTGCCCTGGTGTCGTCTCCTGCGCTGATATTATCGCCCTTGCGGCGCGTGACTCTGTCGTCCTGGTAATTGTTATTATTCATACATATGTTTCGAAGTTGTTGCTTATGCACTCATTTCCATACGACTGACATGTTGTTCATCGTTTTGTCCCGGCAGACAAAAGGAGTGAGCTGGTCTGTCCTGACCGGGCGAAGAGACGGCCGGGTGTCATCCGCTTCTGATACCAACAACCTGCCCTCGCCATTCGAGTCCATCGCCTCACAAACGAAGAAGTTCTCCGACCTGGGTCTCAACGTTCAAGATCTCGTCACTCTTGTAGGAGGCCACACCATAGGCACAGTTGCATGCCAGTTCGTAACCGGCAGGCTCTACAACTTCAATGGCACCAACGGCGCGTCCGACCCCGCCATCGGCGCATCCTTCCTTCCCACTTTGAAGGCACTCTGCCCTCAGAACGGCGACGGAACTAAGCGCGTGGCCCTGGACAACGGGAGCGGAAACCTGTTCGACACCTCCTTCTTCTCCAACGTCAGGAACGGCCGAGGGATCATCCAATCCGACGAGAACCTATGGACCGATGCATCCACGAAACCATTCGTGCAACGGTTCTTGGGGATCAGGGGATTGTCAGGGCTGAACTTCAACGCGGAGTTCGGAAAATCGATGGTGAAGATGGGGAACATCGGCGTGAAGACGGGCACAAACGGCGAGATCCGCAAAGTCTGCTCCGCATTCAACTGATAGAAGAACCAAAAAAAAAAAGAACAAGACAACACTGTTTTCTCAAAAATTGTGACAAGTCATAGAGATTGCATTCAATTTGTCTTTCTTTGATATGGTGTAATTCTCCTAAGTTTCATAATTTAATAAATAAAAAAAAGTTGTATTCATCCGGCGGAAAGCATTCGTTCATGCATGCATCCATGCAGACTTCACGTTGACGAAGATTATTATTACATAATCTATATTGATATATATTCAAATAGAAGAAAATTTATATTACCTTCTCTACTCCTAGTAATTATCTTAATATCCATGTAATAATAGAAGCCAATGCTTACTATCAAAATGAGATCGTGTGTACACTAAATAAATAGATTTCTGTACATTCAAAGGTAGAGTCCAATCATCTTATCTGCATGTCGTTTTTTTCTTACCTAACATCGCGCAGACAAAAGTGACGGTAGAGGTCGTCTCTTTTTATTTTATCCATGCAGCGTTGAACAATAATCGCCGCCATGTTATCATTAAATTATTCCTACAGATAGCTGTGCTGCGAATTTGGTAAAAAGAACAGAGAACATATCGAGGATACGACTCTCTAAACGCGCCTTATTCAAACGCTGCCGCGATGACTTTTTATGCGTGTTTACGAGCATACAACTCTTTTAGTGTTATGATATCTTTGGTGGACCGACGACGGACATGTCTTTGGTCGAGCTCGGTGTCGGGGCCTTCGAGAGAGCGCGCCTGTTCGATACTTACATAATCGTGAAATGAAAGGAGTCAGCCTTATCACACGTACTATAATATGTAATGATAAATCACGCATTGTCGATCGCAAACATCCCTAAAAACCAACATGAACTCTAGCACGCGTCTAAAATATCCAATGATGTAAACGATAAAGGTTGCATAATCTCTAACTGAAAGCCGACGAAGGGAGCAAAAGGGAGCTGACTTTCCCTTACTGCGCCAGCTCCCATGCAGAGAGAAACCTCTTACGCGTAAAAATCTTAAAATATGTAACATGACGAACTAACCCCGACACAACATGCGACTTAAGCATCATCCTTCATGGAGCTGACCAAATCTAATTCGTTATTGAATATAATCAAGAGTTTTGAATGGTTCGTATCGTAAAACTTCAAACCTTTCGGACAGACGAGGGAAGAGTCCTCTGACTTTTCCCGTCCTAAAGTCAACGGCCCACAATTTGCATCCCTCCCAGCTCATCATCACATATCACCACAACCGGAGAATAGTATTTCTAATTGCGTTAGTCGATAAGCCGAGTTTTCTTACTTCCCCGTAAGATATTTTTGACCAGGAACTCCCTATAAATACACCAATCCAAACCCATCATCCAAATCATTCGTCGAGACACAGCATAGCCTCCTCAATCCATTACAAGAGAAAACTAAGACTTCCCTTGTCGCATTTCGAAACCATATGGCGAAGAGCATGCTCGTCGTTGCGCTCCTGCTGGTGGTGAGCGCCACGATGGCCTATGGCCAAGCCGGGGGCCTTAAGGTGGGGTTTTACTCCCGCACCTGCCCTCGTGCTGAATCCATAGTGAAGTCTACGGTGCAATCCCACTTCAATTCCAACCCTGTCGTCGCACCGAAGCTTCTCAGGATGCACTTCCATGACTGCTTTGTCCAGGGTTGTGATGGGTCCATCCTCATCAACGGGTCGAGCACCGAGAAGACTGCCGGTCCTAACCTCTCCCTTGGACCTGCCTTTCCCGTTATTGACGATGCCAAGACGCAGCTTGAGAAGGCCTGCCCTGGCGTAGTCTCCTGCGCAGATATTGTCGCCCTTGCTGCGCGTGACTCTGTCGTCCTGGTAATTGTTATTAGTCATATATATTTCGAAGTGATTTCTTATGCACTCAAGTCCATGTGACTAAGACGTTGTTCATCATTTTTTCTCGGCAGACGAAAGGAGTGAGCTGGTCTGTCCCAACCGGGCGAAGAGACGGCGGGGTGTCATCCGCTTCTGACACCAACAACCTGCCCTCGCCATTCGAGTCCATCGCCTCACAAACGAAGAAGTTCTCCGACCTGGGTCTCAACGTTCAAGATCTCGTCACTCTTGTAGGAGGCCACACCATAGGCACAGTCGCATGCCAGTTCGTAACCGGCAGGCTCTACAACTTCAATGGCACCAGCGGAGCGTCCGACCCCGCCATCAACCCCTCCTTCCTTCCCACTTTGAAGGCATTGTGCCCTCAGAACGGCGACAGCACCAAGCGCGTGGCCCTGGACAACGGGAGTGGGAACGTGTTCGACACCTCGTTCTTCTCCAACGTTAGGTACGGCCGAGGGATCATCCAATCTGACGAGAACCTATGGACAGACGCATCCACGAAACCATTCGTGCAACGGTTCACGGGGGTCAGGGGATCGTCGGGACTGAACTTCAACCTGGAGTTCGGAAAGTCAATGGTGAAGATGGGGAAGATCGGCGTGAAGACGGGCACCAACGGGGAGATTCGCAAAGTCTGCTCAGCATTCAACTGATAGCAAAATAATAATGTACACAAATGCGTTGCCTTTAAAAGTTGTTACAAGTATGATAAATTGCATTCAATTTGTCTTTGATGGGGTAATCCTATGTTTGTTAAATTTAATTCAAAAGTTGTATTCATCACTTGATTAATAAGATTATTTGTTTCTTGGTCATTATTTATCCGGCTCGCTTATGCATGCGGACTTCACGTTGATATCATATTTCCCTGTTCTAAGCAACTGAAGATTATTATATAATACATGTAACCATGTAGAAAATATTTCGCGAAATTGGAAGTTCTAAAAGTTATTGATTAATATTATTAAATTAATATTTCAAACATCGATTTGGACTTGTTTAAAATTGATATTTAAAATACTAATTTATAAATATTAATTAAAAAATTTGAAAATATAAAAACTTGTTTCGTAAAATAATTTGGAGAATAAATATATTCCTCGTGACGGGGACATTAATCACCGCCGTGCTATTACAAAATTATTCCTCTTGAACTGGGATGTTGGTAAGGATCCTTTTACTTAGTTACGACACTTTTCGGCCGACATGCCACTTGGTCGTGCTCGACTTCGGGCATGTGGAGAGCGTGCCTTATATGCGTATATCATAATAACATTTTTAGAGAAACCTTGATTATATTTAAATATTCGTATCGATCGCTAATATTGCATGTACTTATTTAAAAAAAAAAATATACACATTTGTGATTGTAAGTCGACAAAGGGCTTATTTGAATGGTTCGTCGGATTTGTATCGCCAAACTTCCAATCATTCAGAGGAAGAGTGCTCTTACTTTCTGTCTGAAGTCGACTTGGCTTACCCAATCATAATAAAAATAAAAGATATAAGTTTAATATAATGAAGAAGAACACGCGCCCTTTTGACGATTACTAACGTACAACGTTGAACTCATGGGACGTTACATAACCCCGACGAGTTTAACCTCCCATATTATTCATAAAATACGAGTTAACGTTGGAAAATATTTTCTCCGTCATCTGATTGTCTATAGTTGGATAACTTTCTCGAGATAACAACGTTAATTAGCAATTTCACTTAATCGAGTGAAGTAATCTGTGTATAGCTTCCCTAAAGATCTACTATGTTAATTTGCACTTCAAATTTATTGAATGCTCGATCGAGATAGGGAGTCCGACTCGTTATTTGTTCTAGACAAATTTTGAAAGGTTCCTGGGATGATGTGACTTCCCACCCCCCAACCCTCCCTTTTCCATGGCAAAACCTCTGTTCATTTTCTTTCCGACAAACAAACGGAAGATTGCTTCCTGTCCGAAGTCGACGCACACCCACCACACCGACTTTGCATGGATCCCACACCCACCTCTTCCTTCACCAAACCCCCCCGAAACTCCTTTTGAAAATTAAAAAAAGCAGAGAACATTTCCAATGATAAGCCAAGCTGACTTCGCTTACCCGATCACTCGATCAAACGAAATATAACCTCGCCAAACCCATCACAAGGAAGAAAAACGAACCCACCCCCCCCCCCCCCCCCCCCCATAAATACACCACCACCCCCTCGAGACATCCGCCATAAACCAAAGTCACAAAGCTTCATATCCATTGCTACAAAGCCCTAGAGCTAAGACCTTCTCCCGCCACGTTTCTGAGGAATGGCTATGACTAAGAGTGTGCTCGCGGCTGCGCTCCTCTTGGCGATGAGCGCCACGACGGCCTATGGCCAAGCCGGGGGTCTTAAGGTGGGGTTTTACTCCAGTACCTGCCCCCGAGCGGAATCCATAGTTAAGTCTGCGGTTCAGTCCCACTTCAACTCCAACCCTGTCGTTGCGCCCAAGCTTCTTAGGATGCACTTCCACGACTGCTTTGTCCAGGGTTGTGATGGGTCCATCCTCATCAACGGGTCGAGCACCGAGAAGACCGCCGGTCCTAACCTCTCCCTCGGACCTGCCTTTCCCGTTATTGATGATGCCAAGGCGCAGCTCGAGGAAGCCTGCCCTGGCATCGTCTCCTGTGCCGATATTGTCGCGCTTGCTGCACGTGACTCCGTCATCCTGGTGATTGTTACTATTCGTATATGTTTCGAAAAATTGTTTGTTATGTACTCAAATCCATATGACTGACATGTTGTTTGTCATTTTTTCTACGTAGACGAAAGGAGTGAGCTGGTCCGTTCCGACCGGGCGAAGAGACGGCCGGGTGTCATCTGCTTCGGACACCAACAACCTGCCGGGGCCAAATGAGTCCATCGCCTCGCAGACGAAGAAGTTCTCCGACCTGGGCCTCAACGTACAAGATCTCGTCGCTCTTGTCGGAGGCCACACCATTGGCACAGTCGCATGCCAGTTTGTCACCGGCAGGCTCTACAACTTCAACGGCACCAGTGGTGCATCCGATCCCACCATCAACCCCTCCTTCCTTCCAACTTTGAAGGCACTGTGCCCTCAGAACGGGGACAGCACCAAGCGAGTGGCCCTGGACAACGGGAGCGGGAATGTGTTCGACACCTCCTTCTTCTCCAACGTCAAAAATGGCCAAGGGATCATCCAATCCGACGAGGACCTATGGACCGATGCATCCACACAACCCTTCGTGCAGCGGTTCTTGGGGTTGAGGGGATCGTCGGGGCTGAACTTCAACGTGGAGTTTGGGAAGTCGATGGTGAAGATGGGGAACATCGGCGTGAAGACGGGCACCAACGGCGAGATTCGCAAAGTCTGCTCCGCTTTCAACTGATGGGAAAGTAAGGCAAAGGGATCGATATGAAGACATTAGTTATTTCCTTTTAGGAATATTAATTTGGAAATCGTTGCATTTCGTGTTGTTATGGATGGTGTAAGCCCTTTTTTGTTTTCCTCTAGTGAAGTGTTAATCTCATTTTTATCAATAAAAAAAAAAGTCTTTCCTTCTTGTCAGAATTCCTCGTTGGATTCATTTCATCTCATTTCCTGCGTGCATGCAATTCCGACTTCACGTCAAAATTGTAATTGAAATCTCAGTCACGGCACATAAAAGTTCCGAGTTTATCATACATAAACAGTTAAAGAGAATAAAAATGGGTAGTCTTCCTCACCACATTAATAATAATTTTCGAGATGCATAAAAATCTAATCTAAATAATTATATGACGTCTTAGTTTCCTAAATACCCAAAATACCGCGATTGACAACCCGACCACTCAATTTACAAGAAAGACGGGCTCCAACATGATCAATATGGTAGTCAAACAACCCTGTCTCTCACATCCCATGTTCCCAACCCCGCCATTCACACGTTTAAAGAAATTACGTCTAAGTTTTGTTATGTAATACAAAGTTATACTAATTTCATATCACCAAGACGACCGAATTGGAACCTGTCATTTACACACTTCTTGAAATTGTGTCTGAGTTAAATAAAATGTTATGTTAATTTCATATTGCCAAGACGGCCGAATTGATTTAAGATGCCTACTCAAAGCTCATTCCTTCGTCTCCCAGTTGGAGACGAATTTTATTCTGGGCAGAAAAAGGTAATAAAGAGGGGGGTTTGTGCGGCCAAGAGTGCTTCTTTACTTGTCGAAAGAATCGCCCAACATGCTCAACCTCGTCATTGCCCAAACTTAAATATTGCCGCGGTTGGAAACACACCAGTCTTTTTCTGTAAATTAAGCGTCGTGATTTCCATCCGCTCTCTTTATAAACGACATTCCCGTAATTTCTCAAACTCAAATCATATTTCATAATTTGTTTTTTAAAACAAACGGTATTTTCGTGGAAGGCTACTCATAATTATTTATAGTCAAAGCAAATTCAACTAAAAGATCAAACCAACCAATCCACATGTAAAATGCAACTACTACCACACGTAAGAAATATCCTCGATCACTTCAAATTTTGCTACAGATTCAGATCACAGCCATTTCTCTTTTAGCAGAATTTGATGGACAACACTGTAAGAGCATGGAATCATGAGAATACAAGGTTTAAAAAGCCTAATAATAATAATTATCAGGTCTTATTAAATTCGATTACAATGATTGGAGGGATGATGATTTTCGTTACAATTATTATCACCTCCAAAATGCGCGTTTCCATCCCTTTTTCAACGTGAGCGACAATTTTGAATCGGGGGCTAGTTTTTTGACTGGTTTCCTTTTCTTTATCGTCAAATATTATCAAGTGATTTTTTTGTCGTCACTCTCCCTTTTTTTTAAATCATTTCACTTTTACTTTGGACGCGGAACTCCTCGTCGCCCGTGGTGTGGTCTGTCTACTTTTTCAAAAACAAATCCAGAGACGAAAGAAGATTCCTCTCCTCCGGCCGACCACCAAACATCTCCAACAACCCCCTTTTAAATATACGACTAATATTATAGTCAAATCTGACTACTCTCCACGCACCACTGCTCTCCATCCGCCAAAGCTCACCATTATTCTACCTGTGATTGGTTCTAAATTTTACTGCTTATTGAATATCATGTTAATCACACGTGATGAATCTCACTCGGACAGCTCCAACTCTTGTGAACTCGGCTTGTACGTAATTTGTCGTTTAATTAAGCAGGCTTTGCTTACCTCCCCCATCTAAAGCACCTTTTGACCAGCCAAACCTCAAGGTATTCATTAAGAGAGAGAGCATCCCTCTCCCTATAAATACAACCACCACCTCGTGTATTCCTTTCCTCATCATCTTAAACATCAAACACTCCACTTCTCCTCCCTACATTTCCTCGTTCTCGAGTCTTGTTGCTGCTGGGTGTGGGAAATGGCGACCAGGGTTGCTCTCTTTGCGGCTGTGTTCCTCGCCACGGCTGCCTCCACGGCCTACGGCCAAGCCGCTGGACTGAGGGTTGGGTTTTACACTGCCACGTGCCCTCGCGCCGAGGCCATCGTGAGGTCCACGGTTGAGTCCCACTTTAAGTCGAACCCTGTCGTGGCCCCGAAGCTGCTCAGGATGCATTTCCATGACTGCTTCGTCCAGGGCTGCGACGCGTCCATTCTTATCGATGGGCAGAACACGGAGAAGACCGCCGGTCCTAACCTCTCCATCGGACCGGCGTACGCTTTGATCGACGATGCCAAGACCCAGCTCGAGGCAGCTTGCCCTGGAAGTGTGTCGTGTGCTGATATCATCGCCCTCGCCACGCGTGATGCCGTCGTCCTGGTAATCATAGTACTATATAATGAGGACTTTTTTTGAATGCTCGTGTCGTGTGTGATAATAATCTGGG